>CAKLNU010000067.1:6085690-6753987 GCA_922788865.1 Poeciliopsis turneri
AAGGGGATTAAATTTCATTCAGGGGAATTGTATTGAACACTGAAAGCAATAGGTTGAGTAATATTTAATATTGGTATATTCAGGGAGAATTAAAACAAATGTCTGCCAATTGTTGATAATTTTTGACTTGTAAAAAAGTTTCTGTGTTGATCTACTGTTTAAAGTCCTCATAAAAGAACATACACATTTGCTCAAGATGTGAAGCCCTTTAAGACAGCCTGGTGAATTATATTTTAAATCCCAATTGTTTTTAGCTGGTTAAATATTTAAAACAATCATAAACTCAAGGCGCGTCACATTTTTGAATTATTTTTCCAATGTAAAGATCAAGCTACGCCTTCACGTCTCAACAAGAAATGCCCTTAAAAAAACATCAGACCCCATCATTCCTTACATCTTTATTTATTTATCTATATCAAGAACCATAAATATAGAACCTAAAACAAAAAAAAAAAGCAATATTGAAGGATTTATGAGAAGAGATCATGGGAGAGCAGAGCAATGAAAATGCTATCCACCTGAAAAACTAATAAGCATCCTCTCTGAACCCGCACGTTGCGGCAGCGGTGGAGGTGTCATGTACAGGAAGTCGTTCGCAAGGAGATCATGTATTAAACAGACTTCCCATGCTCAAATATTCATAGGCAGAGATTTACTCATTAATCTTTCATTATCTTCTATCTTTCTGTTTTGCATATATCAGAGGCTTGGAGCCGTTATTGGTTAAAATCACCTTCAGTGCGTATTTTTGTGCGTCAGAGCCCTTTTCTTTCTTGCTTATTAATATGGCCCACATGCAAATTACTAATGTTGATATTTAAGCTTTTTAATTTTGTTGCCACTTATCTGGCCCTGCTTGAGATTGAATTTTAAATATTTGAAATAAATAAATGCCATTGTAAGTGGAGATTTTAGGTTTGCACTGAGGAGGAAAAGCTTTGGAGGCTCAACTTAAAAGCTTGAAATGACTTCAAGACAGGTGTATGTTTGACTGGCCCATGTTTAAACATGTTTGCACACACAAATTAAAGTACATATAAACAGCCGGCGTTGGTAGAAGAAAAGAGATGATATCCAGGTCCAGAAATCCCCAGATGTCTCTTGAGTTGCAGTAGAACATGATGTAAATATTAGAACAAAAAACAGAACACTTATTCAGTGTGCTTTTCTACTTTCTCCTCTGTAAACTGACTTGCTGTGGCATTTAAATTATGACCAATGTGGTGAAATGCACCAAAGTAACTAGATTTTTTGTTGATGTTCCTATATGGTCTCCTGTCATGGCACCACCGTTGAAATTTAACTCATTTCCTAAATATGACGCATTTGGAACCCCTGCATCTCAAATTAAGTCTGTGGGGTCAGAACAAGTACAAACTGTCACCCAAAGATTAAAGAAGTTGTGATCCTGCTTAGGCCAGCAGTTCAATGACTGCACACTCTGCTTCTGAGAACCGCCCCCAGCATGATTAAAGTTGTGCAGAGATGTGATCCCTGTGATTACCAAAGCTGACTTCAGGCAGGCAAATCTGGGGAGATACAGTGTAAGACTTTAGGGTGACACTGGTGGGCAGGGGTTGTATCGACCCGCTCCTTCGGATGGCCTTATTTTAATATACAGGGGTTTAACAAGCCCACACAACGGCAGAATACACAGACAGAAAAACATGAAGAAAAGATTATGCAGGAACAAGCCAGAAAAAAACTACATACATAACATTCAAAAATAGAGATTGACAAAACCTACAGAACACAGGAATCTTGATTCCTACATGTCAAAGGAAAAGAGTTAAAAATAAAATATTGATCCAAGCTGTTACTCTTCTCATATTGCTCTCTTACATCAGCAATTCTGAAGAATACGGCTTTCTATTTTGTTGATCAACTAATTGCATGGAAATATATAATGGTCCAACCAATATACAAGATGAGACAATACACGATATTGGGTTCACAAGAATGAGTCATTATTTTAGTAATAATGACTAATATTTTTGGGCAACTGCTGAGCAACAACATTCGAATAACTATTAATAAATTTCAAATTCCAAACTAAGAAAATTAGTCATTTAGATCAAAATTACCAAGTTGGAGCACTATTGATTATCAGAAAATAAATTATTAAATAGTTTTCAGGCTGAGCTGTGAGTAACTGCTGGTTAAGTTTATGTATTATATACAACAGAAGAACAAATTTATTTTGTTCAATAAATTAAAAGATGCATTCTGAAGAGGATCATTTGTCAGATTAAAAGTACTCTTACAGGCGTAGCCTAGAAAAAAGCAACGAGTTGGGAACAGGCATGGTGAGGGACATGCCTGCGACTGTAGCGTCTCAAAACTGAGAAAAAAAAAAAAAGTCATCAAAATGTATCACTTAAAAAACAGCAGCTGCAGGATGGCAGACATACAGTAGCTGCTGTTATGTTACCACAGGTCACAAACAGATTCGATTCTACAGTAACACCACCAGGAGGATAGTGGTGATGCTCTAGAACCAGAAACTGTGGATACGGATATGACAAACCATAAGTCAAATTTAAAATCAGTGTTATAATAAAATAATGGTTGTTACATTTCTCTTTCTTTGAAACGACATATAAAAATGTCCAATACAACTAGTTCTTACTTGTAGTCTCATGAAAAATACATTTTATAATTTTAAAATTATTTATTTTAGTTTTTGCACAATAATAACCACCAGATTATGATATACAAGGCTAGTAATGTAATCTGTACATATCAGTTAAATGCTTGTGCAACAAGAAGTACATAAATATGAACAAGTCCTCATGGAAATGTCTCCATTTGCATGATTTTGCTTGATGAATAATTTGAACTTTGACTTGATTTGCAGTCCTCTTAGCCAAATACCTTCATCAGAGGAGGTCCACAAACTATCTACTGAAAAACTACAGGCAAATATCTTTGACTCAACAAAATAAAAATAAAAAATGTAAATGACAGTAAGGGGCTGCATTTCTGGAATTAAAGGTACATTTTTGTGTAAACATTGGGATTGAGAGATTAAGTTAGAGATGTTTGTAGAAATAAACAATAATCAAATCAAATGTAGTTGGTGGGCAGGACTTCAGGGATAATAATTTTTATTTCCATACAGAACGTTTTTCATTACTCAAAGCTTTAAAGCGCCACTAGGTAACTTTTATATAAATATGTCTTGCATATATATTAAAACAGTCACTATGTTCCAACAGTATAGTATGAGATAGATAATCTGTGAAAAAAAAACTTATTTTTACGAAGAGCCAGTCAGTCCTACAATACCTTTGGTAAAAGTGTAGTTTGTTGCCAAAATATCTGAAGCTTTAGTTTGTAAAACATTAGTTTCACACAATATTACCAATGCCATAGCTCAACAGACATCAGACCGATCTTTTTTGGATGTCTTTTTTTCTTTTGAAGAGCCAGACCTCTGCCCAGTAACTTCCCATTATCTACTTCATAACAGAAAGAAAATAAGATCCAGCCTTTTTGCTATTCCTTCGGTCCAGTGGTATGACTAATGTAACAGTGAATCAGTGTTGGGCAGAACCCAGTTAGGTCCATGCTGCTCCCACTGGTCACCCGGCTTTGAAGATATATACATCTCTGCCATCTGTTATTTGGGTACCTGCTGGCACCATTACAGGGCCCACTGATTCATATTCATAGACACATTGTAAGAAATGTATTCATGTTGTCCCCAGGAAATGCTAAACAAAAGATGGGAAACTGGAGATGGTCATTAAGTTTTTACTCAGAAAGCCAGTCAGTTTCTGTACCTTGCAAAGACATTTAAAACTTTTGTAGTTTTTATTTTTATATTTTTGTTAAATCACATCCACAAACATCAGTGTGTAAATTATTGAGTTATTTGACAGAGCAATACAACACACTACATCCTTGTACAACAGAAGCAACATGATTTTTTTTTTTGTAAACAAAAATGTGTATGTGTATTTTCAGTCAATCCCTTTACTCGACTTTCTGTAAAATACAATTCAGTGCAGAGCCTTCAGAAGTTACTTTATTTATAAACAGTGTCAACTTTTTATAAATTGTGCGTAATTTATGGTTTTAATTAATCAAAAGGATAAATTACAAATTATTGTTGGGATGTTTTTCTTTAGTTAGGAAATATGGTCAGAGACGAAAGGAAATTATCAATTCTTATTCATTCTTTCTGATTATTATTTACTCAATGCGTTGACTGATTTAGAAAGATGCATTATAAATTCATCAATGCCTGATTCACAATAATTAATACTAATCCTTATGTGTTTATTTTTAATATTTTTTGATATGTAATATTTTATCAAAAATAGAAAAAATTCCCCAAAAGTAAAATGCTTATATGTAAAAATTTTCTGCGTAAGATTGTGCTGTAAAATCAGAATGAATTTGAAGGGTTTAGGTTTCGGGGTTAGGGTTATATATATATATACTGTATAAATATATATATATATATAAATATGAAAAAACATATTTAAAAAATCAGCAGTTGCTTCCTCTTTTTGTTTATTTACAACATTTTGTCACATGTCCTCTTCCACTAATGGTGAGGAGTGGGGAAGCTGGCGATACATTTAGCTCAACATGCATGCCTTTTTCTGCACTAGTTTTTTTTTTTTTTAAAGCCTCAGATGCATCGATATTAACAGGTTGGTGTCTTGTCAAATGAAACACAATTACAAGAACTAGAAGATGTGTCTTTGACTTAATATAAATGAGATTCCAAGTAGTTGGCATGTCAGAATTGTACTGTGTCGTTGCAAACTTACTCCTGTGACACACCTCTCCTGCTTTAGCATCAATCACACTCAACAAATAATGAAACATCATCCCTCCTACACACAAACAAAAAAATTTAAAAAACGGAATCAAACCCTCTTCTGGGTGTAGTGAGAATGTCATTTCACTTCCGTAAATCCCGGTGTGGCTTACTCTGACTGCTGTCTTGAAGCCAGAGCTTAACTTGTCTCTCAGTGCTCAGTCATCTGTACTCTCAACGACCTGCTCCACTCCCTGCTCTGCGGCTGAAGTATCCTTCAAAGACACAGTGACAGAGGACATAGAGAGATCCCTGAAGTTTATTTGCCAGCCCTGGATGCATTCGGGCAATCACGACTTGGCAGACGAGAAATAATGGAAACTCCCAAGATTAATAGAGAGAACAACCAACAAAATTCAACACAACACAGCACTGTTAGTTGCACACAGTGCCAGCTGAAGCAGATGGGCAGATGAAACAGCTGTGTCTAAATTAATAGGGTGTGCAGCATCAAGGCGACAGCTCATCTCAGTGGACATTGGGTTATTCACTGATTAAAAATGTAATCAGATTACAAACAGTTTTTTAAAAGAGATTAATGATGTTTTGTTGGTTTTATCAAACACATTAGGAGACATTATTCATCCAGAATGTGACAATACAGACAAAGTTTGTCTGCCATATTTTTCCTCCTTCTGACTGTGACTGTGTTTCTGCTTATAATGTCTTCCTTGCTCCTTTAAACGCTTCATAAAAATATCCATAGCCACTGAAATTTGCAATATTTTGTGAAGTTACAAGCACAAAATGTAATGTATTTCAAACGGACTTGGTGACTAACATAAATTCACACAAAGTTATAAGAAAGGAAATGAATTTGACAATTTTATTTTTGTGAGCATACTTTATGTGTCATGACACCTGAAAGTAACCCACACTCACTAACTTTGAAAAATAATAAAAGCACATACAGGTTGCACTTTGTTACAAGCATGTCCCACATTCTAACAAGAAATATTCACACATAGACGTTTTCTTAACTTGTAATAAATACTGGTAACATGCAGAGATTCGTAGCATAAATGCTGTTTCCAAACAGTGGCTATTTAGAGAACCCTATCAGGAAAAGCTATTGATGCCTTTCTTCGTCATCCTCCTGCACTCCAAGACCCCTAAACCCGTCTTCTTCGGTGTTGAACTTGAACAGACTCATACACATTTCCTGAGTTATTGTTGTCGCTCTCAATGTCATTTCTGTCTCAAGGGAAATTTGCTCTTCATCACACATCACACAACCTATTGATAAATATTATAGGAACTAAAGTTACGCACTTCCATTAAATGACAGGTACAGCATTTTATAAAAACAAAAAAAGAATAAAATTGTATCCGTCAACAATAGGTGGAAAATAACTAACTTTTTTTGAACATAGACAATATTTAAACCCAACTCCATCAGTATATAAGAGCTATCTGACCACTTTTCTTCAGAACTTCATTAAATTTTTGTCTTTTATTGCCCTCATATTTGGAAAAATTTGCAAATGACCCTGAACTGTGAAGAGAGTATTGTGTGAACATGCATGCATAATGTGGATTAACAATATAAATAAACAACAGTCTGCATTACTGTTTCACATTACCTGCAACATTGTTTCAACTAACTTCTGATTTTTGTTTTATTATTTTTTTCTTCTGCTAATCAATGCCCAGTCACATGGCTCTGTTAAAACGTTTTTTGTTTTCTCCTTTCAATGCTGGTGTGTGTAGTTTTTGGCTCTTTATGTTCACCAATTAGTTACTAATTGCAGCACACAGATGTAAACAAAGCAGAGAAGGCCGCCCAAGTTAAAAGATAACTAAGAAAGTTTGACTTTGAACATTCTTCACACAAATGCTAAACTGAAGAAAAAGAAAGTGTAGCACTCCTGACGATAAAATAAAAAGTTACACTGCTTCAAAGTATTCTTCTTTGAGAAAGTAAAGCTTAAATATTTTTTGTTCAAACTTATGTCTGTTAAAAATTCCTGCTGTGCTTATAAATGTAATACAGGTGATGGAACTTAATAAAAAAAAGTGTTAATTTGTTACAAGTCACCAAATTAAGCTTATCCAAGTAAATATATTTATTAAATTGTCTTATTAAACAAACATATATAAAAGTCAGTTTAACAAACTTGATTTGATTACATATAACAAATTATCTCAATGTTTAAGTTGGAGCTTCATTCTCTTTTTTGAGTGTGTGATGTGGCATGCTAATGGCGCTAATGCCCATTTCCAGCAATCATTTCCTGGAGGTGGCATGCAACATCTCATCGTCAGTTCACTGCAGCTGTTGCTTGCCATTTTTTATTTTCTTTTGTCAAAAACTCAATTTATGGCTGTGTAAAGTTTGTCAGTTCCCAGTAAAATTTGAGTATTGGATATTTTTTCTAATGAATCATCTGAGAGTTGCAAAAAACCCTCCAGTTTGATAATAATGCCACCTTTGAGAGCAAGCTCTTTGGCTTCAACTTTGCAGCTCTTTGCTCTACTTTCAAATTAATAAGGCAAGCTGTGCAAGCTTGTCACAAGCTGTGGCTTGCTCTTCAGGGACCAGTGTTACACTTTGATGCAACAAGCATTGCATGTTAACTTATTGACAAGCACCGTGTGAGTTTGAGCAATCCACTCAGAGAAATGTAATAAGCAGAGTAACTCATTACACCCATCGCATTAACATCCACTCATCCATTTTGTTTTGCCCTCCTAATGCATCGCTTAACCAGTTTAGATGAAGCTGCTCTGTGACTGATGCAGTGTGAGCTGTCATCCATCCTGGTCTCACTCACCTAGAGACTCAAGATCCATGTGTGGAACTGCACTGTCTGGGTTTCAGCCTTATGTTTAACGTCATAATTCTTTAGACAGTAGCCAATAAGCTGCAGCTGCCTGTGTTGGAATCACTGATGTGAAACTAGATTTGAGAGTTTTTGACAGGCAGGAAGCAGACTTAGAAAGAGCCATTGAGTCTCGACTCCACCATAAGACTCAATGCTGCCTCCCACAAGGATGTCTCCCGAGTTCTCTTATTAGATTGTACAAATATAACCACACTACAGAACAACTAGGTAAATATATTGTGAAGTTTGTAGGAGATACAACTTGATATCCTGCAATGATGAGTCTTACATTTTCTGCTTATGAATGTTTTAACAAAAATCAGATATGCATTAAAACTGTTCTCTCTACAATGGTAGCAGCATAAATATATTTTAGGGATTTATGAAAATATGGATTAGGTGCAAAAGCTTTAATATATTGTGTATTTTTTTCAAGCTCACAGGAAAAAAACTTATTTAGTGCAAATCAGATTCTACAATTAACACAACAAGCTTGGGGGGGAAGAAACAAAAACATCCAAGCTCCACCCAGAGAAATACTCCATTTCAGGGATTATTTAGCCCAAGGAGCTTCTTGTTGTGAGTCTATAACAATGTTACATAAAGGTTACACAAAAGAGGTTTGTAAAATGCATCCAAAACAATGGAAATAATGAAACAGAGTCTTTTGTGTGTCTGTAGGCCTGTATAATAAAGCAAGTTAGAAGTATCTTATGCCTAATCCCATTTCACTCTTTGCCAATCATTCTTAGCTTTAGTTCTAAGTTTCTAAAGTGCTGGAGGAGTGCTACATAGTAAAGCATTTATCCCTTATAATAATGACTTTTCAATTGTACATTTAGAAATGATGGGTGGACCACAGTCTTGCAAATTCCCTCACAAATGCGAATATCTATAATTGAACAAAAATAACTGTGATGTCCACTTCTGGTAAATTAAATGCTACATGGTTTATTATTAGCAAAAAAGTAACAAAAGTAATTGTATGAAATGTGTAGTTTACATAAAAGAAATCCATATCAACTGATATTATATCAGCTTCTTAAAGGATTGCCTTTTTCTCAGCAAGATATTCTAACCTGAATTATGTTTCATTGGATAGAAGGACAGATAAAAGTACTGGGTAATCCCTGGACTTCGTTTTTGTATGTTTTCCTTACAAAGGGTTGCAAATCCTCAGGAGATTCTTTTGAGATTGATGCGACTTTGTGACACTTGAAACCTAAAGTTGAACCTAAAATTACTTTGCTAAGCCACTCATCTTGCTTTGTAACAAAGGTCCCAAGTGGCATAAGGCGCTTTGGTGCTCCATATGACACTTGAGTGCAATAAGTGAGCCACAAAAGCAGCTTTACATCGGTATGTGAGCTTATTGAACACTTTTTCCCCATCTTCAGACCTTTACTGTTTGAATTAACTCTCGTGCGATCCCAACGTTCTGATTACTCCCTTTGTCCTAAGGGTCAAAAATGACCCGCCCTAACAAAAGCCTCAAAATAACCCACCAGTCACAATAGTGACCAAGAAATTTATTTCACTTTCAAGGACTCCAAAAAGGTGGCAGCCCCTCCTCGGGCTGCCACCTTATCGTGGTGGAGGGGTTTGAGTGCCCCAATGATCCTAAGAGCTATGCTGTCGGGGGCTTCATGCCCCTGGTAGGGTCACCCAAGGCAGACAGGTCTTAGGGGAGGGACCAGACAAAGCGCAGCCCGAAGACCCCTATGATGACCACAAACTTTGGACCTAGTGGTCCCTCGCCCGGACGCGGGTCACCGGGGCCCCACTCTGGAGCCAGGCCTGGAGGTGGGGCACGTTGGCCAGCGCCTGGTGGCCGGGCTTTTACCCATGGAGCCCGGCCGGGCTCAGCCCGAAGAGGAAACATGGGTCCCTCTTCCAATGGGCTCACCACCTATGGGAAGGGCCACAGGGGTCGGGTGCATTGTGTGATGGGTGGTGGCCGAGGGAGGGGGTCCTGGCGGTCCGATCCTGGTTGCAGAAACTGGCTCTTGGGACGTGGAATGTCACCTCTCTGGTGGGGAAGGAGCCGGAGCTGGTGTGTGAGGCTGAGAGGTTCCGGCTAGAAATAGTCGGTCTCACCTCGACGCATGGCTCTGGTTCTGGAACCAGTCTCCTTGAGAGGGGCTGGATGTACTTCCACTCTGGAGTTGCCCACGGTGAGAGGCGTCGAGCAGGGGTGGACATACTTGTTGCTCCCCATCTTGGCGCCTGTACGTTGGGGTTCACCCCGGTGAACGAGAGGGTAGCCTCCCTCCGCCTACGGGTGGGGGGACGGGTTCTGACTGTTGTTTGTGCTTACGGGCCAAATGACAGTTCAGCTTACCCACCTTTTCTGGAGTCCTTAGAGGGGGTACTGGAGAGTGCCCTTCCTGGGGACTCCCTCATTTTGCTGGGGGACTTCAACGCTCACGTGGGCAATGACAGTGAGACCTGGAGGGGCGTGGTTGGGAGGAATGCTCCCTCCGATCTGAACTCGAGTGGTGTTCTGTTGCCGGACTTCTGTGCTCATCACGGATTGTCCATAACGAACACCATGTTCAGGCATAAGGGTGTCCATATGTGCACTTGGCACCAGGACACCCTAGGCCGCAGTTCGATGATCGATTTTGTCATCGTTTCGTCGGATCTGCGGCCGTATGTCTTGGACACTCGGGTGAAGAGAGGGTACCGGCGGGCGAAGCGGCGTGCGGCTCAGGTGGTTGCTGAGGCAAAAACTCGGGCGTGGGAGGAGTTCGGAGAGACCATGGAGAAAGACTTCCGTATGGCTTCAAGGCGATTCTGGTCCACCATCCGGCGTCTCAGGAGGGGGAAGCAGTGTAGCACCAACACTGTTTACAGTGGGGGTGGTGTGCTGCTGACCTCGACTCGGGACTTTGTGGGTCGGTGGGCGGAGTACTTCGAAGACCTCCTCAATCCCACCAACATTGATGTTGGTGGGATTGAGGAAGGCACGTTGGTGGGATTGGTGGGATTGAGGTCTATTCGGGGGTACTGGAGAGGAGAATCCGTCGGATAGTCGAACCTCGGATTTTGGAAGAGCAGTGTGGTTTTCGTGCTGGTCGTGGAACACTGGACCAGCTCTACACCCTCAGCAGGGTCCTGGAGGGTGCATGGGAGTTCGCCCAACCGGTCTACATGTGTTTTGTGGACGTGGAGAAGGCGTTCGACCGTGTCCCTCGGGGTGCCCTGTGGGGGGTTCTCCGGGAGTATGGGGTACCGGGACCTTTGATATGGGCTGTCAGGTCCCTGTATGACCGGTGTCAGAGTCTGGTCCGCATTGCCGGCAATAAGTCGGGCTCGTTCCCAGTGAGGGTTGGACTCCGCCAGGGCTGCCCTTTGTCACCGATTCTGTTCATTACTTTCATGGACAGAATTTCAAGGTGCAGCCAAGGTGTTGAGGGGATCCGTTTGGTGGCCTTAGGATCGCATCTCTGCTTTTTGCGGATGATGTGGTCCTGTCGGCTTCATCAGGTCATGATCTGCAGCTCTCGCTGGAGCGGTTCGCAGCCGAGTGTGAAGCGGCTGGGATGAGGATCAGTGCCTCCAAGTCTGAGACCATGGTCCTGAGCCGGAAAAGGGTAGAGTGCCTTCTCCGGGTCGAGGAGATGTCCTGCCCCAAATGGAGGAGTTCAAGTATCTCAGGATATTGTTCACGAATGAGGGAAGAACGGAGCGTGAGATCGACAGGCGGATTGGTGCAGCGTCCGCCGTGAAAGCGGGCGCTGTACCGGTCCGTCGTGGTGAAGAGAGAGCTGAGTCAAAAAGCGAAGCTCTCAATTTACCGGTCGATCTACGTTCCTACCCTCATCTATGGTCATGAACTTTGGGTAATGACCGAAAGAACGAGATCGCAAATACAAGCGGCCGAAATGAGTTTTCTCCGCAGGGTGGCTGGGCTATCCCTTAGAGATAGGGTGAGAAGCTCGGTCATCCGGGAGGGACTCAGAGTAGAGCCGCTGCTCCTCCACATCGAGAGGAGCCAGTTGAGGTGGCTCGGGCATCTGGTCAGGATGCCTCCTGGACGCCTCCCTGGTGAGGTGTTTCGGGCACGTCCCACCGGGAGGAGGCCCCGGGGAAGACCCAGGACACGCTGGAGGGACTACGTCTCTCGGCTGGCTTGGGAACGCCTCGGGATTCCCCCAGAGGAGCTGGAGGAAGTGGCTGGGGAGAGGGAAGTCTGGGCCTCCCTTCTAAAGCTGCTACCCCCGGATAAGCGGCAGAAGATGGATGGATGGAGGACTCCAAAAAGCTTACTGATTAAATTTTCAGTTCATTTTCAGCAAATATTGAAAGTTTAGAGAGTTTGGATGTTACTGATGCAGTATCACATTTTCAGAGTAAATTATCACATGACCAGAGCTGTTTCTATCTTAGTTGGACCTCGGCGAGAAGAAGACTGCCACAAACATATGTAGAAGAAACACCTGCACGTTGTTTTCAGTCAGGCAGTGTTTTCCCTGCAAGGCTGACCTGCAGCCTGAACAGCGACGTTCGCCCCCCAAATCCAACCAACTGTTAAAAAGAAAGTGAAACTGTTTCGGTTGGAAACGTTGCTGGTAAATGATAACTGGAGTAAAAACAAAATGCGGTTTTTAAAATTATAATTTTAGCTATTAATACAACCAATTTGATCTGGAAGGATAATTGCATCCTACACCTAATGAATGGCTGAGTTGTTCATGGTACATACATTTGCAAGGTGTTGCTCAGGTCTACCTTTCCTAAAATAACAGCACTTAAACGAGATGGGAACAGATATTTACTTAGTGAAGACTCAGAAGACTGCTGAAAACTGTGTCTCAGTTTCTCTCTCGGGTTATCATTCTAGATAAGTGGGTCTTTGCCAAGCAGTCCATTTTGAATGATCTTCTCCACTGCTTCCAGCAAACAGAAGGACAGAAAGAGTCCACATGGAATGGTTTTCCAGGAGAAAACTTTCAGTTCTGTTTACTTTGGACTGAGTTGTTGCTAATGTAGTGTGGGTTTGAGCTGGTATTAAGAAGAGTTTGTTTTTGCTTTCATTGCCAGCAGTCTGGCTTGTTTTTATGTGTTCAGTTGAGTATACATATGAACAGTTTTACTTCAAATTAAGTTAAAAAGACGGACTCATTAGGCGTTTTCTGCAGGTCGTTGCTGTTAGTCCAAAATCAGCCTTGAAAAAGCTATTTAACAAAGTTTTCCTTATTAAAGCAAGCAGTGAAAATAAGTGTCCTCTTCCCAACTAAACATAAGAAAAACTGTCACTTTATATTTACACTCAGCACACAATTAGTTTGAAGGAACTTACTCAGACAGTGCTGCAGCGCAGAAAGAGCAAGAGGTTAGATGGTGCAGTCTATTTATCGACTCAAGATGCGGCCACACACTTCTACGAGATAGCACTCATTATTTTAGATGATTATGAGCACAGTTCTTAATAAGCAACCAAAAAAAAAACAGAGCAGATAGACTTTTTATTGTGAAACTGTCACTTAAAACCAGGAACTGTTTTGGATTAAAATAGAATTATCTTTTTAGGTTTTTGTAGCATTGCTCTATTTTTTTCATTCTCTAAGATTAATGTTTTGTGTATATCTAGTGCATAAGCCTGCTTTAGCTTACACTTCATAACAGTGTTGTATAGTAACGAAGTAAAAATACTTCACTACTTCACTTAAGTATATTTTGGAGTACTTCATACTTTCCTCGAGTAAGAAAATTTTTGATAACTTTCACTTTTACTTCACTACATTTCCGAACTTAATTGCATACTTTTACTCCGATACATTTTCAATGTGTGGTTTAGTTACTCGTTACTGTGACGGAGGAGCGTCAGGAGTTACGACCTAATTAAAGAGCCGCGTTAACACACGCAAACACGCACAAACACACACAATCGCTAACTTACTTTTTGTTGCAGTTTAAACTGGCGCGGTTCATCGTGGGTCACAGCGGTGTTCCCGCTTCAGTTCACATTAATCCTTATCTGTCATTTTCAAACATTTTTCCCGGCTTTATTTTCAATTAGCTTTATTGTTTCCGGATCGTGGCGCACTCGAGAGAGAGTTGCGCGATGTGGTGACGTCATCAGAACGTACTGAGTGTTGGCTGTTTCATGGATTATTGTATTTTTTTGGATTACAAGTTTATTTATTTTTTTCTCTTATTAATTATTTAAACCTTGTGGTTTAGGTAAAGCTCCTAATTTTCTTAACTAAATGATGCTGCAGGTTTATCTATTAGCAGGTTTCATTTTGCCTGCACTTGGTTGTGTTCATTATTTTAAGTGTATTTTACAAGTTTACCAAAATATAAAAAATGTCATTCAAACTGCGTTTGCTTTGTTTTACTTTTTACTTGTACTTTTCATTACATTACTTGAGTACATCCATTTTTACAGTACTTTCCATACTTAAGTACAAGACATTTCAGATACTTTAATACTTTAACTCAAGTAACATTTCAGTCAGTGACTTTTACTTTTACCAAAGTCATATTTTGGAGCTGTACCTATACTTTTACTTGACTCCGAGATTTCAGTACTTTATACAACACTGCTTCATAAGAGAGTAAAGTGTTTCTGGTGACGCTCTGGCCCCAGAGACTCTGTAAACTACACATATCTTTCAGTAACCATCATCTCTGGCTCTTTGTGCAGTGGTAGCCTGCAGCAATGTAACCCTTATTCCCCTAGGTCCACTAGACACCCTGTGAGTTTCACAGAAAAACAGCTCTTCATTTTAGCATCTTCTTATTAAAATTTAACATATGCACTTTATGTACTTCAAGCAAAAGATTTTGGAAAAGGATATTTGGTCCTGCGCTCCCAGAAAAGCTATGTGGCGTTTTATCTGTGGTGCAGGTTTTATTTTAAATGTTTAGTTGTTATTCCATCTGCTTCGTGGTTCACTGGTGTGTGAATGGTGGAGGATTGGGACTTGAGGTGTCACAAGGTTGTTGACGTGCTGCCACCAGCAAATGTCTCTCGGGAAGCAAAAATCTGACAAGTGGTTATAAATCTGTCTAATGGTTTGTGATTAGAAGAAAATCATCCTGACACTAGAAAAAAAAAAATCATTCATATTCCTAGAAAGAAGAAAATGAGAGAGATGCTTTTGTATCTTGGCCATGATGGAGGAAATGTCAAATGTGGGTATGAAAATGATTCAATGCTTTTAATAGCTCTCTTCAATTTAAAAAAGTCATAATAATTGCTTTTATATTACAGTTATTGCAGTAAGTACAGTTAACAGGTGATACGGCTTTAATAAATCTTTTAATGTAAAATCCCACTTTGCAATCTGCAGCAAACTCCTTTACACTATGGGATTTCCTACTGTTTTTAAAAAGAAAAATTGGCAAATGCTGAATTTGGAGCTATAGAAATAACATGCTGTTAACATGAGTGTTACCTATCCTCAATGACTATGTAGAATTTAACCAAACATTTCCTATTGCTTATTATGTTAAACTGCTTTGAAAGAACATGAATATCCCTGAAACATCTCAATTTTGCTGTGAGAACAGCCTCAAGCTTCTGTTGCAGGTGATAGATCATCACAAAATGACAGAGTTGTGAAGTGAAATGAAAACAGTTCGTGATCTTAAGTTATTTTTTACAAATAGAAATCTGACAAGTTTGTTGTAGATATTGTGTTTAGTCACTTTTACTGTCATATACCGCAGAAAAAAATGCAGTCAGTCTTCTACTTTGTAAATAGAGTCAGTGGGGCAGCTTTGCAGATCAGAGGAACAGACCGATAGCAAATACAATGAAAGGTGATGTTGGAGATGGAGCTGCCCGGCATTGGAAAAAGAGAAATACTTCAAAGATTCATAATGCTTTGTTTGTCTTGCTTCTCTTGTTTACAGCTTGTACAACACTCTGGCACTTTCTTAGTAACTAACTCATGTAAACATGAACATATCACTCCTGTACTTCCATTTCTGCACTGGCTGAAGGTTCAGTTTAGGGTACAGCTTAAACTGTTGCACTAAATGTCCTTGCACCACTCTACTTATCCGATTGTTTGAAAACCCAGCACAGCTTTCCAGTCTGCTTTTTTTGTTGCTGCCCCATCACTACAAAATAATATTCACCATGAGTTGCAATCCACCTTTTATCTGCTTTTGGTCAAAATGAGGATTAAGACGAATTTATATAAAAAGACTTTTGATGTTTGTCTTTTAGTATTTTTATATCGTCTTTACTTACTTTTAATTTAGTTTTTATTATGTTTTTTTGTACTTTGTATTTAATTTTTGACTTTGTAAAAGCCCTCTGTGCAAGTTGTCGTTGGAAGATGCTACATAGTATAAATTATGTGATTCAAACACTGAAGGACAACAAGGTGTAATATTTGTGGCAACTTCTGATTAGTTGGGAGAAAATTGCTTTAAAGAAATTGCCATTGTGGTATGTGCAGATAAGTATTTTCATCAGATTATATTATCTATTTTTCTTTGTCTATGAATCATATCTCAAACTTACATTATTTAAAATGAAAACATAATGCTCTGCAAAAGTATACGGGGAAATTTAGATTAAAAACTAAATTATAGTTTTGTTTTTTCTTGTTGAAAAATTTGTGCTAACAGAAATAGCTGCGGCTGTTTTTCCTGCAGGTTGGTCTGTCTTTTGTTTAGATCTATCTATGAACTCTCCAGGGAAATGTTATACCAGCTCCGATCAGTCCCTCTAACTAAGAAAACTGACTGCAACACTGCAGCATCACAGGGGGCTTAACTATTCCTCCTCCAACAGCAGCCAAATCAACAAATCAGTCAACATTAGACATGGCAGTCCTACCATTGCTTTCACTTTGCCTCACATTATTTTCTGTCATGGTTTTTGTTTTAATCAAGAACAAGGCATTCTTTGGACGGATGTATACTGTGGTATCTCTTCTGATGAAACAGGTTCATCAGAAGATAAAACAACAATATATGCAAAACATCTACTTAAAAAATATGTAACAATTTATTTAAATTCTGTATTTAAACCATCATAATATTTTGTATCACATTCTATTAGTTTATATCAACCTAATTTAGTGCAAGTGCACTACTATTTGCATGATGTTGATTATTTTTTAGCTGTTGGCCCCTGGGTTTCATACAGTCATTCTGCTGTTTGGAATCTGAGATGTAGTTTTGATTTTGCTTTTAAACAGATAAATGTTGTTGTGAAAATTTTTTTTTACAGCTTAGACAAGTTGCAAACGAAAGAGCTTGAAAATGTGACTCATGCTGTTATTACCTTATATGATAAGTTAGATAAATTATCTCTGCATTGTCCACAAACTATCCTAAATGAAACAGCTTGTTTTTATCAGGCACTAAAAATGTCTCCAGTTCTGGCTTCTCTTCAATGGAATCCTGTGTTTTAGGATTGATTTAAAGATTGTATTTCTGTCTTTTGTCCTATGTGTGATAGTCTTAATTTCCACAAGAGCATTTCCGTCAACCAATCATTTTTTCTTAGATGTTTACTAGCTCAAATTCTAGAGGTGATTGAGCTTTTTAAATTTGTGCTCCTAAACTATGAAACTGTTAACCTCTGACACTGTTCAGACTTTTGATTATAACTTCATTTGATACATTTATCCTGATTGCATGTTTGAACAATTATTTAAATTGTTTACAAAACACTTTATAAAGTGTTTTGATAGAATTTCTGACAAAGACTAAAAACTTGAGGTAAAATATAGCAGAACATAACCTGCAAACAAAACGAAAGTGATTTCTTAAAGAATTTCACATTTGAATTTGATATTTGGTTTGCTCTGCTTTTGCTGTTATTCATTCATTCCTCTCTCATTCAGATATTGTCACCCATTTTCAGTCAATTGTCGGCTTTCTGCACAAATCTGCAGCCTGTCCAGAGTACAATGCCAAATCTACATCCAGCCTTGAAAGCAAATATTTACCAACCGTATTACCAAATGAGACATCCTGCCATCTGAATAACAAAAGACTTCACCCTTCTTTTAATAAACCTCAGACTCCTAAATCAATCTGAATTAAAGTATTTGATTACCAGTTTCCTAGCAACCAAAGACCGCGGCCATCTGTTGCTTCTGCAGGCAGACGAGTCGGCCTGTGCTATAGCCAGCAGGGAGGAATTCCACCACGCTTTCCATCTCTTGAGCTCATGCAGAGGTCTTTCTTTAACGCCACAATAAAGAGAACGAGCCAAAAGGCTATAGACTGCTGTATCTTCGACGGACCTCACCGAGACTGTTTTTGAAAGTGCATTCCCTTCAATAATTCAACCTTTGACTGCAGGGGAAAGAAATGCAATATTCATTGAGACAAATGTCCGGCTCCATTTCTTTTCAGACCCTTAGAGGGTGACACATTTCCTCTGACACAGCCGACGACAGAGACCAACACAGAGATATGCCAAGATAGGTTAACAGAGTTCATAAAAAGACAACATTGCCAGGGTAAAGCTGAGGCAAATATGTCTAACCGCTTTATTAAATTTCTGAGGAGTGGACATGTAACCCCTTCATTAACATTGAACTCCAACTGAAAATATTTTCAGCCGACCACAAAACACTCAATACTGGGGGAATGTGTTTTAAATTAAAAAAATGTATGTCCTTTATGTTTTTTTCTGTCTATATAATTTTTTTCATGTTTTCTAAAGTTTCTGTAGCGACCTTACTTTGCCTGTATGCTACTAACAACTGCTTCTTTTCAATCGAGGATGCACTGATATGGATACCAGCGTGAGGAGTCCGTCAGATACCATATGCATACTTTTATTCATAGAGTGCTCAGAAAATACAGGACTTGGTACCAGAGTAATGTAACAGACAGTTTGAGCATTAATGCTGTAACCCAGTTAGCAGCTTTAATGCACCATAAACTGAATGTGAACCATATGAATAAAAGAAAAAGACAGAAGCTAAGCTGATCAAACCAATTAACAGCAGCATGACTTTAACTACCTTGGCAGTACCAAGTACATTACAGTGCAATTTTTTAGAACTCTTTAAAGAAAAAAGAAATAAATTTTAAAATAAATTGGGTATTGGTGCAGCCCTACTTATCATGCACCCACAGAGATTTTTCACTATTAAAAAAAGATCCTAGTAATTGAACAAAAAAATGCAAACCTGGCTTTATGATAACAGTTTAGTTTGGTTTGGGAGCTTTGTGTTATTTGAACCTCCCCACCTACAGTCTCATTTTTTCTATTTATGAACTTCAGAAATAGTTTGTGCCTTCAACGCTGCGCCGTCTTTTCTATTGGAAAAATAGCTGAAATAACTTTGCCTATCTGATTTAGGCTGTTGCATGAGTGAGTTGTAAAAGTTTCTGATAAGTTCTCAGTTTTCTTCTTGATCATTTCAACTTAAGAATCATTAGGCTTTATTTTGTGTTTTGCACAGACAACATAGTCACTGAGTGAGCCAATTATTTCCCGCCATAGTTAAAATTTGTAGTGGGACACTAATTCTCCATCTTTATTAATTTTCTGTGCTCATTTCATGAGCTTCTCATTTAAAGACTTGGGTTATATTGAGCCTCAATGTGGCTTCTTGACAGATAAGGGATCTCTGCAATATCCTCAGATTTCTAACAGCACTGTAATTTCACTTGCGGCTCAGTAAGAACCGAATGTTTTTGCTGTAATATGGGAGGTTAATGATCAACTTTTCCCAGCTTTATTTTATTATGGGTATTATCTCATTACAATCATTCTTGCTCTGTTGGCTTTCAGTGTCCACTCTGAACATAAACCACTTTGTCTCCAAAAGATTACATTAGACTGTTGTGTCACGTCAGAGTCGGAGGTTTGCATCCAGAGTCGTGTCAATAGTTGAAGTCAGACGAAACAAGCACTTTGGTAAAGGTTAAAGAAAAAGAATATGGGTAAAATGGAAATTTATGTAGTGATTTCAGTCCCTGATGACCAGGCATGATATTTTGGATGGACCAAGCAGGTCTTGATCTGCTGAATTGTATTATAAGCTTTTGCATTATTAATTCATCCATTCATCTTTGTCTGTTTTCCTTCCTGTTTTTAAGATTAAAAAAAAAAAAAAAAAGAATTGTGTTCTTTTCAGAAAAAGATAACTTCATATTTTGTCACAATCATCATTAAGAACTGTAAGTTTTGGCTTTGGCGCTATCTAGAGAAGAGGTGAAAGAGAAAGACAGGCCGCACAAATACATCAACTGGAAAGACACAAACAGGGTGACACCACCAAGCCACCCACATATCAAGGACAAATAGATATAACTTTAGCTACAGCTTAGATATAGCATAGCTGCAGTGCGGTGTGCTACACAAAGGAGCTTGAGCAGACTGGAATGGATACGTTTTTTCAGGTTTCAACCTCCAGCTGCCATCAAACATTTAGGATTAAGAAATGCTGGGAGTTCATTGGAGTGCTTTGACGCAAACTGTGAAGATTTACAAACTTGTGAAAACACACACACAAAAAAAAACTGTTGCAGCTCGGCAAAGTGCGTCCGTCACTGTGATCACTTATAAGAGACATTAGGCTGCAGAAATTATGAAGAACATTGTTTTATGTTTCTAATTTCATTTTATTCAAATTACAGAAATTTCAACAAGTAAAAATATTATATAAACTAATTACACAGACTGTTTTTTAAGCTTGTAATTTTGTTATTTTTCCCCCACTTACAACTATTAAAAACAATATTTAAGATTCCTATATTACATCAGACTAGTAAAAACATATTTTGAAAAATGTTTAATGCCTGCTTAAAGGTTGTCATTTGAAAAAAAAACATCTGACAAATGAGGTTTATCAGAACACATTGTAATTGAATATGACTGTATAGAAGTGCAACTAATAAAACTTTCACAGAGCATTGTGAAAAGTTCAATATTTTGTTTTCACTCATTCCAAAAAGTGCAATTCATATTATGCCAATTCATTATACAGATTAAAATGTCACAAGATTTTTTTCTTTTCAGTGTTTTGATGATTATGTCTTCCAGGCAACAAAATCCCCCAAAAATCAGTGTCAGATAATTTAAATATTATAATGAGATATAAAAAAAAAAGTGCATTTTAACATGAAATGTCTATGGACTCATTACTTGGTTGCGTCTCTTTCTGCATCAATTGATGCATGGAGGTGGTCTCCAGTTTCCTTTAATAATGGCTTTCAGGTCATCTGCATTGTTGGATCTGATTTCTCTCAGCTTCCAGTTAATAATACAATTCTGTGGACTTGGGTCAGACAAGTCTGCTGACCAATCAAGGATGATGACGTCATGGTCATCAAACCAAACATTTCAGGTATCTTTGTCAAGTCCTGATGAAAAATGAAATCAACAACCACATAAAAGCAGTTTTGTTCTATGTTGTCTACTGCACTTAATTATCTATTTTTGGCCTCATAAGTTGTGTTAAATGCAATTGTCAAGGTGAATTTAACTATATACATTGTGATTTAGAGAGAAAGAAAGGGGTGGATGAGTTCTTTTGTAATTTTTTATTAAAAATAGAAAGTACTATTGTCAAGCACACCAATTACAATTCTATATTAATGATTGTACTTTCTCAAATTTATCTATCCAAAACTCTGTACATTGGGTTTGATGAATTAAAGGTCTATTATTATATTGTTCCATTAGACAAGATTGACAAAACATGAATTCAAAAGGAGCCACTTAAACATCAATGGAGAAAATCTTTGTTTGCATTAGCTGTTGTCTGTTTGCTCCTGAACCCCTCCTTTTCCCCTCCCCTGGCCACTGCTTGCATCATTACACCATTCAGGTCCACCATTTGGTATTAAGGGGAGAAACCAGCCTTTTGGAATCCTTCAATGGGCATCATTAGTATTCTGTAGGGAAATAAAAGGACCCATCTGTGGAGGTGGTGATGAGGGGCTGACAGGAGGAGGGTAGCAGGATGGGGGGCATCCCTGGAGAGACTGAGGGATTAACCATTGACACATGGAGCCTGCTAATGAGATGATCTGGAGAAACCAATCTATATAGGGTTAATACGTGTGTGTCACTCTCGCCACAATGGGACACAAACTCATATACACTTCTTCAGTTTCATATAAGTGTAATACATAAGCAATCTATCTGGCAAACTCAATAAATGTTAAAGTGTATTTTACAACAGGCAGCCACACACACTGACATCTCAGAATCCTTATTAAATTTGTAGTAGGGCCACATCTGGTCACTTGCATCCAGAGAACAAAAGAAAAGAAGCAGTAGCGGGCTGGTGGTGGTGGTGGGGTACCCGGTATCGTATATGGAGATTTGATTCCACCCTGCAGAGTATTAATGTGCATGTACACGCGCCAAGCATCTGTCACATATAATTGGAGGGTGTCAGGTGTGGACACGGGGCCACATTCAGCCCACCCACTACATGAATCGTCTGGCCCCATGACTGGTAGAATCTGTGTGTCAACATCTATATTTATCACGGGGCTGACCCAGAGGTTCGGAGGGATGACCGCCCAAAAGGGAATGAATAACTCTCAGGGTTGTCATGAATCACGTCACGTCACCTTCGGACAGGCGTCACATCTGTAGCGGCCCCTCACTGTCGCTATAAGTGATTTAATCAGAATTCATTGATTGTTCAGAGCTTTTCCCTGGAGAGGATTTTTCTTGGCTCAGGGAAGTCGTTCCTCACACTGTCATTAGCGGACATTCTTAAAGTCTAGTTAACAAAATCTCTGGCACAGTGGTAAAATGGGACTTGTGTTGTTTCAGGGTTGTTACAAAGGCTTAAAAAGTAAGAAAAAGTATTGATTTTTATTTAAGTATTTAGTGGGACTTTTTTCTTTATCTTACAGAATAAATGTTTCAGCCGGCCATGTGAGTGGATGTTACTTTTTTTTTAAGAATGAAAGAAGTAAAAGAGCGGCTTGTTGTTTACACAATAAATTTAAAATGAGTTTTGCTCTTCCGGAAATCATTCAACAGCTTTTATTTGGGAGTGGAGGTAAGACTTACTGTGCGAAAAAAGAGCGACATTTGCTCTGAAGACACGTAGATACTGTGTGTCTGTTTACTTGCATTCCAGCACCACCGGTGTGGTTCAGGTGTTGCACAAGGTGGTCTTCATAAAAATCCAATATTATCAGCATCTCTCATTGCTTTAAGCTTGACTACACCACTGGCTTTGGTTTCACATGAAGCAAATTAAGCAACACAAACACAAGTATTTATTTATTAAATTTTTTGTCATCCCAATTTTGGAGAGGGTAAAAACCTAGTGTAATATTTGAAAGATATGTATGTATGGTGGCTGACAGGTGTATGCATGCGGCAAAACAAGCTGAAAACCAATGAATGATGCTGTTATGTTCCGGGGTTTTGGTTTCTTTGTGGAGGGTTTTGTGCGTGCTCTCGCCTTTTCCACCGCCAGATGGCGTCTAGTCCATTTCGTCGGAGGGCGTGGATGACATCTCTCCACACCTGATGTGAGTTTTGGCTCATCAGCGAGATGTTCAAGAGGAGCTGACTGCCAGTCCTTTGGCGCCTGAGTGTTAGCCAGTCACGGTACCTCTGAGCCCCTAGAAGCTTGCTTCTAGTTTCCATGTCTAATTTGCTCCTAGTGAAAGTTTCTTTGTTGCTTCTCCTGCCTCTAGGTTCTTCCTCCTGGCTCCTCTTTTTCCCAGCCCATCCTCGAGACGCCGTGGAAAGTACCCACAGGTTGCCCAAGTTCCCATACTCACCTTCCCCGTGTGACAACCATTTCCTCCGGAGTTTCCACGACTGGCAGTCGCACTGCTCCTTTCCTCCGCTGTTCCTGAGCCTACCTGTCCGCCCTCCGACGTACCTCCTTTGCCTCCTGGATCTTCGCCGTTAGACAAACGACCTCTTGGAATCTCTGAGAACCCGGACACCGCAGTTACCCTCTCACTTCTTTATCCTGCCGATCACAAGTAAGATCCACCCCTTCACTCTGAACGTTATAATTTCCTACAAACCTGAACTCATCACTCCCTCTGCCTCTTTAGTGAACTGTTTGTTTGCTGACCCTGCCTCTCCCCCTGGACCCGACCCAAGCCAACTATACCTGCCAGCAGTCTTTCCAATAAACTTTCTTATTTTACATTGTCTCCTGCGTCGTGTTCTGCATGTGGGCTTGACATATTACACCCACCATGACAGAACACTCAGGCCAACAACTCAGCCCAGCAGACGCCATCAGGAGAACGCTATCCGAACAACAACCCATAATTCAAACCCATGAGTCCGCCTTAAGACAACTTCACACACTCCAAGCCGAAACTAACCAACGTCTAGCAGAGCTCACTACTCTCCTCCAACAGTCTCTTCCTCAGCCTCCACCCCCAGTTCCAGCCTCTGTTCCTGATCCGGTTCCAGCCGTCCAGCCCGTGTTTTCGGACGTCCGACATCCTCCTCCTGAAAGATTCTCAGGTGATCGTAATAAGTGTAATGGCTTCATATTACAATGCTCCATTATTTTCAACCATTCACCTCAGAGCTTTTCACTAGATGGATCTAAGATCGCTTATGTCATTTCCTTGTTGTCTGGGAAAGCTCTAATGTGGGCAGAAACCCGTTTCCCTGACCCAACTAATTATGGCTGTTCCTTTGAAAACTTCCTGAAAGAATTTAAACAAGTATTTAGTTACGACTCCGACAAATCAGTCAACTCCCGAGAAATATGGGATCTAAAACAAGGCAAACGATCCGCTGCAGATTTTTGCCATTGACTTCGGCATACAGGCGGCTGTCACAGGCTGGAATGCCGCTGCTTTAAAGAGTGCGTTTTATAACGCCTTAAACGAGACACTTAAAGATGAGCTCTCGACTTTAGACGAACCAGAAACACTGGAACAATTAATCAGTTTAACCATCCGCCTAGACAATCGACTCCGCACCCGCGCTAAACAGAGGGACCGGAGGAGCTCGCTGCCTCGGCACCAGCGTTTTCACCAACCTGTGTTCCTCCGGAGCCTGAGCCCATGCAGGTGGGTCGGACTCGTCTAACTCCCGAGGAGCGCCACCGACGTATCTCCGCCCGTCTGTGCATCTATTGTGGTTCGCCAGGTCATTTTCTCGCCAAGTGTCTGGTCCGTTTAAACCCTCAGGTCCGCCAGTAGAAGAGGGGCTGGCGGACCATCTACCTACAAATAACTCCCCTGCTTGTTACTCCCTGCCACAATCCTCTATAAAGACCAGTCATTTCCCCTTTCAGCCCTCATAGACTCCGGATGTGAACAAAATTTAATGAATGAAAACCTTGCCAAACAAATGGCTGCAGATATTGAACCCCTGCCAGTTCCCCTGCGCGTTAGCGCCATCGACGGTAAATCGCTACCTCAGATCACTCACCGGACCAAACCGCTCCACCTGGTCATTTCCGGTAATCAGTGAGTTAATTTCATTTTTCCCACTTTCAACTCTCCTATAATTCTTGGTTACCAATGGTTACAACAACACAATCCCCAAATAAACTGGTTTGACAGGCATGTCTCATCCTGGTCTACTCCTCCTGTCTCCGCTCAGCAGTTCCCCCGTGTTCGTCGCCGGCTGAGCAGCAAGAGGCGGACCCTGTCGATCTGTCCTCCATTCCGCCTGAATATCATGATCTCTCCGCTGTTTTCAGCAAAACTAAGGCTCTCTCCTTACCACCTCATCGCCCTTATGACTGTTTCATTGATCTTCTCCCCGGAGCACCTCTGCCATCTAGCCGCTTATATAACATATCCCGACCTGAGAGAGAAACTATGGAAAAATACATCAAAGAATCATTGGCAGCCGGTATAATCCGTCCGTCCTAGTCGCCACTGGGGGCGGGTTTTTTCTTCGTGGGGAAAAAGGACGGATCTCTGAGGCCGTGCATTGATTATAGGGGATTAAATAACATTGCTGTTAAAAACGGGTATCCCTTGCCACTTCTCTCGTCAGCTTTCGAACCCGTCCATGGTGCCACCATCTTCTCCAAGCTCGACCTAAGAAATGCTTACCACCTCCTCCGAATCCGCAAGGGAGATGAGTGGAAGACGGCTTTCAAAACACCCATCGGTCATTTCGAGTATCTGGTCATGCCTTTTGGTCTATCTAATGCCCCTGAATTTTTTTCAGGCTCTGGTAAACGACGTGTTAAGAGACTTCTTAAACATTTTCGGTTTTGTATACCTTGATGACATTCTGATTTACTCAAAGTCCCCTGAGGAGCATAAACACCATGTATGCCTAGTACTACAACGACTATTAGAGAACAAACTTTATGTTAAAGCTGAGAAATGTGAATTCCATCAAACTTCTGTTTCCTTCCTTGGTTTCATATTAGGGGGCGGACAGGTCAGGCCGGCCGAGGAAAAGATTCGGGCGGTGCTGGAGTGGCCCATACCCGAGACACGTAAGCAGCTCCAACGTTTTTTGGGTTTTGCTAATTTCTACCGCCGATTCATCCGGAACTACAGCCAGACCGCACTAACTTCGTCTAAGATCCCCTACAGTTGGACCCCGGAGGCAGACGCTGCATTCGCACATCTCAAGCACCTCTTCGCTCATGCCCCCATACTAGTTCAACCCGATCCCGCTAAACAATTCATAGTTGAAGTAGATGCATCTGAGACTGGTGTGGGAGCAGTACTTTCTCAAGTCTCATCCTGTGACAATAAAACTCATCCCTGTGCCTTTTTCTCACGCAGATTGACCCCTCCGGAGAGAAATTATGACGTGGGTGACCGGGAACTCTTAGCTATTAAGCTAGCCCTGGAGGAGTGGAGGCACTGGCTGGAGGGGGCAGAACATCTGGTGCTGGTCTGGACTGATCATAAGAATCTATCCTATCTTCAATCCGCTAAGAGGCTAAATCCCCGACAGTCACGCTGGTCCTTATTCTTCTCTCGGTTCTATCTATCTCCTATCGCCCTGGCTCCCGCAACATTAAACCGGATGCTCTTTCACGCCTCTATTCATCTGATGACTCTGACAAGGTTCCAGCCACCATCCTCACATTGCCATAGACTTCGTCACCGGTTTACCTTCTTCTAAGGGCATGACCACCATCCTCTCGATAGTAGATAGATTTTCCAAGGCCTGTCATTTTGTCCCACTCCGCAAACTACCCTCAGCCTACCAAACTGCTCAGCTTCTGGTGAAGCATGTTTTCCGGCTCCATGGCATACCTCAGGACATACTCTCGGACCGAGGCCCACAATTCATCTCTCAGGTTTGGCGAAATTTCTGTGCTGCTCTGAATGCTAATGTCTCTCTCACTTCAGGGTTTCACCCCCAGTCCAACGGCCAAACCGAGCGCCTTAATCAGGATCTTGAAACCACCCTCCGGTGTTTTACATCCACCAACCCCTCCGACTGGTCTCAATTTCTCCCATGGGTAGAGTATGCACACAATAGCCATGTTTCAGCTGCCACCGGTCTGTCTCCATTCGAAGCATCCATTTGCTATCAACCCCCATTACTTCAGTCTGATGAAGAAAACATTTCGGTCACCTCCGTTCGCCATCACATCCGCCGCTGCCAAAACATCTGGAACACGACCATCCACAACCTAAATCTCACTGCTGCCCAGATTAAGCGGCAAGCGGATAAAAGGAGGCGGCCTGCTCCCAGTTATACCCCCGGTCAACAGGTATGGTTATCCTCCCGAGACATTCCCCTCAAATCTATGTCCAAGAAACTTTCTCCTCGCTACATTGGTCCTTTCGAAATTGAAGCCATCATCAACCCATCTGCTGTCCGTCTCCGTTTACCCACCTCCCTCCGCATCCATTCCACGTGTCCCAGATCAAGCCTGTCCAGACCAGCACACTCTGCCCTCCAGCCGAGCCCCCTCCACCCCCCCGTGATGTGGATGGCCATCCCGCTTATTCTGTCCGCCGGATCGTGGACTCCCGTCGGCGAGGTCGCGGCTGGCAATACCTTGTCGATTGGGAGGGCTACGGTCCGGAGGAACGTTCCTGGGTCCCGTGTTCCTTTATTCTAGATCCATCTCTCATTTCGGATTACCGTTCCTCCCTTCCCTCCAGTTCCTCTAGGCCGCCAGGTGGCGACCGTTAGGGGGAGGGTACTGTTATGTTCCGGGGTTTTGGTTTCTTTGTGGTTTTTAGGGTTTTGTGCGTGCTCTCGCCTTTTCTACCACCAGATGGCGCCTAGTCCATTTCGTCGGAGGGCGTGGATGACATCTCTCCACACCTGATGCGAGTTTTGGCTCATCAGCGAGATGTTCAAGAGGAGCTGACTGCCAGTCCTTCGGCGCCTGAGTGTTGGCCAGTCACGGTACCTCTGAGCCCCTAGAAGCTTGCTTCTAGTTTCCATGTCTAATTTGCTCCTAGTGAAAGTTTCTTTGTTGCTTCTCCTGCCTCTAGGTTCTTCCTCCTGGCTCCTCTTTTTCCCAGCCCATCCTCGAGACGCCGTGGAAAGTACCCACAGGTTGCCCGAGTTCCCATACTCACCTTCCCCGTGTGACAACCATTTCCTCCGGAGTTTCAATGACTGGCAGTCGCACTGCTCCTCTCCTCCGCTGTTCCTGAGCCTACCTGTCCGCCCTCCGACGTACCTCCTTTGCCTCCTGGATCTTCGCTGTCAGACAAACGACCTCTTGGAATCTCTGAGAACCCAGACCCCGCAGTTACCCTCTCACTTCTTTATCCTGCCGATCACAAGTAAGATCCACCCCTTCACTCTGAACGTGAATTTCCTACAAACCTGAACTCATCTCTGCCTCTTTAGTGAACCGTTTCCTGACCCTGCCTCTCCCCTTGGACCCGACCCAAGCCAACTATACCTGCCAGCAGTCTTTCCAATAAACGTTCTTATTTTACTTTGTCTCCTGCGACGTGTTCTGCATTTGGGCTTGACATATTACACCCACCATGACGGATGCAAACTCCAAAACACACAAAAACAAATGCAACAGAAAAGTTGCTGCAAACATATGTTGGAATCACAAAAAATAGAAGCAAAGATCTACAATCAAACAAAAATGCTCCAATCACAGGATAGAAGTGAAAGGTGAAATGGTGCAAATAGGGAAAACAGGAAATTCATTCCACTTTATTAACAAGCACTTTAAGCATAGATTTGCACATACAGTAAATAAAATTTGCAGACAAGAAGTTTTAACTGTATTTATTGAATATTGTCACTGGTTAGCATGTATCCTTCTCCTCATTGAGAAGTGAGGTGGTTGCCTGTGAAGGGAGGATAATTGTTACTCAGAGCAATGGCCCACCGGTGGGCAAAACTGAGCAAATGTTTGTGCATAATCTGCTAAGTGTGGAGTGGTAATATCAAGCGACTCACCTGTCCTTTCCAGGTGGAGTCCATTTATAGTTTCCTGGAGAGGCCATTGAAAAGTGGGAGCAGAGGCAATTGTTTATGGGTTTTGTGGTGTTTCATTATGGTGTAATAAAACATTAAATATTTATAAAAAAGTAAGTCAAAATGTTTGTATTTAGTAAAAGATATTTTATTTAAATGGGTGGATTGATTAATTGAGAGCCCTCTGTGAATTAAAGGTGGTTTGGTCTGTCACAGCTGGGAATATTTGAGGCTGCCGTTTCAGCTGTGAAATGATAATTGATGCTGTGAGAAGAATAAACCACTGCTGTTCCACCTGACTCTGCCTCAACGTTTCATTCTCACTGTAAAATCCAGCTGCAAAAAGCCGCCTTGTCACAGATTGTTTCTTTTGTTTCAAGGTACATTCCTGGTAAATTGTTTTTCTTTTCTATTCACCATTGTTTGTCCCTTTTAGATGCAACAGTCTGACCAGGTGGATGGGGGTGGCCAGCCCAGCATTTCCTGCTTAAATGGCGGTGTGATGTCACTGATTGCATCAATGGGTTCTACCAAATGAAGGGTTTTCTTTTTTTTTTTTTCTTTTTTTTTAAAGTAACATTTTAAGTTGCCCTGAACTAAATGTTTAGCTATGTAGATGAGTCTATAAATTAGATTAATAATCTTGTTTCTCTGTTAAGATTTTGTTTGGTTTGACCTGTTCCATTATGGCATGGTCTAATGAAGTGGCAGTGTTTTGCCAATTTGGTAGAAGATCAGTAAGATTTCAGATGCTGGAGATGGATGTGAGAGTCTAAAAAAAATACTAAATAATCAAATTCACCAGATGAACCTGGAACTTGCAGCCAATGCTGTTTTTTGTTTACTTGTTTTGACCATTTGACTTCACTAGCTCGCATGTCTATGGTATTTATGTACATGGTATTTCTGAGAAGAATCTCTGAGATTGCCATTCGATTTGTTGGTCAACACTTGCTAGTGGCCTTGAGCAAATCCGTTTTCTGGAGCGAGTTTAAAGCATTCCATATTTTCTGTTTTTTACCATTTGCAACATTTCCCCCTTGCTTCTTTTTCCTCGAGTTGCAGTATTCTTTATTTGCATTTGTCTTGATTGTAGAGTTTTGCTTCTATTTTTGTGATTGTAGCATTTTTTTTGTGTTCCAGAGTTAGCACTAATGATTTTCAATAATCATCAATCACTTTCTGTTTACACATGTTTGTGTTTTGCTGCTGTTTGCAGTGCATTTGCATCAGAGTGTAGCTGTGGATACTTTAAAAGTTTCCACAGATTCTAAACTAATGGAAAATTCTCTCTGGAAGAGTATTGCATTTTGACGCTGATTTTTTTTATCATTACTTTAAACATACTGAAATCCATACGTAAGATTATGAGTTACACTCTTTTTTAAAAATTCATCAGTCGCTTTCAGACTGTCAAGCACTCAAGAGTTTTCGATCCCATTTCATCTGAGGATTTTCTGCATCCTAAGCTCTTGGAGATCAAATTGACATTTTTGCAGTTGTTTTATACGTTCAAGCATTCCGGCACAAGCCGCAAAGTTCCTGTTTCCGCTTTACCACATATGAGTGTCTGCTGACGCATAGAAAAAGTACTGCTCATTACCATCGGTTTTCATTCATGCTTGCTAGGTAATGTGTCACACGGGCTGATGAGATTGCTTGCAGAAGGAATACTGAAGAAGAGAGGCAATTAATGGGGGGGATACAGAGCCGCCTCCACAGCAGAACAACAATGAGATTTGCCTTCATGCAGTCTCTCGGGATAACCTAAATTTAACTTAAATGGCAATATAGTTTGGAGTGCTTTGATAGAAATAGATCACTGGAACTGGAGGGAAGACAAGGTAATGTAATGTCCCTCAGCGCAAATCAAGTCTCGTTGGCTTCCTGATGATATGATGCATCCAGGAATAGAATGTTGCTGACCAAGGAAGTTGTTGCACCTAAAAATCAATACTCTCTCAATTTGTGCCCAGGATAAACTGAAGGCATTTTTTTAAAGAGGTGCATTTTGCTTTGCATGTTCAATTCGGGCCTTGCTCTCATGTAAAAGAATTCTATTTTAAAAGAATGTCAAGCAGCAAAGTTAGTTTAATTTAAATATATGCAGAGACAAAATGCATTTGAATTTGAAAAGAGAAAGAATAAAATGCACGTAATCACCTTATTTTGATACTTTTAATCAATTTAGAGTTGAACTTTGTTAAAATAACATTTATTTATTTTTTATTTGCTATTTATTATTTTAAAATTTAATTCAAATCTGTTTTCAAAATGTTCCCCTTTTTTTTAAAGCTATTGAAAATGTATAATATGAACTCAACTTTTGTTTCAGTAAACACAGCAGAAGAACTTTGCAAAGAAATGTACCATAAAAGCAAATAAAACTGTCACACTAAGAATTGTTCCCCTGTAATATTGAGCTGAGTGATTTAGGAAGATATATTAGTTGATATCAAATTCAAGTTCAATACCTCATTAAAGGTTCAGCTTAATTGCATGCAGACAGGAATGAAAGAACAAGCTTTTTTCCTCACTACAGCATAGAACAGGCCATCTGTTCTATGCAGAAATAGCAGCAGCAAAAATAATCTTGCTTTCACTATCTAGATACTAGTTATTGCAAAGGGTAAAAACAATTTACCAAAGTTTTCCAAGCAGCCCACTCAATAGTTACGTCACATTTTCAAGAAAATCAGCAGCATAACAGGATCTCTGGCCAGCAACAGGTATTTGGTTGAGCTTCTTCAGCCTGTAAATGAGTCTTGATCATAATTGAATTGATAAAGTCCTTCAAGTAATTTTTACTGTTACCGGGTATTTAAATGTGTATTTACCAATTAGCTTTGTGTACATTATTGTGTATTTTTCCTCAAGCTCATGTGGATTAAGCTTTAATGAACCATAGATTTCTGTGCAACTGTTGAATCATTGTTCTTATACAATGACTGCTATGAGCAGAATTTAAAGGGAAAAACTTACTAACTTTTATTTTTGGACTGTGTGTGTATTAACACATTTAAAGCTTTCAACATTGTGTTTTACATACAGAAAGGTTGCTCTAATTAAAGTCAACTTTCTCTTCTGTGATGGTGTCCTTGTGATGATTTTTTTTTTCAGATAACTGAGTCTGAGAGCAGCTTTAATGAGCATGTGTGGGTGAGTATGTATTGTGTGAGTACATACTGTAAGGAGGTGTGAGAACTTTTTTGGCAATGTGTTTCATGGGTTATCCTTTTCCTTTGATTCATTACAAAGACTTTTTGAGTTAATAAAGTTTCATTTTGTCATAGGGTTGTCGCCTAGGAATGTCGGTGTTTCTCTGTCTTCCTTTTCTCAACAAACCAGTACAACACCTTTGTAGTGTTGAACTGTCTCTTTAGGACTTTCCAGATCTCATTGTGTGCATCTGCAAAGAAACATTTCTACATTAAAATAAATGCAGAATTGGACATTTTCCCAGTAGTTATGTGGCACTCAGTAGTGAGAAGCAACTATTCCTGGTCCACAATGGTTGGTTATCACTTCATCTCACAGCCTATTTAATTAGGGTGTTTCACAAACATTCAACCATTTACATGTAGCTTTCTAAACACCTTTTTATTCAAAAATCAACACATCATCGCCTACATTGAGACCTTGTTATTTCAGCCTGCTTCTCCTTGATAAACAGTGATCGGCTTCCAGTATATCTTCAGATATGTCCCCACAAACAGTTTCTCTTATAGCAAAAAGAACACATCTCTGATTCTGTAAATGTATTAGTTTGTAATTCAACTCCTAAACCAATCAGAAAACCCAGAGTCCTGCATCCTTGAAAACCTCAGAAGTCAAATAAAGACATCCAATTAGACTGAACACGTTCATTGTGTGTCTTCTCTCACTTCTTGCCTACAATGATCTTCTCATCTTAAAAGCCATGCATGCAATTGTAAAATTTTGGGTATAGTATTTCTACATACATTCAAGGGTTTGTTTTTACCATGATGTCCAGAAACAGTCTAGACATCATGGTCAAAAAGATATTTTTCTTTTAGTTGGTTTGGATCAAGGCTGGCTTGTATTCCAGAAATGAACTGCTCTATATTGTATGGAAGTGGACCAAAACCACCTCAAAAGTGGGTCTCAGTTGTTCAGTACACTCCAGGGTTTGCTTGAGTGTTTTCACACCTACACAAAAGATTCAGACCAACGGGGGAAAGAACTCTGGTCCGCTTAAAGCAGACCAAATGTGTGAGGTGTGAATACAACTGAGGGCTCAAAATAAATCCTGCTGTATTGATCATTGATAAAGAAAAAAAAAAGCTGTTTACATCGGCTTCTTCAATTAAAAGCATAAGGATGGTTTCCCTCAAGACTGGTGGTTTAGAATTTTACATAAATCTCTTAAATGTGCCGATAGAGGCAGCTGTCTGACAGAGTGTTAATTTAACACTCCAACTGAAGCAGTAATAGTTTTGCCTTTTGCCAACATGCAACAGTCAGTTTTTGCCCATATGGCTCTGAACATGCTCACAAGCTGCTGTCAGTCAGTGACGATACCTCCCACACCAAGCAGGACAAATTAAATAGGCTTGCCTGCATTGCTCCTACAGCAAAACAGCAGCAGATGGTGAGAATTCTGGATCTGCAGGCCTTTGTGATGGACACCTATGAGGCTCGACTGAGCGACAGCTGTTTCTCAGTGTGTGTCCAGTTATGCTGCAGTCAGCCTTGGATAAGGAAAATCACCTGGAGGGTGGAATGGCAGGGGGCTGGATACTAAAAGCATAATTACATCCATGCTGCCATTAACACGTACCCTCAGGTGTCTCATCTTCTAGTATTAAGATGGTGAGGGTAAGCTTATTGTTTTGAAGATCGCATGATTTGTAACTTCAAACAAAAGTAGGCTACTATGTGCTAAGAGAGTTTTATTTCTTAAAAGAAGTGCAACAAAACAGAGCATGCGTTTGGGTTTTGGTTTGATAACTTCTGGGCCTTCCTATCTCAGAGTTAGACGTTTTACCTTTTTTGATTTGTCTAAGCGGACACCTCAGCTGTCTGTGTTATCTCTGTTAATTACTCTCTTACAGCTGCTCAACATTCCCCCAATTATACACTGATGTCACTGATCAGATCTCCTCTGTATATAATCTCTCCACTTTTCTCATATCATTCTAACTCCTGCTCTTCTTGTGTCCTCCCTGTCAGTTCAGTTCAGTTCTTAAATTTTGTTCATTGTACTAAGAGGCTCCTGTTATCCTGTTGTCATAGTTACAAAGGCAATACTTTTGATTTCATCTGCAGTTCAAAAATAATGAAATGAAATGACATCAGAATTTCAGGTCTCCTTACAATGAAATCAGTCATTCCCATGCTGATACGATGTTTTTGTTCAGTTAATTATTTCTACATGAACAGAGTTTAAACTGTTTAATGTCCATCACATGATGAAGTAAAATTCTTAACAATGGCATTAAGTTTTGTAAGGAACATTTGTTGCATTTTCCCCTGCCTGCTACAATCTGTTTAGCCAGGAGATTTAATATTTGAGCCATTTCAGCACATAGTGAACAAATCTTAACGTCACCAAAGAGAATTGGGACATTAGGAAACTTTCTGCATATTTTCATCGTATATTTATAGGCATGCTTCCCACACCTTTCCTCTTTTAGAAGACAGCAATGCAAATCCCTGATTTGCAATAAAAAAAAATTATCACATTGGCATACAGAACTTTGTTAAAAGCAGTAGCTCAGTGTTCATTTCTAGCAGTAGAGACTATTAAAAAAAAAAAAAAAGCATTTGTTATATCAGACTTTAATGTGTGTGTGCGTGCGTGTGTGTGTGTTTCACAAATTGTCAGTTGTCAATTTAACACATGCATAAGACGAAGAAGATAGAGCAAGTTATAATGATTCTAGTCTATTTTTATCATGGACAAAGGCAAATGATTATCATATAAAATTAGATTCAGTGTTTTTTGCCTTGTTAGATTTTTTATTTTTATTTATTTATTTTTTTACCAAGATTGAAAAGCATTTTTAAGAAACATTTGAGATAATGTTCTTTCTGTATATTAATTAAAATAACATCAGGGTACTTATCAGCAGTGTGTTTGTTTTATTTGCAGACATCATTGGTTCTTAGTTGTCGATGCCATGTTATTATACTGCATTTGTCAGTCTTGATTGTGCCAGCATGATGATGTCACTGAAATGCAGCAGCTGCCAAGCCTTCAAACAAACAAGCATGAGTTGTTCAACAGCGACAACAAATAACAGAGCGACAGAGACAAACCCAGAAACTCACTGACCGTGTCCAAAAGGACACAAACAGTTTCTATGGGTTCAGGTGGACCATTTCATGTAAAGTCAGAAATGTTTGCTTATTCTACTAGCCTGAATGTTTTACTCTTAATCCATAACTGTTCATTATAAACAAAAGTATTTGTTTCCTTCAGACACTGGCTGCTCACAACAGAAGCTCAGCCATGTAGGAGTCTTGTCCAAGAATAACAAACATTCACCACTCACAACATTTGCTGGTGTGCTTATTAAATATAATAAACATAACATTGATTTAGAAGTACCTACACCATATTTTTGTGATTTATTGTAGACTTAATGTATTATTTTATTTTGGGCTATTTTTTGTAAAAATTAAGCCACACCGTTTCCTGTCCTGTGATGTATGCTGGCATTAAAAAAAAGAAGAAAAGAAACATGTTATGTGGGTCTAAGCATAAGGAAATAATACTAATCTAACACTGTAATGCCCAATCCATCTTCCACAGATTTTTGGGGTATAAAATTCTGTCACAACTTCCCACTGTAATAGTGCAACGCCTTTATTGTACATGGAGAGTGAAGATTTAAAAAAAAAAAAAAAGAAGTACAGTACTCTGGAGGTGTTGCTGAAATATGATTAGGGTGCATGTTTTCATTCCCAAAACACCTGGTGCAGCCTTTTTGGTTCAATGCATGCATAACGAATGAATACAGCCTGGTTTTAATCTTTAACTCACACTGAATGTTTATTAGCAGAACATTCACAACCCATTGTTTCCTAGCACAACTTCTAAAAGTGACACCAAATGAAATTGTAACAAAGAATGGTTACAAGAGTGTTCAGAAATATTTTAGATACATTAAGATTCAATGCCACATCCTGCAGATGCTATGGTCTCAATGTTCCAAGTGACCTTTGACCTCATTTGGTCATTTGATCAATGAGGCAAACTCAGGTGAAAATGTTAGTATGAACAAATGTGCATCCTGGAGTTGCTTCTCCCTGTTCCACCAGACCAAACACACATTGGCTCTGTTCTAAATTAGCCTCAGGTGTGGCATCATTATAGTCATCATTCGGTGCATAGGACACATTTTGTGGAAGGGGTCGCTCTTTAGGGGTGCGGGGTGGGGCTTCAGCTGTGGGAATGACAGTGATGTAGAAGACATCATTTTGAGATTCCTTCAGGACTAGAAGATCTAAAACATATGATTGTTTAAGCTGTGTGGGAACAGCAAGGCATGTAGAATAAACAGGCAAACCACTGACACATAGCATAATGCTGTCCACTTATTATGCTAGCACAACAATTGTTGCCATGCTTACATTTACTCTTGTTATGATTAAAAGGTGAATGAAGGAATACAATTTTCTTGACAAAGAGTCTTTGTTTACTGTTGATCAAAGTTTTAAAGAATTAGTTATATATGTTTATTTTTATGTATTGAAGCATACCAAATACTGTGACTTAACTGTTAACTTCACAAGTATTGTGTTCAAACTGCTGTACTAATGTTGACAAAAGAGTCCCAGGTAAGCAGTGAAGGAAGGCTGCAGGAAAAGCTTCTTCATATGTTTTGCGTTTATTCAAACGTGAATCACTGCCTACTTTTATTTTAGCTAATCTAAAAGAGGTCTTAAGGAGTTTAATTAATCTGTGTCTCAGCTCGATTAACTTCATATTAAGAAAAATATGCACTCTGTCTATATATATATCGTTGAGCAAATAACAATATATATTACTACCATTATTTACTATCGCAGAGGAACTATATCATTACTAGTCCCTCTGCTTTTTTTGTAGCTTGTAACCTTGGCAACTGTAGAAAGAGCATCTGATAGAGATGCCTTCTGGTCTGACAGATTGTTTTCACTCAGACATTGTCAACTACTGCATGGGCACCAGTCAAAAAACAGATTTCGTAAACAGACTGTCTGTCTCATACTAAAATCATTGCAACTAGATGATTTGAACCAATATGATTAAAAGTTATATTTAGTCATGTTCGGGGTGACATCTATCGGCTCATGATATCTTCCACCATGTAAGGACTGTGTAGGAATGTGACCTTATCCACGTTGGAAAAATGGTTGTATGTTCTGCTCTCCCTGAAGGATAGAAACAGCTAATCAATACAGATTGACTTAAAAGTCATTCAGGCATGGTGTTATTGCATACTAATATGTTATTTGAGCCAAAGTACTGAAAAACAAAATGTTTTTTTGGTCATTTGCTTGCCAGGCGAGTCTTTAAGCTGAAGAGAAATATCTTGTTTGGACACTTCTGGGAAATTAAGATTATTACACCAAACTAATGCTCGGGCACTGAAGGAACATGAAAACAGATTGCATGACTCTTAATGACTTGACTTGAACATTCAAAAACATAGAGTGGTTGTAGTTTTACTTGGCCGACTGTCTTTTATAAAATAAAGCTGTTGATTCTGACTGTGTTCTGTGTTTCTGGCAAGCACCTTCTTTCACATAAAGATTTGTTTTGTCATTTGAAAACAACTTTGGAACTAGTACTGTGTCCTTATTGTATCACATAGGTGCTCTTTTGATGTGTCACCTATGCACAAGGCTTCTTGCTTTCATGAAGTTTCTAGAGGGAAAAAGAGTGCAAGCAAGTGAATATCCTCAAAGAGACGGTAGGATAATTAATACTCTAACTAATTCATGGTGCCCTAGCTTTGTCTTCATCAGGATCATTATCTGTTGCAGTATACCCTCCTGTTCTGTGTTACTGTAATAAACTGATTGAACAAACAGAACTCCATAAATCAGCATAATTCTCATTCTCATGCAAAGTGCTACACTAAGCATGTTGACTATTAGTTAGCATGTCTACAGTTGTTTTATATCTAGGACGTACAAAGAGAAAATTTAAAGAAAGACTTGCAGAAGGTAGAAATGAGGCGCAGACAAAGACAATTTATCATGCTGGAAAATCATCCAAAGAGGACCTGGTGATCCAAGATCATTAAAAGTTCTTGTTGGTCATCTTCGTAAAAGACCAGAATGATTTGTTTTTCTTTACCACACCAGACAATTCTCTTCATGAAGATGTGTGGCCAGAATTATTCTGACCTAAATTAGGATGGGCCAAAAATCGAGCAAACTCTTTTGAGAATCTTCTAAAGGGACCCCAGTGTCTGAAGTTAAATATTAGTAGATTATTGAAGCCTAACTCTATTAGTCTACACAAAACAAAAGAAATGTGACAAATGTAGTAAGCTCTGCTGTGATTATGAGTCTGATAAACAGAATGTGAATGACAGATTTTTATTACAAAGACTGTCACAGATTGCTAATTTAAGAGTATAGCTGTTTTCAGCCATGTGTCAATCAATAAACAAAGCTCTATTAAGGGGATAAGTGGGAAGGGAGTCGTTCAACAGAAGGGAACCGGGGCGTAGGGGGGAGCTAGATGATATTCGACTGTTGTTCTCCCCGGGGGGTACAGGATGTCGCTCACAGGTGTGAATGAAGAGCCTGGTTGGTTGCCGCACCTCCCCACGTTTCCCTCTTATACTACGTCTTTCCCTCTCACAGAGCTTCATTTTTTTATAGAGCTGCCACACACAATTCCCAAAGAGTTGCTTGCTGACAGGCAGTTACTTTAATGTTGAATACGTGTGAAAAGTGGGAAAGCCTGTACCTGCTATGTGCGTCAGCTTCTTAAAGTGAACACTTACCTTTTTGCTGTGCAAGTGAGGAGAAGGAGAAGCAGCGTTCTAGGATTTCCACATTTTGAAAGCATCATAACGAAGAACATGGAAAAGAGTGTTTTATATTTAAAGATATTTCTGATATAAATAAAAGGAACTAGGTAACTCAGTGCTAGATTTGACTGTAAGCCAAGAAAATAACTTCTTCTCCAGTGCATTTTTTTCCTGACAATATTCTTTTTCATTGTCCAAAGAGGCCACTGCCCTTGAAGTAATACAATTTAATCCCTCTGTCTTTGCCAGTATTCTGCCAACATATTAAACACTTTCCTACCGTACAAGCACCGCCTGCCTTAATGACACAGATTGAACTTGCATTCATTAAAAGGAGAGAGAAGAGACATCAGCACAGGCTATGTGTTAGGGTGCGAATTTTACTCTCATACTCGACATCTAGTGTCTCTTCCTCTCACTCTCTCTCTCTCTCTGTCATCATTACCTCTCATCCCCAATGTTGTGTGTGAACACATTCACATGAATGTGTTCAATAGAGGAGTTCACATTTGTGAGAAGCTTGACCTGAGCTGTGTCTTGTTTTAATGAACATAAAGTGAACACACTTCACCCTGAAGTAATTTAATAGCGAAAGGGAGATTTACAGTTTTTAAGAAGGAAACTTTGACTATAAGATGCAAAAAGAGCCACAGCATTTTCAGTGAACGTGAGAGCTGCGTAATTGCTGGGTCGTGTCTGTGTGCGCGGGTGCAGGGGGGAGGAGAGAATTTAGCCATATACCCTTAGGCAAGCTATTATTAGCATCTTTGTGAAAACACAAATATAATTTACTGTATAGACATATGGCTTTGAACTTAACAACACTATCTTAAGATTTTCCTTCATACAGAAGGCTCAACAAATTTCTTATCCATAGATAGGAAGTAAACATGAACAGATGTTACACCATCTAACTTGTCTCAGGTCATCCTACAGTTTTAGCACCTAAAACAATAATACATATGTTGTCTTGAAAATTTTGTTGGCTAATGTTCTTAAACACAGTCAAAAAGACAAGCACTGTGGCATTTAAACTTTCCTAAGACATAAATTATTGAATTCGGAACATTTTATTTTTTATTTTTTTTATTTTGGAAGTACTAATACAAAAAAAAAAAGTGAGGTATATTAGTGTTTTGGGTATTAAGAAAGAACAACTTTCCTTTCTTGTAGTTAGTCAGCAATACTGTTTGTTTTTGACACTAATAACATCTTAAAGAGCAAAACAAATCTCATCTGCAATGACTTGATGGCAGTCATTGCAATCAGAAAATGGTCTAAATGGGCTGTATTTCATTAAAAATGTAAAATGTTGTTTTCATAATATAAAAATAATACACTTTGGTAATGAGAGCATCCTTTCTTGTTGATACACCAATATAGGATATGGCTTATGTGAGACATGACAACAAGAGAGAATAAAATTTGTGTTAGGCTAATTTGTGAATAATGTTATGACCTATTTATAAGTTTAATTTCATAAAATCTAAAAAAATAGCAGAAACCTCCTTTTTATTTTAGCTATGCCTAGCTAAAAGTAATTCTTAAAAAGATCTTGCCTAGTTCTTTTTAAGAATGAACTGGGAAAACATTGCTTATTCCATTTAGGAAATCTGTCTCAAGATTTAGATGCTCAAGACCTACAACTGTGTTTATCTTAGGTAGAAGTAGTATTCTGTATCGAGATCCTGGTGAGAAATATGGGTCCAGACTACAAAGAGCATAAACACATCCCTTCTGACAAATCTCAAGTTTAGTTTTTATTTACACCCAGCAGCTAATTATACATAATTCAGTGTTTGCACAACCTTGCCCTAAGCTCTATGACTAATGCTCAACTAAATGAGCAAGAAGCAGAAATGACAAAAGTGATGAAACTGCAAAAGGTGGCTTTGCTCATTTAACTCTTATTTAGTTCAAAATTCAACAACTGTTGTGGTTCACAACAAATATATACTGTAAAAAGGTATCCAAAATGGACACCATGAAACTTCTTAGCATGCTGCATCCCAATAAGTTCAAAAACCAGCAGGGTCTCGTGCTGTGGAGCCCCTGCTGTTTCCCAACCACTTTCTTTCACAAGCATAATAGCATAATAGAAAAATCAGAAGGTTATATGCTCATGGTTTTTAGGAATAGTCAGTTGAACACACTTCTAATAAAACTTGGTCTCTGTTAAATATTGCTAACTCTGCAGTTTAGCAGGGTTAAGGGAACATAATAGGATGAAAAACAAAGAGAATGTCACAAAAACAAAATCAGGGGTCAAGTAATATTTGACAAAGGATGGATCGAGTTTCATAAACTATAATCAAAACAGATAGCAGACTTTAACATTACAGAAAGAGTATTATATGTACTTTAGAACATGACTTTATCAAATGTGACTTCATTTTAAAAAACTGTTTCTATTTGGAATCTGTCCCTTATTACCTCTTCCAAACACCTAAATTAGCTTTAATTTGTTTTATTATTAATTGTAGTTATTCCTATTTTTCGTTTTTCTCTCTGTCTTACTATGGTTTATGGTTGTGTAGGCAGTAGAATAACATAAACTAGCATTCTGTGTTGGTTTCTGAGAATCTAACTTTTTGGCTATTGTTTCTATAAACCATTATCATTATAAACAATATAAATAGCATTTTAAACTGTTAAGTGTGTTTAAGCAAAATTTTTAAATTAATTGCATCAGTCTAAGTGTACTTGATCCAAACAATGTATGAGCTCAATTTTGTTATTCAAAATACTTAAATAAATCCTATTTTGATGATATTCATCCATTACTAGAAATGAATGTGTCAATTGAGACCAAAACCTGTCTGAGAAAAACTGAAAATCATTTCTCTCTGGGATGAAGTAAACCTGGTTATTTTCCTGCTGAAATCTCAGGATTTCAACCCAAAATATTCAATTTGCATGATGGAAACCATTAATTCCCGCAGCGAATAAAAAGAAAGACTCTTGAACTTTGGTAGCTAAGAATATTCTATGTGGTTATTTTTTGCTTCCTGGCCAAGAAACATTGCAATAAATGACAGATAGTTGTGGTCATGCTTGGTTAGTCAGTCAGCAGAGGCAGTTTTACCCTCTGAGCTGGAAACATCTCCTGATCAGTGGTCCATGTCTTCAAACCTTCGCCCACAACACCTTCTCTTCACTCACTTCTCCCTTTCTGTCTTCTGTTGCTCTCACAGGGCTTGTGTTTACAGCAGAGTACCTCCTGCTCAATGACAGATATGACAGAGCTTGCCATGAGTCTGTGTTTAGGAGAAAAGTAGCATCATTTCTACCATACTCAGGAGTCCCATTAAAGCCACGGCCGGATTATAACCCCCACCCCCAAAAATATAATAAATAAAACAAACCTGACCACTGAATAATTCATGAGTTGACACTCAGGAGGAGTGCAGTGGGTGGGAGGATGGTTGCATCATCACTTGTGTCTGGGCCTGTCTTATGAGTTCTTTATTCCAACCCTGAAAATGCGAGAGAGATTTGGGAGGAGGAGGGGAGTGTTTGTACAAAACCTCACAGCAAGAGTGGGAGAGAGAATGAGTAAAGGTCAGAGAATGTAAAGTCTCAAACAACAGATCCATTTCAACCATGCATCCACACTTCTGGCTTTACATGCTCTTCAAAAATACTGGAACAAAGAAGGATGGGTGTGGCTGCAATGCCGGAGGCGAATGTGGGAATCCTCCCAGGAAAAGCCCTGAACACTAACTGCCCCTCAACCATTTCCCCTCTGACACTTGGAACAAGATTAAGACGTGTCTAGAGCCAGAAGAAAGATTATTAGGCGCAGTGCATCCCTTAAAGCTGGGTAAGGTGTGAGCTTGTCTTATTTTCATCTGCAAGAAGTAACTGCCCTCCTGAAAGACACAGAAAATGAGATCAATCAGAGCAAAGATGCTGATGGGGAGAAGAGAAGTGCAGCGATGCACGCCACAGAGCAGAAGCAAAGCAGCGCTAAGAGGAGGGAGGAGTCATCTTTTATTGATTCAGGCATTAATGTACATTATGTACAAATTGGTCGAGGGTGGCCCCTCTTGTGCAGTACCGTGCCGTGCCAACAAATTGAAGCAATTGCCTTGATTTCCACTTGTGGGCGTATGGGAGCTTGCATTTCAAATCCAATGTGATTTTTTTCTTTTTTGTTTCCTTGTTTGTTTGGACATTTTACCCCACTCATTTGATCCATATTCGTCTACTTTGTTTTATTATTAAAAAAAAACAAAAAACGCTGCAATAAAAATCTGTGAATCTTCTCTTGTCAAGAGTCCCACCCCTGCTTTTATTTATGACAGCTGAAAAGTGCACAGGAGGGCGTAAATAAAGAATGGAGACAACCTATATTTCCCAAAGGTGGCTTAGACACTGACAGTTGACAATCTGTCAGCCTTTTCATACTAGTGGGGAAAACATCATGAATCAGCTTGCTCAAGAGGGGAGAAAACAAAGATATATGCATGAATGTTTTGTGCTCCTCTATGCTGAAGATACTTGTGTTTATTCCAATAATTGGATCTTATTAAAATCTTCTGTTCTCGAGTCACATATGTGAGGTTTTATGCAGAACTCCATTCCAATGCAGACTCTGACCAAGGTCTGCACACAGACAAAAGCAAACACACTTTACACACGCTCACACACGCAACTGTGTCCCTTTGTGGACCGTTGCCATGCAACATTTCTCTGATTGGGTTAGTTGAGCTCTAGTGAATGTGCACTCACACACACACGCACAACACACGTTCCTCCCGGTTGATGAGGATCAGATCACACACAAACTCGTCGCCACACCCATCCTCCTCTCCCGCGGGACACAGCTGCTCCTCCAAGGCCGAGGATGGAGACGGGAGAGAGACATGGCTCTTACAACAGGAGGGAAGTGGTCTCCTCTCTGTGAGCTCTGCTGCTTGGTCCAGGGTCAAAGCTTTCCTTGGCTGTGATGAACGATGGTTCGTTGTTGGTTATATCAATTTTTATTACCACAGCAACCCCTTTTTGTTCTTAGAATACATACACTTTTCCATTTAATCAGTGATAAACAACACCATTTGGATTCTGCTTCTGCTTCATGTGTGCTTCAAGTTCGTTTCATGATTTTTTTTTTTTTTTTTTTTCTAATGATTTTGCTATGAAAAGAGTGCAATCACGTCAAGTGGACTTGAAATCGACACACTCCACTAGAGGTTTTCTACTATATTTGCTGGAGATTTTCTAAGCCTATTTTCTTTTGTATGAGTTTATATTTGTGTTTACAATGGAAGCTGATCTGTCTTCAGAGGTACACATTGATCGTATAATCCCAAGATATATTGAGTCTCGAGTCATTTTGTGTGTGACTAAATTGTTTGTGTTGGATCCTCTCGGAAGGGTGAAGTATCAAAGATTAGACATCGATTGGAAGGGTTTTGTTGTTTACAAAAATTTATTCATACAAATCTTACAACACTTTCATGACATTGAGAAACGTAAGAACCCCATATAAGGACTTGTGTGTGTTTAACTATGCCACTTTGCACTGAGGTTAAGTTCTAAAACACAATGTTCTCAAATAGATAAGAGTTTACACATTGAAGTAAGGCGTTGGGCGCTGTCAGAACTATCAACAACAGGCATTTTCTATTATCTGAACAACATCTCTCTTATTATGCTCTTAGACCCTTTTTTTTTTTTTATTCGAAATAGTGTTGCACAGAGTAGTAAAGAATATATATAGGGGCTATTTTTTAATCATATAAGTTACTGACCAATATCAAAATAATCAACAACACCTCATAATCAACAATAACAAACACTGGTCATTGTTCACAAACTCTCACAGACACTAAACAACCCAAACTCATGCACGCACACACTCGCAAACACGCACACGCATGTTGCCTGCTTCACCAACATATACATTCTATTCTTGTCTACAATATATATATTTTATTTTAACTCAAAAAAAAACTCATCGGCCATGCTGTGAAAACAAAAGCCTAATTCTACTACTGTTAGGGCAGACTAAGCTGAGCAATTAAACAGAGTAAAAGGAAGTTTCAATGTAAGCTAATGGACTGCAGCATCGTAGGGCCACTGAAATTGCCATCTGTCACTCGTGGCGAATTTTTTCTTAGTAGTCTTTTTAGGTTTCTCACATCAAAGCAAGGCACAAAAGCCAAAAGCTGTTTCCACCTCCACGTCTGTGTTCGGTCACTCATAATACACATACATGTGTGTTTGCCACACACACACTCACACACACGCAACGCACACACATACCCACAATTCTTGTGGTTTAAAGCCGAATTAGAAGACAAGTGTGTTGTTTTCTATGGGGAGAACACAGACCGCTGATTCGATTGCAAGAGAACGCACAAAGCTGCAATTGCATACGAGGGAATAAATACTTGGAATGTTCCCTTATAAAAAGTCAGAGGGGGTTTCCTGTCTGCTGGAAGGGGTGAACTTCATTCAGCTGTGTTCTGGTGTTAGAGGGGAAAACCACTGAGAAGGGAATTCAACATCTGATATTCTGCTTTATCAGACTCATTGACCCTAATCTAACTGAGGCAGAAGAAGCCCTCACCTCTTCTCTGTTTTTAACACTTCCTGCCTTCCCTGACTCTTGGGGTGCTGCGGCTGGTTTCTTGTGCAACCTCTCTTTCCCTCTCCTCTTCTTCTACATTCTCTCGTCTCTATCTCTCAATCTAACGCTCTTTCTCGTTCTTTTTCCTCACTGCACAGTAGACATCCAACACAGATCAGCTTCTCACTAGCAGTTGAAACACAGCACTAAATCAGCAAAGGCCATTTAGACTGAAACGAAATTTTAAAAAACTGCTACAATAACACAAAAATTTATCAGCGTTCTGTTATATCCACTATGACAGTGGCAGGGGAGGTAAAGATTCAACAAGTCAGTGCAGTTCCAGTATCTACCACCTCCAGCCCTCATTGTTCACATTTTTTTGTCACAATATAACAGAGGGGAGGGCTTCGGAAATGAGCTTGGCGCAGCCCACTTTACAAAAATAGCAATAAAAAGCACATAGGCATGCAGTCTCTACGCGAGAATTAGCAAGGTGTCAGTTTCCACATGCACCAAATAAAAGGTAAATATCCTCCTTCAGCATCCAGGATTTTGATGTTACCTTTGTGCTTTGTTTCCTGCTTTTCTTTTTTTCTCTCTCTCTCTGTTACCTGCATACAATGAACAGTTTAAGCACAATTTCCCAGATATTTCTGTTGGTTTACAACACTGAGAGGATCAAACATTCTTTGCACAGTCCTGTAGAGCGTGATTTATCTCCTACTGTGAAATGACTTTGAGGCAAGTAAGCAGGCAGTGCTTTCTGCTACCAGATCTCCTGTAAAGGCAATAATCCCCCTGCAAAAGCCCATGTGTGACTGAATATCTATACTTTCTACACAAACGGTATATTTTTTTCCACCAGTAGATTGGATAGATGTGTAAATCATCCATATATCCATCAGATGAGAAGCTGTCCAACAGAAACCATCTCACTTTAACGCCCTGGAGGGGTAGCAAAACTCTCCAAACCCACAGAGCTCCCATTAAAGGGACTATGGGAAAAAAAAGAGGGTAGCATCTATCATTTATGATAAGCCCACATGTGCCTCATGTAGCATGCTCACTGCGTCTTTGGGCCTGCTTTTGGAAAACAAAAAACGAAAATAAAAAAAATAAAAAAACAACACTAAAAAAATAGACTACAAAAATAAGTAGTAACATTCAATACTTTGATTGTCTTTTGAAAATCTATTTATTTTCTGCATATGTGGATGACCTTAGGAGATTTCAAGCGCATAAACGTTGAAGGTGCACATCTATCTTTTTTTTTTCTGATTTCATCATAATCTTTTTTTGTCTTATTTTTTTTTTCTCTGTTGTTTTCAACATCTCAACATGAAAAATAAAAATATTGGTCCACAAAGTAGCTATAACTGTGCGGTATCAAGTGCTTTTGTACAAAAAGGGAAAAGAAAAAAACGATATTATTAATAAAATATTCATTTTAATGGCTTTACTTCATACATAAGTACATGTTGAAAGAACACAGGCGCAATCCACTGGTTGGTCAGGTATATCTGAATGACTTTGAGTTAACGACTGGATGTATATACACAGGAGGGCAGTTTTGGGCGCTTTTTCTGTCTTTTCTCTTTCTTTTTAACGGAGCTACAAATAGGCGAGCCGGCGTCCTTTGTTCCTAACTCTCTGTCTGTACCTTCTACCCAGAACCGCTGCCAGGTATTTCTGCACGGCCATCTGCTTTCTATAGCGGCTGTAGCTGTCGGTGAAGATCCCATCTGAGTGTCTTTTGGACAGGGGCTCTGACTCTTCCTCCATGCTGTTGTCGTCACTGAAAAATAATTGAAGGGGGCGGGGGGATAGGGGGGAGATACAGAACGCAAGAAATCACGATAAGATTCGTTAATCAAGCAAGTTCAGCATAAATTTGTGTTTTAAAATTGTTATTACTATTATTACTACCATACACAGATATTACGCTTTGATCAACAGTTGGGCCTTTATTCTTTTGTTTTTCGTTTTTGTCTTTTTTTAAAATATGTGGAAAATATGATAACACCGAATTGCGCCTTTGATTTGAAGAAGCGTATCAATTATTCATTTGAAGTCCAATGGATATTCTGACGCATGATTTTTCATTGGCGCACAGGCTTAGAACAGTTAAATCATAAATTAATGGTGCAATCACACCCTCAGTTGCAGGGAATTTTCGGATAAGACTCCTGTGCTTATTACTTTCGTTTTGCAAATCAGAAACATTGTATGCATAATGAAGACCTCCAGAGGGTTTTATGGACAGGCAACACAAAAGAATAATAATAATAAACAAATAAATAAAAATCACGCACATATGATGAGTGAGCAAGCAGCCTGAAGTTTTGCAGCGCAGAAACGAAAAAAAAAAAAAAAAAAACGCTGAAGAGAAATGCCCTTACCCTGCACGAACAGTCATCAGAGAATGCAGATAATGTCTCGCTGTTAACTGACCCAGGATCTCCCTCAAGGCTCTATCTAATTCTTCCTCAGCATGCCTTTCTGGTCTGAGATGATAAAACGCCAAAAAACACATACATCATCAGAGACTTAAAGGAAGAAAAATAATAATGACAGAAACAATGATAAATTAAATAAAAAGAGGCGCAGACAAAAATGATTCAAGACAGCCTAAAATGCCCCCACCCATCGGCATGGGGTTCAAAAATAATAATAAGAATAATACCAATTTTAAAAAAAATACATAAATAAACAGTCTTTTTTTTCTTTTAAAAAGCGTTAACATGCTCTCCCTCCGTGATCTTTATGTTCAGCAGAATGGAAACAACAACTTGAGGCTACTGGGTATGGAAGTAAGTCTGTGCAAAGTGCAGGCGGTGCTCTGTCCCAGCTGCAGTACGCATTCAAGTGGGATTTACCTTTTTTCTGGTGGGTAGTACAGGCTGTACGCATCGTCGTTTAGAGATGGGGGGCTTCGTATAGCAAGCTGGTCGCTGTCAAAGCCCATGTCGGATAGAGAGTTGCCATCCTCATCAAACGCGTCGTTTTCAAGTCTGCAACGTGCAAGGCAGTCGTAAGAAATCCGATGCAGTAAAAATTTAAAAATTAAAAATTCGTGCCTCAAACCAGCAGGCACGCCTTATGTGTTTCTGATGAAGTAAGAGAAGTATTCAAATATAACTTTTTAATAATTACTTAAAATGACAAACATTTCAATAAACCATTTTTTTTCCTTCGGGTAGAAAATCTGTTTTATATTCCAACTTGCTACTGCCGATGATTTCAGCGCAGACTTCAGACTCATTAATTATTAAAAAATCGAAACAATAGGTGTTGAAAAAGATCGCCTATAGGCTATAAGAGTGTGGGCGGTGGAGCCTCGGAAGAGAGTGGGGGAATAAATCAATTAAAAGACTGCTTAAAAATAGCTGCAAAATTCCTGAATCGAAGGGAACCACGCCCAAATTTAATTCTGGATATTCTTTTCGCAGAAAAAAAAAGAAGAAGAAGAAGAAATAAATCTTAAATGGGAAGAGCTCTCCGATTCGTTTTGCCTCGCCTCTCCTTGGTGACGCCAGTCCATCGTCATCCCAAGGGCTATCGAGCGCACCGACTGCTCTCTCATTTTTAATAAGGGGGAGTTCTGGGAGCCGTCCCACCGGACTGATACATGTACGCAATTTCCATAGGCATTTTCCACTCAACACCTGCGTTTGAGTGCTTTGGGGGAAATTATTGCACACCCATGTTTTATTTGTTGTTGTTGTTTTTTCCAGCCCAGTGCTCTAAAATTGCGCCTATATTTGCGCATTTGTCTGAAATAAAGACATGGGATAGATAACAGTGCGATTGAAACGTATGCTATTAAACACAATTTTGAAATGAATAATTTAAAAAAGTACAGCTTCAGTAAGGAAGGATTAGGACAAACCTACCTGATCTTAGGGTAACTTAGTCCTATAGGTGTACAGAAGACGCTGTAGTGCATTAAGATTCCGTAGATGAGCAAGATTAAAGTGGCTTTACTCGAACTGGCCATGCTGTTGATGAAATACAGAGAGGAACAGGTTACTTTCTATGCTGAAAAATGAACGGTCTTTGTTGAATCATAGTAACAGACGCTGGCTGCTATTGTTTTTTTTTTTATATTTATTTTAACTAAAGAAAAAAGCGAGCCATACACGCTGCCTTAATAAAACCATTTAGGTTTTGTTTGTTTTTTTTTTTCGTTTTTTTTTTTTTTCTTTGTGGTGAAAGTTTGAGATTCAGATTTTCCGCACAAAAAAATTGTAAATAGACAGTGGGAAAAAAGGCGCACATACCTAGAGCAGGAAAGCAGGTGTAACGCTGTGCTGTGGCTGTGATCCGGGCGCGGCTTTGTTGTTTGTGCGTGTGTGAGAGTTTGAGACACGGTGTTTCTTCCTCACAGCACTTCTTTCCTGGCTCAAGCGCCTCCGTTGGGTCTCCTTATGTTGATCTCCCCCACTCTTTAGTGCAGCCCGTCTCACTTTAATAGACACAGTGAAATTGAAAGGGACGCAGCCTGGTCGCAAACAAAAAAAGACTCTGCGCTGGGTGTTCTTCTACATAGCGCTGCTCCAAACTTTTGTCCTGTGCTGCTGATTGCCGTGGATTTTTATCCGCGCCTCGTAAGCCTTGGTCCCCACCTCCCTCCTCCCCCTCTTCCTCCTCCCTTCACCAAGTCACATTAAGGATGCTATGGACGTCATCAAGTCTTCCTCCCGGAATATAATGGTACAGTTCCTTCCTCATCGATGCATCCATCAGACCCCCGGCCCCCTCCATCCACAGATTGAAGTTTACTTTCAAACTTTCAGGTTTTTTTTTTTTTTTGCTAAAGTCGGGGAACGTATGCGTAAAAAAGAAAAGAAAAACGAGTTTCAGATGTAATGGCTGCTTTTTCAAGGTCTACTTGATTCACGTCACAAATTAATATTTAGTTACTGAAAGGGATTTTTTTTTTTTTGCTGGTGGTTTCATGTAACCATGTGGCTTTGATAGACGTGGCCTCTGGGGACCGCCGGAGCTGTCCGGTGCTGAAATGAATCGGCTCAGATTGCGACGCTTCCAGACTTCAGAGTCGCATTTTCTAATCGTTTCCAGTAATTGCTTGTTCGGTAACGAGCGTGGTGGCTTTAATGGCCACGCAGCCGAAGTACAGGGTTTCTTGGATTTCTGAAGCGCATAAGGCACCTGATAGCGTTTTCCGATATAAACCTACAGCCTTATGCTGGTTTTGTAATGACTCTATTTCTGTATGTCACGTTTTATTAAAACAGCATGCCACTAGGATTAAAATGCACTGTTTACATCAAAAAACGAAAACGTTGAGAAAGGTCTGGACCTGTTGTTGCAAATGAATCATTTGCATCTTTACAAATATTTCTGAGATCTCTAACTGTGTAGAATTTGCACAAAAAGCTCCTCTATGGAGTAAATATGCAGCTGAATTTACAGATTCCATGAAACCGCAAAAGTGATCAATAGAGATATCTTCTGCTGCACGATTAGCCTAATGTGTCATTTATGATACAAAACAGTGTCTTGCTGGGTTTCGTTAAACGTTTCCAATGAATCACTGCATCACAAATGCACAACACTTTATCACCTCCTTTAAAATAAAAATTGCATAACAGTTTACGTCAGGTTTAAAGGATCTGACACCGGCTTACTACCTCATGCTTACATCATGTTTATCTCCCATTCAGAAAATTGGGGGGAGATTTTCTGAATCCTAAGCAGAGCTTATCCAAGGCGACTTCAGGCTATAAATATATAACTTCACTGCAGGCCTAAAATCCCTCTGTATCATAGGTGCTCTATTCATCATATATAACCTTTACTGCACTATTTTTTCTTTTTTTCCCTCAGTATAGGTAGTTGTGCCTTTTTGATGATAATACGGTGGTTATTTTGCTCAAAAAGGCATTCACATTCTTACTAAGCAGATTTACATTGAACCTTTTTTTTTCATTTTGAGGACAACACATCTTTCCTTTGCAGGATTTTTCTGATATAACACTTTTTAAAAGTAAGGAGGGGAAAAAATAGACACATTTTCAAACATGACTTGTGTTACAGTCCTCATGCGTTTGGGGCCCCCTGTTGGCTTTGGAGTTCCAAGCAATTGCTTAGTTCACTTATCCCACAGATTTGCACCCTTTGCTAGCTTCTTTTTCACAGCTTTCAATTATTTAAAAGTAAATAGGACAATGTAATATGTAAGTCATGCTACTAATACTGCAAAATAAATTTTCAAGGTAAACGTAAAAAACGTAAAAGGATGAAACATTGATTATAACAAAAGTATTTTCCCTTTATTACACATAATCTGAGTATATCTGGTATATGATTTTGGATATATCCTAAACCAGTTTTCACTGGTTTCTCTCCTGTTTTCACCTCCGTTTTTGAAGATTTTCCAGGCACATACCCGGAACGAAGCAAACCCATCACATCCCCTCTGGCTTGCCAACACCTTGGGACCACCAAGTATGAGCTGGGGAGTGTTACTGGGAAAAGAGCTGTCTGGTTGTTCCTACAGGACCAGTTAGCTCTATGACCCAATCCTGGATAAATGAAAGATAATATCTTAATAGACCTTGAACCTTTAAAATGTATTTGAGTGGATGTTGATTCAATTACAACATGCACAAAATCTTATGCAGATTTCTTCTCCTCTATGCCGATTTCTTCGGCATAGAGGAGAAATCTCTATGCTGTCAATTTCTATCTCCAAAAATGGCCCCCTATCTTGTATTCTTCTTTTGAATAGCTTTCATATGATACCAGCTTAAGCTGTTGATTTCTCCTGGTTTCTGGTTTTGTTGTGCCTCCTCCAATATATTTAATTGTCTCCCAATCTTCTAAATCTTTCTAGAAACATCCATGCCTTCAGTTAAATGGCCCTCTTCATTATGAGAGTTAAACCTTGCTGTTTATTGGTTTGCGTAAAGGAAAGAGTTTTAGAATCCCGAGTTTAAAGGATGAATTCCTCCATTAAAATGTGACTAATCAAATAGACGCGTTTGGTTGTGAGGGGCTCGTCCTGGTCACCGATGGGGAGCTTGAGCTGATCTTTTGATTTGATTGAATCACACCTACAGCTCACCAATAACCTGCAGAATTTGCCAGAGAGGCGCACGTCAGCGTTTTGTTTAGGCTGACGCATTATGACGAAGAGACCCAGTCATCGCCAGGAGGGGCCTGATCCACAACTTTTTTTTTTTTTTTTTTTTTTTCCTTAGGACGTGATGCTGTGAAACGCCCAACTTAAAGCCCATACCGCTGAACTGGAGCTGACTACTAATGTTAGGCCTGCTCGTTGCAGCAGGTGGAGATGCGGATCAGTACCCTGAGCAAACGGCGCCATCATGAGGAAAAGAAGTGAAATATGATTTAAAAAAATAAATAAATAAATAAAAAAAAACTTTAAAAAAACGTGATGAGATTCTTTTTTTGTTGTTGTTTTGTTTTGTTTTGCGTGCATGACTTTGAATGTGAAAGATGCAAGAAGGTGTGAAAGAAAGTGAGCGAGCGATTTATTCAAATCCAACTTTAAATCAAACCAAAACGATTAGAAGAATGAATGAATAAATAAATAAATAAATAAATAAATAAATAAATAAATAAATAAATACTCAAAAGAGCTAATTGTACATCTCAAGGAATGTCTGTTCCTTGAGATGTGCAACAACAAATGTAGCTCAAATCATATAATTTTAAGATTTTTCGGGTTACAGATATAAATCTAAAAGTATTTTTGGGTGGATTTTATGTGACTTATCATCACACAGTAGTGCATAACTGCAAAGAAAGGAAACATGGTTTTAGTGGCCTTTTTCCTTTTGCTTAGGTTACAAGTAATATCATATGTTTACTTATGGTTAGGTTATGAAAATTATATCCAAAGCACTGAGCATCAACCTTGCTCAGTCCATCATCTGAAAATGAAAAGATTACATGGCTTAGCAAGACATACCCACCTAAAATGGCAGGCCACGTAAGAAGATTATTTAAAAAGCATCCAAAAAGCCTGTGGTAGCTCTGCAGGAGCTGTAGAAATCCACAGATAAGAAAACTTGATGACAAGGAAATTAATAGTTATGCACTCCACAAATCTGGCATTTATGGAAGGAGTAAAATCCATTGTTGAAAAAGTCAGAGTGGACTTTTAGCACAATAAAAAAACTGCCTTTGAAATCACTTGGTAATCTGCTGTTGTGGACAGACTAATGAAGAACAATCTACAGAGGAATAGAATAGAGGGAATGCCTCAAGGTCATTTATAACAGTTTATTTTCATTAAAATTAATGAATTAAAGTTAGAAGATTATCAATTAATTAATGTATTAGTTAAACTAGCTTAAAATAAGATTCCCTTCACTTAAAATTGATTTAATATTAACCTTCCCCTGGTTGTGTGAGATGTTGTAATATCTCTAGTAAGACACAATTTTTCTTTCTCAAAACCTTTAAAAATTCAGCAGAAAGTGTTTAATCTGCAAATATGTAACCCTCTGAGTAAATTTTTAAGTTGCATTGTAAATATTACATTTTTCCTCAAAATATTTTCCCTCCACCACACTTTCTGTACAGTGCACTGATAATCGGAATCAAATGGATTCAAAGCAGTGTGAAAAATAAACGAGAAATAAACTAGATTTTCTAGAAGCATAATGTGACATTACAGTGCTCCACCGTTAGTGCCTCATGCAGTACATACAAAAATGAACTGTAGGGGGCACCAAACACCTTTACACTGTAATTGAGTTCAAAGGTTAAACATATAAATACAACAGTTCAATTTCATTTTTATTTAAAGTTCTGGCAATAAAGATATGTTTTGTTAGGGTTTATGAATATCATGTGTGGTAATGCAGCTCAGAGACTGACCGGATTTTTGTTTTACTCTATTGTAATAGACAGGGACGTCGGCCATATTGGATACACATTGAGCAGGATTCGCTGTGAACTTCAAGTGCTGTCGGAAATAACACACCCGGAAACTAATTTCAATAAAAAAAATAAAAAAAAAGAAATATAATATAAAAGAAAATAAAAAGAAATAAAAAAAATATTGATACACAATTCTCCAAATGTAGTTTGTGAAATAAAGTTTAGACATATTGGTTTGTTTTGAGATAGTTGTAAATAGCAGATTTACAACCCAGTTTAGCTTTCGGACAAACTGTTTTATAACTGCACAAAACGGTAACATATTTTCTATTATAATGGGGAATACTGACAAAAAACAATACATTTGGTGTCATAAAACTAGTTTAATAGAACACGCATGTTTTAATGTCGAAAATTCAGTTACAGATCAGTTAATATCTTATTAGACATTTGCACTGATTTGTGAAAAACTGAGCAGTAATTAACGTTTGATTACACATAAAAGTTCAATAAAAACATTATGAAATAACTGATAAAAACGAAACAGGAAAGCAGATTAGTTGAGCAGGAGAACTTCTGCTTAAGTAATCTACCTTTTGGAAACTTTATACCTTTTTAAGAACTAGTTTTTAATTTTTTATATATGCAGGTTAAAAATGAGTTGCTTCAAAACATTTCTCAGGTAGAAATATTACAATCTGTTGTTTTGACAGCTATATTTCTCACTCACTCAACAGATGATCTACTGAACTAACCCTTATTAGCCTATTTGTTCTTGATGGAAATAAATGGAACGGTTGCTCGTTTTTGGTGTACATCTTAAATATAGAATAATATTAATGGATACAATTAGAATAGAAAACCCCATCTGAGAAAATGAATTTAAAATAAAGGAGCTTCAGTCAGTTCAATGTATTTTAGGACTGAGATAACATATCTCGCGCTGCAAAAAGTTAGCCTCTGAACTAAAGGTGTATGTTCCGAGTCTAATCTGTACCCGTGAACGCAGCATGATTCCTTCTTTGGCCTCATTGCCTCTCCTCTGTACTAGTCCTGCTATTGTTGTGTGTCTTTTTTGGGCGACCCTCACCTCCCGCCGGTGATTCCTTACACTTAACCTCGAGTGTTTACCGCTACGTTAAGCGGAGCTCAGCGTCCTTTGTGTGGGGATACAAAGAGGACCCTGGTGAAGGACTTATAGGGAGCTGGGGAAGTAGTTAATCGGCATGGGACAGACGGAAGACTGAGATTCCTCGTTCAGAGCGCTTGTGTCGCCCGTTTCCTCCTATTTGGATTCTTCCCCGAGAAACTACAAAACGCCTGGTGTTGGAGGACAGAAGGGGGGAAAAACGACCACAGGACGCATGTAGCCGACGTACGACGCTGCTAAGGTTGGTTGTAAGGTAAGAAATGCCCGCCTGAGAGAAAGGGGAAAGTCACGTTTTGTCGTGGAAGTGGAGCGAGCAGGGCCTTGCGGTCTACAGTCAGTAAAAGTTGGTGAAAGGAGCAGGAGAGTTAACTGTGGTGTGGTAACATGTCAGTCGGTTTAATGTTTACTCCGATCTGCTCCGGGATTCCAGTTTTCCAAGCTAGTTTGTTAAAATGTCCTCAGGATTTCTACAGCAATTACTGTCGGAATGTATTTATTGAGCAGTTTCTAAATGAACTGTTTAAAACGGGGGAAAACAGAACAACTCAGAGCTGCATTTTGGGTTTTTAAGAAATGTTTATTTGCCCTGCTAATTAAGAGTTAACCATCTCCTCTTTTCTGTTTGCCTCACCCATTTTTTTTCTCCCCCACACACTCTCAATACTCAATCAGCTGCTGCAGGCCTCAGCTGTTGGAGGCCTTTAAAACAATACCCATGGGAGTCTCCAAAACTTCTTATTTAAGCTTTTTGCAAAAGTTTTTCTGAATTCTCACATGCTTTTATTGTGAAGGTGCCCCTAAGATCTGCAGATTTCTGTACAGATACGTGCAACATTGCAGAGGGTTACTTAGATGGCCAATTGGTCAGATATAACATTTCTCATAGTTTTAATGTTTAACCAGTTGGTTCACCTTTATGCTCAAGACTTACAGATGGAGTTTCTGAAGTTTGGGGAAAAACAAGGCGACACATAGGAAAATGTGGGTTAGTTTCAACTGATCATTGCAATATAGAGCAGGAACATCTCAACCTCATGCACTCCTAATATCCTGCAGCAGTGGCGGTTGTTATAACTGTCTCCCTTACTGAATATCTTTGTTTGGTATACTCCAGTGGCCCAGTAATCCTCCTCCACGGTAATCCCTCTCTGTCAGTACAGCCCCAGTTGGCCGGACAGTTGTGTCTCCTCCACTTCCACACACAACCACACACATTCACACAGAGGCACTCGCTCACAGCTGGAAGCAAGAGGACTGTTGGCGGAGGAGTGAGGAGCAGGAACAGGTGGCGTTGGCCGGGGTTCAGGGACTTTGGATTTAACTAGAGCTGCTGAGGATCCTCACATACTCCTTGAGTGTCCTCATGACACAAATAAGACTCTGCATTGTCATTTACAGTTTGCTGATTAGCGACTTCCACGATTTTGTGCCAGGAACAGAGAGAACCTAGGCTGTCACGGGACGTCCCCACCTGCAAAAGGAAAATTCTCAAGATTTCCCAGCTATGTAGTGGGAGCTGCCCTTTATTTTTATAGCTGAAAGATGGCTCGCTTTTTTTTTTTTTTTTTTTTTTTTTTCCCAGCCTCGTTCCAGCCTTTGACAGGCCCAGCAGGTGGCCTCAAAAAGCATGAATGGATTCGGAAGGAAGTCCAACCCCTCATCCCTCCTCGCCTTCCCCGCTTCCCCTCCCGCTGCCCGCTTCCCTCCAATCACTGTGATTGGCATCGCTGGCAGCCCAGATTGAAGATGAGGACAAGCCGCAGCATGGAGAATAACCCAGTTCGATTAGTGGGAGCTGGTTTCTGCTGAAATAGTTTTGGTTGTAGATTTTATGAGCTGGTGTTTACCCCTGAGCTATTTCACAGGGGGGAAAAAAATAACTCTGCTGCTTACCTCAGAAGCTCACGAGGATTTTCTTGAAATGGTTAAGTAAATCTCAAGACATTTGACATAATGGCCTGGTGCATGCCTGAAGTTCTTTACTAGAAAAATGTTATTCATACAAAAAAAGAAAAGGAAGTTTCTTATCACAACCTATTCAATCTGACTTTAACGCCGTCCGTGCTGCCACCTGCCAATTACACGCCATTTGGTCAATTGAAAGCGGAAGTGATGTTTATTGCATGCAAAATGCTGGAGTGAGCGCTGATCTGTCTCCTGAGATGAATTCTGATAACAAGTGTGAATGTGTGTGACCCGCTGAGAGCCCCTTACTTGTGATCGTCTCTCCACAGACACATGTTAATGACAGGTGTGAACACAGGTTTTATTGTTGCATTTTTCTTTTTCCGTTTGCAGCAGTTTTATTTTATGTGAACAGTGTAGCATCTTTCTGAAGAAAGTGCTTGCATGGGTTTATTTCTGATTGAAAAGTAATAGACGTCTCTCCTTTTTGCATTTTTTTTTTTCAAATAAATGTTTTTAACATCATTTTTGCAAAGTTGCATCCTTAAAGTTTTTCCATTTTTGTTACAGCTGCATGCTCTGAAATATCGTATTATGTTTTTATGTTAAGGGTTACTCAAAGCAATGATTGGAAAAAAAGTTTAAAATGTCTTACTCGGATAAGGTTCATATGGATTTTCTTAACCTTCATGCAGTATGCTAACAGTTCATAGTGCCATGTTTTTGTTCCAATTTAAAATGTAAAATAATTTGAATGCAATTTTTTATGCCTACTCAGCAATAAATTAAGCAAAGTGGAACAAACTGTTATATGTTTGAGAAAGGATTTCAGAGGTTTACTTTAATGAAAGACAGGTGCACAGTTTCCCAGCTTTGCACCAAATGTTTACAATTTATTGCTCTAGAAAACATTTTTTGTCTATTCCCATCAGCAAAGATGAGAATCTTCTTCAAAAGCAGTTGGTATATTTAGCCAAGTTTAATGAAGTTTAATGAAGTTTAATGAATTATTGTGTCATTAATCTAATTAAAGATTACTTTTCTCACATCATTTTAAAAAATTATAAAAAGAAAGGAGGCCACATTTGTACCATTCCTGAATAACAGTGAGGGGTCCATTATCCCAACCTTTCAGGTCGTTTTGGGAAATTCATGGTGTGTAAATACTTTTCTAAATGCACCATTTTTCTAAAATAAATCAAGAAAATCACTTTGCAGTTGGACCCTCCTTGTGAAATAGATTCTATCACTTGGCAAGCAGAACATGCATTATACAAATTAAAATATGTACTGGCTTGAATTAGCATTACTATTTGTGCTTTGCAATACTGCAGTATGTGCATAGATGTACAGCAAAGCAACTGAAGGTCAGACTCATCTGATGTGAATATTTGCCTTCTCGTGAGCTGCCATCAGGGAAATAATTACAAAATGTCAGATGTGGTGCATGTATTGGTTTGTTATGCATGTTCAGAGCAGCTATTAACTGATTCATTTCAATGAACCTTTCTGTGTGTGTGGGAAAAGAGCTCATCTTTATAGGATGGTTAAAAACAGCAACCATACAGTGTTGGGGTGTCTTATTTCCAGGAAGGCAAACTGTCATCCTTAATTTCTGTGAAATAAAAACCTCGGTTTATGTGGTGTGGTGAGTTCCGTATCCTCAAAGGTCCCGATTGTTTCAGATTAAGTGACAGTAAAGGTTGCATAAGGTGGAAACTCAATTGCCAAACGGCCTCTGCAGAGTTTAATATTTCATTATTCACTATAGTTTGAATAATTTTTCATCTCACAAAAAGTATAAGTGTGCAACAATCTTCTGTTGCATCTGCATGTTGGTCTAGTAAGCTGACGTATGTGAGGCTGCTTGTAAAAATTTCTCATGATAAAATAGTCTCAGGATGACAGTTTCGAAAGATGCATTCAGAAAATCTTTGTTTCTCTTTCTCAGTTTAGATGTGTGGCAGCTAAAGAAAAGCGTCCTGCCTGCAGTGCTGCAGTATTGTTGTTAGGCCCTGTGGGAAGCAACAGCCTGTGTCTCCTTAATCTGACATGGCATCACAGGCTGTCTGGCACGAAGCTCCACATGTCCTTGGATGGGGTCTGGCCCCAGCATTCAGTTGACCAAATAACGGTGTCTTTTGTGGATTGTTGTGTTACTGTGAGGGAGAAGTTCCCCATAAAATATGTATTGGCTATTTTTCAGAGTTTTCTGATATCATTTACTTGTTTATAGGTATAGACCAATTTGTTAGATTAATGTTATAAACAGAAAAGCAACAAATTGATAGTGATACGAAGTGTATACGTTTGAATTTTTATACAAAGATTTAAGCAAAAATGTAGCGGAAAAGACTATTTGAAGTATTTGTAGGGTTTTTTCTTTAGTCTGTAAAAAGTCAGAAAATGCAGCAAACTGATTTTGGCTTATTAATTAAAACATGTTATAGTTGTTAAGTGAATTCACTGGGCTTTGATTTAGACACCTTTCTAGACATGTGTGGGTTCTCTGAATGGAGATGGTATTGGGGAGTGATGGAGCCAATCTACTGGTATTCCAACTCGAGTAGAGACGGAACAAGTTTGCTGGCCTTCAACCAAAGAGAGTTTCTTCATTATGTCAAAAAGCAATCCAGACAGAATACGTTGCATGCTTTAGAAAGGAAACCATCTGAACTACCCCAGAGCCAGACACATTCATACACTAAAACAGTTCAGTATGCAGTCATGTTCCCAAGTTGATCAACATGTCGCAGGGGAGGAATCTAGAATCCAAACTTCAGCTACTCTGGCACTGTCTCTGGTCTCTGAGTGAATGTAAAATGGTATGATGGGAAATTTTAGCCTCTTTAAAACCATAAACATGTAATGCTTACTTGCATAACTCCGTTGTCATAACTTACTTGTGCAATTAGGCATAACGGTTATACTACACTTAAGTCATGACAAATTACAGACTGAAATGATTTGAGGTTTATTAAAAATTCTAGTTGTGTTATGAAGACTTTTTAAGAGTTGTTGAGAAGTTCAAAAAATAAAAACCTCACAGTTCATTATTCTTAAAATTGTTGTTGGGCCAACCACAAGAAAATAACAAGCAGCTAAAGGGGCTGACTTTTAATATGTGACCTGCATCACCATTTGAGTTTGAAGCACAAGAGTAAGGCATTTCTTTCTGTTTATGTCATTGTGTGTATAAAAGCCCCATTTAAGAGACCATTACAGAGAGGACACAGTGTTGTGCAAGGAATTCAATTTGTCACAAAGCTGAGTTGTCCCACAGGAAATTTTTGTGATATTTATTTATGCATTTTCTATTTTAATTGTCAGAAACATTTTCTTGTTTAAAACTGGTTTCATCCTGCTTTGTTAAATGTTTAAGACTGACTGATCTTCGCTTCTGTGGCTGTGTGTTTACAACCGTTGCTGCATCTCGTGGTGGTAAAATTCACCAATTAAATACTTAATTGGTGTATTTTTGGTTCATTTTTGAGATTTGGCTTTCAGTGTAAGGACATTGATTTTTACAAGCGTCTGTTCTGCTCAGTGTTTTTGTTATGTTATTTAGTGCTTGGGTTTGTTTGCGTGTTGCTCCTCTGAGAAAGTTCCACTCGGTGCTTTCGTTTTGAGTACATGAAAAAGCAGAAATCACTGAGAATGTAGAAGCCAGTTTCCGTCTTCTTGTAGAACTAATTTCTGAGAGATGATCATGTCACACTTTTTTCTTTTTGATTTGTTACTTTTTGAAGCTCACACAAAACATGTTTTTCACAAGACTGACTTGACTTGACTCAGGAATCCAGAGAATTTAGGGAGTTCAAATAGACAAACTGATAAAACTCAAAAGAGTTTTATCAAATATAAAAATCCTCAAAACATTCTTCTGAGATTCTGGGCATGATATTTTCTCACCAGTAACTTGTTTTTGTCTGAGTTTCACTTCCTGACTAAAATTGTAGGCCGTTGAACCAGTTTGACAAACCATAAATACTCACCTGATGTGGGCTTGTTGAAGCTTGTGATTGGTTTATAACGGCCTCATAATGAATCACTGCTCTACAAACGTGTTTTAAATTCCCCATGTTTATCAAGGGGTGGATATCACATTGACTTCAGACATTCGTGATCCAGAATCACCAATGACCAATATTGGGGATGTAAAATTAGTCTAGTCTTTCAATTAATATTTTCAGGGAATATGTTTGATTTTGTAAAAATTCATAAGTTATAGAACATCTCATTTATGCTCAGTTGAGATGTACAGAATCAGTATCCCATCCTTCTATCAGTTCCTTCAGAAAGCAGCAGTGAAAAATTGTGTCTCTACTTGAAGAGATGAGTGTAATTCTGGCTGGTGATTTGAACAAATATTATGGATTTTCAGATCAAGATTAGGTTTTGTTACCAATTCAATCCAAGTCATTAGGATTAGGAACTTTCTTACACTGATCCCTAGTCTGTTACCAAATTACAGTAATCTTCTGAGAACACATCCCCTAAAATTAGCATAGCTTTCTCATTAGTTTTATGGTTATTTCTAGCTTGATGCATACAAATACAATTTTCAACAAACTCCTAGGTTGTTCCTGCTGTCACTGTTTTTATGCTCTGCAGTTCACTAAAGAACTAGGATAGAGCTAGGATGTTGACCCATTGATAATTGGACTCTTGGCATATTTCAGAATGACTTCATTTAATTTTGTGTTGTCAAAGCCAACAGAACATTTTGTCCGGCCATATAAACTGAGACTAACACAGACGGAGGGAAATTCAGCTGTCTATGCAGTCTTTCACTCTGAATGTAATTGCATGGAAATAAGCTCTGAGGTAACAAAAAATTGGCAGCTTTCTGCCTATAAGTATGGTTGCAGCTAACATAAACCACAGGCTGCACTCTAACAACACAAATTGGCCATTGAGTTTTGTCAGGAACTCCTGTATTAGTCCTTTAAAAACTACAAGATTATAGAGCCTTTCAGATACTTTGGATTTGATTAGAACTAATCTATCATCTGATATTGCAATAACAAAATCATGTTTAGGCTTAAAAACGCAGTTAAAGAATAATAACGTGGTTCCCTGGTTTTATTTTTTGGACAGTTCCCAAGTAGCACACTATGAATGTAGATTTTTTTTTTTTTGTTTGTTTCTAAGGATGGATTTGATTCAACAGTTTCCAATTAGCTCGCATCTTGTTCCTATTGACAATGTTTTCAATAGATAAGCTACTATGCAAATGCTAGCTCTGTTTTGATATGACTTTGTTTATTTGAATCAAAATATTTGAACATGTTGTTAAAAGATACAGAAAATGCTGGTTTTCTGCCTCAGACATTAAATGATGCCAAGAAAAAAACTTCTGAATAACAGAAAAATGCTTACCTATATTTGTTTCTACATTTATTAGCCGCAGCCTGCCTAAAATTTTCAATACAGAGCTGTTTTTTTCTTCTCATTTGGGACTCTTTTCTTTTTTGCTATTTTTTGTAAGCTCAGCTGTCACTTTGTTGTCACATCAGCTTCAGAATCTGGCAGACATTTGGGATAATGCTGAATCTGACATGCAGGAAGTAATGGGGTCAGAGGTGATGGTCACATGCATTTTTAATTTTTTTTTTTTCTTTTTCGGTGCTAGGATGTTGACCCATCCTGATATTAGAATATCAGGATGCTGATATTAGAAAACTAATAGAGAATTTAAAATCCAACATGAAATATACATTTGACTGTGATTTTAGAAATCACTGCCTCTTTGAAAGATAAATAACTACTACTTTTCATATTTGCTATAAAATGCAAATTGAAGTTGTACTACAAACCCTCTTATCAATTACACTTGTTCTTGTAGCTATCACAACAAGATTTTGTTTCACAAATAAAACTAAAAAGGCCATTGTTAGAAAGATCTGTTGTGAGAATTGCATAATTGAAGTCGTGAGAACTGCTGCACTTAAAAAAAAAAAAAAAAAAGTTTAAGGCAAACCTCTTGCTGTGCTTTTTGTTTGTGTTCATTTTTCTGTCATTTGTTGCAATTAATCTTGATCTCCCATCTATTTTGCTTCTGTTCCCTTTGTGTTTCTTTGTTGTCGGTACTGTTTGTTCATTAGAAGAAAGTCTATTCTATATCCTACAACTGGATCCATGGATTGATTCTTGGACTTCCCCAGGTTTCTCTTTGGTGTAGCTTTTCAGAGTTCAGAGGCCATTAGTCTTAGTGTGGTGCAACACATTTGGCATTGCATTTTAATAACTGTTAGTAGCATTTGAAATCTAGTTGGTCTGCTGCCCAACAAGTCCACATAACCCTCTTTTCTGTTGTTACCATATAAACATTAACAGATTTGGAGTTTAAATGTTATTGTGGAGTTTTTTCCTAACCTCTTAAATGCATTCTACTGTATGTTTCTAATTATTCCAAAGTTTACAAAGAACAGAGTTTTTCTTTACTCCATTTGTCATAATATAATATTGTTATAATGATATAAAAGCATAATGATCGAGGAAAACCAAAAGTATGCTGTGATATGTGGGACTTCAACTGTATCAAAACTTTACAACTCAGTACAACAATTTAACTTGCTCTGAGCAGCCTTAAATTTGGTTTCTTTGATCAAATAGTCCCCTTTAATTAATCAAGACTTGGAAAGAGTGTTTTGTAATTACAAGAGACACGTTGGTAATTATACCGTCTTATTTTTGACAGATATTTACTAAAAGTTTGGTTAGCTCGTTGTTTTTCCAACTCACAGTTGTGCCCACAATGTAATCTACAAATGGATAGTTTCTGTTGGAAGAATTTGTGCTTTGTGTCTTTTTATTGTTTGAGCAGGAAAGGAGGACTGTACCATTTGTGCTGTGCATGCAGTGCTGTTTTACGGAAACCATTTGTTGAATTCCTCAAAGAATTAATTTTGTTTTTTACTCCAAATGCAGTAAATGTAACCATTTGTGTTCTGTTGCAGAAGACCAGCAGATAGAATGACAATGACCGGATAAAAAACATTACATATTCTAAAAGTTAGGTGGTTGCAATTAAAATCTGACTCTATTAGACTTAAAAATCAAATTTCTCTTTTACCTCGACTCAAATTCATTTAACACAAATCAACTTTTTGCCATTAATTTTTACAAAAAAAAAAACACAAAAAAATTCAGTTTATTTATATTGTATCATCTCATAATAAATGTCATGTCAAGGTTCTTTGCAAAGAATTTTCAAGTCAATCAAATATTTTTTTGTTATATTTTGCATATTTTACTCTAACACGTATCTTCTCTCCATGCATTTTGGACCCTACAAACATATTTTGTAACATAAGGCATACATTTAACAGAAAACTGGAATTAAATATTATTTGAACATTTATAATTTTTAGGCATGCCAGATAACTGCTGAACACTTTTATGATCACAATTTCTTTATAGACTTCAATAAAACTGCGTTTTTTATCTCGATACATTTATAGTAAAAATATTCGCTAGCAGCAATATTTGACACTATTACTCTGCACTAACCTGGAAAAACCAGCTCATTATTCTATGGTTTGCTTCATACAGAACATGTTTATTGAAATGGCCTGGCTAGTGTCACACCAAATTCAACTCTTTTCTTCTATTAGGTGGATCCACCAAATTCTTGGATTTGAGGTAATTTTGGAGCAGTTTTAGAGAGGAGTACACAATGATTAACTCATTATTTTCATACCAAGGATAGGAGCACCCTCCCTAGGGCACAATATGCGTATTTTTTTCCTGAAATCATAATTTTTTCTTTATTTACTTGCTTTATGCTGTAGGCAGCTGCAGCATATGCGATATTTTTCCTGTGTTCTGACATGCAGTCCTCACTGTTACATACCTGTGGGAGGTGTCACAGGTACTCGAAACTGTCTGTCAGATACCAGGACATGAGTCACTGAAAGCAGTATGCGCTCTGATTTGATCTCTAGCTCTGACACAAGTAAACCGTACTGAAGTAATTTTAACGAAGAGGCCAAATGTGACAGAGAAATGCATTGGTGTTAAGATCAGCAGTAGTTGATGACACATACACCAGGTTCTACACTACACACTCTCATATTTCAGTTTACTCTTCAGGACTGATGTAGCAATAATCTTTGTGTATTTCATTTATTGATTCATAAAGGACGGTGTTTACTCTCCTACTGGGTGTGGCACGACTCATACAGTCAGCCATTGGTGGATTAAGGTCCGGCACATTTCCTTTTGAACTTGCTGCGTTGAATTCAAGGTCCACGGGCCAAATCTGGCCCTCTATAACTACTTATGTGACTCTAGAGGGCTACATAAACAGAACTTGAAGATGACAGCTGTATGCTTGAACATTATTCCATCCATCAAATCATAGAAATCTGAAACGGTTGCCGAAGATGTAAGGCTTACATGCAGTAGAGAATTTATGTCAGGAAATGTTTTATCCCCCTATTTTAAATCGTATATCAATAGTGGTATGGTGTGGTTAAATTAGAGGTCGACATAAACGTAAAATTTCATTGTAATATTTTATTAATATGACAATGAGGAATAAAGTAGCAAAATTATTTGCATCTTTTTGGCTGTAAATCTATCACTATATGTAATCGCAGAAGATGCTACTCAGAGTAAAAATTTTTTAAAAAGTGATCATACAACAAGAGGTTTTTCTTCTTCTTTTTTTCTTTTTTTTATACAATACAAGCACACAGCACTAGGGAGGGGAGGGGCGGGTTACGTCAAGTTATGTCAGCACTTACGCCAGAATCTAATCTTCAAATCTATAAACCCTTTGAACAATAAAGTTAGTAAACCTTAGAAGAACTTGTTAATTTACATTTTATTAAACAAACCACAAGAAAACCAGTCACACCCAGTTTAATAACGAATGGAAATGTCTGTATTGCCATTACCACAAGGAAAGTCTTTTTTTGCATGTTTCCACTGGTAGTTTTATGATTTTCTTTGTTGAGGAGTACCAAGAATTTGAAGATGGAAGGCCTCTTTGCTATCACCTTAATGTTTAGCGCCCTCTTCAGATTCAGTAGCAATCTGAAGATTGCAGTAGTTGAAAATATCAACCCTGGAGTTGATATTTTCTGGTCTAAATATCAACGCCAGTCAGAAGAAACATGTTGGTAAAATAAAAACACTACTTCAAACCTAAATTTGTCAGGAGGATGAAAAACTTTAGATTAAACTGTAGTTGCTATTCTATCCATTTCTCACATCCTCTTAGAAGAATATATTTTGTCAGTTTATCACCACCCAAATTGAACACTAGTTCAAAATAAATACAGTTCTGTGCTTTAATTTTCCCTATTTCTTCCCTGCAGGCTTGACGATGGGTTGCGTCAGGAGTAAAGAAGCCAAGGGCCCGGCGCTGAAGTACCAACCCGATAACTCCAATGTGGTGCCAGTCAGTGCTCACCTGGGCCACTATGGGCCAGAACCCACAATCATAGGTCAATCACCAGTCATGAAGACCCAGAACAACAGCCACCCCGCTGCCCTCGCACCTTTTGGTGGAGTTTCTTCGGCCATGACCCCCTTTGGTGGAGCCTCGACATCATTCACTTCTGTGACTGTGAACAACCCCTTCCCTGCTGTGATCACAGGTCTGTTTTCAAAGGCTGCCTCACAATCTGTTTCATTTAGGGGAAACATAATTATCTTAAGTTTATTTGCTATTTCTTCACCAACACCTGCTGGTTTCTTTCCTTTAGGGATCGAACATTTTTACTCTGCTTTATTTCGACTTTTCATTCTGTTCTCGGTTCATCTCAAACAACTGCAGCTGAGCATTTGTTATTCACAGGGTGTTAGACAAGGAAGATGTTATGCAAATTAGACATTTGAAATGAGTGAGGCAAAACACTGAGGCTGAAGAGAAAACAAAAATAGGTCTGTGATATGGGAGGCAATGCAAGCATTATATTCCCTTTTTTCTCCTGAGTGGAGAAAAAAGGGAATATAATGTACAAAATTTTTTGATGTCCTTCATGCATGTTAAAAGTTAGCAGTGGGTTGGAAATTGAGATGAGCTTTCGTGGCTTTATCATCTTAGTAGTGCTTAGAGGGAAATGTCAGAACAAAGAACATGTTCTTGCATATAGTGTTGATTCTGTATCTTTGGAAGTTAAAAGTTTGATGAGGGAGTGATGTCACACTCAGATTTTGTGTTTGTCATAGGAGCAATTAGCGTGATTAGCTTTTTCAATTTTAAACAGTAGACTTTATCTGTCCTATCTAAAACAGGACTTTAAGATCCAGTGCTCTGCATGTTTAAGCTGTGTTTCTGGGTCAGAACACCTGAATCAGATGACTGGTTCTGAAGCAGGCTACAGCAGAACTTTGACATGCTAATCTGGTAGTTTGAATCATGCATGTTGGTTTAGTGACACGTCTACAATAAGGAGCATTCTGGCTCATGAGGACTTGAGTTGACCTCTTCTGTCATGCAGAATGTTAACCCGTACTGAAAATGGCTAATTTTGAGCCTTCTTCTTTGAGTGCAAACTTCGACACATAGGAGTATTGGTAGCGTGACCTGTTAATTGAGTTATAGTGAATTACATTTTCTAACTGCCAGTCGCTTTTGGCTAGCAGGTGAAGCTGCTAGCCAATATTTTGAGGCCTTTCTGTAGTTTTCTAGACTAGCAGGGTCACTTTCAGACATTTCAGACATTGGGTTAGTGAGAAACTTCCAGATGTCAAATGTACTATTCTAGAGGGTATTTTGGTCCTCAGTTGTTGCTGTAAATTGTATTTTTGTTCCCCACAACATATCTTAAAATATTTTATCATAAAAGAATAAGATTGCAGGATTCACTCATAAGACGAGTTTGAGATATGCTGTGGGAATAATCTGCGTCCCCAAAGAGTTCCTGAAGCAATAAACAAGATAAATCACAGCTGTATTTTTAGAGCACACTCTGACCCACAGGAAGTGGGATACTTCAAAACAGATATATTTTATCTAATATACAGGATTTATTATTTGATCAGTTGAAATTGATATTTGACCGACTAATTAAAAAAGAAAATGTTTTTTTTAATATAAAGTGGAGGGTTGAGGCAGAAAATTAATTGTATTTACCATATATTATTTCTCGATACTTAAGCCTCAGTTTTTGTTTTTAGGTGGAGTGACCTTTTTTGTCGCCCTCTATGATTATGAAGCAAGGACTTCAGATGATCTGTCATTCAGAAAAGGGGATCGCTTTCAGATTATCAACAACACGTGAGTACTTTTATTTTTACAGGGGATGACTAAAGCTGCTGCGTGGTTGTGTCTGTTCGTGGCTTCCTATGTGATCTTTTCAGCTTTTTGTTTAATCCCTTATTGAATTGAGGTCTGATATCAGGGCTGAGAACTGTCTGGGTTAATGGCTTTCGTTGATGGAGCATCTGTTAAGTTCCCATTGCTTTTCATCTGAACTGGCACAGACCTTTTCTCTGAGTTAGTGGATAAAATTTGAGTTATGCTGTTTAACTCAATAACATTAACCTGACATATTTTTTGTAAAAAATAACATTTATTTCAGATACTCTGGAGTATTGGAATATAGTCAAATATAAAGCTCATCAATATAATCAACATTACAAAATACCTGAACAATGGATTATGTGTGCAAAAGAGATGATAAATTACTCAGAGAAAACTCATTTTTGCCATCTCCCCATCAGCTGCTGCTCTATAATCTTTTCCCACGTGTGCACAGCTGAGAAAATGGGCAGCGCTCCAAGATGACTCTCCTCAGTTCATCACATGGCTCTTCCCTTCCCACCGCTGTCTGGCTCACATGGCTTTTATAGCGATGAAAATGCCATCTGCTTTCAGAGCAGAGGTGGGGAGAGTAGAGATTAAACCAAGTTCTTTCAAAATGCCACCAGACGCACTGTCTCTACGTCCCTGCTCCTCCCGTCTTAATTTTAAGCCCTCAGATCTGCTTGTTGATCTCACTGACTTTGGTTCAGATAAATTTAGGATTTGATGTCTTTATTTCTTTGCAGAATTTCTCCTAATCTTTTGTTTGTAAAGTTTGAAAGCATTTGCTGGAGCGTATATTTTCCAATCAAGGATGTTCAGGGTTTCCACAATGTGGCAGCTGCAGATAGAAATTGTGGAGAAATTCACTGTTAAATTTGTGAAATATTGCAATTAGGAAATGTTGTGGAGTTGATCCAAGACTCTGGGGTTCTAAAGTGTATGTGTGTCCTTCACACTGAGGCACACAGACAAACAGTAAAATAAAAGAGTGTTTTAGTAATCTTTGTTTCTCGTCTCTGTGTGACATGACCCAGGGTCGGCTTTCCAGAAACTCTGTTTTGGACGGAAGTATCAGTCGCTGTTCATAGAGAGGGAAAATGAGCTTTTGAACAATAAACTCATTAATGTTACATGAGTTTAGCACAACTATATTGCACACCACGGGATACTGGGAAAATTTGAGTATTAAGATAAATTGATCATGTACCTATTCATCTACAACAGATATTTAAGAGCATTTAAAAAAAAAAAAACATTTGATGGATTTAAAACAGAAAAATTATATAACTATATTGTTCGAGGTTCTTGCTTAACCGGATATATCTGCAACTCCCATATTTGTCCATCCTAGTTTTTCTAGAGTTCTTTCTAAGTAAGTAAAAACTGTAAGTAAGCCATTTCATTCCAGTATTTTGTACCTGTGGACTGCAGGACAGTGGCCCTTGAGGACTGGAATTTGACACCCCTGCATGTCAAATTCATGCAGGGAATCACTTCTATTTTTTTCCAAAAAAAAAGTGATTTAGCAGAACGGTTGTTTTTTTGGTTTTTTTTCTAATTTACTTTATAAAAGCTTTTATTTATCAAAAATAGGCTGGGTCTCTAACAAGGATGCTTTTGAGGCCTTGTTATAAAGCTGTCTTTAAGAATTTAATATTTTCACCACGACACTTTTCAAAACGGTACAAAACATAATTTCAACATTAATAAGACCAGCAGAAACAAAACAGTTAACCCATAACCATAAATACAAAGATTATTGCTTGATGGTTGCTTTATTTCCATTTTAAGTATTGTTTGGATGCTTCTATCTGCAGCGCTGTCATCAGGTTTAGATGAGAAAAGCAAAGCTCTACCTCAAGGCTAAACTCCGCCCCAAAAGAATACGAGTGACGCGTGAAATGGCCTTGCTTCTTTTTATCTTCATGCATGCTGTGCAGTCTTAATACAAGAGTGGGTGGATTTTTCTCAAATGCTTTTGTTTGTTTAATATTCTTCTTATTGGTGATTTACTTGCCTCCTCAGGGAAGGTGACTGGTGGGAGGCCCGCTCCATCAACACTGGAGAGAATGGTTACATCCCCAGCAATTATGTGGCCCCAGCCGACTCCATACAGTCTGAAGAGTGAGAAGCCAAATTACTACTTTTTCAAGCATTTTCATAAAACTTTAGATTCGACTTGTTAGTCTCATGTTTACCAACTTCTTTACTGATTTGGAATGAGGAAAAACAACATATTACTTTTGTTTTCCTATTGTTCAGTTCCTCTGGTGTGACAACAAATTTTTTTCCTCTTTAGCTCTGACAGTTTTATTAATACCGGATATTTTAAACACTGGGGGGGGAAGCAGCCAATTTACTTTTACCAGACGTCTAAAAAAAACTCAAGTGAGCACCTGTTATCAACGGGATGCGACACCGCCTAATGAAACAACTGACTGAACTCATTGATGTGTCTGGAAATAGACTGTGCTCTGTTTTTCAAAGAAGTAAGATTGTGTAGAGCTGCAAGCTTATTTCTTATTTATAGAAATAAACAATTTTTGAAATCTCTAAATATTTATTAGATTGGGTTATAACCAGTAGTGCCTGTAGCGTGCACAATATTTACTTGCTACCCGCATATTAGAAGTCCAAAAAAAAAAACACATCCATTTTTAATACTGCATGAACTAGACAGGTATCCAGCTTTCAGACATTGCATCACAAATGCGTACTTCTTCTGTTGGTATTTTTCTGTTGATAAGAACATCTTGCACTGGTCTACAGTTTGTTCAAGTTTCTGACTCCCTCTTCTTCCGCAGGTGGTACTTTGGGAAACTGAGCCGAAAAGACACTGAGCGTCTCTTATTGCTACCAGGAAATGAAAGGGGTACTTTTTTAATAAGAGAGAGCGAAACAACTAAAGGTAAGAAAATACGTTCAAAAAGAAACTAGGTAGAGAAAAACCTTTATATCGGTAGTTGGCTTAAATGCAATGAATTTTTTGACTCTTCTGTTTAAATTAAATTTAGAAATGCAAACTTGCTCCTCAGTTTACATCTGGTGACCTGCATTGTTCCAGTATTTATCCATCTTTGCTGAGATCTGCACTTAACTTCATATCTTTGGATTTTGAAGGGGCCTACTCTCTCTCTTTACGCGACTGGGATGAAACAAAGGGAGACAATGTCAAACACTACAAGATCCGCAAGCTGGATAATGGGGGTTATTACATCACTACACGAGCGCAGTTTGTGTCACTACAGATGCTGGTGAAACACTACACAGGTATGCTGCCTTGTAAAGCCTTTTTCTGAGGTAGCCATTACACAAATATTTGTTTACGTTGTCAACAAAATACCTTGGGTTAAATTGCTTGTTCTTCCAGCCTGTCATGTCTTGTGTTTGTTGGTTATGTAAGTGGGATATGAATATAATTGGTGAAACAGGATGGTGTTTTTGAAGCTGAAGAATGAGCATTTATGGACCATGTTTGAAGTGCTGGCAAGGAAGGAAAGACATGAGAAATGGACATGGAGAAGGAATGTTATTTTGGAATTGACCTGCCATAAATTGAGGCCATATTTAAAAAGTTCAGATTACCTCCATCTGCAGAGGAAAATATTATTCACATGTGGAAATCGTATGAAACCCTGAACATTTTATCGGGAAAGAATAGAAAATAAACCATGCAATGCTTAAAGATGAGCCAAGAGCTGGTGAAGCTTGACAGAATTTTGTTAGTATATTAAAAGTGTTGAGGGGTAATAAATGTGCAAAGCAAAATGGGAATAAAAGAGTTACCACTGGAATGCGTCTTAAAAATTTAATGGCAAAATGATTTGTGTTGGTAAAGTCGCATTCTACAAAAGACATTGCTGGATTTAATAAAACAGAATTATACAAACAGGCAAGTATTTTTCTAAAATGATGAGACATTTTAGTGGTACTTCATAAAATTAAGAAAGTCGTGTTGATCATAATCTATGAACTGAAACAAATTTGAAAAGAAGACAAAGTAAAAATTATTCTAAAACTAGGGACTGAATTTCATAAAAAAAAGACTCTTCTTTTAAGTTATTTTATTGTAGAGGTATATTTCAAGTCACAAAGGTTGACTAGAAATACACCCACAAAAGCCCAAGAGTTCGCATATCTCTGACAGAGTCCTAACTTTAAACTGATGAAGAATCTGTTCTAAAGAGAACTCATCACCAAGGATAAGCAATAAATATTTATTGGTCAGAGGTTATAGAAAGAGTTTGGTTGTTTTTTGTGACTGAAGATTTTTTCATTTTCCAAATAAGAAACACTTTTTTTTTCCAAAGTCCTTCACCACTGTTTTATTGGCCTTTAAGAAATTTCAGTCTCATTTTCTACAAGACCCAAAACTTTGTGGTTGAAACATCTAAATCTTAAATGTTACGAATTTGTAATGAGCAGAAGACCTCGTTAACATAATTGCCCCAAAAGCAAAACGTGTGATACTAAGATAAATGTTTAAAATGCATCTTTTGATCTGCACAGAGTTGATAAGCAGTCAGCTGCTTCTAAAAAAAATCCCCTTTGGTTTGTTACATGAAAGCTTGACAGCATGGCAGAATGTTAACTCATGTACTACAAAGTGTTTATTGAAAATTCAAAAAATTATATATATAAAGATATATAGATGTCTGGTTATTTAAAAAACTGTTTCAAGTAATAAATACTAACTGTGTGTTCAAAATTCTGTACTCGATATCGCTCTAAATAATTTTTGACCTCCTCGCAGAAGCCAATTTTAAAGGAGCGCTTATATTCAGGATTTAATTCAGTTGTCAGATAATGAATACGACTTGTTGGTTTTTCTCACAATTAAATAAGAAAAAAAACATGTTTAAGTTCTGTTTTATCCTATTTGACTATTGTTCCCTTGGTCCATCATGACTGTTTTGTAACTCCAGCCTGTTTATCTTATTTTATTTTTTTTCCCAGAACATGTGGACGGTCTGTGCTACAAGCTGACCACTGTGTGCCCGACGGTGAAGCCGCAAACTCAGGGACTTGCTAAAGATGCCTGGGAAATCCCCCGAGAGTCTCTCCGATTGGACGTCAAACTGGGACAGGGCTGCTTCGGGGAAGTCTGGATGGGTAAGGCGCAGATTACACTGCACTCAAGCATAAGACTGAATGTCAGAGATTAATTGGGTAAACTGTGATGCGTCTGAGCTTACTGTAAATACTCTTGGCACTTACCGTAGAGCAAGTGACTCAGCAAGAGGCTTTCTTCTGGCTTCTGGAGGCAGGTTTGAGAGGAATATGTCAGTAGCTGCTTTTCTTAGCTCAGTGGAGTATTTTCACTGTAGAAAGTCATCTGAAAGTGGGAAAAATAACTTTTGTAAATATTTTCAGCTAACATTTTCTCCCAAGCTTTTTCAATCTCTGTTTTATTCATTTTGGTGTACAGTTCTTCCATAAATACCATTGCTTTTGTCAGAGTTGCACATGACGATTAAAACCCAGCAGCTTTGCTGTTCAAGTGGACTCTTGTCCATTTGCAGATTCACTCTACTAATGGATGTTTCTGTGTAACATAACTCCAAATTATTCGCAGAATATTTGTGTATTTTTGTTTGGAGCGTATCTACAATTTTGATAATGAAATGTAGCTTGACATAGGCACAGTGCGACCTTACATGCTAGTGGCTGGAATTTACAAAGTAGCCCCTGATGCTCCCATCGCTACAGCATGATGCTGACAGTGGGGTGTTCAGAGTGATGGTTCACATATTTATCTGCTAAAACCACGTTTCAGTCATTAAAAGCCAAGTTTATTTCCATTTTGTTCTGTAGGACACAAAGGGATTAATTTGTTTCCACAACACTTAACTATTCATGTTGTTCTTCCCATGTCAGCAACACTTGAGGATAAATCTACTTAGTGGTATTGATACTCGACACTTGGCTTATGAATAAGTAAAGAAGGCAAATAGCTTTGTTGGCATACAGTAATGCAGCCATTAGGCCTTACACACAAAGATAAAGCATCCTCTTTACATTATTCATAGCTGATGCAGTTTTAATGTGAAACACGGTTAACGTGTGTAAAGTCTGTTTAATTGGTGTGTGTCAGTAATGAAGCTGATCATCATGCTGCTTCACCAGCCCACATAGTGACGGCTGCTGTTTGATAGCTGTTGGCTCTTTTTGTGACACACAGAGTTCTGTAACCACAGGTCACGTCATACGCTTCATTTCTCCAGCCTACATTTCAGACAGGCCCCTCTGAGCGAACACGACTCTTGTCTTTAACCGAGGCTGGCTTGCAGCAAGTCTCGACATGCAAGCCTCCGCTGGGTAATCCCAGGAATTTCATTCTGCCTCTCCCTGCTCTGTTTGCTCAGGATTTTTCCCGCTCTGCTGCAACTTTTTACTGTCAATCTTCCTTACTCTATGCTTCTGGAGCATTTGTACTGTCACTCTGATTTCAGATGGCATGCTGAGTGTATTTTGCCCTACTTTGTCCTTCAACTTGGTAGAGTTTGGTCAGTATGAGTCATCTATTAAGGCCAGCCTGGGCACATTGTACGTAAGCAGGCCGTGAGTAAGTCGGTCCCAACCAGGAAGTGGCTGATGGGTTTTTTTTATACACAAGGGAGAACTCCCAGAAATGAGCAATATCAAAGGATCATATTACCGCAAGTCATTTTATGAGCCTCATAAGAAAATGTTATTGATTATGCCTTGGTTTTTGTTTTGTTGTTTTTTTTTTTACCCAGGCACATGGAATGGAACCACTAAAGTGGCAATTAAGACGCTGAAACCAGGGACCATGTCCCCAGAGGCGTTCCTGGAGGAAGCTCAGATCATGAAGAAACTCAGACACGATAAGCTGGTGCCGCTTTACGCCGTGGTGTCTGAGGAGCCCATTTACATCGTCACTGAGTTCATGGGTAAAGGTAAGCAGAATTCAAAGGCATAAGTTGGAAAGTGTTATACCTGATTTTGATACACCTTACAGATTTTTCTACCGAACCAAATTTTTTATAAAGTGACATACTTGCCTCCTTTAAAAATATATTTCATAAAACAGTTTGTGCAAGGCAGACACTTTCCGTATAAAAAGGTGTCTTACTACATTTTTTTGTCTCTCTGACAATTCCGAATAGCCTTTTAGGTCAGTTGACATTAGCAACATTAATTAGGTTTGCTTAATACCAGAATGAGGAGATATTGTTCAAAACATCTTCTAGCTTTGTCCATATTCAGAAGTTTATATGCACTAAAAAGACTAAACAAAAGTTAGAAATCTTACGTAGAGCTTAGACTTTATCATAGTGGGAAACAATATGCTAGTTTGTACACTGCAACCTGGAAGGTTGCTGCTGTATTGTGAAAAAGAGCAAGACTTCCCTCCTTTCAAACAAACATCTGGACGTTAGGATAAATGACATTTCGTATTTTTTTTTACTTGGTTTGCCCTTGCCGCTTTAACTTCATATCCGCAGGGATTTTGCCAGCACAGCATTTCTAAATGGTGTTCTCATCAGTCGGAGCACTGCTAACGGCATGCGCCCCTCATTGACCATATGGCTAACTGAGATATAACAGGGGTTGTTTTAATGCAAAGCGACAGTTTATTCTTAACAGCATCATTTTATTCTGCAAATAGGCTGAATATGATGTATTCCAGACTGCGGATTGACCAGCTGGTGATTACTTCTACATGTTTTGTTTTTTTTTCCCCCCTCCGTCTTGCACATTTATCTTGCCAACCATTCATTCCATAATAAATCTCAATCAGTCCTGACAGCTTGTGCTTGCTTAAAGGTGACACCTCCTGCCTCCAGCAGGCGGTTTTTGCTCTGATTAAGCAAGAACACTTGCCTTACATAATGTGCAAAATTTATTGTTAGTTTCAAAAGTAAAATATATGTAAGGTGTAAAAAATTGCTGCATAAATTGTTTTCAGCAGTATCTACACACATAAAATAAAAAATATATCCTATATTCATGACCACAACTGCATTACCAATAATAAAAGTCGTATACCACCATTTTTGGAAGTTGAAGAATCTGTACTGTATTGTGATTTCTCTGCCTTGGTGTTAACAGAAGCCAATTTAAAGTTGGTGACTAACTGCTTCTTTAAATATGTTTTGCTTTTCTAAATGACTGCTGCATAACATTCTCACACCTTTGAGACTTGAAGATCAAGCAAAGGTGTGGTTTATAAAAGGTGTGGTTTTCTTTGCTAAAATAACATAAGTAGAAAATTATTTCAAACATTTTCCCACGTATAATAATTGTTTTGTGCTGTATAACCTTCCATCAGTGTAACTTATGATCATTAAGTTGGATTTAATGTTTTGAGTTTAGTTACAAGGTAAAAGAAAAGTAGATTTCTTTTTAGTTGCAAAGATCCATATGAGGATTGAGATTGGTGGAAAAAAAGTCCCACATTATCCATACCAAAACTGTCATGCATCCTCCTCCTGTTTGCCCTATCTTTTGTGGTTGGTGCAGAGACTCCTGCTGCATTACCTTTGTACACACAAGTGTGTTGATTCTGCTCAACTGTAGTGTTTTTTTGTTTGTTTTTTTTGTTCTGCTGACAGGTAGTTTGCTGGACTTTCTGAAAGAAGGAGATGGAAAACATCTGAAGCTTCCACAGCTGGTGGACATGGCTTCACAGGTACTGTAAATAAAACATTTAATCATATGAAATTCCTTCCTGCTCAACTGTAAACATCATGAAGGGGAGAATTTTTATGCTATAGAAATAAATAAACTGTATAAAACCAGTGAAATATGGTGGTGGCAGTATTATGGAGTATTTCACATATTGATACGTCCTCCCATTATTTTGTGCTGCACATCCCAGATCGCAGACGGCATGGCCTTCATTGAGAGAACGGGCCCCAACATTTTAGTTGCGGACAACCTGGTCTGTAAGATCGCAGACTTTGGCTTGGCCCGGCTCATAGAGGACAACGAGTACACGGCTCGTCAAGGTGGGTGTTTGGACCGTCATGCCACTGGTGCACTCAACATGACCGCTGATGTATTTTTAAGACTATCTTTTAATACCTTTGAAAGATTAGATTATTACACATAAGGGTTGGGTAAGAGCAGGAAGCAATTAACCTGCACCTTCTGGACGCCTCCCTTCTCAACAGGATTGGGTCTGTTTTCAGAAAAGTGAAATCAGACCCAATCCTGCAGAGCTGTCTTTGGGGTAGATTTCTCCCTGCTTCTGTCTGATTTGGTTCTGGTTCCAGCAGCAGCTAAACATTCAAACCAAACGCATCCAGGAAGTTTCTCATGGTTACTAAAAGAATGTTGTTTCTCTTTAAGTTGCTTAAGAACTTTTATCCAATTATTAAGGGTGTGATATATATGTATGTATTTGGAATGTGTAATCAGTCTGGAATAGATAAAAATGTCCAGTAAAATCAAAAGTGGTTCCAATACAGCTGCATGTTGTATATAATCATCCCGCCATGAAAAATGGTCGGAGTGAAATGATGCCTGTCTTAATGTTTCCCCTGTTTTATTATTATTATTCTTGTACATTTAGGTCTTTTCTGACCTCATGCTTAAAATTTTAACTTAATCTTTTTTTCTGTTTTCTTTTTCTCCTCAGGTGCTAAATTCCCCATCAAGTGGACGGCCCCAGAAGCCGCTTTGTACGGTCGCTTCACAATCAAATCAGACGTGTGGTCGTTTGGAATACTACTGACAGAGTTGGTAACAAAGGGCAGAGTTCCATATCCAGGTAAGCAGAACATGGATGCTCATACACATGAAAGAAAGATGACTATTAAGGATGTGCTGCCTCAGAATCACCCCTGCGCCTTGATATTTTAATTCTGTCAATTAAATCTTTTATTATCTCTCCTGTGTGGATCAGAATAGAAATGGGTTGAACAGGTGTGAGTCAGAGCCGGTATCCTGTGACTCAGGGGAAAACCCCTCCACCAATGTGATCTCTTTCTCCCAGTCAGAGCACGCTGAGCCTGGCTGTCTGTATGTGCTTTTATCAGCGTTCTGAATTCAGCCCATCCTAACCACCAGGTCAGCCTGCCAGACCATCTGGCTATGGTGGCTTTGCTTTCACTTCAAATCATTCAGTTTAATTAATTCTGTCCTTGTTTCCTTTTTAAGCCGAGATGTACACTTTTTTTGTTTGTTTTTTCTTTTGTGTGTCTAGGCCAGGGGTTAATTTTCTAATCCAATGTTCTGATGCAGATGTTGAATTAGAGCATGACATTGTTTCCTCTTTAAATTGTCTTTGTCGTAATAAATATATCTGAACATGGATGACCAAACATTGAATTCAGAGTTCAGGTTCTAAGATGAAAGCCATAAATCATGCTAACACCATAGCATCCGGCATACCACCGGGCTATCATATCCCAGAATCAGCAGCTGCTCTGAGCCCTGCCGCTCTCTCTCCCAGTGTGAGATAATCTGATCCCCACTCTCCCACAGTGGAGTGGAGGGGAGGGGGATGAGGCCACGGCCGTGCCACTGATTCCGTCATAACCTCTTTTAGCTGCAGTTGAGCTCCCAACGGAGCGGTCTCTGTGCCGTGTCACAGGGTGCAGCATCGCTGTCTTCCTGTCTCAGAGCAGAATCCACGGCTCAAGGATAAAGCAGCGCTGATTGGCATTCTGCTTGACACCAGTGCTGGTGGTGACAAACGGCAGCATGTTAACCACGATGGGGCATCTATGCCAACACTCCTAACAATGTCTTTGGTCTGTCAGCGCTGCAGGTCTCTCAGGAAATAACAGCCCAGCTTCCTGTCAGGCCACTCAGGTTTTCTGAAACTGTTCTTTTTTAGACAGTGGTTTCTGTGGTAATTTCTCTAGCCAGTTGACAGAAATGCAACGTATTGTGTTGATCATCTAATCAAATAAATCTTCTTGACTTTATAACATTTTCCATGTTTGCATTGACTATTTGAGGATAGTGGTGATGCGGATTTGAAAAACATGTGTTGGCCAAATTTTTCCATCCCCACAACTAATCTTTTTTCCTGCTTCTGCTCCACATTTGTTTTTTGTTTTTTTTCTCCGTCTGAGATCTTTACCATCTTTACCGGTGGTCAGTCAGTCTTCTTGAATGAATACTGTTTTATAAAAGCAAACCAACAATTTTTTAAAAATGTTTTTACCTACAAACAAAACTTCTAAGTATCTTATTGAGATTTTATTTGACAGACCAACACAAAGTAGTCCATGACCTTTGAAGGCGAAAGAAAATTACGTTTTTTCAATGCGATCATACCTTTTTGAGCTCGTCTCCACTTGCATCTTGCCTATTCTCGATCAAAATGAGCAGTTTACGTCCAGCGATTTTATTTTATTTTTTCAGTCTTGCCAAATTGAATTAAATTTATGTCTAGCAGAGGTCGGCAACCAAAACTGTTGAAATAGCCTTAAAGGACCAAAAAAACAAAAAACAAATCTGTCTGGAGCTGCACAAAATTAATGAAGGCAAAACGGGCTGTAAGTGTTTATATTAGCCGATTATCAAAATGACTAAGTGTATACATAATTAGCATGCATGATAAAATGTTTATTTTCCCTGCAGTTTGTCCTGGAAGGAATGACGCACTACATGGCATTTTTATTATGAAGATCGACAGGGAAAGGGTCTTTTCTTTTTTCCCTTTTGGAACTCAGAAAATCTGCTTTGTTACTAAATATATGAGCCTATATGGCAGGATTGTGTTCTACGTGTTTAATGTGACTTCGGGAGGTACAGTAGTGTTTGGACTAACCAATTTTGATTCCATTAATCAAACCCCAAATTTCCCAACTCAGAAATTCCCCAAACAACCCTAGAAGTGCAAGCCTTACTTACTGGAATGTATTTCTTCAATATACTCATTTTGATCCTGTGTTTCTCAAGGCATGGTGAACAGAGAGGTACTGGAGCAGGTGGATCGCGGTTACCGCATGCCCTGCCCCCAGGGCTGCCCAGAGTCGCTGCATGAGATGATGAGGCAGTGCTGGAAGAAGGAGCCAGATGAAAGGCCAACGTTCGAATACATCCAGTCCTTCCTGGAAGACTACTTTACAGCTACGGAGCCACAATACCAGCCTGGAGACAACCTCTAGTCCTGGGATTTAGGTTAAACTCTAAGGTACATTGGTGGAGATCAAAAAATTATTTTTACACAAAAAAAGCAATTAAAAAGTAGGCCATGACAACACTGGCATCTGAAAATGATTGTCCCTGCTGTACATGGGACCAAGTGTGCAAATGGTTATATTAAGCTCTGGGAAACTATCAGAATAAATTCATGTGAGCTGGCCATAACACTGTGATACAAACAGACAGATGGACGTGTTTTTTTTGTTTTGGTTTTTTTTTTTCCTCTCTAAATTTTTTTAAATGATGGTTTTCTCCCACCTTCTTACAAATTCCCTCTTTTTATTGTTAAGTCAGATTTTTTAATCTGAATCCAGATCTTTTATATGAACTATCGTTTAGTTTGAATCCGTAAGTGGATTAAGGACGTCTTTCTAAGCGACCAATAACTGGTTAACTTGAGTATGTGATATGAGTGTAAAGCATGTGGCTAATTAAATAAAAAGGTCTGCTGAATGGATGTAAGAATGTACTGAGAGATCAAAGCTGATGTACATACAGTTTATATTAAAACCATATTTTTAGCAGGTGTGATCAGAAGGACAATTCAGGATAAGAACTTGGTTTTATATGATTTTAACTTGAACTGAAAACTCAGTTTTTCCTTTTTTGCCTTTCTTTTTTTGTCATATTAATTTGGTAATCCTAAAACAACATTTTGATAATTTGCATAGATTTTTTTTTCTAATTATCTTTTTTTAAAAGGAACAATTTCTATGAATGAACTTTAAACTGTGCAATTAGGAAAAAAAATTATCTGATTTAATTTGTCAAATTGTCAACTTTTTCTTTTTTTTCCTTTTTTTGTTTTGAGTTGCTCACAATTAAATATCAGTTTCAGGAAGCTAATTAATTAGCAACATACAGGGAAGACTTTTGGTAAATGTGTAAAAAAAGACCTTTCAAATAAGTTTAGCTCTTTTATTTGTTTTTTTTTTTTTATAAATATATATTTCTAGTTGGTGTTGAATTTTTTTCTAATTGGCAATTTATGACATCCAATGTGGGGTGGATTCAGGAATTTACATTTTGTGGCTTCCCTAAAGATACCTAACAAATTTATTTAATTGTAAAAGTCGCATTTATTTATTTATTTTTTTTAGATAAATGATATACTTTTTAAATTGATCAAAACATTGAGGAACGTTTAACTTTAGCTCATAAGTTCCTGCTTAGTTTTTTTTTTTTTTTTTTTTTGGCGCATATGACTTTACATTTTTAATAAACTCTCTTCAAAATGGGAAAGGTATGTGAACATGGTTAGTTGGTTAGTTATTGTAACCAAGGTACAATTTGGTTACAATAAGTCACATGTATACTCTTAGGAACGTCTACAGTTAAAGCAAAGTTTAAAATGACAGAAACTGACACAGGTTTATCATTCCACTCCCACACAGCGAGGATGATGGGAACGGAGGTTAAAAAATAGAAGTCTTCAAAATTCTGTTAAACTACAGCTAGTATGAAAATATGGTACTGCAAATAAAAGATGAACTTATTTTGAGCTTTTTTACACGTGAGGAGGTTCTGTACTTGAGTATGACATTTACCTCCACTTTCACTCTCATAACCTAATCTAATAAAACTCAGATAACAGAAGCACAAAACAGAAACTGTGGCGGAGCCATGGCTTAGTTCTTTAATAAATAATAAAAATCTCAAAGTATGTTTAAATTCTCACAGGTACAGGATCCTTGAAAGTATGAGAAATTAGACAATATTGAAGATGTGATTTTTTTTTTCTTTCTCTTTCTGTGCATCATTCATGTAAAAGATTGTCCCTTAAGAATGAGACCTGATCTAGTGTGGGTACACATGATGAAAGTTATGAGAATGTTAACTAATATGATTTTGTACAGAATAAAATAAAATGATAAACTAAAGGTTACATGTAGCTTTCATGTGTTTAACATCCACTAAAAAAATCATAGTGTTTCATTTCACTTGGTCTGTGAATAGGACATTTTGTGAAGTTGCACTATTTAACAAGAAGAAAACTCAGATAAATATTGTCTATAGTTGTAGTGTCTTCGGATATCAACACAAAGTTGTTTACTACTATAAAGTGCGGAAAATAAAGAAGACGCAGCAGTGTTACGCATCTTCAATCCTGTTGGGGAAACAAAACGTACTGTAAGCAATAGAGGTCAAGAGTTTATGGTTTGTATTGTATCAAAGAAGTGGACCGCATTGCTAATGTTGAGCGAGACTCACCTGACCATCTCCTTGTACTTGTCCAGAGCCTCCTGGGCCACATACTGGATGAAAGCTGGATCGTGCAGCTCCAGCTCCCCAGGGATGTTGAGTGTGAGTGGGGGAGAGTTCAGGACGTTTACTTCCACCTTAGTCTCAGAGGCAGACATGTTCTGCTTCTCATGGCTCTCTGGTGCCACCTAGAGAAAGGGAAAGGTAATTGCATTTTCTCCTGCAGACAGAGACATCGCCTTTTTTAATTCAGGATGTCAATAACAATGATTCTGTCATAAATTCAGAACAGAAACACATTCTGATGAAGCTGGTAATCTTCAGCCTGTGATTTCTTCTCTGATGAAGCCGAATCATCACATATTGTGATATTTCAGGTCTTTGTTTCTGTTAATGCTGATGAATAGCTAATGAAATTCATCTTAGAGAATTTAAATACTACATAAGACTAATAAGAACAGAAGATTTGAAAGGAAATGTTGATTTAGATTTTAGCGTTTGCACATATTACTCCAGCAGGGAGACGGTTGGATTGTGGATCTGCTGAGATGTTGAGAAAACTTCTGCTGCTTTAAATGTGGCCTTCAGCTGCTCCGCATTGTTGGCTCTGATGTTTCATCTCCCTTTTGACAAGACTTCATAGATTCTCTGTGGGAAACGGCATGAAATGTAAAATTCCCTGACTGATGGTTGCACTTTCTTTGGACATGTTGCAACATAGTGAACCAACACCAGCTGATGTTTTGTTGCCCTAAAGTGTGGACACTTCACACTGAGCATAGAGCAGCTTGGATTCTGTACTTCTGCACTCTTCCTCCAGACTCTGGGATGTTGTCTAGATAAGATGGTAAATTTACTTTCATATAACAGAAGGACTTTGAACAACTGAGGAGGAGTCCACTCCTTTTTTTATTCATTCAAGTGAGATGCTTCTCATGTTGTTTCTGCTTTGAAAGGATGAATGGCATTGGAAATGCAACAATTATAGCAAATATCTTAGATACAGTGACTCTTAGAGCTCTGTAGAAAACATTAATGAATTCAGCAGCACAAATTAAAATTGCTTGTAGAGGTAGAATCAAAGCTGCAAAGAATGCAGGGTATACATTTGTAGGAGTTGTAAAAGAGTAAACAGGTCTGTTTCGTGCATCTTTGTCCACCACAGGTTCGCCTTCCACTAAACTTTTTGTCATATTTGAATGCAGCACTCTGGAAGCAGCTAACTTCTTTACCAAACATCTTCCAGATGATGTCTCTGATTATTTTGTCTTCCCTATGGTTTTCAGATTTTTACCTGTTAAATTCAATTGCTGAAATAAATTCACTAATGAAACATGGAGAAAACTTGATTCGATGCATATTCACAGCTTATTCAATTATACTTCTGCCTCCTCTGTTCTGTTGCGTGTTTTTGTCAACCCTGTCTACTCACCATTGTGATGCGGAAAACATTTTGAGGAATGCTGCTGTTGCTCACAGCCTGAGCCACCCAGCTGAACTCGGCTGCCATGTTGGTCAGCCACATGACCGTCTCATCGGTGTGATGCTGGACAATGGACAAGATCTCATCATATTGCTGTTTGGAGACATCCAGCAGCTGCGATATTTCATCCAGCTCCACATGCAGTTCACGAACACTGGGGCACTCTGTGGTGAAATGAAAGCATGAGCTGCGGCGTTTAAAGGTGTCAGCTTGACAAAAGTAATACATTTTGAGTGAAGAGGCGATTCACCGGTGAGCAGAGCTCCCTGGCAGGCCTCACACTTGTTCTGAAGCTGCCAGCACTCTGATGTCTGCCTGCGGAGGTCTTTGCACAGCTTCCTGTTCTGCAGGAAGCGAGGGAAGCTTTTTATCTCTGGACAAAACAGAAAAATGTGTATATATTTACATCCACACAACTCTGGTCCAATGGCACATGTATAGCATCGGCAACGTGAAAAGACCTGAGTTACCTTTCTTAGTCTCCTCCTCCACAGTCTGATGGATATCATCAAACACCTGGGTAACCACAGCTCCAAACTCCTCCACCACGCTCTTTCCAAAGTCAAAGAATGACTCCAGCACCTCCTCCAGCCCAACGCCCTGCAGGAAGCCGGAGTCACGCCCAGGGTAGTATGGATCGGAAGCGCTTTCCTTTGACAGTTCATTGGTGTTGTTCAGGAAAGCCTTCTGAAGGACTCCGTCAAGCCTGCTGCTCATCCTGGAAACCAAGGCGATGCTGCAGTTCACCAGGGTCCCCACCTTGCTCATAACGCGCTTGAAAGAATTCTCAATCTGAACTACATCTGGTTCTGATTCATCAGGACTTTGGTTCACCAAGATGTCTCCTGCCTCCAGAGGGCGCTCTCTTGGACCAAAGCGTCTGGAGACTCTTTGGAAAAAGGATTCCACCTGCAACACATGAGCGTTATGGCAGTTGGCGTATTTGACTGTTATCCTCCCTTGTAACTTTAGGCTTTAGACAATTGCAGATTTTAAATTCAGAGTTAAAATCTGAATTTATTGAAACTGTGTTGGACCCCCCTATCTGTGGTTGTTTAATGTCTCGTCTTTGCGGGATAAATGAGGAAATTATTGGTTGTCTGTCTCCACTGTCACATTATTTTATGACCCACTTATGAACCGGATTCAACATAAGGAAGATTAGATTGTATTTTATATTATTTCTTCACTGTATTCACACCTTTCAGGCATCTAAAAACCAAAGAAAACAACTTGTGAGGTAAACCAAGTTCTCCAATTTTGCTCTGCAGGACAGCTAGTCATAAATGGACACTTATGATTATAAAAGAGATGTAATGTCATGCTGCAAGGTTTTTAAGTAAGCGATTACTAGCTGTTTATGTTCCAAAGCAAAATAGAAGGTCTCAACCCAACTTCTTTGGATTCTTTTTTAACATTGTAAAAAGAAGGTTGTCATACCTTACTGCGAAAAGAAGCAAAGCCCCTGCGGCATGTGGAGGTGTAGAAGGTTTTACATGCATCCTCCAGACAGGGTCTGCATTCCTCCCACTCTGACTGCAGGGAGTCTTTGCACTGCTCCTCTGCCTCCTCCAGCTTCTCACTCACATCCTTTGCTAGCTGGGCTGCCCCCTGGTGGGAGAAATGAAAACTTGTAACATGTTTTTATCGTGTTTGGATCATTTTTTCTCTTCTCGTTTGTGTCAGACAAGTTCTCTCGCCTTCTTCTTGTCGCCACTGTGCTTCAGAGAGTTCATGAGGTGCTCATGCTTCTGCTCATTCCTCCACATCACCTCCCTCATCTGCTTCACGCCATACAACGCTCTCTTCATCTCCTCGTTCACAAGCTTCTCACCATCCTCTGACAGCTCTGAGACAAAAAAATTAATTATTTTCTCACACTTACAACTGATTTTAAAGGAATATTTGGAATATATTAAGTCTTTCTTTGGATGGAAACAGAAATGGGGAAAAGATTCTGACTTGCCAACTTACGTTTTAAGATGTCCTCTGAAAAGACATTCATTTGGTCAGCATCGGCAAAACTAAGGACACATGATGCAGCAACGAGAGTCATCAAACTGAGAAGGAACTTCATTCTTGGGGGCTATTTGTGATGTGATGTGATTCAGATCAGTCTGAAACAAAGAAAAGAGAAATTCTGTTATTCATTTAGTTTACTTTGCAGGACTTTTTTGATGACTGATAGTAAAAGTGAACTTTATGCACGTCAGAGTGGGTTTTTTTTAAATACAAATCAGAAAATACCCCTCGACTATGACACCCATTGATAAAATACACTACAACTAACTGATCTGTGATGCCACCTTTATGAGTAAATGGAATCTACTTATGTGTAATTTAATCTCGGTATGAATCCGGCTGTTTTGCAAAGGTCTAAAGGGTTTGTTAGAAAACATTACATGAAGCATTATTAAGAACAACGAGCAGACGAGTCAGGACTTTATGGTTTGTCTAAACCACAATCTCCAGCAGTCATTGGGTGAGAGATGGGGGACAATCTGAACTGGTCTTTGCAGTTTTGACATCACAAAATATGGAAAAAAAAAAAATCTAGACATGTTAATACTTTTGTCACTTGTTTTAACTCTGATCAAGGTGCGATTTTTATTTAACGCCAGAAGCACTTATCAAATCTACCACTAGGTGGTGCTACACATTTGCTCACAAAGTATGGTCACTTGGAAATTCTTTTCTCTTGGTTTGATCACACATGAACATTTCTGTTTATAGTTTTCAAGGGCAAAAATATTCATTGGTAATAAATTCATTGGTAATAAATGAATTCTTCTGGTGGCAAGAAGAAAAAGTACCCAGACTTTCTTACATTTGTATATTAAAGTTCCAGTTAAAGGAAGAGATGTTTAGGAAGATTTAAAAGGTTACATAGTTTTGCTATTTGCAACACTTTAAACAAACTGAAAGTCTGTTTTTCACTGCATTTAATTTGTTCTATAACCATATTTCCTCTTTTGCCTTTCACATCTGACTGTAGTTTTTAGTCTCAGCCACACCGCAGAGAGGCCAGCAGAAATGTGTGAGCTCTGAATAAATTACATTGTTGGGTTCATCTCAGCAGGAAAACAGTGTTTACGTCAGCGACCGTCTGCTGTTCCAGGAGACCGAGCTCCAGCCAGTCACGAAAATATACAGAGAACAAGCACAAAAAAAACGTCTAAAAAGTCAAAGCAAATTTTTTATTTTTTTATTTTATTTTTTTTTTTGCTCATTTTGATTCAGCAGCTGAACTCTCCTGTCTGCTTCTCTTTATTCCTGGATATAATTTGGAGTTAAGCAAGATGTCAACGAATGAGGATTTACTACAAATGGAGATGTGTCTATTTGAGGCCAGGGTTTAAACTGGTTATAAAACCTGCTTGTTTAAATCCTGCTGCCATCAAATTTAACCTTTATTTCTAAACTTCATGAAGTATTGTGAAAAGATGGCTAAAAGATTATACATTTAAAGATGGAACCAAATATTTGTAACATTTTCAAGTGATGAAAAAAGATGCCTAAAAGTCTTATAAGTAAGATTTATCACTGTGAAGGAGCAGGTAAAGAGCTAGTTCTTTCAAATCATGAAAAAGAGTCGGATGTACTGAAATCTCACCAAGGGAATAAGAAGCGCAAGTAAAATTTACATGAAACTGAAAGGTTTTGACTATAGAGGTGGTTCTATCAGAACCAAAACAACTCACCGGCAGAAGACTGAAGCTCTTCCTCCTTCTGATACAAAGTGTTTTGTGTGAACAGAAGTGTTTATAATATCTTGACCTGCTCAGGTCTATTTGTGCTCGTCCTACGTGAACTTTATCCTCTTACTGTCTTTGCATGAGGTTGATGCCCGTTAATCCACCGCTGGGCATGCTCAGAGGAAGGTTTTGCGTAAGGGTTCATATCAAAACGGCTGCTTGTTGCTCACAAAACTAATTAGATTTTTGGTCATTTGCAATGAGCATCTAGTGGCTGGAAATAGTTTTAGTTACCAAAAAATAATAAAAGATGGTTGATTGCTAAACATGTGCAGCGCTTCTCTGGCATCAGCTCTTAAATCATCTGTCAGTGGGAATCGTCTAGGTCTTGGTCCTAACAATACAAACGCATTCAGAAGCTGTTTCGTCACAGTGAGCTCATCTTTATTGTTTTTGTTATTGTGGTGTTTGATGATTAATTTGTCTGGGTAAAAGAAGCATTTCGAAATGAGGAAGAAATTAGATCAACGAGATGATTTTCATTTAAGATCCCAACTAATTTTCACTGCATGGAGTTCTGGAAACCAAGAAACTACCATTGTTTGATACTGCAAGAAAATTTCTTGGAAAAGGCTTTTCCTTTTGCCAAACTTTTACCCATTTTCTTAGATTAGAGACACAAGATTCAATGTTTGATAGATTAATGCAAAATAGCAAATTATTCTGAAGTGGAAGAAATATGATGCATTGTTTTTTTTAGGGTTAGGGTTAGGGTTTTTTTTTTTATTGTTTTACAAACAAGTATCTGAAAAGTGTGTGAGGCATTTGCAGTCATCTGCCCCCCATTTTTTAAGATCCTTAAGTTATAATATGAGAAAGATGTAAAAGAGTATGGTACAACTTCCAACTATCTACAACTACATGTCAACTTAAAGCGACAGGCAAGGCAAGGAGAGAAATCTCCATCGCAAGATTTACCAAAAAATGATTAAAAAAAAATGTTTGAAACGTTTTTGTGACAACAAAAACAAAAGCAACTTGTCATTTTTCTACAAGTTCAAATGCAGAGTCTAATATGTGTTAAGATATCACATAGAATCCCAGTAAAACACAATGAAAGTTGTGGTTGTCATATGACAATAGCATAAAAAGTTAATGGGTCTGACTCATTTCTGAAGCCTGTATATCTATTTGCATTGACACTGGCCAAAAATACCAAGGATCTGTTCAGTTGTAAATGATTTCAACATATCTCCTCATCATATTTGAATCCAATGTGTGACACAGGAAATTGTTTTTAGGTTTTTCTCTGCAACCATTCCTCCTCTTGTGCTCTCTGCAGAGTCTGTGACCCAGAAAATCGAGTCCTTAAAGGATCATAATCAGAAGCAGACAGAACTTTAGCCCTTTCTGGCACTTCCAACACCTGGTTCATATAACACCATAGGAAGAATATTTTACCAGATATTATCCTCTGGTCCACCTAAACCACAGAAAAGACTTTATAGTAAAACAAGTTCCAAGTGGTAAAAGACTGCAGGCAAGCAATTAATCACAGAGAGATCAACGTAAAACAAGAGTTTTAGGCACTATATTGTTGAACATGATCACATCGGTATGATTTAGTTTATGGAAGACAAACAGATGAAGGACACAAACAGCTTCACAATGAACAAAGGGCTGATGAATGGATGTTCTTTGAGGTAAAACTGAACAGAGAAACATTAAGTGTCGCTCAGTCAACCTCAGTTCGACAGGATACAGCATCCCTTGGAGCTTCATGTGATCACATTAGAAGTACTGAGATGAGAAATGTGTTTTTGCTTAAAGCAGGGCCCCTCATGAGGTCATATTACAACTTTTTTCACTTCATATGAAAATTAATCTGTCATGCTTTCCAGCTTTTGTTTTTAATTTTAAAGTTATTCTAATTTATTCAGAACTTATTTGTCTATTCCAGTGAACTATCTAAAAAAGAAATCAATCAATAAGGTTATAAAAATCCACAAAATCAATGCAGTTACATTAATGTTACAAATGTTTTGAAACAGTTGTTACAAAACATTTTCTAACAAATGTTAAGAAATGTTAATGTGAAACAACCTCTAAAGTATATGAATGGTTAATGTAGTGTTATTAAGTTAGGAATTCCAAGGATTCGCTTTAATCAAACGTTCAAAATTTAGCCATAGATTTATATTAAATCTACACATCATTCATTTCATTTTGAACAGAACAATAAAGATTTTCTAGAACGTTTTCAAACATTGGCCCTATCGTTTATGCGCGTATGTCCTGAATTTCACCACTGAGCCACAAGAAAGGATATTTCAGTTCTATGACTGGAACTCTTTACATGTTTGGTCCCATTTTTAATTTCCCGTTGAGTTCATGACCAAACTTGAAACAAGCCAAAATAAGTGCTGCGTGTGAAGATAGCTGGCAAACATCACAGTTACATCATCCCCTTTACTGCCCCCAAGTGGCCAAAACAGAACACTAAGCTTGCATTGTGCAGGTGGACTCTATCCAGTTCGGAAAAAATCAAAGTAAAGTCAACATAAGAACTGGAGATTACAGATTTTTAAATCAAATCTCAAAGCAAGGCTGTCCTTTTACAACTATTTTATAAGTGCTTCATTTTTAAGGAAATTGTTAGATCCATTTCAAGCCTTTTTATTTTCTCCCTTATCCAAACCTTCATGTTATGCAAGTTCAAACTGTGCAATCAGAATTTGTTTGTCGTTATTAAATATAATCACTCGATGGTAAAATCACAAAGCGGCGCACGCATAAAAAGCAGCTGTGTGCAGACGGTGCGCACAGATGTGAGGAGCTCGTGGTGCAGCACTTCCTCTCACGTTAGGACTCCTTAAGTTTTTAAGCTCCTCTTGTTGCTGCAGCCGCGGGAGTACCACCTCAGATCCGAGTAGGACAGGGAGACAAGCTCATCTCAGCATCTCTCTGAACTGACAGAAGCCAGGGGAAAATCATATGAAGCGTGCATCATTTCAACAAAGTTCTTTTTTATTTTATGTATTCATTTGATTTTTTTTTTTTTTTTTTTTTTTTTGCAGCAGCATAAGCAATACCTGCACTGAAAGAGAAGAAAGATTGAGCTAGACATTGGGATAAAAAAAAACAACAACTTGGATTTGCCTCCTATTTTTTCTTCCTTTTTTCCATTTTCTTAACTTGTTTTTCCTGCTAATAAAACGAGGACAGTGTGATACCTGCAGATTCAAGGTGCCTTATAGCAAAATCCAATGCGATGCTGGAGTGACTTCAACCAATAGATAAACGGACTCCAGTGAGCCACAATGAAAGGTAGGTTTCACTTTAACGATAACTATTAAAACAGTTTTAAATCCACCGCAGGTTTATGAACGCCACGTGTCAGTGATGACTGATCAATTGTTCATCGCTCTTTTTTTTTTTTTTTTTTTTTGTCACATTTTCCTGCGCTCATTCTTTCCCCTGCTCTGGGACAAGAGGAGAGGAATGCGTGGGTTACTACTCTAACATCTGGTTTCAATTACCAAGCATTGCCTGAAATTGTTTTGCATCTGTCCACCGATGAACATCAGACAGAAAAGGCAGATATAAAAAAAAACAGCTGTCCCAAACAGAAGTTATGCACATGACTTTAGACGAATGGCGCTTGAATGTGCAGCTCTCATTCATGCACTCATTTTAAAAACTGACCCCGGCTCAGATGAATCCAGTGCTGCTGCAGGAACTAATGAGTCAGTTTTAATAGAAGCATATTAAAAGCTTCGTTGTGGCCTCACTTGTACTCCTGCTGCTTTTAAATACTAAAATACGCAGTTTGAATCAGGCTGACGCTGATGTAAACAAAGGCTTATAATAAACTCGCCTGGATGCGAGGCTCATGTGGTTCCCTGATGTGTTGGACTTTGCTAAATAAAGACTGAGGCATGTCGTTCCCAGCCTCTCTGGGTAAGTCAGTAAGCTATGAACTTGTGGGAAATAATTAACATCCCAACAACTCTGCCACCTTGTGGTCGTTCTCGGAAAAACCGTCGATTCTGAGAATAGCAACAGGACCTTGCAAAAGTGTCCATACCGCATTGAAAGTTTTTCACACGTTGTCGCGCTACAACCACAAACAAGAACGGATTTAATGATACACAGTTGTTGTCGCTATTTTCTGCTCTCTACATTTTTTTAAAAAATGTGGAGAGCAGATTCCATCCCCTGCAAATGACAATTTCTGCATGACAGAAGCTGGTATGAAGGTCTCAGAGAAAAGTTAGAGAATATTATAGAACAAACAAGCATGATGAAGATAGAGGAGCACAGTTGGCATAAAAATGTGGAACATTTCCAATCAGGGTTAGATTCTAAAACAAAACAGCACGCTTATAGTCACTCACGGCACATTGCTTAATCAAAAGCCTGAAAATGGAGACACTGTTTGTTGTATAAAGCCTTCAGGGGTCGAATTCGCAGTTTGCCAGGAGACACTTAGGAGACAGAAAATTCAGACGAGACGAAATTTGTTGGAAAACTAGCAGTGCAACACTGAAAATACCACCCCATTTCAAAACATGCTCGTCATGCTGTGGAGGATGATTTTACTTAACAGGTGAAATTTAGTTTGTCAAAATGTAATATCCCAACATTTGGAAAAAATGGAAGAAAACCAGTTAGAGATTGCGAGCAGAGGAACGATGTAACGGCTTAACATCAAACCCAATTAATGTGTTAAAGGGGAGTAACTAAAATCCAGCTTTAATTATTGTACCGAAAGCCAATTGAAATTCATTTGAATAGTACTGGAGATTTTCTGTATAGACATTTAAGAAAACATGTTTTGGATACATTCCTACTTTAGATTAACAGTTTTTGTTGGTCTTACAGTGGGTTAAAATTGATTACAGAGTTTATACACCATACTACATTATACTGCCAAAAATATCAAGTTGCTTGCCACAAACACACACATACAGCCATTCAGAAATTCACACACAAACTGTAATGATACCTTAATCTCGATATAGACTTGGCTTACCCCTAGCTGCTATAACAACTTCTACTTTTCTGGGAAGGCTCTTCCCAAGGGTATGAGTGTGTTTATTGGAATGTTCTTCCAGAAGTGCATGTATGAGGTTAGATAAGATGAAACCTGGTTCATAGTTTAAACTCTAGTTTAATATTGAAATCAAGACTTTTTGCCAGGCAGTTGAAGTTCCTCCACACCAACATTAGTCTCCTCTTGACCTTGCTTGGTGAATTTCCAAAACTCATTCTGAAAATTTGGATGCATAAACTTGTCTGGAACGTCTTTGCAAGCAGTAGCATTAAGACATTTTTTCACCATGACTGAAGGTCAAAGGCCAACCTCTAAAAAACAATCCCACATCATAATACAACCTCCACACCTGGCACACCACACTCAGGTAATGGCAATTCCTTGCAACCGCAAAACCCAAACTACTTGGAGTGCCAGCTGTCAATGTCAACATGCACAGTGATCACATAGTGATTTCACCTAGAGTAACCTTTCATTGTGAATTTGTATCCCCTTTGTTGTTACACCACAAACAGCTGACTCCAGAAGGATTAGCAGAAAATAAATGTCATTGCTGAACTTTTTAGGTGGCATTTAACCATCCTTAAATTTACTGAGCTTCAGTTTGTTTTATCGATAGTTGTATAATCACGAAATACTTCTGCAATGCTCTGTGTTCAGATTACAGGGAAAGGTCCATCAGTTTCATCTGTAAAACAAATGAAATTTCCATCTGATGAAATGCTAATATTGAGCAACCTCCTCCTAAGTAGCACAGCTGTAGCCTTTATAAATGAAATCCAAACAACATTCACTCTGATTCACATTTTTTTTAAATCAGCCATTTGGAAATAAAAAGCGAAGTGTGATTTCCCCTGAATGATGCTTGAGCAGCCAGGGACGCTCATGTTGTCCAAGTGTGATACAAACACAATCATGTCGCTCATAAACATAAACCGGAAAATGTTTAGTGGAGATGTTGGGAAAGCCAAAATTCCTCCTTTTGGATCTTTTACAACAGCTTGGATTATTCATATCACTCTTTAGCTTATTGTGGGGTCTGCTATGTGGTAACTGTGATTAGAAGCTCATTTCCCAGAAACAAACGAAACCACATTTTCTCAATGGAGGCTTGTTACCCTATGAACTGGAATCTGTTCTGTTTTTTTATCTTTCTATGATCCGTCTAGGTCATTTTGAACAAAGTTGCATAAAATAATCTTTGTCAAAACATAGTATTCATTTAGTTTTTTTTAATGTAACTTGTTTACAGAAATGTGAATAAAATACTTCACCAACCATGTTAAACGATCTGCACCTCTGAAGGCTAAAACATTTATTGTTTTTGTTTCATGTTTTTAAATTAAATTAATTTTTATTTCCTTAATTTACTTTTTTCTCTGCAGACGAATTTACTGATGAAGAGGAGGTGCAGTCCTTCGGCTATAAACGGTTTGGTAAGCATTGGCTTCCTCCTTCGTTTCTCGCTTTGGGCGCTCTTCCTATTAGTTTCACTCCCAATGACACAATGTTCATGTTAATAGAAGTTATTGCATTTTAGGGGCTGTTGTATTTTGTTTGGAGTGAATCCCAACTACACTAATCTCTAAGGCCAAACAGAAACCAGAATTTCCCAGAAACAAGCTCACTTTTGGCTTTTGCCTTCATTGTTTCTTTTCCTTTTTATACAACTACTGTGTACAGTAAAAATGGAAACCACAGACTTCTGGGTGTTCCTGACCAGCTGCTGACTTTGCACTGTTTTCATAATTTCAGAGTGCTTTCATTTCACCCAGCATAAAACTATTCTTTTGTGAATTAACTTTTCTACTCACTTTTTCTCCGCTTGTGTGTTTTTGTTCTTTCACAGCAGAGGTTGCTCTGAAATGAATCACATGTTCCGGTTTCATAAGTTTTACTGGGAGTGCAAGGTGTGTGCGCCAGTGATTAGGCTGAAAAATATTTCTCAGTTTTTGTTTGTTTTCTTTTAATTATTAAGTGTAAAATAAAACCATATATTAATTTATTTTTTTCTCATCCTTACCAAGTATGCTGTATATTGTTGAGGGCTCAATGGAGTGGGACTTTTGATCTTTCAAGCAAGGCAATGTCTTTTGTCCAATGAGCCAATGCAATTTGACTCGACAGCAAAGTTGATCCAAAATGTCTGCACATCTTCTTTTGTGTTATTACCTCCTTCGGCTTGTGCTACTGCAACTTTTGGATGATGTATTGGTTGACCCTGGGGCCTTTTGCAAAGCTCAAGTTACTGCACTTGAGGTTATTTGGTTTAAGAGGTGTTTTAGTGCTCATTTATGTGTTGCTCAAGAATTAGGCACCCATATGTCAAGAGGTGCAAATGCAGCAGGAATCCACAGACTGTATGTCACCACATTTAGTTTATAGAGTCTTCTTGCCTGCTTGACATCTGCATATATTGATGCTTTTAATAAGTGGACAGTTGGAATTTTCTTGGTTCCAAACTAAACATTTGTCTTGCTATGGACAACTTCACGTCACCAAAATGAGAGTAATGCATTTGTTATTTATTTTGAGCATGTGCATGTTTCATGTATAGGCTTGACGTTTGGTTACCAAACAGCTGCACACAATCAGCTCCCAGGTTAAAGGATCACTCCACATAAAATCCATCTTCTAAGTATCTGATAATAAATAAACTCCCACAAAACATTCACAGAGCCTTCATCGTGGGGTAATTACTTTGACTGAGCATAAATACTATGGAGAAATACATCACTCTGCTAATGTATTTACACCCGTCTAACTCTTTTCATCCACAAACTTCAAAGTATTGCATTGAGATTTTAAATACTTTGTAGAACCACCTTTCCCTGTAATTATAGCTGCAAATCTTTTGGGATATCTCTCTATCAACTTTCCACATCTAGTGACTACTTTTTTTTTTTTTTTTTTGACAGTTCTATGGAAAATAGCTCAAGCTCAGTGAGACTTATTGGAGAGTTTCAGTGAACGTGGGTTTTCGAGTCTCGCCACAGATTCTCAATAAGATTTAAGTCTGAACTTTGACTGAGTTGTTCTAACACATGATTACCCATCAAGCTAAACCATTCTGTTGTAGCAGTTGCTGTTCTGGTTGAAGGTGGATCTCATTTCCAGCCTAAAGAAAAAGGTTATGTTTCATTGTGCATTTTTATATTAATCTATTTCTCCCATCGGTTCTGACAAGGCTGAAGAAAAGCATCTCTGCATAATGATGCTGCCACCACTATGTTTCACTCTGGGAATAGTGTGATCATAATGTTAGTTTTTCACTCATACTACTTTGTGTGTATAAAACTCTTGCATTTCAGAACCTTTCTTTCACATAGTTGCTGTCTTCTGCATGACTTGTAAAAACCTTAAATTTACATTTCTTTTAGCATCAGCTTTCCTCATGCCGTTATTAGCTGGAGGCCAGATTTGTTTGGTGTGTGACAAATGATTATACTGTCAACAGATTTCTTTCCCTGAACTGCAGATTCTTGCATTTCCCTTATTTTTACAGTTGTGCTTTTAGCTGGTTTTCTGATTTATGCTCTCCTTGCCCAGCTTGTCAGTTTAGGTGGACATATATGTGTTGTTAGGTTTGTGGTCCCTTTTCTTTTACAAATTATGAACAGTGCTCCATGAAATTTTCTAATCTTGAGATTTTTGTCTAAAAACTACGATGCAGACGAGAGTAAAAAGTGTAGAAAAACTTGAGTACAAATGCACACCATCCTTTTCCACATATGCACTACTTAATGTTGGTTAATTATATGATGCACAGATGTTTGTCCTGGTAAAAAAAATGTGACAAAATGTAAAAAAAAAAAAAGTTCAGCTTTTGTGTTGCCCTTTGATTAAAAAACCTCATGGCTCCTGCTTGGAGTTTATTGCTCTGAACTAAATCTTTTCATCTATCTGGGAAAAAAAAGCAAATGCCTTTTCCAAACATGTAAACTCCTCGTCTGCCACACATACTTGTGCGCTGACAGAAAACTCTGGCTGCTCTGCCATTCACATGTTTTTAGCAAGGAGAGGGATGAAGCACATAACTCATTCTGGCATCTGCTTTCCACAGAGGGTTTATTTTTCCACTGTGAATCCAAACCTGAGACGCTGCTGATTTGCTTCCTGTGTCTGTACTGGAAGTTTATTCAATGCAAACTTGTAAATGCCGAAAGCAGGAGAGGTGGAGTGTACAGGAGTCAGGATGCAGGTTTGTGAGCAAGAGAAGAGGAATGGAGACTTTTTTTTCTTCAAAAAGTTTTTCAACTTACTTTTTTATATTGTCAGGGTTGTTTTTGAATTTAGATTTTTTTTTTCATTTTGTTTTTTTGTTTTTTTTCAGTGGGGAAACATTTGTCAGCACTTATTTTGAGCAGAGGAGTCACATTCCTTGCCTGACTTATTTTTGGGAGCAAAACAGCGAATGGCTTTAATTTACGGGGACTTTATTATGAGAAAAGAATGTCTTCAAAATGCCTGCCTTCTACTTACGACCCCACTCCAGGGCATGCATGCATGCAGTGTGTGCGCTGGTATCCTAATGAAAGATTACTCTTGTGTTTTTAATAAAAAGCAGTCAGAGAGGGGGGAGTTGTAGGAGGAAAAAAGCACAAGCATTAGCGCATTATAGAGATTGTGAAAAAGGTTAACTGCACAAAAAGAAAGCAGAAACAATGCTTTCTTTTCATGTGTGTATCTGTGCTGTTTTATCTGATGTACAGAGATAAAACAGCACATCATCTGGGCCGATTTCAACAGAATGCCTTTAACCCGCTGTCATCTGATAGGGTGTCTTTTCTCACATAATAGATGTTTGTCAAGATTTCTGTTCAAAGCCGGGTCTGGCTCCGTCACAGAAATAACAGGCTCAATATTAGAAGTGTCTCAGTTAATTTTCGTTGAAGAAATTGTACGTCTACCTCAGCTATACTGTGTAACCCAATGGAGGCCTGCTGGTCCCAGAGCGGCCAGCTCAAAACTCACTGCATCCTCTATTTATAATACAAAGAAAGTTCAAAAGAATTTTTTTTGGTTTGTTTTGTTTTGGCATGAGTTATAGTGCTGCTCACCGTCCAGCTCCCAGAGCTGACTGCAGTGGTTGTGCTTACGTTGGCCCCCTACCAACATACCGAATTGGCTTGGTCATGTTTAATAGTGAGGAGTTTTTCCATTTGCAAGATTCTCAAATGTTTACAAAGATAAATGAAGGCATGTTTTTTTCTGATAATGTACACACATTTTTACACAAGAACAGTGATGGAAAATGCAAATTTTATGGGGTCGATTCTACAATGTTCAGTCCTACAGAGTGTTCCAGTTTAACTTCACCTCTATCTGTTGCAATCAGATTTGAAGATCAAGGTCAAGCTTACGCTCAGGAGATAAATTCAGTTTCTGAAACATAAGAATAATGAACATAATGATGCCTTCTATTCATTTAACCAGGGTTTCTCCTGACAAACAATCAAATGTCTTAAGGCAGGGTAATGACCTAGCGACTTGTTGCTTTAGTATTTTGTACCTTAGAGAGTTTGCATGTGTTATCAATTTCTAAAAACTTATTTTACTAGTGCATTGCATAATTTCTTCTCTGGTTGTGATGTGGACCACAGCAAAAAGGAATTCAGATACCATCTTCCCTGTGCTAAGCGTCTTTTCCCACAAAGTAAAGCCATTCTTGGCTGGACAGCTGGTTTCGTCCACGCTTTATGGTTTTACTGGCTCAGCTGGCCGATAAAGCTTATAAACAGGAGGGTTGCAGAAAGGACGGGGTGCTGCACATCAGGCTGAGCTAAGGTTGTTGCTGATTCAGTTTTGGAATTGCTTCCACGGTGGGCTGCACAGCCAGCAGCCACAACCACAAAAAATCCCATCTGCACAAATGGATGCTGAGATTTAACTTCAGTGTTCTTCAACTTCAGCTCACAGACACAGCGGTTTTGGACTTACATGAGTGTATAATGAAGTCTTCTGAATCGAAGTAACAAAACATGTCTCGGTTTATTTCTGCTCATGTTGTGGTGGGGAGGGTTAAATTTAGTGAGCCTCTGATATTTAAAATTTCTTCCAGGGAGACAGATAGATATCTGTGAGAATTCACTCTGGGATTCATTATATATACTGTAATGTTTTGGGGGGTTTTCATTAGTTTTTTTTGTTTTTGTCCTCCACATGGTTACAAATTAATAACTTTTTTATTATTATTACATTCCTAGAAAATAAATAATATGGTGTGTAGAACAAAGCAACACATTTGGTTTAAGTCAGAAGTACAACCATTATTGAAGTTTCTTCTTTACTGGATCTATATGTGTGTGCTGCTTAACTCTGTCACTGAGTTGAACAGACGCCAGACACAGATTAGGACTGTTCACTGTAATTGGCAAAGTTTTATAGTAACTTGATTAAATATTTCAAACAATGAACATCTGGAACACAAAGTTGTAGCTTACCTTTCACACACTTCAGTTAGCTTTTCTTGGATGTAGTGTTGTTTTGAGAATAATTAGATCCTTAAATCTTTAAACTGTGTATTATTGCTTTGATATGACAGAATAATATATACATATAGATATATATTTTTTACAGTTTTTTACAGGTTTGTTGCTTGATGCTGGCTGTTGTAATTTGTTCTTTCACTGCACCTCATTAAACAGTAAACGGTTCAATGAGGTTATGTAACAGACATCAGTGAATAGTTGCACTGTCCCTACTTTCATGGATTCTCCGCTCTTGGATTTTCTCTTTTTTTTTAAATCAGATCATTTGTTTTTTCACACTTTTTTCTTTCCAGTTCTTCCTGGGGTTTTCTATTACTCTAAGTTCCTCAGAAGCCACAGAGCTCAGATTTTTCTGTTTCAAAGATGATCGTCTTTATTATTTTAATATTTTTGACAGCACATTTTCTGCCACTTTAGCTGATGTTGCGGTTATACTTCAGCTACTTGCAAAAGTTAAAGCTTGATTATTTCTATACCTCTACTCAAAAGAATGTTGTCAGCAAAAGCAAACATCTGCTTTGACTCTGTAAATGTCAAAAGTCTAAACACTTTCTCACTATCATTAATTGCTGTATCTTGATCAAATCATGACTAATCTGCTGACAAAGAATCCATAAAGGACTTTTAAAAGTGATCTGCTTACATAAGGCAACAGAAAATGATCTGCCAACTAAATTTCCTGACTCAAAGCTTTTAAGTTTAGCTTTTTATAACAAAATGATTCCAAACAAATGAAAACACTCAGTTTTATTTTTTTCAGTGTCTTGGCTAAGTCTTGTTTGGTTTGAACTCATAGGATTTCACATCAAGACTGTAACAGAAAGAAGTTCACATAGTTTTGTGTGTAGTGAGCCACAGTTTTTAATGTTTCTAATGTTGTCATTACATAAACTTATCTAATCATTATTGATAAAAACTTTAACTAAGCTACATATGCAGGAATATATGCAAATACAAAACTGTATTGTGGTATCTGTGTATTACATGTATCTGTGGAATACATGTAATACATCTTAACAGATTTTGAATGACGCCCAAATTATAAATATGAATGTTCAGTTTGCTTTGCTTCACTGAGATTCTAATGAAATTAACTCATTCCAACATCGCTTCTTTGGAACATGAGTAGGAATGGTGAGGTTTTCTTTTCTTTCCTAAGTCCAATAAAGCTGAGTTATGGCTTCCATGTTTTCCTAAATGCACGCTCTTAAAATTTCAGTTCTAAAGAGAAGGTGTTTTTTTGGTTTTTATTGCAAATTGTTTGCATTTTATAGAGAAGTGTGTTAGATCTGAAGAGGACAACCAATTAATTGGTTAAATAATTAACTGCTTAATTAATTAACAATGAATTAAAAAAATTTGCAGTAGTGACTAATTAACTAATTCATTTGTTAATTAATGAATCTTTAATTAACAAACTAATTAACATTAACTAATTACTTAGTTAATGAATTAGTGCATAAAGATTAGTGATAAAATAAATGTTTTCTTGCATTGTGTTTTGGCTGCAACTATATTTTAGGTAATCTGTTTGGACTACATAATCAACTCACTGAAAGTGGTCTACATTGTTATAGATTACAGTGGAGGTAGACCAAAGAGTCCAACCCAGCTCTCTACTCTTTTCAGTGATATTTCATGGTCAACAGTGTCAAAATGCTTCGCTGAGATTCAGCAGTACCAGCACTGTGGTTTGTCCACAGTCTACATATATGTAAAGATCATTGAACACTTTGACGAGAGGACGAGCACAGAAACCAGTTTAAAAGACATCTAAGTGCACAGTAAAAAACAAAGTGTTATTTTAACACCTATAGAGTTGAATTTAACTCCGTTTCATATAACATTTGGTCCCACTCGAAAATAGTGTAAAATGTACTCTCTCGCCAGTGTCAAATTTTCAGAGTTAATTTTACTCATTTTGGTGTCAAAATCAACAAGTCATTGAGTCAAATTATTTAACACTATTGTTTGTTTACACTCTACAGAGTAATACTATTACTTTTATGGAGTTAATTTTACACTAAATCTACTTAAATATTTACACTTTATTGTGTTGTTTCCCCCCTCAGGATTTTTTTTTTTTTTTTTACACATATACCATATAATGCTAAATTTTAGCATTTATAAAATCTACCAATCAAATAATCACAAAGTTATAAGTTCATAGTGACATTTATTTAATTTATGATTCAGTGACATAATTACTGTAACAGTGTCAGTTTTATCATCTTTAAAACAATGTTCACCAAAGAGCAACGTGGGACAACAAAAAGAGCAGTGTCATTTGCTTCATATGACATTTTTATGTCAAAGGGCTTCAGATGACATAGACGATCAAACACAACAAACTCTTGCATCATTTTAGTAACTTCATAAGCCTGAAAATGTTCATGAGACATTATTGTACATTTGTCACACTAATGGACCACCACTGTGCAGCCCATTGGTGGGCCACTTCTCCAAAAATTTGTTCGCTGAACAGGAGTCTGAAATCTTGTTCTATCTGAAAAGCATAAATAAAAGCATTTCACACAGTGATAAAGACAGTAAATGGCCAGTACTTGTACAGTTCTTTATGAAGTACAGAGGACCCCAAAGTGCTTCACACCACATTTAGTCATTCACATGCTGATGGTGGTAAACTACATTGTAACCACAATTGCACAAGGGAAGACTGGTGCCATGTGCTTGTGTCACCAGGCCTTCTGAACATAAAGCTGTCTTACAGTAATCGTGGAAAGTTAGCAATGATGACCATTTGCTGCATGGTCATCATTGACCATTGAAGGACAATAATGGACGGTTGTCTTCATCTTCTCACGGACAGTGTCATTATCAGTAGAATGTTTCAAAACAGCAATAGCTGCTTCCACTTCCTCATCTGACAGCACTTTGTCAGCAGTGAAAACCTTGAATTGACCATGGCCTGGTCCACCACTTTGAAAAAAAAATTGTAACTCCCAGCCACAGATTTTACATTACACAAACTCACTATTGAGAAAACTTACTTTTGGGAGATTTGCTACTTGAGGCACCCCTTTCCTCTGCAGTTTTTCTTTGACTGGTCTTTAAACGCCATGCACGGTATCCTGAACCGCTCTCTGGATCATAGTAATGCTCCTATGTCAAAAAATACAAGCAGACTTACCATTCCAAAAACATCTTTGAAGGTAAATATGTATGCTTAATGTTACCAAGACCCTTTTACTTACATATCCATGTTTGTCCTCCAGATAGGGAAATAGGTCAACGATCCCCTGAGCATACATCACTCTGATTCTTTTAGGACGGGATAATCTGATATATGATCAAACAATGAGTCACTAGACTGATGTTTGAAAAAATAATGAAGAACAATTCAAAATCAAAATGTTTCTTTTTAGCCTAAGTGTATGATTCTTACCAATGTGCTTCTGTCATTGCAGCTGTCGGGATGTTTATCATCTGTCTTCTGGTTGCATCTGTCCAACATTTAGTTCTTGCATACCCTTGCATGATACGCTCACCACCAGGCTTTGTCGTCAAGATTTTTTCAATCAACTTCAATTTCAAAGAAAAATAAATTAAATACTCTTGAGCCACTAAACCTAGAAAGTACATAAACAATACTAAATTAAATGTAGTAACTTACCGCTTAATTTACTAACCTTCTCTCAGGAATGCATCAAATGTTAGGTCAGAAAGTTTCATGTACTTCTGCTCCCCACCGAACGAAACATGGTCTGTTCTAAGCAAAAAAAAATAAAAAGAGAACAAAAAATAAACAACCATGACAGACATATTTAAATAGTTAATAAATGTGCTTCAAATGTAATGCCATTTGAAAACTGAGCTCATTTTCCAAAACAATTGAACACAATCTGTACAGGCAATATGGCGCCTGTTAGCCTCTACATCCACGGTGCTACGAAATGTGGTTCTATGGCATAATGAACAGTGATTAATACTATTACAATTTATAACAGTTACGTTTACTTACCTCGACAGCCTTCAGAAAAAAACTGAGCAAATATTTTGAGGTGGACAACTTGTCTAGCTTCGGGCTATCCCTCGGTTCTCGCTCAAACACAACAGAGCTTTCTCCCGATACCCCGAATGTGACCAACGGCAAGAAACGGGTACAAAAAGACATGGAGGGGTTTTTCACCACTAACAAACTGAGCCATGGTGCCTAAACCATTTGCTACGCTAATGGAGTAGGCTAGTAGCATAACAGTTGCCAACATATTTAATGGATAACAGAAGCTATAATATCGTTCTTCATCACAATTAATATTAAAATACGTTACCAACACCAGACTGTTAAAAGTTACTTACCTTTTCTGGAGCCCAACTCCGTTCAGAATCCCAAATAGAAATATCACAAACGTTAAACAACTGGTGCTGCGTCTTCTTTCTTCCTCCTCCTCTTCTTCCTCACGGTGGCCAAAAATCTATACTGGCGCGTTTTTGGCACTTGACAGAGTCAAATGTTACACTGCGTGAATGTAACATTTTACTCTGACTTTTAACTCCGATGTCAGAGCCGATTTACACTCCATATAGTTATAAATACTCTATTTAGATTTAATTAGGTTAACGCTGAAATATTAACACCGCATTTTTTACTGTGTGGTTGGTCATTGTTAAGAAGCTGATTAGCCGTTGAAACAGCTTTTCCATTCATTTTGCTCATGAATGGAAGATTGGAGATTGGTCTGTAATTTTGCTGCAGTGACTTTTCCAGAGTGTTAGTTTTTTAGCACTTGATAACTGCTGTTTTTAGTGCCTTGGGAAAAAATGTGATAAGAGGAATGACTTTACTACTTAAATCAGGTTGGATGCTTTTGAGGCAGTTGTGGGTAAAATATCAAGACAGCAGCAGGAGGCTAATTGATGTACAATTAAGCTGAATTTGTAGAATTGTGTCATTTTCTTCATATTGCCACTTATTGGGCATAGCATTGGTAATGAAGAGGCTGCACATGAACACACTGCACTTTACTACATGCAGCTTGTAAATATCACTTGTAGATTGTCCTCTGTAACAGTGTACATGTTCAATCTGAGTAAAATAAATTCATAGTTGTGGTTCCAATGTTCAAAATGTGAAACCATATATTGCATAATTCAGGGTTGTGAGAAAATTTATTTTACTTTTGTGGTAAATATGAATTCTGAGCAAAATAAAGGAAATCTGTCTGCCATAATTTCACCTTATTTCAACGAGTTAAAATGACTAGCTAAATTACATCACTGAGCTGGTATTAACCAGCAGACGTGACCCAAACTGCAATATCTCATCTTGCACTTCACGACCAAAGAGAAGAGAGAATGCAATTTAGGAGTAGCTACTGACTGAAAAAGAGAGTCATTTGATATTCAACCCAACATCATAAAATTTTCCAGTGGTGCAACTTAGTTGAAGAAGCTCGTGTATGTTCTCAAAATTCTGCCCCTGAGGATTACAGCACATGGCCCATTTGTCATAGCCTGTCTGAATGTAACCACACACAGATGTGATGAGAAAATGCCATCTAATCCACTCCATGTTCACAGTTTTACTGAATTTTAAATCTCAGTTTTAAGACCTACTTTTTGATCAGTTTGAATGTCTCTGTGCTTTTAAATACCGCCGCCTTGTATGGCGGCCAGACGTCATTGCATTCCAACATTCAGACATTAAAACATAGAACTCGCTTTTGCTTTTGTTCTTTTCTCCACAAAGCTTCAGTGGAAATTAGAATTTTGAACCTAAATCATATTAATTCTATTTTCTTTTTTTTGTACGTTTTAATTGACAGATCAAATAATATTAATGTTTTCTTTTTATTGTTATTGTGAGTGAGTAGAGCTGTGAATGTGGTTCTTATAAAAACACTGAAAATAGCTCCAATAAGGCAAACTCAAGACTTAACCCTTTCATTCTTGTCATGCTTACTATGAAGGAATGATGTATCAAATGTTTTCATGCGTCCTTTCTTTTGGCTTGGCCTTAACCAGACCCAGATGTTTGAGAGCTCTGGGGCTCATTTTAAAGAATCATAGACCTATTACTGAAGACTGAATAGAAAAAAAAACAGAAAGCCTAGACATGCTATGACTGACTCAGCAATTTAGACATCCTGCTGTTGTAATAATTTGTTGCAGTGGAACCTTCCTTCATGCTTTCCAGTTAACATTCCTGCAGGAGAATGTCCTGAGGAGGACACCAAAACCTCAGTATATTTTATAAGCATCGCTGTGGGTTTGACATGATTGCAACAAATGAATGAAAGACACCACCTGTTACCTAATTAAAACCAAAAGAGAGAAATAACACAAGTCAAAGACTGTTGACAATTACCTCAAAATTCCTGAAAAGGAGACTGTTAGTATTAACTAAGCAGCCTAAATATTCAATCCAAACAAATGTGAACTTTGTTTGTTTTTTTACTCTTATGTTTTCTCTCAGTCATTAATATTTCTTGCTCAATTTATAAGCTTCATGTACACAGTTAGGACAAAGAGACACATTCTTTCAAAACAATCTATAAAAAAATCTACTGTTTTGGAAAATCCATCCATCCATCCATCCATTTTCCGTCACCCTTCTCCCTAACGGGGTCGGGAGTTGTTGGTGCCTATCTCCAGCTGCGTTCCGGGCGAGAGGCGGGGTTCACCCTGGACAGGTCGCCAGTCTGTCGCATGTTTTGGAAAATATTATTCTTTAAAAACAATAAATTTTTGCAACAAAGACTAAACATAGAGAAGTGTCTAGGTAGTGACACTACTAAAATGTTCCACTTAGATAAGGGTTAGTCAATGAGAATTATGCAGAAAATACATTTGAACACAGAGCAGTGTGGATGTTCATTAGGTCTCATCTTGAAAAGCCTTGGGGAATTGTACTGAGAGCGAATATATTACTGGACTTCGTTACTGAACTGGCAAGAAAACCTCATGTTAGACACATGCTTCATGCCTCCAGTGTATTTCATTCTTCATAATATTCTCAATCTCTGGTTGAGAGACAGAGCTGCTGGCACACAGGACGTTTAATATTGACATTATGTAAGATTTTTACATACCTTGATTGGTGTTTTTCCTATTTTAATAACCAATCAATGAAAACCTTTGCTATCATCTAAAGTAAATATTGGCATGTATGTTCAGTAAACTGCATGGGTCATATCTTGTAATTTCTGCATCAACAGAAATGCAATTTAAAAACTTGAGAAAATTATTTACCACTAAATTGATCCTATTTAAATGTGTCAAATTTAAATTTAATTCCATAATTTCATAGGTTTGACCGTCTTTAGTATAATTTATTTCCTTATTTAATCAATAGTCTTTTAAAAGTCAAAAAACTGATGCGCTATGGTGGAGTACAACTAAGAAGTAAAGATTGGTTTCAGGGTACAAAATGGATGCAGGTTAGGAAAAAAATGAGGATAAAAATTTTCCCACAGCAGTCTTGAATGGCGACAGAGGTAATTACATGTTGTTGTGCTTTTAAATGCTAAATTGTCTAAATTTGAATACTTCTTGCTTTGTCTTAACAACCAACTAAAACACTTTCACACTGCAAGCCAAATTCACACACACACACCAATTTGCAGATTGGTTCTATAAACGTTTTGCCCAAGGACACTTGTGCTTGTTGAAGCACAGTATTGAACAGACAACCATCCCAGTTGGCAGACATTCTTGATCCCCACTGAGCCATTAACCACACAGTAGAGAAAGGCTCTTCACATTAAAAGGACCTCTTTATGCATGAATTTTGCAAGCCATGGCTATCCAATGGCACTTTTTCACTACATGATGCAATTATCTTTTTCCTGTATATCTTTGTCTCAAATTTCCCTCTCAGATAACTTGTCTCTTTTAAATTACCGTATTTTCCAGACTATAAGTCGCTCAGGAGTATAAGTCGCATTTTTGAGGGAAATTTATTTGACAAAATCCAACACCAAGAACAGACATGTCATCTTGAAAGGCAATAAAAATAGAATAGAGGCAACAACAGGCTGAATAATTGTAACGTTACATGACACATAACGAACTGAGAACGTGCCTGGTATGTTAGCATAACATATGAAGAGTTATTCAGATAACTATAGCATAAATAACATGCTAGCAAGTTTACCAAACCATCCATGTCACTCCAAATCACTAAATGCAATGAAATCTTCGTCCTCGATGTTGCTTTTAAACAACTTCGCTAACTCCGGAGGTAGAATAACACAGGCCTAGAGCGCCCTCTTGAGGTTTAGTGTGAAAATAACATCTGATATGACATAATGATGTGTTAATTTCCACACATAAGTTGCCAAACTATGAAAAAAACTGTGACTTATAGTCCGGAAAATACGAAGAAATTAAATCAAATCTTTTTGTATCTGTAAATGTGTACCTTTAATCACAATGTGTGAATAAATTGTCATTGGGATTTCTGATTGTAGATTTTAGGTCCAGAATTAACATTACACAACTTAACTACTTAAAAGACATATGTCTCTTCCTTCATGCAATGTGAGACCAAAATATAAGTTTTTTATGTTGTGATTTGTCACTTGAGGACAGTTTATATTACTACTGGTACTTTAATTGTTAACATTTTTAGCTTTCCGACAACCCCAAGTCGAAGGTGGTGAAGTCAAAGGAATTTTGTGGCAGCCACCCGTTTACTCAATATGACACAGTATTAACACTCTGCACAAAGGCTCTTCACACAAAAAAAGACTCCAGCCTGTACAAGCTTTCTTTGTGTTGCTATGGAAATTTCCACTGCCAGCCTGAAGTGAGATGGTGCGTGCGCGCTAGTCTAATGACAGGTACTTAGAAATGGTGGGTTAGTGTGGTTTGTTGTTTTTTTAGTCATAGTACAAACTTTCACAGATTGTTTCACAGAAATTAGTAAGTAAAGTAAAAGGAAACTGTCAGACAGTTTCCATTTATTGTTTTTCTGTTGCATCTTTGTCTATCTCTGCTCCTCTATTTTTACCATGAAGTTGTGGTGAAACCGATCCTCCTTGAAACTGTTAATGGTTGCAAAAATCTTAGATTGTGTCTATACATCAGACATTTTCATAAATAACATAAACTATGACATATAAGGAACATTATCAATGTATTCTCAGATTTCTTATTATGGAAAATTCAAGCAAGGTGGTAACATTATGGGAAGCTATCAAACCCAGTCACAATGGTGCAGGACACTGTGAACTTTATGTCACCAGTCTCCAGCATACATGAACAGGAGCGTATCAAAAACAACACAAATACTTCAAAACGTCACAAGACCTAATCTCCTTCATTTCCTCATGTTTATACCCATGAAGCAGTTGTACAAATTGCTTCATGAATTTGTACAAACTACTTGTTCTGATAAAAATTTTAGACAAAAAGTGCCAGCCTCATCAGTATTTGAGAGGAAAATGCTCCAGGAAACAGCTCTGTTGTTCATTTATATTAGCTAGGTCCTAAAGCACAAGTGCATACTTTTCTTTACTTTAAGTAAAATGTTGAGATTATTAATATAAATACAGACAATGTCTTCCTTCAAGCCTGAAACATCAGTCATAGTTTAGCATTTTGATTCTTCTAAGCTTTTCTGGCATTCATTCACTTGTTGGAAATGATTTGGCTCCGGTCCATCCTGTTGATTGGAACGTCCTGGCTGCTGTCCAGGTTCTTAACTCTCAACAGGCTCAGCCCTCCTGTGCTCTGCACCAGGCCATGTGTTCTCATGCAGTTTGTGGGATGCATGTGTCAGCGTGTTTATGTACTGTGATAGTTTATGTGCAGAAAGTAAGAAGGAACAGTCATACTATGAAACATAAGAAACCTGCTGACTCACATTAAATCTCACAGGTGGCTGGAATGGAAAAATCTGAAAACACAGCACACACAGAGGACATAAACTACTTGTTTTTTATTTTTGAATGTGTATTAAGGCTTTACTTAATATTTCTTTAAAATTTTCTGTTGAAGGATTTTGTTTATCCTAGCATAACACATTTAAGTTGTTATTTTATATGATTTCATGTGACAAAAACCTCAGTGTCCCCAAATATATACAGTCTTTGGGCTTCAAAAAGATTTCTTTCAAGGAACCATGAAGTTTCTTTCTGAAACCAGAGTAATAAAGCATTGCACCTTCATTGGAAACCTTTACTGACCATCTTTAGTCTGTTCACCATATGAGACAGAACTGTATTTTTTTAAGCAAAAACCCTTGGATGCCGGCTGAAAAGTCAGACTGGCACAGGAAAGGAAAATGTTCCACCTTTGGAAAGAGTCAAAACTAGACTCTTCAGACTGAATTTTAATTGCTTTCATCTTGCTTGACGTGTTGCTGAGGGGAGAACATGGTCAGTTTCAGTCTGTTTCTTATCCTGTCTCTGCCAACTTTGATCACGCAATGTGCATTACATTTTGATGGTGTGTATAACAAATGTTAGAGCACCATGCTTGGTTTTATGAGTTTGTATATGTCTGCATGTGCATATTACTAAAAATGTTATTTTTATCTGGGAATGTAACATATAATTTTATTTATACATATGCCTCAGTTGTCTTTATGTTAGACATACAATATGCATGCATATTTGGAGGTGTTTGTGTCTATGTGCAATCAGCAAATATGTTCACAAATGTATTTGCATAAATAAAAGCAACACCTGTTTTTTTTTTTTATGGAGGACAATTAAGTTGAACATCCATTCTATTCCCAAAGGTGATTGACCTTTGCTACAGTATACATGATCTGCAGTATTCTAGATTTTTGTTTAAAAAAACCATAAACTAACCTCACTGGGGATTCTTTTCATATATTTAAACTTCGAGTTAATGTGAAAAGAGAGACCTCTGAATTTTTTATGTTGTGGGACTTCTTTGGGAAATGTTGTCAAAAATACTATTGCTGCAGCCATTAAGAAATCCACCAAGTTTAGAATTTACACAGTTTGATCAAGTATTTTTATGACAGTGCATCATACCTTGAAGTTGTGAAAATGAGTGAAAATGAAATATGAGAGGAATAACTGATTTGATTGGTAGGTAGTATTTGAAATTAAATTACCCTCCTTTTAGGATAAACACAAAAGTTCCCCAACTGTGGTTCAAAGTCTAATCAAGAGAGACAAAAAAAAAAAATCCCTCCCTTGTTCTTGACCCATGACCTTCAGCCGTCTAGCCGCCTGTTTACATGGTGTTGTGTTGTACTTTCATCAGCATGTGGTAAGGAACAGAGGGAGGTTTCTCTGATCAAACTCTCTGCATTCATCCCCATCATGTAACTCTTAGTACAAATCATACATACCTACGTATTCAAGATTGGTCCATAAAGGGGTCCCTTGAGGTGGTCAGAAGGGATGTTTGCACAGATGTGTGGGTCTAAAACTGAGAGGCTAAACCCCAGTACTCCTCTTGCGGTCCTGCCCAACCCATCTCTGGGAAGGATAGAGTCTCTTGGTTGCAGTTTCATCATGGCTGACATGACTTAAACGTTTTTGCTCCCTGTAATGATGTGTATGTTGAGTGCCTTGCTGTAAAGGTAGAATAAGGAGCTTAACTAACACATCCTGAACACATCATCCCCATGAGGATGGATGTTGGTGGACATAGAATGGTGATGCTTTTCTTTCAAAGACTTGAGACTGGAGTGGAGCTCAACATTCCAGTTGGACTCTGAGCCTGTATACACAGCCAAGGATTTAGACTAAAGGATATTAATTGGCTTGTATGTCTATATTATGGCCCAAATCTTATTGCGAATTTAACTGAACTGGAGCAAAGAACAATGGATAAAATGTTAATTCCTTGAATGGTCAAAGGTTGTAAATACATACCACATAAGACCTGTAGCTGAAGTTGTACCAAAAGTTGGTTTTATTGATTCATTGGGATGAATATAAATACTTTGTAGTAAAACTGAAAACCCTTTGTGTAAAATCCCAATAAAATACATTGAAGTTTAAGGCAATGTGCATCTGGAAAGTTTTCAGTGCTTCAGATTTTCAACATTTTATGATGCTACAGATATATATACTGAATAATGTTTTAACCCCTTAACTGTGAACCTCAAAATGCTTACATGTAAGTCAATCAGTCCATGGACCATAAATGCCCCATTATGACAAAGGGGGAAAATCTTTGCAGTTTTTGCAAATGTATTAATGTGAAACCAAGAAATCCATCCATCCATCCATCCATTTTCTGACCACCCTTCTCCCTAACGGGGTCGGGAGGTGCTGGTGCCTATCCCCAGCTGCGTTCCGGGCGAGAGGCGGGGTACACCCTGGACAGATCGCCAGTCTGTAGCAGAAACCAAGAAATCACACTGAATAATTTAATGTTCTATAATGTAATCTAAAATATTTGTTAAACACGTTATTTTTCCACCATATTGAAACACAATACTGCCATTTCTTCATTTAAAGTTCATTAAGTTTGAACAGGTTTAAATTCCCATGATGCCCATCAATCTCATCCAGCTGTTCTCCTGCTCTGCTTGCTGGAAGTAACTTGGTCAGTTCTATTGAACTAAAGTAAACATCCTGCTTCATGTTTATCATTGAATCATTGTTTCAGAGAATTATTAAGATGTTTCAGTGAACATCTGTGAGATGAATTATAAAACGTTTCTCTGTCGTCTTGGTGTAGATCGGCTGGCGGTAAGGAATGCGGTGTTGTGGTATGGTTAGCACAAGGACAGTGTTTGGAGTTTCATTGTGTTGTCTCCTCATACGACCAAATGTTTTCAGTTCAGTCTTGGCTGACAAAAAGTACAGGGTGTCCCAGTGTTGACATGTCGGATTTAACTTAGTTATGAAAAGAAAACAAAACACTAAGTGCATTCACTTTTTCTTGGCTTGTTTAGTTTTATTTTGCTTCGCATGTTTGGTTATGTAGTAATAGCTGGCCCTCATTGTCATTTATGAATATGACAAAGTTGACTTACTGCATTCTATAAACAGATTAGTAACACAGATTCTGTTATGTTTTGCAGGAATTCAGGAGGGTACTGAGTGCACAAAGTGTAAGAATGATTGGGCACTAAGGGCAGCCATCGCTCTCCTCTATGTGCTCTGCGCCCTGCTCACTATAGCAGTGGCTGTCCTTGGTTACAAAGGTAAGTTAAAAAGGAAGTTAACAGTTACACTCTGTAAACTGACATTCTTTTACATGTTACAGATCTTGTACACTTCATGAAAGACACATAAAAAGTGTTATTTTTTTTATTTACATCTTCTAAAAAAGAAATAAAATAAAAAAATGTACCACCCGCATTCATTGACTGGAATTTCCACATTATATTACACGGTGACTAACTTCAGACTCCTCTGGAAACCTTTTAATAAATTCTGCTGGTAAAATTGGTGTTTTGCAGATTAGGAAATTTTCCAAAGCAGTTTGAGTAAATGCAGAATTTAAATGATTATTTCAGGCCCATCAACAAAATAAGAAAGTTCAGAGAACTGATTAAAACAGGCCTTTATGACACATTTTTCTTCACTGGTACAATTTTGTTCAAAGACTAGTCATGACTTGAAAACCCTCATTGCAAAGCATTTATGTGTTTTGAGACGTTTTATTTAATGTTTTAGAAGTCATTAAATAAAAACAGAGATACATTCCAGTCCCTCAAAGCACTGTCAGAAGAGAATGCAGAGTGAGAACTCTCCAATATCCAGAACAGTGATTCAGAACTATATACCTGTCAAAACATCTGTGCAAAATTTTCTTAAGCATTATCTGGTCCAAACGCACTGTAAAGCGCTCTTTGGCAGTACGAAATGCCTTCGTCTACAAGTTGAGATCTAAAGCTGACTGCTGCCTTTTAAGTTTTGTCAGGATTGTTGTAGGTTTCCAGCTTTACGGGTGGGTTGGCTTGGAGCCCAGGCTATTTTGATGGTTTGCCTCTAATGTGTACCAGATGACCAGGCTGTGACTACTATAGCTTAACAACTCAAAGAAAAATTTTATTACATGGGACCAATTTGTTGTCTCGTGAACTACAAGTTCACTCACAAGTGTCAAAAACAGCTGAACTTTGAAGAAAACCATTGCAAGCTGTATTCTCGTTTTCTTTGGTCTTCTCTGTGTACTGAGCCGAATGTCAACATTTGAATATTTTAACCTGTTGGAGATGTTTTTTTGCTACCTGCTGTGTCACAAAGTGCCTGCACCAGCTCCAGCATCTAAGGTTAGCAAACATTCTTCAAATGCTCTTTAATGCCAAAGTGAACTTCAGACCTTCAAACACTGAAGGTTAATAGACATCTTATTTAGTTTAAGAAATTATGGTGAAAAGTACTCTCTGTTAGTTGATTAGGTCTGTCCAGAAATGAAAATGTTGAACATTAGTTTGCCAATTTGATCAACCCTAACAACTTTCTGAGCCCGGTCGGAAAATAGTTTCAACATTTTTTCACAATTTTCAATCATCTTTGGAAAAAAAAAAAAAAAAAAAAGCTTTGCTTCTCCAAAACAGATTTGTTGTAATATTGAATCATAGAAGAAGAGAGGGATATAGATTAGGCAAGGTCTGGTATAGGATTCTTCTGAGATAATGTTTAAAATAAATACACAGCTTTCACAGCTTTTATAGGAAATGTAACTGAAATATTTAAAATTATGTGTTATCTAAAATTTTAAACATTTGTTTCTTCAGCTGCTTGCTGTCGAAAATGTCACAATTTTTTTCTTAAAATAGAACAAATATTGAAACTGATACCGATACAAACTGATACTAGCTGGTTGGGTTATTGGATATGCAAATCAATCGGGAATAAATATCTATTCTTCATAGATGGGTCACTTGCATCTAATCAACTGTAGTTTTCATTCTTCCTTCAGCCAGCTGACAGGCAGTGGCTTTGACCCTTTCTTTGACTTTTCATAAAAATGTTCATTTAATACATTAATGGCTATAATTTAATCATTCATGCTTTGACTGAATCTAGACACACAATGTCTCACTTTGTTTGATACACTTTGCATTAAAATAAAATGAGAATGAGATTTAAACTTTGGTAGCAATATGACAGAATACTTCAGGGTTTTTTAAACATTTTGAAACCCACCAATAACCCGCTACTGCTGAAAATACATTGAAAAGAAGAATTAGATTGATTTGGACAGACTTTAAAGAGATGTAGAAAAAGATACAACTCAGTTTCTCAAAGTTGGGCCAAGAGATATTTCAAACTGAGACTTTGTTATGTTTGGCCTAAGTGTATGTTTTTCCTTTGTGTTTTTGTCTCTCCTGGAATGATAACAGTAAACGCTTGGGATGCTTTCCAGTTGACTTCTGAGACACCCACCTACTGGCAAAAAAATAAAACACAAAACAGAGATGAACTTTAGTTGGAGAGGAGAGGGGAAGATAAATTACAGTTGGACTTAGTGTATGGTGATGTGTAATTTAAGCTGTTTTTCATATTCATACTTGTGAAGTGGAATTTTTGAACATCTCAGCCTCAAGCTTTGGCAAGTCAACAGTTCCAGTTGCCTGATTACTTGTTGCAGTGAAAAGAAGAATACAGCAGCTCCCTCTGCTGGTTTAATTAAATTAATGTCACATTTATAAAATGAAAACTAAATTGATGTTTTTTGCTGCTTATCTCATTATGTTTCTTCCAATGAATCTCTTCTTTGCCCTTTTTCTAGTTGTCCAAAGGATGGACAATGTCACCGAGGGCATGCAGAATTATGGAGGCAAGATCAATGCTGTTGAAACAGATTTAAAGAAACTAGGTAAGCTTGTTTGGAATCAGGTAGCTTTATCATATAATAATTGAACCTGATATTGAGTCTGACATAATATTTATAGAGGTCCACCAATCACATGATCAGCTATTGGAATAAGCCAGTTTTTCCCTTGATCACCAGATTACAATTGTTATTATTATTATTATTATTATTAGTAGTAGTAGTAGTAGTAGTAGTAGTAGTAGTAGTAGTAGTAGTAGAGTAGTTCATGATGCCACCTATCATGTGGCATCATGAAGGTGTTTCCATAATTATCCTATTGTAAATAGTGTTCAGAAACACATTTTTTTCAGGGCAGTAATACCATTCCACAGAAAAGCCTAATTAGTGCATCTCTAAATGTTTCTGACCTAGTGCTAGCTCTTTTTTTTTTGGTTGTTTGTTTTACAGATGATCAAGCAGGAGAGAAGTCCCTCAATGCCACCAGTGAAATCAATACCTTCAAATCAGATCTGGAAGTATTACAAAACCAACTGAAAGACATTAGCAGTAGAGCAACAAGCAACAGAGACATGTTAGAAGACCTGCTAGTCACAGGAGACAATATGCAGAATGGCCACGTCTCACTTCAAAGTGTCCTGGAAGGCAACGCAGACTCCCTGCGTGGGATCAATCAATCCTTGGCTTCCTACAGTGGAATGATTGACGACCTCCAGGCAGACACTGCACGACTCCAATCTGAACTCCAGGAGCAGGTTAAAGTGCAGAGTGAGACTCAAGTGAATGTGAATTCACTTAATATCACCCAAGGACAGCAGCGCAACCTGCTCGGCTCGCTACAGAAGACAGTTGAAGATGTTAGTCAGGCGGTACAGAAACTGAAGAATGACTATCAGATTCTGCAGCAAACAGCCAATCATACGCATTCAGATTCACAGTGGCTGAAAGAAAAGGTCCAGAATCTTCAGGTTTTGGCTGCAAATAATTCCGCACTGGTCAGCTCCAATGGAGACACATTGGATGACTTGAGAACCCAGCTCAATGCTTTGGCCATACAAATCCAGAACACCTCAGCCATCACAGAGCGTCATGACCAAAGCTTGCTTGAGATGATGGATCGCCAGAGAGACAATGACAATGCCATCTCATTAAAGTTTGATGAGATGGAAGTACGATTGGACAAGCATGAAAACACCATGGACCGTGTGACAGGAAACATGAGCTTTGCCACGCAGATCTTGGGTGTCATCAGTTCTGACCTGACCGGCCTGAGGTCCTGTGCTGAGACAGTAATGAGGCATACGGACCTGCTTGCAGACTTGAATGCCACTATGGAAGAGGCCAAGACCAACAGCAAAGATCTGCGCACCCAGCAGGATGAGCTTGCAACCAGGTTAGACCAAGAGGTGAACAACCTGTCCAATGTGATGGAGGAGATGAAGCTGGTAGACAGCAAACACTCACAGCTCATTACCAACTTCACCATTCTGCAGGGTAAGATCAAACAACATTTTTAATGAGCTGGTTGAAAATGTTTTGCTTCTAGAATAATCCTGCGTCAGATATAGGCAACCAACATTGATACTGTGACATTTAGGTATAAACTTTTGTAGACAAAAAAGAAAGAAAGTTTCACTGATGGCGTAAATGTAACTGTTCATAGACGCTGATCTAATCCTGATCACAGCTGTTTTTTCCTAAAAGTCATTGAACATGGAAGTATAAATTGTACAGATACAATTGAACTTTTCCTCCTTAAGATCCAATAGAACCCCAATACAAACAAACTTTGTTTTTTATTTTAATTGAATTAGGTCCGCCAGGTCCAAAAGGCTCCAGAGGTGATAAAGGTCCCCAAGGGCCGATGGGTCAGACAGGACAGAAGGGAGATAAAGGAGACAAAGGAATGCCAGGCCTGGTGGGACCAAAAGGAGACCGAGGTCCTACTGGACCAGCAGGTCCAACAGGTCCAAAAGGTTCCACTGGTGCTCAGGGGCTTCTAGGACCTAAAGGGTCTAGAGGCTCTGGAGGCAGACCTGGAAACCCTGGTGAGAAAGGTGACCCTGGAGCAAATGGGTACCCTGGAGTCAATGGAAATCCTGGATTGCCAGGGCCACAAGGGCCACAGGGACTTAAAGGAGCAGCAGGACCTCCAGGCTTAGAGGGGCCTCGTGGGGCTGTTGGTCCAATTGGCCCTGCTGGTCTTCCAGGCCTTCCAGGCTTGCCTGGCCCTGTGTTTTCTGTCAATATAAAACCAACCAGAGCTCCTCAAATCATCAAACCTCCCCTACCGACTTTAGCCGCTGTTCCAACAGAGAAATCAAAAGACTCTGCACAGGAACAGCCCCCAGCTGCTGTTTCCACCCCTACACCTGGTGAGTCACACGTCAGTCGAAAACTTGAATTTGCCTACTTCCAAACAGAATCCTTGAATCTCTGAAAAATGTTTCAGAAAATATTGCTTCTAAATGTAATTCAGGCTGCTGTTTGGTCAAAATCTCATGCTCTTTTTTTATACTTTTCACTGGGAAATGCATCAATGACATTGTACTCAAATGTGAAAGCTGATCAATACAGTTTATATTGACAAACAATAAACTCTTGAAAAAAGACTAAGTTTTTGTTGGAAAAACTTAGTCATTTTAGTTTTTGCAAGAAAACTAAAATGTCTAAGAATGGAAAGATGAGATTTTTGCCAGACAGAGCCAATTGGTATTCACATATATTTTAAGTTATTTTAAGATAATACTTATATTTATGTTTTCCAGGTTGTCCTCCTGAGTTCAAAAAGTTTGGGGACAGCTGCTACTACTTTTCTTCTGGTTCCCAGAGACTCAGCTTTAATGAAGCAAACAAGTTCTGTAAAAACATATCATCCCATATGCTCATAATCAATGACAATGAAGAACAGGTAGAGATGAACTCACATTTGACATAATTAGACCAATTATTTAAAATAATCATCAAATGTTTATTTTTCTCTTATTCTTTTTTTTGCCAGCAATTCATAAGAAAGGCCATTTCAAAGGGCTATTTCTGGTTGGGTCTTACTGACAGGGAAGAAGAAAATGTCTGGAAGTGGGTGGATGGAACCATACCAGTTTTTACGTGAGTCATAAATTTATAAATTTCCTTTTGAATTTCTTTATACTGGCAAGAATAGATTTAACAAATTTGCATTGTCATTATCAGAAACTGGAAACCTGGTCAGCCCGATAACTGGACTCACGGACATGCAAATGGAGAGGATTGTGCCGGTCTTATCCTTAATGCTAACTGGAATGATTTCTACTGCACAGACCGGATTGGGTTCATATGTGAACGTTCATCGGAGTGTCAGTACTTACTTAAAATCTTAATACTGTGTCTCAAAAGTGTTTATACCTTTTTGAATTTTAACTAAGACATTCAAAATATGCTTTTCTGTCTCATAACATCAGGGAAGAAGAATTTGCTTCCCTCTTACACTTGCACAAGTATTCAAACCCCTTAAACTTTTGCATGTTTTGTCATGCAACAGCCAAAACTTAAATGTATGTTAGTGTGTTTTAACCTGTGAAGTGGAGAATATTTTGCACATTAAACTACCAGGTTCCCCCTCTTCTCCAGTTTTCAGTTTATTATTCTTTGCAAAAATAGCTAAGCTCATATAGACCAAATGAAGAGAATCAATGAGCAACAATTTTCAACTAGTAACTTTAATAAGTCTGTACATTGACTGGATGTAGCACAAGAACATTGCTTGGTTTATTGTTGCTTTGGCTCCGACATTCAACCCTAACATCAAATGAGTCACTCATAGGGACTTGCTGATTTTGACATGCTGGTCGTTTTTTCTAAACACAGACTTTTGGATCTGGGCCAGTCAAAAATGTTTGTGATTATAAAGTGTCAAATGTTATCAAGTCTAACAGGTTAAATACTTTTGAAATGATTGTTTTCAGTCAATAAATAAATGTTAATTATATGCCTGACATGTCATGTTTTTCTCTTCATAGTGGTGGTTCCAGTTTTATAGCATCCATCTACGACTTCTTCTATGCATGAAGCTGCGGTTGAAGGTGCAACAAAAAGGAGAGTCATGTGAAGGAAGGAGCTCAACTTAAAGACTGAAAGCTAAAGCCGGCTCAGTAAGGCATCATGGAGACTGGAGGACAATTCTAAATAATTACTTTTAGTGCCTGTTGTTTCTTCAAGGCACTTTAAAACAAACTGTGGAACCCAAGAAGGAACCAAGATATTCCACTACGGTACCAACTGAGATTTGGTACAGAAGTATCATGAGATTGTAGTTATGTCTGTAAGCTGTAACAAATTAGGATTTGGTGCAGCCAGTTCTATTCATGTATATCTGTAAATAGTATTCTATAAAATTTTGTACTGTGATATTTTGCATTATTACTATGCTTAACACTTTTTACAGATTTTATACTTGGAAATCTTAATAAAAAAATTTTTTTTTTCATATTTTGGAGAGTGAATAGGTGAAAACTGTTTTTATTTTTGTAATATTCATAGGTTTTGAGCTTTTTATAAGATGCTGTACCTTATAAAATCTTGCAGTGCAAAGCACTCACATTTACTCATTAAACCAATCCAATATTGTTTGGGAAAATAAGTAAAATGCAGGTAAATGTCACTGTCCTTAAACTACTAGGTTCCAATCACAAATATTATTATGAGCACTGAACAGTTTTGCTGTTTTAGGGTTGACATTACTTAGAATCTTACCTGTCAGTGATTTCATAGGTCTTAAAACATGTAAATTGAGTTTAGACCAGTATAAAGAAATGTATACAATATGGAAATACAGTATGGAAACAAGTCTTTGCAATGCAACTTGCTGTTAAAGGTGCCTTTACTGTACCATGTATTACTTAATAAGTTGTGGTTTGTAATCTGTTTTGATGCTTCATTGTCCCTCTTTTAATTCACCAAGCTAATAATGATCAACCAAGACACTTAAGACAATAAAACAATAATGATGCTCTGTGTTGAGTGACTGAGTTTTGCTTTTAGGTTTAAATGAAATAATATTGCCTAGACTAGTGTCTTATTTTTTCACAAACCCAATCTTGACCATTTGAATCTGAGGTATCAGAACTCTCATTTGTCAGGTCTTTCAGACACTTACTTCTCCATTCATCCAGTTATCCATTGTCTATAACCACTCATCCTTATTGGACTGCTGGGAGGCTAGCACCTATGCTATTGTTGCATCAGGTGACTAGACAAGGCCATCACAGGACAGTTGGTGTTACCAATAAACCTGACACTTAAGCGTATTTGTACTGATACCAGCTAGCATACTCAATACCATCTGGTACAACTCAAAGTTCCTGTCTGAAGCTCCATGGGATACTGAAACAGTTCTTTATGGAAACTAAAAGGTCATTAAACACTTCAGGCCTCCCTATCTGTGTTGTGCTTAACCCCTGTACCACCACAGCATTTTATTGACAAAATACAGACTTTTAACAAACCTCTTATCCACTTCAGTTGCTAGGGGATAAACCTTACAATTCTGAGCCAGATTTAGACTCTCAACAGTATCACCCTCGAACCATAACAGATATTTCTAATCATGTTGAAACTGGAGCAAATGATGACAGCAACCATATGGCTTGCATGAGTATTGTATTTTATCAAGTCAGAAGACTCCAAAGGGCTTTGGTCATTCACTCATTCATACACACAGTCACATCCTGATAAGCTACATACACCCCATGTGCCCTGGGGTAGACTGACAGAAGAGGAGCTACCGTACTATCAGTTCCACCAGGCCCTCTGACCACCACCAGTGGACAAGGTGGGAGAAGAATATTGCCCAATGAATGATGAGTGAGACGGACAGTGTAAGGTTTGAACCGGTACCCACCTGTTTGTTACAGGACAAAACCCCACCTTCTTGCTGCCACCTCAATAAAAAGCACAGAAACAATAGGTGGACGTGCTTTTGCTAAGTTTGGCCTAATGTGTCTTTAGAGTTTTAACTTGAAATCTGTTTATCCCTCCTTAAGATTTCCATCTGGTTAATTTGTGAGCACACTAGTTGTGCTGAAGACAATAAAATAATCATCATCTTATTGGAATACATCAAACAGACCAAATGGATTTTTTTTTCAGCATTGTGGCTTGAAATGATCTTCGGAGATCTTTGACAATAAAATCTGACCATTGCACTCTTCTCTGTTTATCTCCAAAAATGTCTTCTATTTCTGAAATGCGTGGCGTGTTGTCACATGCCTCTCAATGACTTCAGCTGTGCATTCACAATAAACACAATCTGAAGGAGGAATTTAATTACTGTAAACATATGTTTGTAATAAAGAAAAAGAAAATAAACATTATTTTAAATTAAATTAATTAATGTAAATACAAAGAAAGAGATTAATGAATAAATTTGGGCACACAATTTACCGCAGCTTGTGTTTTATCCTGATTAAATAATTATTCACAAGACGACAGCAATGCAAACAGATAAACTGACTATATTATACCTTTCTAAGTATTCAGGTATCTTTCTGTTTCTAAACAGCCGTGCAAAATAACTAGGAATATTTTTTTTTCTTTTTTCTTTTCTTGAAACTGATAGACATGCACTCATGCTTATTTTGTTTTAGAATGCACCTATAATCCGTACTGCTGTAAAATTATTGATCAGTTCCATTTAAACATAAACACGACTGAGCGTCATGTGACCAACGTCACCTGACGATGACATGCTAATTTTTTTTTCCACAGCAAAGAAAATTTCTATCTTCTGATTAATTTGTTCTGGTTCAAAGGGACTTTAGACACTGATAAGTGTTTGACTTTGAGCGCTGGATTTATTGTCGGCTGTCACAGGTTTATTCGTCACCAGACTGTCTGCTTCATTTACCCAGCATGCCTCGCTTGTTGCCGTCTGGAGAGAAGGAGTGACTGTGTAGAAAAGAACCAGCTAGCTCCATTTGACATTTATGTTGTTTTTACTATGTGTTTACTGTGGATGAAGTAAGAGGAGGGGAAAAAACAATATTTAAAGGAAGGTGAAATATCTTGTCAACACCCTAGCGATGCCTCTTTTCACGACCAACCCCTTTGACCAAGATGTTGGTGAGTAATCAGGCTAACATAAGTAGCTGGGATCAAACAGCTTTGTTTGGGGTTTCGCAGCCTTTCAGATCATTTGCTGTTTCTAAAAGAAAATTCCTTACATTCCTTCCATAAAAAAATGAGTACAAATGCGTATGTAGATGTTTCTTATTTATGTTGTGATAACGTAAATGTAAACAGAAGTGGGGATCAGATGCAGTCATCAGCTAACTACAGCAGCTAATGAGCTCCCTGCCTCATCATCTGTATCCCACCGTGTGGGTTAACCAGCCCGAAATCAACCAAAAAGTGGAAGTGAAATAGGATGTGGTGTTATCTGAAACCATTAAGTCACGCTGTATTGCTCCAGCTCTCTTTGTTCTGTGTGAATTGGTTAACCACTTCATTGGCATAAACAGTGAGCAGGACAAGCAGCACCATATAGATAGGGCTAACATGTAATCTGACCCAGGCTAAACTGTTATTAGGATTTTTTAATTGTTATTATTATTGAGTGACTATAATTTCAAATTCTAGTCGTTTTTTTTTTTTCTTTTTCTTATTTTATGCTTAGCTTTGATTATGTTTTGCACAGGTGTCAAACTGCAGTCCTCAAGGGCCACTGTCCTGCAACTTTTAGATGTTTCTCTGCTGCACCACACCTGAATAGAATAATTGGGTCATTAGCAAGGCTCTGGAGAACTGATCTACACAAGGAGGAGATAATTAAGCCATTTTATTCCAGTGTTTTGTACCTGTGGCACATTTAAAAACTGCAGGACAGTGGCCCTTGAGGACTGGAGTTTGACACCCCTGTTTAAGAAATAGTTGATAACCTTATGTCAGGCTAGTTAATATATGCGGTCAATTGTTTTTACTCTCTTGTTCATGTGACAGTTTAAATATATATGGGCCACATTAGAAACATGAAATGGAATATAGTCTACATGATACTCACACTATTTTCTTTTTCAAAATGTTTAATTTTATCAAAGAAGCTACACTTATGTTTATGATCATTTTGTTCTTGCCAATGGTATCAGTTAATTTTCTTCTTATAAAAGAAACGAAAAGGAAAAACAAACGCGTACCAATTGCAATAGTTTTATTTCTCAATTTAAGTTAAAACGTCATTCTTCTAAAATATACAGGCTTGTCGCAAATGTAATATACCTAATGCCTCGAGTTTCTGCTATACATGCAAAGATCCAGTTTACTATGAAATACTTTGACATGCAAATACATGTGAAATACATGTGGCAGACTTTAAAATTTCTTCTTTTTTAAAAAGAGGAATACCAAAGAGGCTTAACAAACTTTGAAAACAAATGAATGAGAGTCCTTTATTTATCTATTTATATATACCTTTATATATATATTTTTATGTTAGAATCTGAATTTGGTATGTTGTATCTGACATGAAAATCTTTTCTTTTATGCTGTTAGACTTCCATTTCATGATTATGCTTATTTGCAGTTTTGGACAATGCACCCATTTGTTTAGTTCAAGTTAGAAGCAGAAATTTGTTTACACCAATGTATGATCACATAAATAGAAACTGAACACACCACTTGCAAACAAATTTTTTAGCTTATCTGCATTTTTTTTTTTTTTTAACAAAGCCTCTCTCTCAAACCTTCCTCTATAAAATGTAAGAAAAAAAAAAGTATGTTGTGATCTGTTAGATTTATGCTTATATTGCATGCTGTGTATCTTTCCTGCAGAGAAAGCAACCAGTGAAATGAACACAGCTGAGGACTGGGGCCTCATTCTGGACATATGTGATAAGATAGGACAGTCCCGCACTGGGTAACTTCTTCTGCCTTGTTTGAAGTAGAAAACTTTGTTTTGTTTTTTTTCCTTTTCACTGTGTTTTGAGCCCACATGCAGTGTTTTATCATAAAGTACTGTACATATTTAATGACAGAAAACTACAAACTTCAATGTATGTTGTTGAAATGTTATGTGAGAGATCAAAACACAATACATAACTGTGAATACAAGGTTTTGGATTTACAAAGAAATTCTTAAAAGTGTGGTGTGGATTGTGGTTGTGACATGACGAAATGTAGACAAGCTGAAGGGTTATAAATACTTCTGTAAATTTTCTGTTTATTTCTTCAGACGTCTGAGTTCTGCTCTTGTCTTTTAGGCCGAAAGAATGTCTCCGCTCCGTAATGAGAAGAGTGAACCACAAGGATCCCCACGTAGCCATGCAGGCATTGACTGTAAGTAGTCTGTAAACAAACAGCAGTGTTTTGCACACAGTTAAGTCTGGAAGGAACTGGATGCTGATATAGCGTTTGCTTTTATAGCAAAAAGCCTATCATCTTTCAATTTAAGGCTACTTGCATCAAGACTGAAGAAAAACCTTATTTTTGTACAAATAACTGTCCCACAATGAGCACTTCTATTTGGAGATTTCAGCTCCACATTTTTCATGTATGAGAAACAAAATCAAATAGACTTAAATTGGATCTGATGCTTGAAAGTTGAAAAACTGCTGTTGTCAACAAGCTCCAGGATTGGCCTGCGAAGCAGTGCGATGAAGCAGCAGATGAATGCGGATTCTTCACCACATGCAAGAGAAATGTCTTTGTAAAATAAAGCCAAGGGAAGAATGTCAACATGCACATTTCATATTAAGGTATATGGGAACCAAAACAAAGTGTTCTTTGGAAGTTGCTAATCATTCCCAAACCTCTAGAAAACAGGTGCAAAATTAAACATCAGACATTTTGCTGAAATATTAATTTTGGAACAGATTAAAAAAACCAAATTGTTTGCAAAATGAAAAAGGAACGAAAACATATTACTGTATAGGCATTTATGGCACCCACTGGCATGTACACACACATTTATTGACAGTTTTTGAATTTTCAGAAGGACACATGTGAATTAGTTCTGCAGCATGTTACAGAGAAATACTCTTTGTATAGAATTTGCATTAGATTGTAAAATTAAATGGAAAACTTTGGGGGAAAAAAGTAAAAATATGATACTTGTGCTTAAATAGTTTATTTTAGGTATGTCTGAATTCAAATTTGCAGCTCTTTGATCGTTGCTTCTTGTTGTCCACACAGCTCCTCGGCGCTTGTGTTTCAAATTGTGGTAAAATCTTCCACTTGGAGGTTTGTTCGAGAGAGTTCGCCAGTGAAGTCAGTAACGTCTTAAATAAGGTGTGTGGTCAACTTTAGTTTTGCATAATGTCAAGTCAAAAACATAGTGTACTTGTGGTCATTTCTTGTAAATGTTATTTTTTTCTAATTTGACTGCACCTAGGGTCACCCAAAAGTGTGTGAAAAGCTGAAGGCGTTGATGGTGGAGTGGGCAGAGGACTTCCGCAATGATCCGCAGCTCAGCCTGATCTCAGCGATGATCAAGAATCTACGAGAGCAAGGGGTCACCTTCCCAGCTGTTGGGTCCCAGGTAGGTCTACTGGCAGTGCATTGAGTCATGTGACGTTTAGTCTCCATAGTGCCTTTAGTCTCCATAGCATTTTTTTAGCTAAAAATGCTATTTTTAGCTAAAAATGCTAAAAATAGCATTTTTAGCATGCTATTTAGCATGCTAGAAATGATTGTCATCTGATGTGTGATTATCTTCTCCCAGGCTGCAGAGCAAGCAAAAGCAAGCCCAGCATTGGTGGCAAAGGATCCCTCCACCACAACAAACAAAAAGGAGGAAGAAGATCTGGCCAAAGGTAGAATGGCCACAGTGAATTACAGCTTTTTCTGCTGATGATCAAACCACCACAGGAAATCTTAAATAAACAGAAATGAGTATAAAAATGTTTATTAAATACTTACCTTTGCAAATTTGCAATGAACTTAAAAATCACAAAGTGCATTGTCTCTTTGCCTGCAGCTATTGAGCTGTCGCTAAAGGAGCAACGGCAGCAACCGCAGACGTCCCTGTCGAGCCTTTACCCGAGCACTTCCAGCCTTCTCTCTACACACAAGTCCGACGGCAGAAAAGTACGCGCTATCTACGACTTCGAGGCTGCGGAGGACAATGAACTCACTTTTAAGTCCGGAGAAATCATTACCATCCTGGACGACAGGTGAACTTCATTCCACAAATGGTCTGAAAGTTAACATTTCTGAAGTAACACATTTTTTCTATGTGTCTTGCCATATTATTTTATTATTTTGTTTTGTTTAAATAAACTGGTCATTCACCATGATTCTTGTAGCGATGATCCTTAAATAGTTGTTATATTTTTAGTGACCCCAACTGGTGGAAAGGGGAAACATACCAGGGAGTCGGCTTGTTCCCTTCTAACTTTGTCACTGCTGATCTCACTGCAGAACCTGAGATGAGTGAGTATTAAGAACGACAAAGCATTTCTTCAGAAATCACTCATTCTTCTATTCATTATATCCAGTCATGGTAACACTGCTTTATGGTTCCTGGAGTGAAAGAAACTTTATCACTTGTAAACAAGTGAAGCAACTAAAATAAGATAAATAAACAAGACTCCAGTGCCTGATGGTTGGTCCAGTCATGCATTAAACAGCATCCCTCTGTGTTCATGTAGTCACAAACAAAGTGTGCAGAGCTTTGGCTACAGTTCCCACTTAGCACACAGCTTCATTGTACAATTCATTTGTATACTTGCACAACTGATGCGTTCTCTCCATCTCCATTTGTTTTCTTCAGAACATCGACACGTCTTTTCCATGAGTTGTTTATATTCTTGCGCTATTTGCTGTGAAAATGTCAGCAGATTTTGTTTGTGTGTCGTCTGAAAATGATTTCCATAAACTGTGCTCTAATCTTACTAGGATAAATTATATGACTCAACCCTACGGAAAGGAACAAAAAGCTGTTGTCTTGTATTTATGCAATGATTAGAAATAAAACATTTTTGATATGAAATGCTGGTATTTTAAACTGAAAAACAACTACTGTACTGCTGATGAGATGAAAATTTGCTACTATTACAGTTCTAAGTGTTAGTCATAGCATTCATTTACTGTTTTCATTCTGTGATGTAGACTTAAGAAATCTCTGTTTTCTTATGCAACCATGTTTCAGTTAGCTGCTTAAAATTCTTGCTATTGAAACTTACCGACAAGTTTTAAAACATCAGCGCCTTGATTTGAGTGATCCGTGGCATGCTGTTATAATGCAGTAATTACCAATTTTAGCAGTCTTTAGCAGTCTATTCCACTCTCTGGTACAGACTAGTATAGCAGTGATCAGCCTATATAAGACCGTGCCCCGGTTTTGGCAGATGTGCTTTACTTTTTTATCTATTACTGTCTGTGTTGTCCTACTATTAATATATTTTTATTGCAAGTTAAAACAAAAGTTTGAGTCTATTCTTTGTTTGCAACTGGTAAAACAAACAACAATGAAAACAGCCATATATTCACATAAAATCTATGGATGGTTGCATCAAAACCTCACAGCAGATTTTTAGTATTTCCTACGCAAGAATTGTTTGGTGCTTTAAACTCTTGCTCATGCTGTTTGTGTATTTGCAGTGAAGACAGAGAAGAAGACTGTACAGTTCAGCGAGGACATCCAGGTGGAGACAATAGAGCCTGAACAGGAGCCTGTATATATAGATGAGGTGAGTTCCCTCCTGTGATTTACATCAGTAAAAAGCTTTATTATGACATTTCAAAGTCTTTACTTGCCAACACTGACATTAGTGGTTTTACTAAATTTCAGAGTTTTCATAATGAACTTTTCACATGAGCTTATGATCTTTTTAGGACAAAATGGATCAACTGCTCCAGATGATTCAAAGTGCAGATCCTACAGACAACCAGTCAGACAGTGTAGAGTTACTCCAGCTAGAAGGTAAACAAAACTTATCATAAATTAAATCAGTGGTAAAGAATGAAGTTAAAACTTTCTATTGAGAGGAAATACATAAGCCTTAAATTTGTTTTTCCTCAGGTGCCTGTAATCAAATGGGACCGCTGATTGACCAGAAGTTGGAGGACATAGACAGGTATGATGGTGCCTTTTCTATGCCATATTATGTAAATAGTCATGGATTTTTTGTTTTTGTTTTGCATCCTCATATAAATAACCTCATTTATAGAGTTCAATGCTTTTTTTATCCTTTCTAATCTATCTCCAAACGATGCAGCTTTATCCTGCTAAATAAATAAGTCCAGTGAGAGTTTAATAATGAATGACAGGTTGCTAATGCTTTCCCCTTTCGGTTTGTTTCGCCAGGAAGCACTCTGAGCTGTCAGAGCTAAACGTAAAGGTCATGGAAGCGTTGTCTCTGTACGCAAAGCTGATGAATGAAGATCCGGTGTATGCCATGTATGCCAAGCTGCAGAGCCAGCAGTACTACATGCAACAGCCTGCTAGCGCGGCACAGCAGGTAAAGTTTAGATTGCAACGGGTCAAGATGTGGCTGTTGAGTTTTTGAATTAAACTAATATGATGGATTCTTTATTTATTATAAACCAAACTAAGGGCACTAACTATTGTTAAAAAACATATGATAAATGTCATAAGGTTTCTGTATGGACTGGACATTTCTGTCTTTGCAGGTCTACCCTGGTCAGCCTGCGTCAGGCTCATATGCCATGAGCGGCACCGTGGTGCCAGGCTACACGGTTCCTGTGGAGCAGCTTCCTGCTGGTGCTCCCATTCAGGGTCAGCCAGCTCCCAGGTGAGTTTCTGAAACATAAATCTCTGTCTTGATACACAAAAGAATAAACGTTTTTCTCACCTACATGTTCTTCCTGTGCTGTGTGAGGCTTTAAGGTTAGTTCTTTCCCCATCATTTTGATTGTAGTTTTTGATTTGCCATTTTTATTTGAAAGTTTTGTTAGTACAGCTCTTACAGTGTTCTCACTTTTCAAACAGAGGTTTGATTTTTACTCTTGAAGCCAAATGGAAAATTAGAAATTTTGTTAGATCTTTTTTTCCTAAATGCGTTGTTAAACTGTCCTGTTTTGTGTTTAATTTTGCAGTAAATGTTAAGATTGTTACACACAAGTATGGGCAGAATCCAACTTTCTATTTTAAATGTAGAAATATGTTCTATTTGCTGATTTTTATGCTCACTTTTATACCGACTCTTGCCATTTGTATTTGGAAGCTTGTCTCTTATTGTTTTCAGTATTTCCCTGCAAGTTTTATTTTTAAGGACTTGAACGCACCTCACAAGAAATTTGGGATTCTTCAAAAGTCATTATAATTTTAATATTCACCTTTTTCTTATTGTTTTTGCATGATTCTCTTTATTTAGCCGTTTTCCTGCAGAATTAAAATAACGTCTGCATAATGTAGTATTTATAATTAGCCTTATGAGAACAACTTCATTTGTCAAGTCTTATTTTTTGTAATATTTCAAAAGACTCCACAACAACATAAATACAGGCAAAAAAATGTGGCAGTCCTAAAAATATTCAGATCATGTCTCCAATCGTAATCAGGTTTCAGCAACCACAACGCCATCTGTTGAAGCCAGTGGTTGAAAGCACCTAATAGAGCAATAAATCAGATATGTGTTTGTGAGCCTGGTCATTTAAAGCCCGAAAAGCTCTCAATAAAATGTAATAATGTTGACATCACCTAAATAACTTCATCACTCAAAACCTGTTCTGTAGCTGTTTACTTTGTGACCTCCTTTTGTAGTAAACCGAAATGGAAACTAGAATGGCTCAAACATTCCACCTCAATATCATTTATTTATTTTTTCTTCTTCTTACTCTCAACACAGTGACGTCCACATGTACATGGGCCAGCCACCGGTCTACGCTGCAGCGCCTGGTGCTATGGCTCCAGCAGACATTCAGTCCTACCAAAACACAGCCAGTGCTGTGGGCCCCGCACCATGCACAGCTCCTGCGAACTACAGTGCCCCCTCTGGCACAAGCTTAGCACCTCCCTCAGACGTCCCACAGGCCCCTTACTCAGAGAAAGCCTTGCTATAGGCCCCCCTCCTTCTCCTTACAGATGGGATAAACACATTGCCACCCCACGGTAAGAAGTAGTTCATTGTTGTTCCTGTTAAGGAGGAGCAGCAGGTTTGATAATTTGAATCGGATCAGGCAAACACTGGCGTTTGGTGCACCTTGTGTTTTATTTGGCAAATATACATGTGATAATACAGTTACTTCTTTCTGCTGGTCATGAGGTATTCATAAGGTTTTGATTTGAGCTGACAAATATGTAAGCTTGAAGGAATACATTGTTTTTTTGTTTTTTTTGTATCATCTTTGCACATTTTTACCTCCTCAGCTGCTGTTAGATGGACTGGTTTATGTTTTGTTCATGGTGTAATTCTAAGCACCTAATCTAAATCTGGCCAGAATGAAATCCACTTTTTATGTACAAAACCTGACAATAAATAATTAAGCAAGGCTCGATTTAAAGATTTATGGACATCATTGTTTATGTTTGTTTTTTCAAAAACTATAGACCCATTAAAAAGGGTCTTATAGATTAATTTTGTAAACAAAAAAATGTCATTTGAATTCTTTATTTTCAGCTCTATTGAATTTCTAAATATAATTGCAACTATCTGGACATGTAAACACATCTTACACTTAGAGGTAAAATCAATACAGGTGAGTCTGAATAAATGTTTTATTCACAGAGTGATAAGTTTTAGACTTTTATTTCAGTAAATTTTGATGATTGTGGCTTAAAAATTCAACATGTCACAAAATTAGAATATAACTTAAAATTAATTGAAAACTAAAAGAAAAGCATTTTGGATGCACACAAAATGCTGAAGGAACTTTGTTTCACAAGTCCTTTGAACACTGGGTCCTCACTGTTGCTTGTGTCCCTTTTTCTGCTCCCCTTTTTCCTTCCACTGAACTTTCCACTCACTCTTCAATGAGAATTTGAGTAGAACAGCCAACTTTTTAAAAATTATTGTTTTGGACTCTCCTTGTGAAGATTGACAACTGTCAATGCAGTGGTCTTTCTCATGGTTATATTTCCCATAACATGGACAAAATATAACAATTTTTCCTAGAAACTCGTGTTTGAGTTTATTTTTAAGTCATAATGATCCAAAGGAGCAGAAACAAACGCCTGAGGTTCACCTGTGATTATTAGAATTTGTCCCATATTTCTTAAAAATGTGAGCCTTTTGTAAACAAAACAAGTTTTACCAATTAGAGTAAGCAAGTGTAACTGCACCTCCTGTATTATAATTTAGATGATTCACATAACACATGAAATTCACAGCAGTTCTTTGACAACACTAGTAACGGGCCTACATATGTAGACTTTAAAACACTTGACATAGAGACACATTCTGTGTGCCACGGTGATCTCATCCACTGCAGCCAATTTCAGCCCCGTTCTTCCCACAATAATAGTATTTTTTTCTACTTTTTTATTTACATCAAAACACTATGTTGAAAATGTACCTGTAGCTCTCCTACTTATCTTTTACAATTGTCCTCAACTTTAACAAGTACTGAAAACTGAAGCCACTTTGACTTCTGGAGGGAAAGAAAACAAGGACAGCAGAAGCATGCCCATGACATTTGTATATACTGTATTAAAATAGACCCCCGGAGGTTGGCTGTATGTTGGCACAGCTCTCCCAGCCATAAAACTAAATTCTGCCATCTTTGCATGTACCTGGTGAATTAAAGGTGTATTAGCCATCCCTACATGCCCATTTTCCTTTTCACTCCAAGGGTTGCAGTCCTCTGTGTCCATCAGGGCTGTGCTAACATGCGTGCACCACCAACTCGGCTACAACGGGGAAAAACTCTTGAGCCCCACTGATTTTTTTTTTTTTTTTTTTCTCGTTTGCCATTGGGGTTTTTTTTTGTAGTGCTTTCTAATTTATGTTTAATTATTATGATATTTTTAATGAAGTATTGCAGGATGTATGTATTCAAAGAATAGAGTGGAATGTGCGATACTCTGCCTAACTTAGTTGTATATTTCAGACAAGAACCTGGACGTTCCTCTTATTGTACTGTAGGTTTAATGGCGACATTAGAACTGACTGAACTCGAGCCCACCTGTGATTTCTGTGATTCTTCCCTCAGACATGAGGGAAGTTTCTGATGAAGAGGCATTAGTTGAAGATGTTTAGTTGCTAACTCTCACCCAACATTAGATGATGCATTTAGTGTGTTCTTAGTCCTGAATAATTTATGACTTCCACATGTAGCAAGACTTTAAGAAGGATTTGTTGGTTGGAAAAACAGATTTTCAATAAGCTAATAAAATGGAAAACTAAAGTTGTTTGTGTTTTATATTTAACTATGCTTTGTGAAGGAAATTTGAAGTACAAATGCTGACGTAAAGTTTAGAGCGGGGACAAGTTTCCGTAAACTTTTCTGATTTCATTTTCTCCTTGGATATCTTGTTTCAAATTTGTAAATGTCTTGCCATCCAGGTGCCACCTTAGGAATGCAAAACAACTATTAATTTAGACTTGGTTCACAGACTTCATTTTGGAGAATTTTATTTAAATATTAATGTAGTTGAGACAAACTAAATGAGTCAAATCGACTGTGTTCAACCATAGCAGCTGTTCTGGGACCAGGAGAGAAGGAGCCAGTTTGTTGTCATCCGAACGAAGCATTTTATTGCACCGCAGCGTTAGACTGCAGCCCCGATGTAACTTTTTGTGCAGGATTGAGATGCTGCCTGTTTTTAAGTTTAATCTCAACGTTATTGTAAAGGTTCTGTCCAAACTTGTACTCTGCTGTTTCTATGTATTCTTTTAACCATACCTAATAATTGGTATTCACAATAAAACCAGGCCAAGTGTACAGAGTAATGTGTGTGGCTTTTCTTTTTTTTATATATTCATAGTATAGAGGAATCAGTTTTGCAGTAATGATTTCATGATTAAATACGTTTTCAGAGCTTTTGATGTTTGGCAGTGCTAGCTGCCCTGGTTTTTGTTCCATCATGGGGTTGCAGCAATGCTCCAAACATTTATATACCAATGCAAAGTTTTTAACATTTAAGCTTGATGTTAAATGTAACATCATACATTAAAACTTTGTATCTCTAACAAAATGTGTGCATATGTGCTTAAATTAAAATGTTACCTATATTAGGTTTTTGTTTTGATCAATCCTTTTCCAGTTGCAGCAGCTGTCTTTTCTTTGCCACTAGATGGAGACATAGTTTTAGCTGTTGATATAGGAAAAGATGAATCTGCCTTGACCTTTGAAACAGAGGCTTTTTGGGAAATGTTGCTTTTTGTTTTCCATTCCTTTTTTGCTCTTCTAACATAAACAAATAGAGCAATGTGACCAAGCTTTAATTTCTTTATCTGTAAAGTTAAAGAAAGTTAGAGCATGTCTGATTTTAGTGTTACTGTACTTTTTATAGAACTTTTGCATGAGACAACCAATGTGCAATTTCGTCTTGAGGTTATGAGTTTGGGATTGCTTCTGTTTTTGTAGCTGTAAAGGGACAAATGTGACCAGCTCATTAGGCAGGCAGTAAAACAATACAACCTCCAGTGCAGTGTAAGCAGTGAGCAGAGTTCAACGTCTCCACAGGGACATTCAGAGGGAGATGATTGTCAAAGTCTGAAGCTCCAATTTTCAAGTAGCCACCAGCGTTCAGGGATGATGCCCTCAGGGAAGACGATCAAGCTCATCGTCTACGAGGTGCTGCAGTTCGCAGCTCTCATCGTCCCCATCTTTGTAGTCATGGAGAGATTTGCCAGGATTATAAGAGATGTGAAAGGACAGAATGTGACTGCTTACTGGCTCGTGGTGGCGGGTTCTATTGCCTATGTGACCTCTGCGACCCTGCTGGTGTGGGTTCCTCTTAAATACGTGACCCTGAAGAAGCGGCGATTCATTTCGGAGATCACGCAGTGGTGAGTTACAATGATTTGTCTTCAGGACTGAAATTAATCTTAAACCTGAATATTTTAACTGTTGAGCTTTAATCAGTGGAGGAATGAAAATCTGTTGTGACTAATTCAGAAATCAGTTTTATTGATTGCATCAAGTGTGACTAAGAGGATATCGGTGCATATTTTGTAAAAATGTTTGAACTCCTTTAACACTTTTACATTTTCTTTTTGCGCTGCAACTACAAGGTTATTTAATATATGCATTGATGGATTTTATTGCTTGAGTTTATTTTTCCACAACATTATGAAGGCACACATAACCATTCCTACACTGATAATGACCAGAAGACAGAACATAAATGTGCCATGTGATCAAATTGCACTGCAAAATATTTCTCATATTTCAGTGACCCAACAACATAAACCTTATTCACTTTTCAGGAGACCAACAACACTGGCATATCTTCTGCTCTCAACGCTGCCATGTTTTGCAATTCTAATAGCCAGTTCCAAGGTAATTCTCTCAAGACTGATCACTGCTGTCTCTGTGATGCACCTGTTGATGTGTTGTTCTGTCATACGCCAGAGGGTCCTTGAAGAGGCTCATATTTTCTTTTTATTAGCCTGTTTGAGGTGCAAACCCACATTACAACCCACTTTGTGGATGAAAAAACAAGATATTGAAAACGTAGAGCAGTTATTGTCAGTATGGCACATTTAGGCACCGATTTTATTGTTTAGGACCCCCATTAGCTGGACATTGAGTTACTCTTCTTGGTCCATCATTAAAAACACATAAAGATATATGACAAATGACAGATTTAGTTTGTGTATTTACATTTGCAAGATTTACAGTTTGCTGAAGCATTATTGTGGATTTTTTTTGCGTCTTATACAACTTATTGAGTTAAATGAAACTTAATTGCTAAAATTCAGAATATTTCTCATATGTCATGCAATGTAAGCAGCACATCCCACATTTTATATATATATATTTTAAATATCATTTTTAATACTAAACTGGATGTCAAAGTGACAGTAGACTTCTCCAAAGACTGTAGAAAAGTCTGAGCATAATAACTGATGAAAGCTTAATTTTCTGCTCATATATTTGTTAAAGTATAATGTTTAATGAATAAACTGACAACTGATTGATACACCAAACACAACGGTGTTCAGGGATGATGAACACCCCTGAATTTCACCCCTGAATTGTAAACACTTTTCAATCCAGATGTATTTGACCACTAACAAAAGAGTGAGCAGGACTTTGTCACTATCACAAGTCAAACCCGGGCAGTGAAATGTCACAAGACTATGACTACTTCAGCCTCTATATTAGATACTCAGTAACAGATAGTAAAGAAAAACAGGTTTTCCATTAACTAAAATTTTAATGCCACTCAACATCCTGAGATGGATAAACAAAATAAATGGATCATAATAACCATCTTTCTTTGACTGTCTGGAACTTAAGCAATGTGACATATAAGTGTAATGTCTTTGCACATTGTATTAGCTCTCGATTTCATTGTATGTGTGATACAGGGTCACTCCTGAGGCTCTCTGTCCATTGGCTAAAGATTGACTGGAGTTAGTGATTCCAAACACTACATCTACAACAGAGTGTTGCAACGGCTTTATCCAAGTACACACCAGAATCTGGCTTAAACAAGTCCATGAGACAACTATGTGGAAGTAAATATATGCAAACTTTAATGGAGTGACAAAGTGTTGTAAAGAACATCCAAGCATGCTTCTTCCACATGTAATGCAGTGTCAGTCATCCAGGAAATGACTACTTTATTTTATTCATGATGCTACAGTTGGATTTAAGATCAATACCTTACTTAAAGCATATTTTTCAGACTAAATAAGAAAATTGGAATAAAAGTGAGTGTAATCACAAATTGCTTCACCTTGTTTATATTTTCTACAAAATAAATCCAGCAAAACTCCTGTAAATAACATTTCTATTGCAAATTCACTTTTGAAAATTACTGAGCACTTCCATGGGGGAAGATATTAATATCCATTTTGCTGTTATTGAATTGTAGGTCCAGCTGGACAAGCAACAAAAACTCGACCATTTCACAGAGCTGCCTGTTTCCTTGGTTCTTTTCTCCCTGATTTGTGTGGATATCACAGAGAGGTTGCGGCCTCACAAGCTCTTGGGTAAAGGTAAGTTTTCCACTTAGAAGATTGCTTTTTCATAAGATCAACTCACTTCTTTATCTATAATGTGGTGCCTCTGTCCCAGAACTGACAATATATAACTCAAACTTTGTAGTGGTGTCCCATAACTGCCACAATGTTAATCACACTAATTCTGTTCCCTTACCTTGTTTGATGAATACTTGAAACTCGAAGCAGAGGTGACAACATTCCTTACTTCCTCAATAATTTTGCAAATATTCATCTGTCCACTTTCGAGGCACACTAAGAGCAACCCATTATCTTCTCAGATGGTTAGTGGACTCTCGGGTATGAAACAAAACGGACATTGCTGGACTTTTCTGAAAAACAAACATACTTACTCCTAAAACAGTGGAACACTTTGAATTCTACGCACTTGATCCCACCATACACGTGCTATTCAGAATTGCTTTAATAGCAACTCACACATTTTAAAGATGGCAAATTATCATCTTTTGTTTCTCATGTTTAATCTCCAGCAACATATTTTCATTATTCCAGTATACATGGTAAGATAGAAAAAAGCTTGACAGAAGCAAAAAAAAATACAAATAAAAATACCCATCTATACCAAAAACATCACAGCAATATGAGTCTACAAAGCCATATAATCTCATACTTTCACTTTCGAAATGAAAGTCAAGATTTTTGTTTGGTCCTCCGTATCTGTTGTTGCCTTCCAGTTTCAGTTTACTGTTGTTATTGTTATATTCCAAACTTTAAACATAGCAATGTATTGTTAAGTTTGTATAACACCTTGTCTTGTCATTTGCAGCTAATATTATGGATTCTGACTACGACATGTCAAGACCTGTCCTGACCCACCTGACACATGTGACCAGTGTCTCAGGCCAGCTGCCAGCTGATGAAGGCCAGAACAGTGAGACCCCAGGCCAGGCAGAGGCCAGAAATGGCAGCACAGCCAACAAAAGGCAGGACGTCACCAAGTCCCCTCACAGCACACGACCAAACGCTTCATACCTGTACTCTTCCACCCCACGACTGATGCCTTACTCTGGCCCCCTAAGCTTCCTGTGGAAGAAAGATGGAAGGGCAGAGGTATTTGTGGAGTGTTTCTTGTTCTGGCTGGACACAGTGGAGATGGTACGAGTTTCCGGGGAGCCAATGATTTTCTACTCAGCTTGGGTGTTCCCAGTTTACATCCTGGCTTTCCTTTCTTGTCTCCGCATGATCATTGCTCCCCACAGCTTCCTGCTGCCGTTTGCTGGAGCAGTGCTGCAGGATCTTCCTTTCTTCATTATTCGAGTTGCACTGATTATTGTATTTGGTTTTGTAACACCTTTGTTATATCCTCTGAAAAATGTTCTGGTAAGTTTAACTTTTATCTATTTCACATGGATGACCAAGCTGAGGATATTTAAAAGATACATTATGTTCTGAGGAGAAGCATAAAGACCCCAACTCATCTGTGGATGTTTGAACTGTTGGCTTTGAAGAGCAACACCATGGACTCCTACTGAAACAATTATTAGCCTGATGATATATAAGGGTATATAGACTAGGTATGGGTGTTTTTATGTAAAGTACATGTAAAAAAAACATGTCTGTCTTTCTTTAAATCTATACATTTCCTTGAAAAAGTATTGATAGCTCTTGAGCTTTTTTACATTTGGTCATATTACAGTCAAATTAAATCAAATCAACTGTATTGTATCCGGATTTTACATGATGGGCCTAAATATGGTGCATAACTGTTCAGTAAAAAAAATAATGGGGTAGATATTCATTAACTTCACACATATATTTTTTGTCATTTGTACTTTGGAAAATATTGTACATATTTATTTTATTTCTGAACTTGTTTTCTTGCTATGTTTAATCTTTAAAATCCATACATCTGTGAACACAGAAAGTAATCAAAAGTTTTAAAGTTACATATTTATTGATAGAGGAAAAAAACAGGTGAAAATGTTTAAATTTATACAACTAAACATGTGAGGGTGCTTGTAAGAGACATTATCTATTAACAGGCTTAACTCAAGGTAAGAATATTGTTTTTAAGAAAAAACAACTGAAATTCAAAAATGCCTGTGCTGAAAATGCTTAGGTTTTAATTGAATGAAAACATGATTCCAAGATCTTTAAAGGACAAAACCTAAACAAAATAACTTGACCAGAGGTAATGGTTTACCTTTTGAACATTAACTGAATAAATTATTGCAGTGGAATCAGGAATGAAGTAAATCGAGCGCATTCATAACCAAAACTTAAGACCAAAGGAGAATGAACAGCAGTCAGCCTTGAGTTCTGGGAGAACAGGAGTCAAGGTTTTATTAAAACAATGTGAAACATGAAGCAAATCAATTACAAAATATTTTTTGTGTCGCCCGTGCTTTGTAGATAATTAGGTTTTAAGTGCTTCACTTTTGTTTTCTTTTGGATGCTTGAGTTTGTATCAGTGCAGACTTCTATAGTGGCGGCACCAATACAATGCACTAACTATACTGCACCACTACCTGGACAGAATTACACCCATGATTCACGTGGTCTTTCTTCCTGTGATAGATTAGTTTCAGCTGACAAAGAAAAACACAAAATCATACAAGGTGAGGAAATAATACATTCCTCTGAAGCCCTGGGAAAAACTTTTTAAAGACCCTTTACGCCATGTGAGTGATAAAACATCAGCCAAGCAGCTGTAGCTCACGCAGTAAAGAACCAGATCTGGATGGCTTTTATTTATGAGCATAAAAACTGAAATTAACTTCCCCTAATATCCACACAGCCATGATCTTCCTGCTTCTCAATGATTGATACCACAATCTGCAATAAGGCATTAATGCAGCTCGTGCTTCAAATAATGGTTGCTATTGGAGTACAGCTTGCTGGTGTGATGGAGGACACTTTCTCATTAGTATGACAGACTGAATGCTTAAAAAGATCAAAGAAAACAGCAGTCTGGACACCATTTCCCCTTGTCATCAATAATGAGTTCAAATTTGCCATTTTGTCAACTTCAAATAAAGTTTTCATGCAAACCTCCTGCAAACTTTGAAGTATAACTCCTTTCACAGTAATACTAAACATATATAACAACAATTTATTTTTGTAAGCAAAAATAACCCTTTATAAAATGTGTTTATAATTGCTTATTTTATTTATTCCTGTTTATCTGCAGAATAAACATGAGGCCCATATCTTCAGCCACTCTTCAAAATGGAAAAAAAACTTACCAACTTGTTACAATTTTAACAAAGAAGAAAAAATGGCAATTGTATCTTTTTAATTAGGTTCAGATATATGTAATGTTCATTGTGAAACAAAGCAACTGTGTAACAGTTACAGTCATAAAAAGTAGCTCAGAACTGATGCAGTCAATTCAAAGAAAGCTGAAAAAATATTGTGTTGTTTATTATGTTACAACTAAAAACTCTAGTGTATTTTATTGGGACTTTATATCACAGATCAACACATAGTAGTGTATAACAATCAACTGTAAATACGTTCAGATTTCATTTAATTTAATCTGAATTATGTTTAAGTTGTACATAGTTGGTAATAAGTTTGGGGGGGGAAAGCTTTTTTAGGCCCTATACAAGAATGCACAAGATTAAAAGAAAATTACTCAAAATTGAACAACAGCAGAGGCACTTAGAGTGGACAAGGTGAACAGAGATGAGGAAAATAAGATAGAGAAATAAGATAAAGACAGGGCAGATCATGAGATAAGGAAGGAGGGGGAGACAGAAGAGAGTTTGGGGGCTGCTGAGCAGGACTGGAGAGGACGCTTTGTAAATCTGACAGACTGGAGGTGCATTTGAATTCAGGCTGTGTTTCTCCTGCGCTAGCCGAATGTTACCCAGCTCTAGCATGGCAACAGAGAGGGGCAGCACTTCAGCTGCAGCCTTTGCACACACACAGACATGCACGTGCATAGACAGTCGCAACAGGATCACAAAGAGTGACTCAGGTAAGCTGAAACGCCCCTGAAGAGACAGTACCCCTGTGGTGAAGGAAACGGCATGCGCAGCGAGAAGGAGAGACAGTGGTTGAGAAGGAGGAGGGGCTACAAGGCTGGAATCTTTAAAGAGGAAGAAAGGGAAGACTGAAGAGCACTGAACCAGAAACTGTCTGATTCTGGACTCCTACAGTGAGCTTAAGAGAGAGGGATGAGGACAAGATGGATGTGGAGTGATGCAGGATCTCTGACCAGATTAGTGTGAGAGACTGAAGAGCGCTGAGAGACTCACAGAGAAGAAAATGATATTTAGTTCCAGCAGCAGACTATTCTCGGTGTTTGAACTGAAGTGCAAGCTGAAGGATTTTCAACAGGAGATGCTGAGACACTGATAGAGGTGAGGCGGGATGGAAGGGCAAATATGCAGACCGACAGATGAACCACCTGTTCTTTTAAAGATGAGGTGAGCATATTCACACCAAGAGATTTAGAAATCCTGCTACTCTTCAGACTGACTTATGCTACATAGGTGGTGGATATCTAGATATATGCTGTCAGCCTCACCTGGACCAGGTCTCAAAAGAGGAAGCAGACACTTGACTCCCCAGGTGACCTCCCCTCTCTCTCTCCACCCCTTCGACAACTTGTGGACTTTGTAAATTGGAGTCTTCGTCTCTCGCGGGATCCTCAAACTCCCTGATGAGCTTCACTTAACGGACCATGAGAGTGAAATTTGTGAGCTGGTCTTAAGGTGACACCCACCCCAAACCCCCCACCCCGGAGGCTCATCTGGCCTGTCCCCTTCTCTCCCTAAAACTTGATGTCTTGATGCATTGCTGTGGGCTGGGACACTGGCGGAGAGTGCAGTCCACCTATGTAAGTGGCAGCATCACCTGCAGGATCCATACGTACCCTTTTGATCGCATAGCAACAGTGGAGTCTTGCGGCGGGGTAGAGCAAAGGGACTACAGGGGGGGCATAGCAGTTAATTCATTTATTCAGATATGCATCTATGCATTGTCTTTCATCTGCAGTACGTTTGCATGCTCAATTACACAAACAGTGAGTTTAGACTGCGGACTTTCGCACTTTATTCTCTCCGTTTATTCTCAGCCGGGATTTTATCTATTATGACAACAAAAAAAAATGTCAAAAGGTTCACTATAATGATTCAGATGGTTTTATTTTCCAAAGTAATCCTCTTGTAACAGACATTAGAAGATTTTTTTACTGGTGTAAAGAGTTTGTAACTGGATGGTTGTGGACTTGATTCCTGCTTTTTTGTGTCATATGTCAGTGTTTCCCTGCTAGTGTGAATGTGTTAATGTAGCTTCAGTGTAAAGCTCTCTGAGTGGTTAATATGACTGGGAAAGATCTTCAGGCCACCTATTATTTTTATTACTCATACACAAATGAGTTAAAGTACCTTGCAAAAGAGTAAAGAAACTTTATTTTGGATAAGCTTCAGTTGACCGATTAATGTTTACCTGTAAAGACACCAAAAACAGTCATTAATCTACAAAAAGCTTGCACCAGGTTTTTGTTGTAGTTTTAGTATTCTGGCAATGTTTTACAGCTGTGGGCGTGCTTGACCTGCGACAGACTGGCGACCTGTCCAGGGTGACCCCGCCTCTCACCCAGAACGTTAGCTGGAGATAAACCAGCAGCCCCATGAGGGACAAGGGTGTTAGAAGATGGATGGATGGATGGATGGATGGATGGATGGATGGATGGATGGATGGATGGATGGATGGATGGATGGATGGATGGATGGATGGATGGATGGATGGATGGAATACTTGACAAAAAACTTTAATGAATATTATACACTTGTTGAGTCTATTTGATTGCTGATTTCTAACCATATATTTTTCGGATCAAAAACAATGGCTTCTGACTTTTTTTTTTTGCATTAAGATTCTGACAAATCCCGTCGTCCATATCATGGACACACTTAGTGAGACTATATGACTTTGATTTTGTGATGAAACAGAGTTTAATGTTTTAAAATGTTTCTTTGCATGTCATAAACTGAGCTACGGAGAGTTTGTAGATATTGATAAATTGCTGTCTGCGATCAGAACCATAATCTGACACCCTACCCAAATGTGAATAATATTGGCAGAAAATGGACAAGTTTGGGCTTACCAATCTGTCGATGATAGGACTTGACAGAATTATTTTTTTTCTTTTCTTTGTGACTGTTCCCTTTTCTACTTTTCCTCTAACTTTCTCCACCAACTCATCTTTACTTACTGCATGAGTTTTGCATGTGTTTCCACTTCTTTTGGTAATTCCTCTTAATGCTGATATTATGATGTTAATTAGAGCTGTGCATTTTGTGATGGCGTCAACTGCAGAAAACCTTATCGTCGCCATATTTCCCCGCTCATGAAGCTGGCTTACTGTTGGCCCTCAGCTCTCTCTCGACTGTCAGCTTAAAGCCTTGCAGATTACAGCGCGCTGTAACCGCTGCATAGCATGAGTGCCCACCTCAGCACCAAGCCAGAAAAAAAAAGGAGCTTAGAAAATCAGGTCGAATAAAAGCAGAGTCGCAACAACAAATGATACCTGGAGCTCACATTTGATGAACTCATTGATGAATGTATGTGAGCATAGTTTGGTAAAGACTGCTGAATATAAAAGCATCAATTGTTTCAAAGAGAAAATTGTATTTCATTGAACTGTGCTCTGCATTGGGTAGAGAGCACTGTTACTGTAATCCAACAGGCTCCATTTCTTCTGTAGTTGTGCAGATGTTTCCATATATTTCTACATCAGAATCAAAATTCCTTTTATCATCATTGTGCACGAAAGAAAGTGCAACAACATTTTTTAAACTTTACATGTATAAAGTGTGAGAGTAAATGTTTATTTGGGTGGCGTGGCGTAACAAGAGACACTAAAACAGCTGGTACAATAAAGAAGCAGAACTGAGCGAGTGAAATCTTATTCATTCAGAATGATTTTGTGCAAAAAAATGTAAAGGAGATATTTTGTAGGCCACAAATCTATTCTGACTTTTTACAATAAAGCATGATTTCCCCTTTATATTGCTTATTGGTAATATTTATGTCTAAAAACCATCTCTACTTCACACTCAGTTCTCTTTTTGTTAAATGAATAAGCTGTTAAACTGCCAATATGTTTTCTTTCTTTAAATATTATTCATCCACTCCCAATCAAAATCATTAAACAAGAGTGACAATCTGTTTGGTTTTGGCAGACAGAATTTGGCAAGTTTTTTATGGAAGAAAACTCATATACTATGCTGCTTAACCAGCAAATATATTTTTCTTACAAATGTGACACAATTTAAAGGAAAGTAAACAGATAATAAAATAATGAAACAAGATGTATTGCAAAGAAGCATCTGTACAACTAAAAAAATAATTGCCAAAACATAAAAGTTCCTCATTTTTGTGCAAAGTTCACTGCGGAGTTGCTCACATCATGCTTTGTCACTAAAGCTCCAGAAAGGGCTCAATTTGAATGTGATTTTAGGTCTGGAAAAACAGGCGATCGTGTATAATTCCATTAATCTCTTATTCTACCAATCCTTCTCTTTCCCCGTCTGACCAATCAGAGGCTCATCGGCCAGATTACAATCAGAGAACCAGATAACACAGGCAGGGATACAGGCATGCAGGCTGAATGGGTCCATCCTCCCCCCTGTTATTCTCTGTTTGACATAGTATGCAAAGAAAAAAACACTTTAGAGAGAAAACAATGTTTTTCTTTAATCTAAAGCTGGAACTGCCCTCAAACCTGCTGTGCTTTTCCAACTGGTTGATTTCACCTTACTCAGTTTCCCATCATCGCTCTTCCTCACTGCTCTTCTTCCTTCATGTCCCATCTCTTTTGCCCCAGATGTTAGGAGGGCAAAGTTGACTGCAGTTTTTTTTTTCTCATAGCATTTTAAGCCATGCTTCAGACAGATGTTTACCTTCACATTCTCACGGATTTTAGTCATTTAAGGGTGATCAGGCAACCATCACCAAAGAAGAGGATGATTCAGGCAGAAGATGGAGGGAACTTTATGCAAGTTCTATTTCTGCCTCTGACAGCTACTTCTGGAGCTCGTCTTTGTTTCTCTTTTGCTCCCACTCTTCCCCTCTTCCTCCTCCTCCTCCTTGCAGAATGTTTCGCTGGGTCTGATGGACAGGCGAGGCTTCAGGCAGATGTAAATCTGGGGAGGTTTGTTGGCAAAGGGGGCAGATGGTGGAGGTTGGAGGATGTTGCCACAGCTGCTAAATGCAGTGTGGGTGTTTTTGCATTTGACTGAGTCTGTCGGGATTCGGGTTCTCTGGCTTTCCACCTGCGGGCCATGTCCAAATTGCTGAAGGCAAAGAATGTCTCCTGGGTGAGTATTGGCTCCTTATCTGGTAGGATGTGGGGAGGAGTGAAACTAGGACAGAGGGGGAGAGTTGTTACTGGATTAGAAGAGTTCATTTAAAAGACTTTTTCTTGCTGTTGGTGTTATCTGGTTAAATGAGGCTTATTACAAGTTTTTACAAGGAGATTATTTTTCTTTTCACTTAGTAATTTGTAATTTACTATTTTGGAAGATATTTTTTTCCACTTCAGCAGTTTTGTGTGGAACAGTTGTGCAACCAAAGATGATTAAAAAGGGATAGTTCAGAATTTTTTACTTTAGCATCTGGAAAAAGACTGCAAGTTGTTGACATCTTAACTGCAGTAGATGACGGTAGAGAGGGACAAAAGCGGACATTGAATGTCTGAAGACAAATTCAGTCTCATAAACACATTTTTGCACGTCCATATTTTTTAAGGCTATTTTCAGAAGATTTAAAACTACACACAAATCCTTCTGCCTTTTGTTTTTCTAGTTGAATAATAAAAAAATAACTTTTTTCCTTTTGTTAAAAGGTTTGGTTCTGACTAAACCAAACTGGCTGAGTAAGTACAAAGTACTTAAAATATAATAACTCTTTGTAGAAACTGTCAGCAGGTGTTTGTAGTAACTGAGAAATGAGTCTTTAATATCAGAGTGAAAGAAATGGGCTCTACACATTGCAGATTTTTTGTTTAATTTGACCCCAAGTTGAGTTTTTTCAAGCCTAAATGGCCTGTTGACTTGTTGCCACAGCCTCTTCATCAGGTTTATGTCCAGACATTGACTAGGACACTCCAAACCATTTTCAGCCATGTAGATGTGGCATTGCTGATCTTCTTTGAATGAATTATATATAAGTTATTATCAGTGATAATTACCTTACCTGACGAGGACAGATTTCATAATAGAAAGCTTCCCAGAAATTAAATATGCACCGAGAAAGCCAGAAGCTGTATCACTCTGCCTCATCCTAAGATTCAGCTGTTCGGGAGTTTGAAGTTTGAAGAGAAATTTTTAAACGACAAAACCTGGAAAGCATACAAACACATCATCTTCATTATACATACAAAATCCGAAAGCATTCTCTGATACTGATGGAGCTACAGATGATAGATAAGTTGTAGCAAATGATGCCGATAGGTACGGCCCAGATGATTCGGTGGAAGTGGTTCCTCTTCAGCTGAAAAACAAGCTGAAGAAATTGTAGAGTTCTAATATCTGCTAACACAATGTTGTATCCCAATGATTTGGCATAGAACATTTTCAGTGCGTGTTGCTTTGATGAGCTAAAGTCAGATGAAACAGATGGTGATCAACCAACTAGCTATTAGTTTTCCTCTGCGCCGAGGATCACGCCCTCCTACCAAGGCACACAGAGACTACAGCTGCATTAGAGAGCCAGATTGTGGAAGACAATGATTCACCTCAAATCAGGGAAAATGGGTGTAACTTAATTGCCACAGTTTAAAATGGCAAACTGAGCACGGCATTTCGGCTGATAATAATGGAGTCGGGATTCTGTTTCCAGACTGAAAGCAGATGTACGTTAGTGAGCTGTGTGGACAAAGTGAAGGACTGAGTAAGAGGTTGGGATCTGGAGCTTTGCCGGTAATTGTGCGTGCCATCCATTTCTGACCCTGCAGCCCAATCAGGCATTTCTGGCCTCAAATAATAACACTCACATGCAAGCACACTGATTGTAAGAGGCTTAGTGACGGAGGCTTGTTTATGAATGTGTGAGCAGACATGTGCATATGAACACGTGTGATGGAGTGGATAAGCCAAGGGATGACAGTAGCTCTGAAGAGATGTATGATTTTTCCTCTGCAGAAATGTAATGAATGTTGCATATCTTTTGAGGCTGTGAAGCTCTTTCAGGTGAATTGGAATAACTTCTTAATATGTTACAAGAGATAAAGCAGCTGTTAGAACATTCAGTTTCTCTTGCCTTTTCTTTAAAGTGTTTTTAAAGATTTTAAAGTAATTTGTCTCGAAAAAATACCAACATTTACTTGGTAAAAACCTGGAAACTTTATCTGGGCTATTTTTATAAGGATGCTCTTCTGAATACAAATCCTGAACATTGTTTGCCTTTTGCTCATTTTTCGTCAGTTTTTACTGCACAGTCTCCACATTATGCTTTAGTGGTCAGGAACATATGTGGAATTGAAACGGAAGCACCCAAAGCCAAAAGAAAATCTCCCGAAAGACTCCTGAACATAACAACTTTATGAGTGTATAAAAATCTAGTAAAGAGAAAATTGGGATTGATTTAAAATATTTAAACAGGAGAACACCTCATTTAGGCCAAAAATGTGTTATTCCAAAAATAAATCAATGAATTCTAGCAAACTATTTGTACAAACCCATCAAAGCAGTCACTGTTGGAAGAACACATTAGAGTCAGTCCACATACAACAGTCTTTGTCTTGTGTGTTTTGGCTGCTTGTTAATATTAACATCTCCAAAATCTATTTTTACAACTAGATTTGGCGGCTATAACCGGTCTGGCACTGGCTTACCAAGCTAACGTTGAAATACAACTGACTCTAAAGCAGCCTGGATTGATGGGAGTTTTTTTTCATGGTGGCTATAAAACCTTATTTATGACCTTAAGAGAAAAGAATTGCATACAAGGAAATTTAATTCTCTTAAATCCAAAATTCAAAGCAGAGTGTACGCTTGAAGTGCTGCAACATGCAGTTAAATAATGAAGGTCTTGAATGTTAAGAAGGTTCAGGGCGTTCTTAACCTTAATGTAAATGATGAATCCTGCTGGCTCATAAAATGAACAGAAGGAGGCTCTTAAAAAAAGAAAGAGGCGATCTAAAATGTCAAATTGCTATAAAAACTGTGGCAAAGATGTGGATTCAGATCTCATACACTGCCTGTGTCTGCGAGTACAGAGATTTTTGTACTTTAGTACTTTAGGCACACATTTGTGTCTGACCCAGAGGTCACAGGCTTGGGCCAAGCTGACAACAGACATGGAGCTTTCTTTTCCATTTTCAATTATGTAACCTCTCATCTGTGTCTCTCCCCTCCCAGAGCTCTCCTGGAGGACTTTAGTACCCCACTGCATCACCCATCTGCTGATGTACCCTGGACAGTTGTGGATAGGAACCAGCTGCAGTGGCCAATGGGTCTTGCTGCATCACCTACTTTAGAAGAGCGGTGAATGTAGCAGCCAAAACATTTGATTTAGAAAAGTGAAAATGCAGAATCAAATGAATAAAATTTAACACAATGCTTAGATGCAGTCGTTAGGATTTTAATTACTATCTTTTGGTATTTTAAAAAGAAGTACTTTATATTAGAACGGCATAAAAATTAAGAACCAATTTGAATGCTCTGAATACAAATTGTTTAAAAACCACGCTTTGTTTTATGAAATTAAAAAAGGCACAAGGAAGATTTCTTTAATCATTTCTAAAACACACTAAACATTTCATTTTTGTGAATTGAATATTGTGTACTGAGTGCAGAACGAGGATGTTGTTCAGGACCAACAACAATTCTAATGAATTCAATCTTTAGTATGTTTTTAGACATATGATAGCTTTTAAAAACGTTTTTAAAAGTTTTAAATGCATTAAATAAGTACAAATATGAATCTATAAATACTTGTTTCATAGTTGATTATTTAAATGAGTCAATAAATGATTGAAAACATGAGTAAATGCCTACTTACATGTGGAAATCATTAACTTAAATCACAATTTCTGACACATGTAGTATTTTGCATTTTATAACATTGTTTCATATTTTCTATGCTTTGGCCCATCATAATTATTTAAGATGTTACAATAATTCAGAGAAGAAGATCTGACTGATGAAAATAAACTCTTGAAGTGCTGCAACATGCAGTTAAATAATGAAACACCTAAATAATTCTATATATCCTCCTGATATACATTATAATCAGACAATTTTACCCATATTTATTTAAAAAAATTAAACATTTAAACAATTTAAAAGAAACAAATTATTGAGTGCTTGTATCTTTATTGTAAATTACGATTATTTCATATTTAAGCATGTGCTTAATTACTCATTTACATTATAATTTGAAGCTCTTTTGGCTCTTGAAAGCTTCTAAACCCAGTGCGCCACTCATGCAAGAACCGCCACCGGTTGTTCTTCTGTCAGGATTCTGCAGTGATGTCCCACCATATGCAGTCCACACGCAGTGAAGGGATAACCTCATGATATAACAATCATTGTGTGTGCGTGTGTGTGTGCAGCCGAACACAGTGTTAGTGGTGAGAAAATCTCATGATTACTCCTTCCGGATGAGGAATGCTGGGTTTGTCTGTGTCCTGAGCTGTAAACAGGGCGCACAAAGGCATTATCTATTGCCTGATTTTTAATTCCATCTCTCTCCCCTGAAGCCGGGCCAAAAATATTCTCATTTGTGCAGCCAGACCCCAGGAAGTCGCACGGGACGCACGAACACATTCATCAAGCGTCACAGTTGCCGAGGATGAAATCTGCTGCACAAATGAGACGTTTCTCACCTTGAAATATTTCTGGATTTATGGAGCGCACAGGCAGGTTGGGACAACTTTGACGTGTTCGGGAGCCTGAGGTCAGAGTGAGCGGTGTGCGGCGCAACAGATGCCACACTGAGAAATAAGCCTTTAATACCCAGAGGACTCTGGAAAGGGTAACTACCCTCAACTCAACACGGTGCAGCTTCCAAACTCGTCTCCAGTGCTGTCCTGCGCGTCGCGGTTCGTTTGGGAATTTTTTTTTTTTACGCTAAAAACAGCGCGTAAAGAGCGGACTTTTCGTTGCGCAGAGATCGATCCATGTGACACATTAAACGGAAGTAAGCGGATTCTCATGGCATGCTTCATGTATCACTCACTGGAGCCAGGTGAACGGTGAAGTCAGTTTGTTAGGATAACGCAGGTGGACAATTTTAATCAACGATGCCGCCCAAAAAGAAGGTAAAATTCCCAGGATTCTCTTGCTTTGCTTCTTCTTCTTCTTCGCTTTTTTTTTTTTTTTACCTGTATCTGCATGTGTGTCCGTGAGTGTGTGCTGAACAGGAAGCGTAAAAAAGACGCCATCTGTTGCACTGGGCGTTAATCCCGTCTGCCAGGCCTTTCCGCATCATTGCACTCACTATAACAGCCACAGCGCTGCAGGGGCAGAGTTGCTTTTCCACATGCTTGTATCATGCCATGCGTCCTGCTGAATGACAGGCTTCAGAGAGTTGCATAACTAATAGTCTGAGGATCAGAGGGATTAAATCTCTTTCCTTGATTTTTCTCTCTCATATTGTGGGAATTGCCAGTGGCTGACTGAATTCCCGTTTGCTTCAGCATTGAAGAAGCAGCAAATGGATTAAGGAACAGCAAAACAGGGCAAAAATCACAACTGGAAATAGGGGCTTATACAGAGTTAAACTAATCAAACTTTTCTGAAAGGAAAGTTTTGATCAGTTCTGTTGTTTTGAAGCTGTAACAGTAAATGTTTTTTTTTATTATTATTATTACAATAACTTTCTCTATAAAGACAAACTCATTTGTGTAAATAAACAGCAATATATACCACTCCAAACTTTATTGTAATTTATCTGGCTTTTCTGCAATTGACCAACACAAAGTATTTCATAAATATGTAATGAAAGAGCAATATTTTATTATATTTGTTAATCTATTTTTTGTACACACTTCCTCTAATAGGCCTAAATGAAATGCAACTTAACCAATTGGCTTCAGAATCATTGGTTAGTATAAAAAACTATCTCTAATTGCTCAAGAGGTTTCTTAGTCCACATTATAAAATAAATAGCATTATGAAGAAACTCACAAGGAGAATATTTTGTTTATTTTCTAGCCAAGAAGCTCATTGTACCACTGGAGGAGATACTGTCCACTGTATTGAGGTTGGACTTGCAGAAGTAAAACAACCATGAACATTCACCCAGAGCTGCAATGAAATGACTCAGATAAAAGGGTCCAGTCAAACTCCAGGCCTAAATCCAGTTGAGAATCCATAGCAAGGCTGTAAAACAGATGTTTAGAGATCCTCTTTATCCAATATGACATAGCTTAGGCATTTCTGATAAGAGAATGGGCAGCAATTTTGCCTCTAAATGTGCAAAATTGGTAGAGACAAAATATCTGCATATGTAATTTGAGAGAAAGGTTGTCCTACAAATTATTGACTCAAATGAACCTAGTGCTAACACAACCCTTTTCAGATATGTATTTGCAGCGCAAATACTAATCTGAAGTGTGATCAAGATGTGTACACTGTACGTCACTAACTTTATCCAATATTTTACCAAACTCAAAACATTGGATGTTGCAGAACCAGCTGTCCGTTGATGCAGGAGACAGGAAAGTGTAAATGCTTTCTGTGATCCGACAAACAACAAAACAGGAATTTTTCATTTGATTTATTTACTCAGTAAGCTAATTTATAATGATCTTACTGTCCCCTGAACTCGGCGCAAACATTGTTTTCAAAGTCTTTCTCTGTTGTTGAAGTGACATTTGCTCAACCTTTTACTTCTTCATATTGTTTAGCCTTAGACACTAACCTTAACTAGCCTTAACTTCAAAGGTAGAAAAAAAAGGTAGAAAATAAATTAATACAAAATGAATACAAAGATATGTCACTGAATGGCCTACTGTTTTGGATTGCAGCAGGTTTGGCCCACTGCTTGTTACTTAGAATAGGAAAAGCCTCTTAGTAGTTGTTACTGGGGTATTACACTATCTGTCCTACTCCCAAGCATGAAGTAGAGCAATAAGACTTTAGAGCTGTCTGTTAGGTTTCATTATCTGTAGGTAGACTGTTTTCAGTTATTTCCAATATATATATATATATATATATATATATATATATATATATATATATATATATATATATATAATTATTTCTAAGAAGAATAAGATTTTTTTTTCCTTCTAATATCTATACAAAGAAACAGACCTCCCTCTTTCCAGCCATATTACATCACACTGTATCATGTGCAGAGATGAGGGATGTCCAGATCTATATCTATTAAAACGGCCAAAGGTCAAACATTAAATTATATTGATACAGCTAATGGATTCTGTGTCTGTCTGTGATGATGGAGCTTGAACTTGTGGGCTCATAGTCACAGGAAGCAGGGATGGAAGTCTATGTGGAATTTGCATTTGTCTCTTTGGACCTAAATCCATGTTGACGCATGCTATCTTAATCTCCTTACACAGAGACAATCAGAGACCCAGACAGACATAGGAAGAAAATGTGTGAGAGAGAGAAGGCTTAGGACACACACAGCCTTTCTCCTAGAAGATTTTTTAATCATTATTCTGTCTCTGGTGCTATGACTTTGGTTTAATTTTTTTTTTTTTTCTGATGAATAACAAAGCAATGATATCAGTAATATTGGAAACTACAAAAAGTTTCCAAAGCAAAGAGAATGTGCTTAGTCATTGTTTTATATATTTATATTTTCAACACATTTTGACAAGATTTAGTAATATGTATAAAGTTAGTGATTCTTCACTCAACAATAACGTTGCTATATTTTTATGACCTTGCGTTGGTATATGAAGTGTTAACTCGGTCTCCAAATTCCCTGTCCTCAATTAAAAGTGTCGGAAATCAAGGTAGATATACAGAGGCCTAACCTCACATCTAACAGGATTCCAGGGATCTGCTGCTAACTTCTTGGCAGTAGTTAAGTTAGCAAACATCAGTGGTTATCTGTAGTCTTGTCTCGGTGGTTTAGGCCTGTTTGGACAACAAAAGTAAAGGACCAACACACGCTTAGGCATTGATTAAAATGTTACACGTCACGAGTGTATTTTAGTAATTTGACCTGTTAGACGTGTTACTTCCTTCTGAAAGAAACATACAAAAATGGTAACGATAAAAAGCACTATTATCAAACAAGCTGTAAAAGCCAGTTTGCTAATTGTTTACATGAGGAGTAGGATATCTAACATGTTATGTGAAAGCTGCCTTATCTACTCCAAAGGAGGGCACAGAGCCAGTCTCCTTCAGAAATTATGTAAGGCAGCTGATGAAACAGGGTTTGGAGAAAAGTGTATTGGAGCGCACACATTATGCAAATGAGCAATTGTTAATGACCAAATGACTGCGTGGCAAAGAAATCCTCTCAGTCTTTGGAATAATTCACCAAACGTTAATGAGTCGCAAATGAACAATAAGAGGACAGTAAGAGCACCACTGAAATCAGATAAAACAATATTCCCTTTGATGCAGAAAGACAATCATACCCAGAGATCTGGGCTTACTTCCAACTTGTGGATTATATTAGTCACAATTAGATTAGTAAACTGTTGCACTGACTTTAAAATAGAAAAGCATTGGCAAACATCTGGAAACATCTGTTGATGCATCAACTTCCTTTGAAAATATCTGTAGAGCTTAAACATCCATCCATCCATCCATGAACTGTACCGACTTGTCCTTGCAGGATTACGGGGGCACTAGAGTCCATGACCAGTGGTCAATGGGCAAATGGCAGAATACACCCTGGGCAGGTTGCCAGTCCATCACAGGTCAACATAGAGTGACACACAGGACAAACAACCACCTACACAAACACACAGTTCAATCTCATTTAATGTACACACATTTGGAGTATAAATATTACTTTATTCATTCTCCAAACAGCATGCAGTATGAATTAAAGGTCTAAAATTTCTTCGTAAGAGGTGTTTGTTTTGATGAGTTGTGATAGATTTAGCTTTTTCTGTGGGCGATGTTTGTGTTTAGGTGACAAATTTCTCTGAATGGTTGCTATGGAAACATCTCCCCATCTGTTAAATTAGTGTGCAACAAGAAAACTATATTTTGGTAGACAACTCTACAATTGATTGTAATTTGCCTTCAAACCTTCACTGAACCAAAGGTTCAGAAGTTTTGTTTTACTAGTTTTTGGTAACTTGTTTTTCTTGAAATGAAAACTAATTTTGGACTTAATGATAATAATACTCATAAAAACTGAAGAGGTATACCGGAAAAGTTTACAGTAAAGTATGCAAATCAGAAGACGAAAGGTGAGGTGGTCAAAATTAGGTGCGAAATTATCACTTAAGTATTTTTCTTTCCCACATTGGAGAGGCTGTTTCTCACAACTTCAGGAGTCAATGAATACCAAAGACATTGTCTCCTACTATTCTAATGTGATGACACCAGATTCAAGATTGATTTTTTATTTTTTTTTAAACTGTGAAATTGACCAGGAAAGGCATACCCACTGCTATTATCTTTAATGTAGCAATACCCCTTATGTTTGCATTTCTTAAAGACCCATTCTGCATTTTAGTTCGCCCTCTTAAGGAATGGCAGTGCTACAGGTCAGCCAGTTGGCTCCTCTGATTATTTCCTATTAGGGACTTTCATCTTCCCAATGTGAGGCTTCCTTCCTAATGCACTTTCCTGGCAAACACCAAAAGAGCTGTGTAAACACTTTTGAATGGAAAAGGAGTCACCTTCCGGTTGAACATTATGGAATCCAGTTTTACTTGCTCACATTATGTTTGTCCTTCACTTTACTTCACTTATGCTTTCATTGCCAGAGATACTTTCTCATGCATGTGCTGTTGTTGTTTCAGTTTGCTTCAATAGATAACTGCATGTGAAATGAGACAGTAAAATAACTCCAGAGGTTTCCTTCCCTGTCAGCTGCAACTGAGAGGCGCTCAAAGTTGATCTGTGCTCTCAAAGCAGCACGCAGTCGGAGAAGACGTAGACAGAATGGGAGACAGAGTTCAAGTGACTTTAAAGCATCAGCTCGCTGTCTCTTTTGTTCTCTTTTTCTTTTGTTGCCTTTTAAAGGCCATGTCCAAACACTGGTGTCTGTTAAACATGAGGTTGAGCAAGTTTAACAGGCTATTGGGAGACCTTAGAAAAGCGCCCCACGAGAGCCAAAGTGTAAATATACACTTGCTTAAGTGTATATTTAAAAGATATTTAAAATATCTGTCAAATATATTTTGTGTATATTTTAAAATAAATGCTCAAAATAGAATTCTTAAAAATGTATTTAAAATTTACTTAACGGTTACTTTGAATTATTAATTTCAGTATGTTTTAAATTGCATCTCAGTGTAAACGTTAGGCTAATAAAGTATGCCTTTTTAGGTGCTTTAATAATTTTTTACTGTTTTTGTTAAAATGGCAAATAATAAAAAACTAATAATCCTTATAGTGGAACTTGATGTCATGTCGTTTAACAAAGTAACTTCAGGGTCCATGCCAAAATATCAAACATTGACACTTTAGTGACAAAGGTGCTACAACAAAAACAATATTGTTTTATTGTCCTTAACAATAAATGGAGCAGGTATCTTAACTTCTACATCTCTCCAAATATGATCTGTTGTTTTTTTTTTCTGTTTTGACTTTTATTATCTCACATTAAAGTTTAATATCAGAAAAAAAAAACCTGAGCAAATATGAAGCAAAGTTTTGCTTTAAAGTGATGCTTATAGGATATAGGGGGAAAAAAATATCCAAACCAACATGAACCTTTGTGGAAAATTTAAATTTGTGTTCCGATGAGGCTCATTTTATATCCAGTGGATGAAAAGAATGAATAATTTTTAACTATGACTACATGTAAATGAAAAAAAAAGACATATCTAATTTGGTGGGGCTGTTTTGCGCTGTTGGCTGGGTGACATTGGCTTGCAGAAGAGGCAAGTGCTGTGCGAACAGATGTCTACACCAGGCTTGGATAAACAAAAACCCATGAATGGGCATAATTTTATCCCAGGGGAATTTTCTTACTTTTCCTCTCTGTGTCCTTTCTGTTAATGTATTTTGATATCATTTATTTTCGAGAATATAAACCATTAGAAAAAGTTTTTTTCTGCTTAACATTTTCAACTTTTGTGCATCTGCTGAACTTCTAATGACGTCGCTTTTTAACTACTTGTATTACCGTGCAGTGATATCTGGTGTGCAACTTTTTTGGGGTTTTTTGAGGTGGGAGAAATAATTTTTCTCTGTGTACATCATAGTTTTCACAGGTAATGTCTTACATATGGCAACAGCTTTTTTTTGTGACACAACCAAATTCTCCCAACATGAAAGGACACTGTTGTGTTAAAACGCACCACACCAAGCTGTTGTTGCAACTGAGGAGGTGATTTGTGACAATGGGATTTAAGTGAATATCTTGAGTGCACACTAGAGGCTGTGCCATCCCCGTGGCTATGATACAAAAGCCATTAATTGCCATGTCTTTGAGAGGACAATCTAATCTCTGAGAGACATGGCACAGCAACTCGAGCATCCCGGCAGGGAATCTGTGGCAACACTTGCTGAAAATTAAAGACAAGGAGTTTCAAGTTAAATTGATCTGAGATTGTTAAAGTGATTCAAGGACACTTTCTTAAGTCAAAAGTTTGTCAGTAAAGCATTCAATTGGTCTGAAACATTTTATAAAGATTAACTGACTTTGACCAGCACAGAGGATTGGTTTTTCACATTTTGTGTTGTAAAAAAGATCATTACAAATACTATCAACAATCAGCACGTAGGCAACGGTGTGGAGTGGGTACTGCAAAGACTGTGCACATGTTAAACTCCCAATTAGGACAGAGTTCAGTGTTAAATGTTTAAACCCCCAATTTTTGAATTTGAGTTCAATTGCACATGCTGACAACATAAGTCCCCAAATAATGACAAAAATTGCTTTTTTTTTTTTTTTTTTTTTAATTTGAGTTCAATTCCATGCTGACAACATAAATTTTTTGGGATCTTTATTTTGTTAGTTTTAGTATTGACATACTTTTTCTTCTTCTAATTTTTTGAATGTTCAGTTTTTTACATTATGTTTTGGTACTTTGGCTTTATTTACTGTTTAATTTGGGAATTTAAAAATCCCAGGTTCATCTCTGGGATGAACCTGAATTTCTTGCCACAAAGTTATCTAATTATTTGTTGCCTTGTGTTAACAAACAGGTGCATTCAATGTCATCTTACTAAGTAAATTAAGCATGATGAGTTTAATTGATTGACGATAAAGTAGTTAACTCTATGCAAAAGTAACAGAATTAATAAGACATTGCACAAAAATGTCCTTATGTATTTTGGTGACCGGAAATAATTTTAGGTAACTCCATCTATTCCACTTAACATTGTGATTATATTCTGTTTGCAGGGAGAGCGTCAGGACTCGGATATCGTTGAGGAAAGAAACGCCCAGGTGCAGCTGGAAAAGGCTAAGGTAGTGTTGTGCTGTTGCATAATTTCCTTCGTTTCTACCATGCAGAGTAGATGAACAGAAAGACTGTCCAAAAGGAAATTACATCACAGAAAGGAATATTGAACGTTCATGATTCCTGATTCAGTTCACTTAATCAATTCATGTGTTTCAACTGACAGATTTTAAACAATTCTGCCATAGAGTGACAAACATGAGGCAATAAGCTTAACATTTTTTTAACTAAATGTAACTGTTAAAATGTTTTATTATAGTTACAGCTGTAATGATCATTATGACTTTAAGGTGGGCCTGTCTTTGCCAGCGAAGCAACCCCTGCTGATATGTCCTGTTGAGATCATCCTCTACAGATTTAATGTACTCTCACCGGTGCTGTATAATTAACATGCAAAATTTTCCCAGCTTGTAACTCTGCTGGCCCTAAAGCCTCATCTGTCCAAAGTGAAGTAATTAGCAGCTTGATTGTTATGCTACTGACATTTGACTTCTATAGGATTACATCAGCAACAGTTTTTCAGTCAGCAATGTTGTGACAGTGGCTAACCTACAGCAAAGATAAAGACACAATACGCTTTTGTTCACTACAGATATACTCATTTGTCACAGTGTGAATATAACAAACGCTACTTGCAACTTTAACCTTAGCTCTGCTGTCTCTCTAATGTATGAGAGTAAAACTGAAGTATATATATCAAATTTAGCCTTCATTCATTTTTACAAATCATTGTCTATAGTGCTCTACCTCTTCCACATTTAGGCTTCTTGTTTTAAATAACTGTAACACCTGTCCTATGTCTGCAGTACAAGCCTGTGGCCTTTGCTGTACGTTGCAACTTCTCTTATATGCCAGCTGACGACGACAACGTCCCTGTACCAGGCCAAGCTGTCACATTTGAGGCCAAAGACTTCCTGCATGTCAAAGAGGTATGCATTGAAAAAGGGCCAACATGTACTGATAGAAAAAAAATAAAATTATCAGGACAGACTGACATGCATACAATATTGTTGTCTTTAGAAAAACTTGGTTTTATTAAGCTTTGCTCCATATTCATTATAATAGAGATGACATATAATTATGCATTTTCTATAGTTAACACTAATTAATAATTATCAGTGTGTTAAACATTTTTATTTAAGTTCAATGTCTTGTTTGATTTGCTTTGCAATTGGAAGAAATTTAACAATGAATGGTGGATCGGACGGCCGGTGAAGGAGGATGGGGTGGTGGGCTTCGTCCCCAGTCCGGTTAACCTGGAAACCATTCTTATCAGAAGAGAAGTCCAAGCCAGAAAAGCTGCCAAGGCCTTGGCCAGGTAGGTACACAATACTGCTTGATTGAACAGCTTAATTTTTTTAAGGAAGGAACCAAAAGCCAATGTGTTAAAGAAGATATTATATTAAATCAATACTAGTTCATTTCAGTTGGGTCCTGGAAAACAAATGTTATAAAATATCTTTGAGATTTGATAGTACCAGAAAATTGTGCATATTCCTAATCCAATCCAATTTCAGCATATTCCTAACCAGGATCAACCTGGTTATCAATCTTTTCTCTAACTGAGTAAAATTCACCTTGCAAAATTTCAACAAAGAGATATTAGCAAATAGACTTAGGGTCCAGCCATTAAAATATTATTAAATTTTATTTTTGATTGATTTTTGTGTTTTTTATTTATCATTTCTTTTGTGAACACAGGCATGACTGTTAGGTTAATTGTGAGTGCATGTGTGTGTAAACAGTTGTTTGTGTTGGACTGGTGACAAACCTGGGGTGTAACCCACTCCGCCCCTATTGAGCACCGACTGTAGACCCTTGTGAGTAAAGCGGTGAACTTTTATCATCCTCTGTGAGAAAATTCATAACTCATTTCTTGTTTCAGCAAAGCAGCATCTCAAACAGCTCAAGATATGAACTCAAAGAAATACACTCCTCCTTCACAAGGTCAGTTTGTGCACCGAATAAGACTAAATGCATAAAATGGGTAAAATATATCCTGAATGATAATTAAGTTAACATGGCTTCTTTTTTTTCTGTGTGAGCAGCCAACCAGCAGGTGAAAAAGAAGCCGGTAAGTGACAAAGATAAATTTTATAACTGTTGTGGAACCACAAAGGTTTTGCTTCACATTTTCTACACATCAGATTTGAGGACTTTAGGTAAATTAACCTGGTATTTCTAAAAATTTCTTCTTAAACACAGATTTCTGTCTCGAAATGCCTGGATCCATTCAATAAGGATTTTTAATGACAATTCATTGTCTTAATACATACATATTAAATATTTTATTTTAAAGTATAAAAGTATTCACTTCCCAAATGGGATTCCTAGTCCTTCATGTTTGGTTATAATGAAAATAGATTTAGTCTAACGTTATAAATAAGAGACTAGAAACAAAAATGTTTGGTGGTTCTGTTGACAAATGGCTGACACGCTGCAACTGCATCACCAACCAATTTGCTTATTAAACATCTTAGTTCAGATCTTGGACACATTAGAGCATGGTTAGTAAAGGAACAAGAAAATTCAACAGATGTTCTTTGTATGACAAACCCAAAGCCCAACTAGAAATGTTCAGATTCAAATTTAGCTTTTTCTTCTTTGCAGAAAACACAATTTAAAACACAAACTAAGGCTTTTGAGAGAGACTGACAAAATGCACTTTCTTATAACAGTAACAAAATGGATGTACTTCATGCAAACCATACAATTTGTTTGTGCCTACAGGGGGAACAGATAGCCATGTACGATGTTGTGCCAACAATGCGACCAGTGGTTCTGATGGGTCCATCACTAAAGGGCTTAGAGGTGAGTTTCTTCTGATATTTGATTCAACTCAATAATTTTAGCAAAATATAACACTTGTCACCTGAAGACAAACAGGGTTAATTCATAGCAAATAATGAAATAAATCCAGATTTTTCCAATTACATCTCATCATATAGTCAGATTTAGATTCTAGTATGTACAGTCTAATTCAATCATTTATTTTTTTTTAAATAATTAAATGATGACAAAATAAATAAAATGCATAGAGAGCCATCTTTCAATATGAACAAGCATTTGCCAGTATTGGAGAGGAGCATTTTCTGTTTAATAGGAATCTTATCCAGCAGAAACAGGCCGACCAAAAGAGGAAACACTATTTCCAGTCTCAATGTGTGTACTGCAGTACCTTTTTGAATGTATGTAGGGGGGAATACAAAGGAATTCATTAAAGCTTTGTCAATGATGACATCCAAATAGGAAATTCAGCTAAACACAAAAGGACACATCAGGTCGGATCTATGGGAAAGAAAAAGAACGAGTGTGCAAAGCTAAATGCAAAGCTCTGTCAATAGCTCCAGTCAGGAAAGTGACTCAGATCAATTGTATGTTCTAAGCAAAGAAAAACAAAGAGCGAGCATAGTTAATGATAATTGCAAGTAGTTTGTAAATTAATATTTGCAGCTAACAGCTAAGCGAGTCAGGATGGCACCGACAATAACAAGCTGAATTATTATTTTTCTGTGTAATTCTAGGTGACCGACATGATGCAGAAAGCACTATTTGACTTTCTAAAACACAGATTTGAAGGAAGGTAAGTTCTTCTTTGTCATTGTCAGACCTGTTTTTATGCACAGTAAAACATAATAAAGTTGTGAAATACTGCTTGTTCTTTTGTGCTCTTTTCAGAATCACTATTACAAGGGTGACGGCTGACATCTCGCTGGCTAAACGCTCTATCCTCAACAACCCTGGCAAGAAGGCCTTAATGGACCGGTCCAACACACGCTCTAATTTAGGTGTGTAGTTTATCGTCCAGCAGTGCAGAGCACTAATTATCCTGGGGAATTCTTTCATGTTAATAGGAATACATGGATAAAACACAACTCTAATAGCTTCACTCATGGAAAAGACAACTAAATCAGTTCCAAAACAAGTTAATATAATTGCTTTCTGGAAAACTTGACTTCCCTTGTGGCATCCCCCAGATTTTTAAAGTCCTAATTAATTTTTTCTCATACTATCTAAATTAATTTGAAATGAATGTGTCAGAGCTATTTTTGTTTTTTTGGCTTACATTGCTGCTCAGTTTTTGCCTTAAATATACAGAGTTGCCACAAAGTTAAATCAAGCATATCCTAAATCTGGAACCATGATTGGTGTTCTACTCTTTTGAGTATATTTGTACTGTTATCTCAGAGATGTGGGCTATTGCAAGGATGTTTCAGAGAACCGTTAGTAAATCTAGATAACCCAGACTTCAAATGAGTCACGGCTTTTCTGATGCTGAGATAGAGATAGGCTTTTTGTGACTTTGCTTTTACAGAATGTCTCATGAAAGCTGCTTTGCCACTAACACCATAGTAAATAACTAGCCTGTAGCCTCCACAGATCAGGCTTACTTCGGTTTGAGTGGATTGAGTGGGTACCTAATCTGACTGTGATCCTCAGAGCTTTGAGACCTCTGATGCTTTTTCTTGTTTCTTGCTCAGCAACTTTTAGCTTGCATGTTCCTGCTTTGAGAAGCAAATGACTTAAGAGAAACGTTATTTCTATCAGAACCAGCACAATCTTTGTCAGTTAGAAAACTTCCTAGTTTTAGGAAGTTTCATCTTGTTCAAACCAAGCAGATGTTTTTTTGTTTGTTTTTTTCACCTTTATACCGTAGAACAGTCACAACCGTCTCCCTGTCTGCCCTCTGATCCTTTCTACCCATTTCAATAGAGGAGGAGGAAATCAGTTAAAACAAGAGCAGGGATAAGATTTACTTGCTTTTCTCTTGTCTCTCTCATTGCCGTCTCATCCCAGATGCTGCCGGTATGTACGACTGAAAGCACTGGTTTTCCTTGTGTTTTTGACAGCTCCACCTCCTTTTCTGTTCTTTCTCTCATTTACCTCATGTTTGTATCAGCTGCTGCCACCCTCTCACTTCTGTGTGCTTCATTTATACTCCATGTCCACAAAAACTGACTTCATCCTGTACAGCTTTGAAATATATAGCCAAAGTGCATTGAAGTGCTTTTGTGTCAGTGGGTTGTCGGATATGTTTTAGGACTAAAACTTGATGTCCTTTCCCGCTCTCCCTCTAGTGGACAAGTTTTAATATTACTCCTGCCATGAGTTGAAGAAATCTTGACGCATCTACCTTTGTGGTGGGAAGAAATTATACATATAATAATAACAAAAAAATATATATATATTTAGGCTTTTGGTGAGAGCTGCCAAGGTCTTATTTTCTTTTGTTGTGTAGAACATGCTATTTTTTTTTACATGCTTTTTATTTCAGATGTCAATTGTCATTTGCTTTGTTTATTAGTAGTTTACAAGTTCAAATAATGCAGAAAATCTTTTGTAAATAATTTAACACTCTAATGAAGCCAGACTGTACATGCTGAATTAAGTGTTTAACAGATTTAAATCTAAAATAAATTAACATTAAAAGTAAGGCAACTTTTTCAATGTAATATTATTGAATTGTTTAAAGTTACTGTAACAGTTTTTTTATAATAGTATAAAATAATATAAAATATGAGAATAAATATATAAACATCTAGAACATTCCTACTGTTGCCAGTCTCAATATGTGTGCTATCAAGGAGACCTTGTTACGTCATGTATATTTTATGTTGTCTTAGAGTTGGAAGTTTACATTTTCTGTTTCTGCAGCCCAGATCCAAGGGGAGGTGGAGCGTATATTTGAGCTGGCCCGGAGCATGCAGCTCGTCGTTTTGGATGCAGACACAATTAACCACCCACTGCAAGTGTCCAAGACTTCACTTGCTCCAATTCTTGTTTATGTGAAGATATCTTCACCAAAAGTAGGTTTCGTCAGTCATTCATGAACTACCTGATCGAATGCATTTCTCTAAATCTGTACACGCTTTTTGCCCTGTATTTGTCAAAAGAAACTGGATACCTACATTTTTTTAAAGTTGTGTTCTATTTTGTCTTGTGTAGGTGCTGACGAGACTTATCAAGACAAGAGGAAAATCTCAAACCAAACATCTTAACGTTCAACTTGTGGCAGCAGACAAGCTGGCCCAGTGTCCGCCGGTGAGCGCCATCTGCTGGAAGTTGTTAAAAACTACAACTGCTTTTTTTTCTGTTGTAAAATCTGGTTAATGCCGTGTAATGATGTCAAGTCATTTTTTTAATCTCCAAGTTTGATACTTTGTTAAAATCAATGCTGAGTAGCCTTAACATGCAGAAAAATAACAAATCCTGTTTTTGGAGGGTTTCTTTTATCAGTCTTAAATCCTACCTTACTTGACCACCAGTGAAGTTCTATTCATTGCAGTATTAATTTTTCCGGATTTAATTTTTCTAGATAGTTGTTGACACACAGTACAGCTATGGTTTTCAATTAATTTACCCCTGCATTAAACATCAGCATAGTAAATGTGCACAGCCAACATTTACTATGCTCTCCAATGCATCCTGGTGTTCACATTTGTTCTATTTCTTTCTCACCATTTATTGTCTGTAGGAAATGTTTGATGTCATATTAGACGAGAACCAGCTTACTGACGCCTGTGAGCACATCGCGGATTACCTTGAATCTTACTGGAAAGCAACGCATCCGCCAGAGATGGAGCAGTCAAATGCACTTGTAGCACAGCTGGCTGAGAACACATTGCCTGCCTCTCCAGCAACAGTACCGGTGCATAAAACACACAATTTATACAGCGAAAACATACAAAAATATATAAAATACTACTTTATATCACCTCATCTCATCAAACTTCATCTCATTCATGTGATGTTTACAGATATTTGTTTAAATTTAGAGAAACTTTAGACTTTTTTTAGCATTATTTTTGCTTCATCTGTATGTGTTTCCACCAGTCCACCTAACATTTTAATTTCATGTCTTCTCATCCTGTTACTATGCAAAGTTGAAGAAGAAATGAAATAGGCCAACAACTGGTGAGTGAGAGTTATTGAAATATTACTGTAACCGTTTTTTAGTTATGGGAAAAATGTAGATCCTCAAACACAAGATTTTATGTAATGACTGTAATTTGTAGCCTATAATAGTTAGACTGCTTAATCGAAAGAATTTTATTTTAAAACCTGCCCACATAATGACAACCATTTTCACCGGAATAGATTATCTTGGTGAGCTGACCAGTGGTTATGTAAACTATTAGCAGTGAATGGAAGCAACTGAAAGTCTCGGTTTTCTACACATGTGAGGATTTAACCATAGTTTAAACATGTTTACAAAAGAATGTCTGTTCTTTTAAACAAATCCAGAAGAAATCCAGATCGAAGTTTACATTTGAGCTGGAAATGAAAATGATCCATCTTGTCATTTTTAAATTTTGTCACCATCTTCCTCCCATTGTTTTCATTGTTCACATTGATCTCTCCACATCGTCTCTGTGATTTGGAATTGCAAGTTACTTAAGTTTATTGTGTGACTAGTTAAATAATATTCATCTGGTCCTTTTCCTTTAAGGATGAGCAGAAGAGTAAGAAGCAAGCTGCCTCCAAGAGGAAGGGTTCACATGAGAACCACCCAGACAAGGAGACCCCATCCGCCCCAGATCAGGAGGACAGAGCTGAAAAAGGCCAAAGAAAGGAAGAAGAGGAGCGACTTCTGAGGACAGAACCAAAAAGATCGCAGCACACCCACCACCATCACCACCACCACCACCACCGACGGATGGAACACCACAGCCACGCCCAGCACAGCCAAATATCTGGTGGCGTGAATGTGAAGTCAGGTAGAGATTACAGCCAGAGGCCTCCAAGGAGACCCCTGTATGAGGAGAGGGAGGACGAGGTGGAGGAAGTGGTGGAGGAGGGCGATGAGGAGGAAATACACTACAACCACCGGGGACATAACCATCACCACCACAGTAGCAACCACCACCATCATCACCATCATCACCAACGCCATCGTGGCCAGCTGCATGACAGGGAAGGCTATGAGCAGGAGCACAACGAACGCAACCGACATCAGAGGCATCACCAGCATATCCCAACACGGACACACCATGCAGACCTCTATCCTGCACACAACCATCACAACTACCACCACCAGGACAGAGATCGGGACAGAGACAGATACAAGGACAGGGAGAGCGACAGGGATCGAATCAGAGACAGAGAAGCACGTCAGTGGCACAAAGATTCTTACATGGATGACTGACATGTTTCTACTCCCAAGCTGATGCACAGTTTTATGCTTCCCATTTTAAAATGCACTCATAGATGAAACAGTCATTTTTGAATGTACACTATTCTTTCATACTGTTTATTACTGTTTAACACTACATTGTCCTCTCCACACAGCCTAATTCACTTTATCTTTCACAAAAATAGAAGCAAACTACAAATTCTAATTCACACCCTCAAAGGGGGATTTGCTTATCAAACTATGTTGCCAGGCAAATTACAACTCTGCAACTTTTCCAAGTCTCAATAAAGCATTATGCATGCATTTATAGGAAATATTTCCAATATTTATTTCAGTTTTTGTAATTTAAAAGCATTGGATTTTACCATATACAATCACTGACAAAAATTTAACATCTCATGAATTCTTGTAAGAATTGCACATCAGATTTGGAGGAGACAAAGAAAATAAACGATGCACTGCAGCCTTTATAAAATGAGGGCATAGATGGAACCTTTCATTGACTCAGGAGTGCCTGACTTTTCATATGATTTCTGTAATCTTCAAGTACATTTTCAAAATGGTACATAAAATCTAGCCATCTTTGTTTCAGTCTCATGGTTGTCCCTCTGCATCTGGAGTATTGGCATTGAATAAATATTGTAAATTTGCCATCGCTAAATTTTTTCCCTTTTGATGAGGTGAAAAAGATGATCCTTCAAGCACTAGGAGGTTTCACAATATGTGCCTGCTCTGTTTGTGGCTGAAGGTAACATTTGGGTTGTGCAGATTTTGTCTGTATTATTGGTCTGGCACAAACCTACCATTGTCGACAGGCATGTTTGCACTGTGACGTAATCAATGCTGTTTGCTTTATAAATTAAATGCAGAGACAGTGTTGACACCTGGAGCAAATAATGTTCAAAAATCTGTACCTAAAAGCAATTTCAGTCCAACATTGTTGAATAATCCCAAATGTATTTCTTTCTTTTTTTCTTTACAAAAAAGAAATTAGCAACTTTTATCTTCGTTGACGTTGTTTGAGTTTCTTCTTATTTCTTCAGTGTAATTTTAAAATGGCTGAAAATAACAAAACAGTTCTTTGTGTATTTCATTTTTATTGTCAATTCTTTATATTTTGATCAAATATGACAAACAATGCACATACCGTTTACAAGTCTACATCATCAACACTATAGGCAATACATTTATCAGTCATCAAAAAATAAAAAAAATCATTAATTTCCTCAATCAAAACAACAATCATGAAGAGAACTTAAAAAATGAACTGGAAATAGTTAATCATTCGTAGAAAAGTTTAGCTAACAAAGTTCTAATTGCTCATTAATTTATGTGAAGCAGATATTTGAATTTCATCTTTAGCTTGGATTGGGTTTAAAGTGAAGTCATGCAAAATTTTGCAAATCAAAATTTCAACATTGTACAAAAAAAAAACCCAATTTCTTTCTAAATATTTCAATTACAATTTTTTTCTTCACATTTGCACTTTACTTTGTCTCTGAAGCTATTGCTTTATATTACGTCCTAAATATTTTTTTATATATATAATCTTAATAAAAACATATTTTCTGCTCTACTTTTTGGAAAAGTCTGAACCTATTTGCTGTCTTGCATTTGGTCTGTCTGGAAGCATGACTAATCTTGTGGTCAGACTCAGTGTATGCAGGATGATCTATGCATTTTGTTGTGATAAAACATGTTGCTTGAATACAATCTATGCATTTGTACATACTTCATAATTGCCTTGCTATTTAAATGAAGGGAGGAGTACACTACTCAGTACTGTAGACCTAATGAGTAAACAAGACTGATTATTCCTTTGTAGATTTATTTTGTTTATATAATTTTGTACAGCATTCAAAAGTTCATTTTGACAGATATGTATTCTATTGTTAAAAATCATTAAAATATATGCTGTCTGACATTTTATTTAAGTATAGGAGCCCTTGTGTGACGTTTTACTTTCTAAATTGAGTTTTGATTTATTCTAATATTTAAGGACCACAGACAAAATTGCTTGAACACTCGCTGATATTTACTGTTGTGGTTTGGTAATGTTTAATATACTGGAGGTTTGGACTAGAATGTTAGCTAGAGATAGGCACCAGCATCTCCCCTCCACACTAGGGACAAGTGTGTAAGAAAATGGATGGATGGATGGACTTATGCTACAATTTATAGGACAAATATGAACACGTATTTGTTGGTAGTTCATAAATCAAGAAATGATTTATGAACTACCAAACACAGTGTGCTACTCGTGTAAAGTAGATGCCAATAAGTTGACATCAAGAATATTGAAATTTTACATAAACCTGTTTTCAAACTAGAGCATAAAGAGAAAAAAAATACCAGGCAAACTGAAAAGTCTATTTTATTTATTTAAAGAAGTATAAACTCAATTTTTCTGTGGGCAAGAAAAAACACTTCCATCATTTTTTGGGTCATTTTACACAAAATGTCCTGCATTTTCCCAGCCATTCAGATTATTTCATCAAATAAATGAATAAAATTATGAAAGAACGAAAACTGAACAGGGAATGTTTTCATCAGTATTTTTATACTGATGAAAATACAGTATACTGTATACTGTAAAGTATAAAGTATACTGTAAAGTATGCAGTATACTGTATACTTTACAGTATACTGTAAAGATATCACAGCTCTGAGTGCTCTTTTAATCTGCATTCTCCTCTAGATTTCTATTGTCAACCAAATCCAACCCTTTGTTGCTGAAGAGCGGGTTGTCAAAGGTGGCTAACCTCCTCTGACTTGATAAGTGATGACTGGACTTCTTGAAGAGAACAAACACCATGCCTGCCCCCACTGCAGCCCCAGCAATGAGCAAAACGGCTAACGGGATGCGGCTACGATCCTGAGAAGCTAATAAAACATCTGCAGAGATTTAAAGATTACATTATAAGCAACATAATGATGACTGACTCTTTTTTTTTTGCCATGTTTATTGTATTACTTACGAGGTGAGTGTGATGTTTGAGGTGGCAACACTGCAGAGGAAATGGAATAATAAACAATTCAACTAAATTTACAGGTATAATGAATAATTCACGTGACAAACAACAGGATCAAATTTAACACTGGCAAATTAGAAAATAAGAAAATTAATTAAGACTCATTTACCTTTGGCTGTTTTGCAGATATATGGTTTGTCATTCGTTTGACTGCCTGTGTGCCACATCCCATCTGATGCTCTTATCAGAGTATAGGTTTTATAACCAGGTTGGCCAATATCCCAGTTAGCGTAATCCATGACAGTTTTATCCAACCACATCCACTCCCCTTGAGAAAAATGAAAATAAAAAAGTTTTTTTTTTCTATTCCGTGAAGTATTTGTATTGATTTATTAATTTAAGACTTTATTTTGGTAACCCTTCCCGACCCCGCTGGAGACAAGAGTGTTAGAAAATGGATGAATGGATTTATTTTGGTAGTGATCATAAGTTTTGTCCGTATAAGAGAATAAAAGTGGCCTACCTCTATGAGTTTTGAACAGGCCTAACCAGTAAGACGTGTATCTGTCCTGAAATGCTCCAATGTTACTTTGTATGAATTCCTGCTCAATGGGATCTGCAATGCTTACAAGGCTTCCACCTTCACAAAACAATAAGTTTTATTGTGAAATTATACAATTTATTACCAAAAAAATTATTTGGGCAGAAAACACCTACCATGTGCCACACAGCTGGTAGCTGCATCTGCCCATTTCTTTATGCGAGAGACAAATAGGTAACAAAATCTTCTGAAAGGTATCCAGGAGTTCCGCTGCCATGTTTGTCCAGATGAATCTGGACAAACGCCTGTAATTTCATTCGGGTCTGCTGTTGGTGGCATATCTGTGAAAGCCAAAGACAAGGTCTGAGAAGGAGAGTTGTCATCTTGCAATCCAAACATTGTGAGTTTAACGACGCCCTCCTCTGCTGTATGTTAATCGCTGTGCTTCAATTACAAATGTGTGCAAGTGATGATATTAATTTCAACACTTCAAAGCAGTTTTTAAAAAAAAGATTATCGGTTCCTGAGTATTTTCGAAGGAAAAAATCTACAAAATGTAACAAAATTTTAAGATTAAAGTGATTGTTAAAAATGAGTTTTTACTTCTTTACCTGTTGACTTCATGCAAACACTGCTGATGCTCTCATTGCAGTTACCAGTTTTCCATTTCCCATCCACATCCACATAGACACAAGTTCCATATCTACGTGGTTCATTGTTGGCCCAGCGTGAGAATTTAACATGCCAGCCTTCAATAAATCTGAAATAATTGTTGGTCTGTAATGAAGGACAACGAAAACAAAACAAAAAAATAAATCACATTCCAGCTAGATCCTTTATTTGAAGTTTTGGTGTAGAAATAGTGACTGCACACAACTATTTCTAAAACATATAGACCCTGGGTTCATCACTTACGATCTGTCCAACTGCACTAATAAGGTGTTTCAAAGCAAGAAACATAAGTTTGTAGAATATTAAAAGAAAGTTGAATGGAAGGAAGGTGTGCTAGAAAAAGTTGCACCATCAACATGGATACATGCAGCGTAGAGTGGACTGAAGCTGGAGTCAGCTCATCCAGAGCCACCGGAATCATCATACCGAGGTTATGTTCATGTTTTTGAACATAAACATTAAAGTAACAAATCAAAGAACACTAACATATATGCTGTTGTAATGGAAGTGTTTTTGGTACCAATCATCAAAATCTTCCCTTACAGATTTAAGTTTAAAGACTTTCAACACCACATTGAACTTTATGGAGTCTAACTCATACCTGAGCTTTGTTGAGTCCAATCCATAAAGAACGGTTGAGGTTTATAGCCAGCAGCTCGATGTACGCCTGCGTCCATTCAGTCAGAATGCTGGCCAGATTGGCACCATCAGCTTCACAGTTCTTTCTAGCTGCATCCCAGGTCATTTGTTGCTCAATAAACTTAATGGAGTCGTTTGCTATTTTGATGTAGCTTGAAGCGTTTGATTCATCAGAAGCATTGATTTTTGGGTCTGTTTATGATGGTGAAATAAACAAAAATATTTAAATGATTAATTTAATGATGTTGATGGAACAAAAATTTTATTAGAGGCTGTGGCAATAAAATTAGGCAAGTAAGTCGCACTACAACACTGAAATGCATTTCCTAGTAATTTTATGATTTTACATATATGAGCCAGCAAAATTTTGAAAACAAACAATGTGGAATAAATTTCATTGGACCCTAAAAAAAGGTTTCTGAAAACCGAAGAAACAATAAAAATATGGATTTATTTCTGCTAATCATAACCTTCAACTACAATGACGTACTTTTGATTCTGACTTACCAACAGCTTTTGCACATATAAATCCATTGGTGTCATTGCAGGTCTTTGGTATCCATTTACCAATACCAAGTGAAGGTTTGGTGTTGATAACAGCACATGTTCCCTGATACCAATACTGTGATGGAAGAAGAAAAGGACTCCCTTTAAAAAAAAGAGATTCATACACAGTGCACCATCAGTCATTCATTGTTGGTGGTGTCTTGAAAGTTTTATTTTACAAGACAGTTGTTTTCCCTAAACCCCATGGATGCCAGGTGCCCACTGTAGCTTAAAACATAATGCAAATAATGTGTAACAATACAAAAGTATGTTGTGTCAATGCCATAACTGACTAATTTATAAAATTTCTGTGTGGACAGTGTACCAGTGACACCAGTCCTTCTAAACACCACCAACGGGCGAAGCAGCTAAAGCTTCTTGCCCAAAGACAACAACTGAGAAAAATTTGGGGATTCAAATTGGCAACCTACCAATTACAGGACAAACTCCTACCATCATTGCCACCCATACAGTGTGTTACAATACAACTGATAGCAAGCTTAGATTAGACAGGCAGTGTCTTTTTATAAGATAGCAATTTACAATAAAATAGGTACGACGTTACAACTATGGTCAAAAATGGATTGTACTTGTATAGTGCTTCATCAAGATCATAAGATTTTACTGTTAGACAAGGACCATGTTAGTTTTGATTGTTAGGATTAACAATGAAATACTACTTACTGCAGGTTTCAGATAGCTCTGGAAAATAGACCCAAATATTAAATCTTTATAACATGTTTATCAAATATCAGAATGCAGAGCAAAGAAAGAGTAATAAATTAAGCTGTTGTGACTCGTACTAATGTGCAATAATGCCATAGTTATTCAGTGTTTACATTACAACTTAGACAAAATCAAACAGGTAACAAGTCAATCTTCACATGAAACATTTGGCTTTCAAAATATTTTATATAAAATAAAACACTTGCATCTATACATGTTTTTTTTCCATTTTAAGTTGTTATAAAGGGTATGTGGATTCCACATACAACTATTCTTACATGTACTGTATCTTTTTTAACTTAATACAGTGGGGGTGCCACTTTTTGAGAAAACTACACAATGACAAAGTGACAAAATAGCAACTTTACAAATAACACTTAAGTAATTAAGTTAACCTCACTGGATGGATATTTGAATAGATAGATAAATCAGCATTTTAATAACTACTTGCCTCATGTCTGTTCCTCCATTGTGTCTTAAAATAAAACCTAGATATATATATTTTTTATATAAAACAATAACAAAATATACCTACAAATGCCATCTTTATGGCTCAACTTGAAATGCTGTAATGGCCTAAAATCAATACAAAGGGTGGATAAATTGATTGACAGATAACTACTTACACTACTTTCGCTCCTATATGGCATCTGAAAATAAAATACAGATGTTAAAACTTTTACAGTTTCCTTTGAAAAATTCAGTTAAACAGCCCTGGTTCAAAAAATTTGATTTGCAGGCCTTTCAAATCAACTGCCAGTGTTACACCAAAAAGTGAGACAGGATGTAATACACAGTACAGCAAATTTACAATCATTTTTAATATTCAGTTCAGATGTTTCATTATTAAATATAATTTGTAAAATATGCTTATTGTTTTCCAAAAAAAATATTAGTGAGATGTCGTAATTGTATCTTTTACACAATTTTTACCTTTTAATATTATTGTGAAGGAACATATTATGTATATATGTATATATATTGATTGCTAGTTTGTTTGCTAGTTGTAAAGGGTGGATTTCATTCATTCTTTCATTCATGTTTTCTGCTGTTCAGCATTTTAATGTATGTAAAGTCTATTATACACTGTGTCCGTGTAAAGTGAATTTTGCGACTTACCGGGAATATGTCATCATCATCAAGAGATAAAAGGCTTACAAAGGGACGATCCTAAAATGAGACGCCAAAAATATTTAATTTTTGCTCATGCATCATCATATATTACTACAATATGCATACTTTTTTTAGTTTCAAAACACAAATGAGTTAGTGCTTACTTACCTCAAAATGTATGTTGATAAATGACTTTGGTCGTCCATCAGTCCAGTAAAACCCAGTCTTGTAAGCGCTATGAAAACCAATCCACACGTCTGAAGTGGGATTCTCCGACATCTGAGACACTAAAAACACTATAAATAGAAAACAAATTAGCTTTAGCCAGGGCGTGCAAACTCATGTAAGCAGACATAAAATCGTGGATTGTTGAACTGAAAGTAGTTTAAGATGCAGAGGCAGTGCATATAAATGAGCTCATAGATCGTATTCGCAAATATGGCAGATTGTAGCCCAAGTATAATTTACATCATGTCCCTCAGCTCTTAACATATATCCATAAGACACTAGATATAAAAACAAAGTCCACTTGAAAGTTTACAGACAAAAAATAAATAAAAAAGTGAAAAATTAAAAAATAAAAACAGTTCAAGCTGCAGATAGCGTGTCTATTAAGCATTCAGAGGTGGCCTCTACCTGAACAGAAACCCGGAGTGAGGAAGCAGCTGTTATCAGCTTGTTATGTTGCGTTTATTCTCTATGCTTAAGTACAAGTTAACATGTTATAATAGCTTAGCAACAGTAAGAATAAATCATTATACAATTTTGTTTCAGTGCTAGTGATACCATCACTATTTTTTCTGTCTCATTAAAGATAAATGAATTTCCATCAGTGTTTGAATTAATTTATATTTAATAAATGTACTGCCAAAAGTATGATGATTGTGTGATCATCATACAATTTAAAGTCAATTCCCAATAAGCATCTAGAACTTTTTAAAATTTCAAGATTCTACTTGCACAGCAAACACAGGTGGGTTCAGACCATTTGACTTTGAATTCACAGGATTATGTTTATGAACATAATGATCAGAAAGAGTCAGGGCTAAGAAAAGCTGAATGTTTTAAAGTGAAACAAACCTTGGGTTTGTCTGGAAGCAATAGAAGCCAAGTTTCCACTCATGTTTCTGCATTGTTCCCTTGCTCCATTCCATGTCAACTTCTGGTCGTTTATGATCTTGTAACACTGAAGTTGGGACATACATTTTGCATAATGAAAGTATGTTTTTGACATTCAAAGGACGGTTCCAGAGATACTAAGTTATTGTTAATCTGACACATAATTCTCACCGTAGAGTTAATCATCTTCCAGGAATCTTCACAGCCACCTTTTGGTGCCACTTTAGGAACCACAGTGGCATTTGCAGGTGGAGACCCACTGCGTTTACAAATAGATTTGAATTCAAATCCACAATTATAATCATGCCAAAAGCCTGTGAAAGAGTCAACAATAGTTTAACTTCCACAATTTTGAATTACTTGCATGATTAACAACATGTTCTTCTTTGTGGAGGCTTGTTGTGTAAGTTAACTTGTTAAACTGCACTGGTTGTTACTGTTGTACTTTTATCTGGGAATGAAAATGTAAGAATGGCACACGTGAAAATATACGTTTTGTTTTGTAAGTGAATCGCATTGCTCACCATTGTCAGTCGTCATGACAACACAGTTCTCATCAAAATTTCTGAAATCAGGCTGATGAGCTTCCCACCATTGGAATAACACTGGAGAACCATCAACCCATCTTATTGCAGCAAAGGCAAACAAATCAATTATTTTTCAAACCTCACAATTGATATAAATGTGTTTTTGCAATAATTTAATTAATTAATACTAATTAACTAATGTTTTTCACAAATATGTTTTCAATCTGTACTCACTGAACACTTCGGTCAAGATCCACGATCAAACCAATCCAGTAAGGTATGTAGTCTGTGTGTACCTAAACACAAGTAGGATATCTATTTGTCTAACCACAACTATTTCACATCTATCCAAGCATTTCAGTTATCCAAATATTTCAGTGTGAGTGTGCAGAAATATAAGAACCAGAGATTTTTTTTTCTGAAAATAAGTGAGAAAAAAACACACCCAAAACAAAACAGGAAGCAAGTTTCTCTACGACAAATATGTTCAAACAGGAAACTCCTTTCACTTCACTGCATGTGTACATATCAAAAAACTGAGTTGGTTCATATTAAGTTACAATGTATATCATTAATTTAGTCTTCTTTAGCTACATACTTAATGTTTTATCCAGTGTGGAATGATCCCAAAAACTGAACTTTTTTTGATTTATCATTAATTATTTTATTTTTCTAATTACAAAATTAATTAAATGTGTTGGGGCTCACCTGTTTCCACAAAAATGCATTTTCATCTTGACTCTCAAAGGTTACCAAGTCACTATGTCTGTCTTGGCAGAACTGTCTTGCATCGTCCATGGCTGTTCGCTGGTTGTTAATATAATACTGATTCCCTTTCCATTTCAGCCACCCATCAGACGTAAAGTTGTAGTCTGTATAGAAATGCAAAATTTAAATGAATGTGAGATTTTCACATACAGGCCCTTCCAAAAATATTCATATCAATTGGATTTCTTTCATATTTTGTCATGTCACAACCACAAGCATGAACACATTTCGTTGGGTGTATAAGTGTAGTTCTAAACTATATCTGTTGCAACATTTTTAAAAATGGCATTCATAGATGCTCTCTGTCCAGTCTGACTGATTTATTTGACCAAGAACAATAATAAAATGTCAGTGCATGTAAAGTTGATATAAACGTTCACCAAATCAATGCAGATGTAATACAAGACACCAAACTTTAATATGTAATCTACAGTCCAATACTATACATGTTTAAATACATGTATAATTATTTATCAAAGGATAAATAAATAAAACAAACTGCAATTTCCATTGAAAAATTAATAAATCTGAGCTTTATCAAGTAAGAAAAATATCAGAAAAGTTTTAAATCATGATCAAAATTCAGACACAGATCTTCACTTTATGTGACATGGAAATTTAGCTTTTATCAGGGAAAACGTGAATGTGAATTAATAATATTAGCTATGAAAAATTATTATCAGAACATTGCATTATGTTTAACATTACGTTTTTCAAACCAAATATTTTAAATAATGATTTACTCACATGGCGTAATATCGGGTGGAGGAGACTTTGGTGTGAATCCTGTACATGTGTAAAAAGAGATTGTTAACAGTGCTTACTTTAGAAAGGCTTTCTGTAGCTAAATGCACACTTGTGTTAAATACAATATAATATTGACTAGGATTGACTTAAGAATTACCTGTATGGATCTGACAAACCCAGGGTCTGTACGTTTCACAATTAATATCATTCCAAGACCCATAGTTACCCGTATTATGTGTGTACGTTTCAACACAAGTTTCTGCATTGTTTTTGTTATTTGGCTCCCCTTTTCTCCAGTGTTGAAAGTTTACCTGTTAAGAAAAGCAACACAGCTTCTACTGATTAGTTAATTTCCTTTCTGAGCTGCAGAAATCGCTTGATAGAAATAGACAATTGTGAACGCACCGGGGATCCATCACTCCACATATAACCATTGCTTGAGTCAGGAGCACTCAGTCCAATCCAAATTCTTCCATGGCTAAAAAAAAAAAGACACATTCATGATTAGTAATTTTTTTTTGTACATATATTTTATTGTTTATGTTTTATTTATTTTTCTAATTAATTATCAATTAGTTGTAGTGTTTTAGCAAAAACTGTTATCCCTACAAGCTGTTCAACTGCTGCTGCAAATATATGTCATGTTGACTGAAACCAACTGAAAACTTAATCAAGAGGATTATTGATAGCTCATGGTGGTTTATGTTAGACAAAGGTATATTGTACAATTGTTGCAGCAAGCGCAGCTCAGCAGCACTATGGATGCTCAGAAGGTCTCCTCCAATCGCTGTGCAGTAATCTCTGGCCTCAAACCATGTCCTCATTTTTACATTTGTTGAAAACACCTTCAAGACAAGAAAATTAATGTGTATTATAACCCAGTTATGAATTGGCATAACTACTCTATTTGACATCCAGCCGTGGTATTCAAGAAGTTCAGCTAATCACTATAATATCATTAATTATGCTGGTTACTGCTTTTCTGTTGCATATTTAGAAAATACGGCAAATTTTGGACAAATTTGTATTAATGACCTATGGGTAAAGTCTCAATGTCCCCATTTTACCAGATTGCTTTTGTATTTTCCTTATATGTTGATACTTGTCTCGTAATCACAACATTGTACATCCAAGAAATGTACTTTTTACCTTAAAGCAGATGGGTTTTGATATGACTTTGGTCCATTCAACTGGACATCTGTCAGATGGGAGAGATGTTGGTGCAGGAGTGGTAGCTGTCTCTTCTGCTTCATATTTGCAGATGTACTTCTCTCTGTTTGTACAAGGCAAAACGTCCCACAGTCCGGCAGAAGTACCAGTGGCCATTGCGACACAGCCCCTTTGGTGGCCTTGTTGGCAGAAAAATTTAAAGTTGTCATTTTAAAAGTTACTTTCAAACACATTCTACAAACATAAATGTTGTGGTACCTGGCATTTCACTGTTCCAGTGAGTGTATCTCACAGGGGCCATGCTGGTCCACTCAAAAACATCTAAGTTCTTCTGGTTTGAAAGCCCTAACCAGAAATGTTTCTCTGGTCTCAGACCAACCAAGCTGATTAGGAAGGCATTATCCACCCTGGAGAAATGTTCAGTTAATAGAAATTAAAGCATTTTGAGTTTTCATTTTAGTCAAAAGGACTGAAAAGTATGGACAACTTTAAAAACTTTTTTTTTTTTTATTGTTATTATTATTATTATTGGTATTTGGATAGTAAAAAGGTGATGTGATGTTTTACTTCACTTCCTAAAATCTATAGCACACTTAGATATTTAACACTGGTGAAATAAATTTAATGTCTATGACAAGACACACAACCAATGTGTGCAAATTGTGGTGCATCACATTGATTAATAGCTTCCAATGCATCTTTTAGGAACAATTTTAACCAAGATAACCAAATTGTCATATTGTAAAAAAAATAAATAAATAAATAAAAAAATAAATGCAGTTATCTCTTTTTTCAACATTTCTACAATGTGCTTTACATGGATGAAATGCATTTTTATGTTTCCGACCGGCAAAAAATATCTATTTTTTTCTTTCCCAGATTTTGTCATAATTTTTGGTGATTAGTTACTATACATGTATTTACAATATGCTAAAATGTATATGATTTTAATGGGACTTGTAAAGAAATACAAGATTTTTTATCCACTTCTGTGGCATTTTTAGATAGTTAATTTGAGGTTGCAGTCACATCATTTTATGATCTGATGAAGACCAGAACTCCCCTCATATTGTAGACAATATAGATCAGTAGTAGTACTCTCTAATTTCAGTCCTCGAGGGTCAGTGTCCTGCAACTTTTAGACGTGTCCCTTGTCCTTCACACTTCAATTAAATGGCTACACTGCCTCACTAGCTCAGGCTCTGCAAAGCTCCGCTAATGAGCAAATATTGGAGTGAGGCATCTAAAAGTTGCAGGACATCAGCCATTGAGGACTGCAGTTTGAAACAACTTATCTAGATCCTCTGCTCAGAATGTTTTTGAATCAAAATGAATTGTTTTACCTGTCTGAAACATCAGCCAGGTAGGAACTGGTTCTCTTGCAATGATCTTTTGCTTCATCATATGTCTTAGACTCAGTCCCAATATAGTAGCAGTAGGAGTTATGTCTTTTCCAACCCTTTCATAGAAAATAAAAGTTAGATGGTCATGTCAGTACATAATGTCCTCCTTTGTTTTTACTAGCATGTAAGTATTATAAAACAAGTTGGATTTCCTCTAAATGGAAATTACACTTTTATTAAATTCTTAAGCGAGAGTGAAATTTCTGCCTTTCTTTTCTTCCACTGAATTAGAAATATGTTTTTGCCTGTTTCTATAAATATGCTGCTTTTAAACAAGCTACATGACATGAAAAAAAGCAACATATTTTTTAATTGGGTGTCAAAAATGTTATGAAATAAAAAAGAGAATTTAACTCACATGTTTGCATCCCAGATTGAGGTCTACTCCATCTCCTGAAGATTCAGAAGTACTTTTTTTCATGCAAATGAAGCCATGTTCGTCTTGACAGTTACTGTCAACCCAAAATCCATCCTACAATAAGTAAAGATTAAAAAAATGATTCATCTGAAACATACATTTAATCCACAGAAGTTGTTGTTGCAGCAGTCTAGATATTTATCTTAATTTTCCTTGTGTTATTTGAGAGAAATTAAATAATTTTTTGCAGGATTTTTTTTTTTTCTTGTACTAAGTGTTCCATGGTGTTCTTGGTTTGTACATAGATTCATTTCCACTTACTTATGTACAAGTAAGTTTACTTAGAAATGTGCAGAAATGTGCACTTAGCACGTCCCTAAGTAAGTACACCATTTAATGTTTCTTCTGTATAGATTTTATAATAAAATACATGAAGCAATATAAATATGATATAAATATTACATATCCTCTCATGAGAACACAGTCGTGAAGGTGAGTTGCAGCTGTGGGTGTAGACTCCCAGCTGGTGAAGCTAACTGTGGTCTGGTCACTCCAGTCAAACAAGCCTTCTGTCTCTCTATCATTTAGTCCGATCCAAAGCTCATCAATGGATTCTGCAGATTAAAAAAAACAAAAAAAAAAACTTAATCGTTTCCAAATTATAAAATTACAATATAATAAAGTAAAGTTCACTAACAAACTGTATGAAGTTTCACTTTGTAACTAGGTTGCAATAGACTGATTTTTTATCATATTTGAAACAGAATGTGTTTATTTTTTTGTTTCTGTCACTGACTCTTTTTGTTTTGTTTGTGCAAACAAGCAACAAAGTGAAGTTTGCAGAGTTTTGCTTGAGGCTGGCAATTGAGAAGCAGATAGTTTACTCATGTTGCCTATTAGTAACGTACCATATCCAAGCTGAGAGATGACAAAGCTTTTTTCCTCCTCATTGTAGATGCTTACAAGGTCCCCTCCCTCACGACGACAAGCTAACACAGCATCAGACCAGGTTTTCTCAGTACGAAAGATGTGGAAGCAGCGGCCATTATATGGAATCCAAGGTGCTGAGCAAAATCCCACGTCAAGACCTGCAAAGTAACAGAAAATGTGTTTTAATTTACATTGACAGAGAGAAGATTTAGGACTTTATTGTTACCTTTAGTTGGAGAAGCCAGAACTTCTTCACTGTAGCAGATGTACCCCAGTTCGTTGTCACATTTAAAGCTTTGCCATGAAAACGTCACAGCACCATCAATGAGTCCACAATTATGTGGAGGACTAGATAATGGGTGCCCTGAAAATATGATGGATAACATTAGATCAGATCATCCAAGTCATTAACACTGAGTTTTTGTGTGTAATGTATTAATTCTATATTTCTCCGAGTATTAAGCCACTATGCTGTGACTTAATGAATTTGACTGGATGTGAGTATAAGCAGCATTAGCACCATCTCCATGTGAAATTAATTGTTGTTTACTTAAATTACGATTTCAGTAAATTGTAATTTAAGGGTTTTATTTAACACAAAAATGGATTTAATATGCAGAGTTCTAATGCAAATGAAACTTACATGAATCCCAATTCAGGTAACGTAATGGTTTCCCATCAGACCACTTCCAGCTATAATGTGTAAAATCCGTTTCATATTCTACATGGCAGTTCAGCCCAGTCCAAAATTTAAACCCTTGCTTGTTACGTCCTGCCTTGAGTAGTTCTGCAAGAGTAAAGTCAAAGATGGAAGACGGAATAAATAAATTATGAGGGTTAACCATTGTCTGAAGCTCAACTGATTTGAGTACTAAATAAAGATTTGATTTATGATCTTAATCTTTAAAAAAATGGGCACAATTTCTCTTTATATTTCATCCAGTGTTTTGATTTTGTTTTTAACTGAATAATTAAATTTGATTTCTACTTATTTTCAAATGACTGGACAGTTATTGCATTAAACATTGAACCACTTTCTGCCAAAGGATGATGTCACTTTTTGCCAAAATCACTTCTGGCAAAAAATGTCATAGGCCTTTATTTTAGGATGGTTGTTTTTCCTGCTTTTGTCAGCAGATGACAATGCATTCCTAAAACCGCATTGTGGAGGTAAAGCGCTTATTTGCTGAAGCAGAGACAAAGAACAGTTCAAACATGAGTTTGATGAGTTCAAACAGCTTTTTCATAAAATGTGCCTCACTAAATAAATAAGAGCGAAACATTTCACAATGCATGCGTTTGTTTGACTTTTCATCACTTTACCTGTGATATAAGCTTGCTGATGGGGATCAGTGATACTTAGGAGGGAAGCGTTCTGCTGCTTGCAGCTGGTTTCAGCCTGCCACCACGTCAGAGCAGACTCGATGTTCAGCTGGTATGCTGCTCCATTTATAGGATCTTTAATCCAGTTGTCTTTATCTGTGAAAGATTACATATTTATTTAATCTTCAGTGCATTATGTCATGTGAAAAATCCATTTTGTGTTTGTTAACACGTTAGATCTTCAGCCCTCAGAGTGGGTTTGGAGCACATTTATAAACCAAAGCCATATTCTGAGACTGACCAAAAAATTTAAGATGTGAATGCTTTTAAATAAATGAAATCATAAAAGTTGAAAACTGAATGTTCTTATTTACTCAGGTCGTTTTTGCCTGATGCTAAAATATGTTTGACATTAAACAAGACATTATAAAATGGCTTTACACCACTTTCCTTATACTTCACCATTAGCCAATATTTTGTGCTGATCTGCAGTAAAATCTGCAAAATGTTCAAACAGTATGAATAGTTTTAGGAAGAACTGTAAATATGTATCTCTCTTATCGCCAAAGCAAAACTTTGTAGCAGTACTCACTGCTGGTTGGGCAATAGCCCCACAGTTGATTTTCAAATGTTGTTTCAACTGAGCACCAAAGGCTGCCGTTTTCAGCGTCGACTGAAGTGCAACTTGAGTACCACTGAGTTTTGTACATGAAGGGAAACATGCAGGGCCTTCCCGGCGCATTTCCTCCAATTGTATACAATTCTGTAAAGTGAGTACATAAAAACATAGAAGTGATTTAATGAACACACCTAAATCCTTTTAATTAAAGAAGTACTGAGCCTTACAACAAATAGTAAGATCACAATAGACCACCCAGCCTTGAACAATAAAGAAAAACAGCAAGAGAGTCTCCTACCTCTGTAGGTTCTTGTGCAAGCTCCACTAGATATCCCTGAAATGGTGAGTTGGCTGTTGAGTCCCATTGATTCTGATAGTACAGCTTGGTTATCTGCTCTAAGCTCCACATAAAGCTCCTGGCCTTGGAGGGAAAGCACCGTTTCATTCTTACATTCCCACTTTTGGAGTTCACTTGTTTCATCACAGTTGTACAGGCTTACTTGACTCCCAACACTTTTTCCCTGAACTCCCAGGCATTTATTCACCCTGGGAACCAGCAGTCGATTGCCAGTTGTCCAGCGTATGTCGTCACACATGCTACCAGTTTTAACTAAGCAAAATTCTGTGCCTGTGTTGGTAAGCTGAAATGGTGAATCTGAAAAGAGAAATTGTTCAAAACAGTTCAATGTATCTAAAAAAAGTAAAAGGAAAAAAAAAGTCCACAATTCAATAACAGTAGCTGATTAAAAATAATAATCTGGTGTTTCAAATATCCATATGCAATGGTTGAAAACAAAGCTTAGACCCATGCATTTTACCAGAAACTCACAAACGTCCTGCTATCAAAAGTGGGAATACTGTACCATTTGATTCCAATGAATGGGAATGTGTAAAAAGAAGCCCCAGGATCACACACAAGAAATGCATCATGACCCTTTAAAATGCCCCAAAGCTGAGCATTTAATCCATATGTTGCCTGCAGAAAATGTAGAAGTGATGTTAGAGATTTCAGAAAAGGGAAGGATTTAGTCACTGACTTATTCCGCTGCAACACGTCACTAAATCTCCTTTTCAAGGTTTTCCTTAAAGTCAGAATTCTGACAGACTTGTTTTATGCTTATTTATTTTTCATTAAAATCATATGAACACATTTTCAAGTATTTCAGTGTGCAGTTGATTATTTAAAAAAAAAAATCGTTTAACCTATTTAATAACTTGAAATAATTTTACATGTTTATTTGCTAAGATAATCATCCTAGATTCAATGCAGGACTCAACACAACAAAACAAAGTGCTGAGATAAATTCAGAAAGGTACATTTTTATAAACTCACCTTAGGGGTAAATGTCTTAAGCTTTTCACAATTTCTCTGTTTTTTTAATCTGACGTAAAAAATCCAAAAAAACAGGAAATGAGTCAAACTGCGGTTTAATGTGCACAGCACAATTTAATAGTAAATCAAATCACTTTGCAAAACTTGCAAAAAGGAAGTCTTCAGAATGCTGACTGTCATTTTTAATTTCTCAAGCCCAGTTTCTGATTTCCTCATTTGATTCTGTTAATACTTACAGTTCACATTCAAGTGTGTTGTGTTGTCCAAGAAACACTTTGTGCATTTAATAGCTCTTACCGAGGTTTAATTAAAAAAACAAACAAAAAAATAATTAATAAATAAAACAATAAAGGAACAAAACAATTATCATGATTATTTTCAAAGAAAAGCAATTATTAAAATTTTGAGAGGGTACAAAACAATCTGAAAGTATTTGTCCAGGTAAAAAGAACTTCTTTGTGATTCATTTCAGGGCTACACACTCCTTGCCTCCCTGGGGCGATGCATGCTTCAACTCTTTATATATTTGAAACGTCTTGTTATCCCAGATGATAAAATAGCACACACAAACAGACACTCATGCAAGTAACCCAGCTGGATGAAGGTTAATATTTTATTTATGCATCTGTCTATTCTGACATCAGATGTAAACTTCTGTCAATAGCTACCATTTCTGGGTATAATTTTTGTAGAGCAAAGCTGCCCTGGCACACTTTGGAAACCAGCTTCTTCATTGTTATGCCTTGTTACTTGTCTTAGATCATTACGCATCTATATAATACATAGATATATTTTTTAACTATGTTGTGACTGTATACTAGTAGGCAGTTAATCTGTGAAAAAATTGAGCTCCTCTGTTCAAATAAGTTTGAGTTCAGTGCTTTTCCCAACATCAACATGTGGCAGGAGGAAGTTAGAATGGGAACCATAAATTTTGGATTCTCAGCACACACATCTTCTGCCAAAGCATTTTACTTCCAATTTAATTTGAATTCACAAATTACATCAATTCAATTTCATTCATTTTATTTTATTCATATAAGGCCCATTTCAAACAAATGTCATTTTAAGGCACTTTACAAAACAGATCTAATTTATCAATAAAATTATACAGTGAAAAAAATTATTAAAGTTATCATTCAGACACATTTAAGATCAGGGACATTCATTCTATATAAATTCCACTTATTATACAAAATGGTCAACTTTATAAAAATAAAAATAAAAAATGAATAACTTTACTAGCAGATTCCATTTTATTTATTTACTTTTTTTTTTCTTTTTACCAAAGCAACAAGTTGACAGGAAGTTTTGTTAATTAGATTTTTTAAATAAAAACTATTGATGGATTTCTTTTGTTAAGCATAATATCACTGATTACCATGTCAAATATAGATCTAAAGCAATGTTTTTATTTTTCTCTACGTGCTTCTTCTAACTTGGAGTCATATTAATGCTTCAAAGTGGAATAAGATTTGTTACATAAAACTAACAGGAGGAAGCTAAAGATTAGGGTGATGGCAGGAAGTCCTTCTGAGCTCCAAACACTTAAAACTTCTCCAAAGATTATTCCTCTTCAACAATACTAGTAGGAATATACTGGCTGCAAAGGCAGGACAAGGCTTTTACAATAATTATTGCTAAGTGTATAAAAATAAGTCATTTTTCAATCAACTGTAAATATTACAACATATAACATCAGTATTTCAAAATGTATAATCTCTTGCAATGATTGTTTTTGTAACTGTTGGAAAAAATACTTGTTAATTGTCATTTATTGATCACATTCATTTGATTCATCATTTACTCACTTGTTGCCTTTTGACCTTATGCTTCTAGACATATCCTGGTTTCAGAATAACATTACATATTGACGGCTGAAGTGAAACTTACACATTGCAGCATTATAGATGTAAGGAAGCTAAGTTCATAAGTTCATTTCCTGCTGGAGGACTGTCAGCAAAGATAAGAAACCAATTGTCTTCGGTGCTTTTGCAGGATTTCAAAACACCGCCTGACATCTGCACAAATCACATAGGAAGTGCAGCAAGATAACTTCCTTTGTTAGTCAGAACATGCTCTGACCTACCAACTGTGTAACTTCGCATTTTCTCCATGCTGGGAATTGAATTATAATCAAACATCTATAGAGACTTTCTAGCTTTTGTGAATTCTGTCTTGTTTGATCTTTTTGGCAAACAATTTTTTCCAACAATAATATTTGGAGAGGTGTTGCATCATTTCTAAATGAATGACCACTTTGAGTCAACAAGTGTTCATGTCTTCTTTCTCATTTGGCAGTTAAACTTTTGCAGTAGTTAGCATACATCCAAGCTACTTGCCACATTCCAGTTAATTAATTGTTACACCATCTTCTTGTATAAATCATTCTTTGCATTTACATTGATTTTATGTCTGTACAAATCCTAAGCAGCCCAAACATAGAATACGTCCATGCACCATCTGCTGTCTTTTACAATTATATAGTTATTACAGGTTGACTGTTATCATCATCTGCGTTCCCCAGCAGTTTTTTAGAGTCCACCAAATCTTTATGTGGCTGGTTGCTGCTGAAAAGTGGGTTGTCAAAGGCCGTTAACCCTCCAGGGATTGGTATGAGTGTCATCTGACGACCAGACTTCTTGAACAGGAAGAAAGCAATACCTGCTCCCATTGCGATCCCAGCAATGACAAACACAACAACTAAAGCTGTGTGACCCCGACCTTGAGGATCAATGGCAACATCTGCAGAGAAAAAAAAGTAGATGAAGAGAAAGAAAATGTTTTTTTCCAAATAGAAAAAGATGAAAGCATGACTTACTTGGTTTGGGTGATGGCTTTGAAGGTAACACTGGAAAGAAAAAGAAAACTTTATCAAAAAATGTTGCAGATTTGGTTTCTTTTTAATAGGTAGAAATTATTTGCATGCTGCTAACAAATTCTAAATTACTTGCACTGTAATGTTGAGAGGACCATGTTTGTCTATGTGGTTTTTAATGTAAAATGTCAGCTTTTAGGCAGCTATTTTCCTCAAAAGAATGTAAGAGGTATCAATATGATCTTTAACAAAGTCAAACAAATGGACAAAGTTTAAAAAACTGAGGAAAAGCACGAGAAATATTTCATTTGATACAGTGTAAATATCAAGTTTACATTTTAAACAAAATATAAGACCAAAGATAATCAAATCAATTACACTACAATCTTTTTACTACAGCTAAAATGAGAAGTATATTGCTAGGGAACTGACTGAAATGCTATTGAAGTGATTTTGATAGGTGAGATTTAATTCATGGTAAAGTTTTACCTTTGGCTGCTTTACAGATGTATGGTCTGTCTTCCCATCGATTCCCCGAATGCCATTTCCCATCTGATGCACTAATCAAGCCGTAGGTGCGAGTCGGATGATCTTCCCAGTTTTCAAAATCCATGACCGTTTTGTCCAGCCACATCCATTCTCCTGGGGATAGACAGATATTTATTTTATTATTTTCTGTATTTTATGGAATATCTAAAATGTTTAAAAATAGAAATAAATAATAAATTACACAAATACGTTGCAAAACATTTGAAGGTGCCTTGAAAATGCAATTTCAGTCAACGTGAAAATTGTTTTGGTTTTAATTCTGACAGTAAAGTTCATAAACATTGTTTTTTTAAGTTCATTAATCTTGAATTGTGAATTTTAACTTAATGCTGCAATTTAAACCAAATAATTATTTGACAATATGAAAGAAAAAACTGTCCTCATCTAGTTAAAGAGCACACATTTCTCTATTATTTTAACTCACAATAACACAAGATTATTTTAGCTAACTACTTAATTAACTAAATGATTAAATAATTACTTTAGAATAATTTAAATTCTTGCTTCAAATTGTATAAACAAAATTTTTGATCTGGTGATGAATTTTTTTAAACATTATATTGTATTCTGTAATATTTAGTGTGAACAGCACATTATCCTCAAGCTTTATAAGCTAAGAATTGCTGAAAATAAACATTTTTCTTAATAAGACACAATAGTCAGATCAATCTAATACATTTCCATCTCAGGATACAAAGACATGCTGCTAAGCATTCTGGAAATAGTTCCCACTCCTGTCTTTTTCTGCTTACAGTTTTTTTAAAGTGCTAACCTAAAAACTCTTAGAGGTTTGACAAAATTAATAAAAACAAGTTGACACAACTTACTAGAGTAAGTTTATATTTCACAAACTCACAAATTCATTACCTTTCCTAGTTTTGAACAGGCCCAGCCAATAAGATGTGTGTGAGTCTCGAAATGTTTTAATGTTATTAAGTATGAATTCCTGTTCCATGGGATCTCCAATGCTGGCAAGGGTTCCACCTTCACAGAACACACCAGTAGTTAATTTTTTTGTGAATGCAACATAAATTTTCACTACTGCAGAAAAGATTTTTCACAGAAGACACCTACCATGTGCCAGACAGCTAGTAGTTGCATCTTGCCACTCTTTCTCTTCATTGAAAAATAGGTAGCAAAAATTTCTGAAAGGTTTCCAGGTCTGCCACTGACTTCGGCCAAATGAAGGCCGATACGACCCGTATCCAGGCCTACTTGGATTCGGGTCTTCTGGACAAATTCCAGGATAATCGTCTGACTTAACTTCTGGCGGTGTGTCTGTGTATTATATAAACAGTGGTACAAATTACTTATGTAATAATTCAAAAACAGATTAAGGGATTTATGTGCTTATGTGTTTATTTAGAATATATTTAGTTTGCCTTTACCTGTGGACTTCATGCAAACACTGCTGAAGTTCTGATTGCAATCACTGGTTTTCCATTTTCCATTAACATCTACATAAACACAAATTCCCTCTCTACGTGGTTCATTCTCATCCCAGTGGGTAAAAAGTAATGGCCAGCCCTCTATGTATTGGAAGTAGTTATTAGTCTGAAATTAAAAAAAGAACATCCAAAAAATAAAAAAAGACATAATACATACGGCTCAACTACCTAATCTTTTGTGTTAAGTAAACTTTGGTTACGCAGATAACCAACAAGTATCTTGTTTTGAAATTAAAGCAGAAATTAAAACATTGCTAAATATCTAAAATATCTGTTGAACATTTTTCAACTGATCAAACTGAAATTCTTGTTATAGTATATTTCCACTTAATACATCAGACATGTGTTGTACCTGCAAAAATTTGCTTTTCGTCAATTCCCTGTGAGCATTTTGTTATGAAAGCATTACATCTAATATGTTTGAATGGAATCTAGAAGAAATGTTTACTTTTAGAGGCTTTAAAGACCATACCTGGTTTTTATTGAGTCCAATCCACAGAGAACGATTAAGATTCAAAGCCAGCAGCTCAATGTAAGACTGTGTCCACTCACTCCGCACACTGACCAGTTTGGCACCCTCAGCTTCACAGGTCTTCTGAGCTTCAGACCAACTCTTTTGCTGGGTGACAAGCTTGATGGAATCATTTAGGATTTTGAAGTAATTCTCTGGATTTGCTGGTTTAGGTTTTTCAGTTATACTTGGTTCTGTTTAAGAATAGAAATGATAAGTAATATTTTTTTGAGTTTTCAATCATGGTAGTTATGTCATTGCAAAAATGTGCATTTATAGACGTATACATTTAAATAGAAATGGTTATAATTAAATACTATCTACTTGTAAATCAGAATGCATGAGTTGTGTAACCTTGTAAAATAAAACGGATAAATATTTTTTGTGCATCCTTAGTAAAGAATTTGTGTAAAAAATGTATTTGTAAAAAAATAATTACTCAAGTTTCAAATTCTTTTTGCTAATAATTTTTTACTGGTGCAAATAAAAAACTCCCTTTCTTTTGTGTAAGTTTCCACCTGCAGGTACTAATTATTACAGCTGATTGGTCAATACTAAGTCAATTAAAAATGTAACGATCCACTAAGATTACAGAGAGGTTCAGTAGGAGATTCATAGAATCTCATAGAATCAGGTGAATCTCAGTAGTGTAGAGTAGTAACATAATTCAGTATCAGCCAAAGGAAAGAAAAGAAAATCCTTTTTACAAGGTTACACAAATCAATTCACAACTACTCATTCTTATTTATAAGTATTAGTTGTGCAAATTTTGTTTGCAATTTTACCAATCATTTGCTGTTTTTTCGCAGAGAGAAATAAACTAGACCTGGACTGAAGGTTGAAAGTGGGACAGATAGGTATAGTGCGCAAGTAAGTGAAAATTTTACTGTTTTGAAAACCATCAGCAGGTACCACGTTAAATGACTTACGTATGCCACTTAAACATATAAATCCATTGATGTCATTGCAGGATTTAGGTATCCATTTTCCAATTCCATATGAAGGATTAGCGTTGATCACAGCACATTTTTTCTGTTAGAAATGACAACCCGGCAGATATAGATCAAAAAACCTTTGGTAATTAAGTGTAAAATGGTAAGAATTACATTTTAGAAAATACTCACCTCGTCTCGATCCATTAAATACAACTGCAAAATAAAGCAACATTTTAAGATTATTATAATCTGTACACCTCAGAATCAGAGAATACTTTTTGATCCCAGCAGGGGAAAACTGAGAGAGATGTGATCAGAATTGCAGGGAGAGATAATATCTATTCAGTCATATTTTCTTCATTGAGTTCCTGGTCGACCAGCCCTCACTATTAGGACATAATTTTCTGCCAGTGGGTCAGAGCGAAGCTTGTTTCATTGGCAAAAGGAATGGTTTTTGTTTATTCAAACATAAATAATCTAAGAATTACTTACGTCTTCTTCATAGAAATGCTGCAAAAGAATCCAAAAAGAAAAATAAATAATCGATAAATAGCTTAGAAATCCATCCATCCATCCATTTTCCATCACCCTTCTCCCTAACGGGGTCGGGAGTTGCTGGTGCCTATCTCTAGCTGCGTTCCGGGCGAGAGGCGGGGTTCACCCTGGACAGGTCGCCAGTCTGTCGCAGGGCAACACAGAGAGACAAACAGGACAAACAACCATGCACACACACACTCACACCTAGGGAGAATTTGGGAAGGCCAATTAACCTGACAGTCATGTTTTTGGACTGTGGGAGGAAGCCGGAGAACCGGAGAGAACCCACGCATGCACAGGGAGAACATGCAAACTCCGTGCAGAAAGACCCCGGGCCGGGAATCGAACCCAGGACCTCCTTGCTGCAAGGCAACAGCGCTACCCACTGCGCCACTGTGCAGCCGAAGCTTAGAAATCTTCAATTCAAATATAAATTTTTTAGTCATGATTTTAAAATATTAAATATACAAATAAATCGCTTTCAAGCAGTTAACTGGATTATATAAAAACCAAAAGTGAATTTTTATTAGGTTAATTATAAAGCAAATGAACTACAAAATGGTTGTTTATTTTTCAAAATATTTATGGGATTAAAATAAAATGATCAAATAACATTTTCGTACAGATTGCTAAAATGGTGAAGGAGTTGCAACTCATTAGTCAAACATTTTTCTCTAGCAGGAGACAAATTGTAGAACCACTGATTTTGTACAAAGACAGATGAATGTTTTTATCTTACCATATAACCATAATGGTGTGAAAAGTGTACACGCCTATTTCGCTAAAAAAAAATAAAACAAAATGTTATATTTAATTAATTGTTTGAGTAATAACATTTTCAAATTGACAACACGAACATACAATGTTTACTTACAGAAACATCAAGATTGACATAAGACCTTGGCCGTCCATCAGTCCAGTAAAACCCACTGCGATACGAGTTTTGAAAACCAATCCACAGGTCTCTATTTGGTGTGTTCGCCATTTCAGACACTAAAAACACTGAAAACAGAAAACAGTCGTTAAAATCCCAGACAATTTCAAATCGATAACATAATACATTTCTGGCTTTTCTGATTGCCATGGAAATTCCCATCACTTTGCATTCCAGTCTAATCATGTTTCGACCTGCAAACAATATTTCTAATGAGGGTGGTTAGTAGTCAAATACAAAGCCTAACTATAGCAAAGTTGATGGCTAGAAAACTTAGCAAAATACTAAGGTGAATATATTTGTAGCAAATAACTTGAACTGAAGTAAATGTTTAAAACTGTCATGAGAAAACAAACCTTGCTCATGTCTTGAGGGAATGGAGGCCAAGTTTCCTCCCATATCTTTACATTGTTGCCTTGCATCAAACCATGTCATGTTTTGACTATTTATGATCTTGTAACACTGAAATTGAGGCATAAGAAATTAATTTATAATTTGGGTATATTCCAACCGAATGCATTCGATCTAGCTCCAACGGAAGGAGGACCAGATATTCTCAAGATATAAAACTGAAATGCTGGCAGTTCCCACCTTGGAGTTGATGCTCTTCCAGCCATCTTTGCAGTTTCCTTGAGGTGGGAGTGTAGGAGCCACGGTGGCATTGACAGGAGGTGAGCTACTGCGCTTACAAATAGAGCCGAATTCAAATCCACAGTTGTAATCATGCCAGAACCCTGTGAAACCATAAATGATAAGTCAGGAAGCCACAATACGTTTTTGTGTGTATGTACGATTCATATTTACATATTTTTACAGATAGTTTGTTGTTTAATTTTTCTGATTTGTTTCTGATTTCTGTACTGGCCCTTAAAATAAAAATACAATAAGTAAGAAGAAAATTTACGGGTGAAGGCGAAAGTAAAAAAATACCAATAGTATTATAATGGCAGTATAATAATAATAATAATAATAACTATTTTGTTAATAGTTCATATCCCTCTCCTGGTCTTAGTTTTATCTATATTTTTGAATTGAGTCAAAGCTGGTGAACCATTTTTATGCACTAGCCTATTCTCTTGCTTCATTATCTTAAAATTGCAATCAGAAGGACAAAATAACAAAAGTTATTTTTAGTCACAAGAAAAAGAAAATCAAGTCAAACTTCAAACCATGTAAGATCTAATGATCAGTCCATCACGGTCATTCCAATTAAAATGTTCCCAAATAATCAAGGCTCACATTACTAACAACAACACATATAAAATAGTTTTTTTTCAGTTATTTTCATTTAGTTATCTACTCACCATGGAACGCTCTCATGACAACACAGTTTTCATCAGAATTAATAAAATTAGGTTGTCCTTCATCCCACATTTCATAAATTACTGGAGAACCATCCATCCACCTTAAAGCAAGAAAAGACGAGGTCAAGTATGCAAAGAAAAATACACTAATCCATTAATCTGCTCTGTTACCATTATAGTTAGTTATAAGGCTTTGGAAGAAGACTTGCAAACAGATATTCCTTTTTTCCCAGATATGTTTGGAACATATACTTACTGTAATGACTTGTCAAGATCCACAGTTAGTCCAATCCACAAAGAACTAGAACGTCCGGATATCTACACTCAAACAAAGACTGATTTTAGTTTAGGAGTGCAGGAGAATATGTAAGAGAAATGTAACAAGAAATTCAGAAGGGAATAACTAGTGTAAATTCATAACATTGTGAACTTCAGTGAACTTTGCAAAAGGCAAATACTATTCTAATCCTGCTGCATATCACCTAATTTTTTCACCAATTCATTAAGTTCGTTATTTAGCTCAGTCAAATGAGGAATTTAATGAAATTCTAGTCCAAATGCAAACAAAGTTTGTAATACTGATGTCACAAAAGAAAAAAAAAAATGAATGAAATAAATATAATTATCATACTCCAAACTAATTGTAAAAGGATTCGGAAATGATAGTTCATTTTTCTGTTATTTTTAGCATTTGTTTTTACATTTGTTGTAAATTACTACATTTGTTTTTATCCCTGGAATTAATATTCCATTGAACCTACTGAAATCTTTTGGGGTGCATCTAGACCAGTCTTACATATATATAGTGGGTGATAGTCATTTTTTTTTATAAAATAGCACAGTAAAAATGTCTGTAGGAAGAAACGTTTCATCCTGGGTCATGGATTTTAAGCCTCATCTGTTATTGAGCCAGGGCAAAACACACTACATGCTGAAAGCTATTTTATCTCTCCTCTCTCACGCTGAAAGATAAATCTACACTCCAATCTCAGGTGCTTTTTAGCTTGAGGCAGGGATGCAAAAATGCTTACAAAATGCTTACCACTGATTTCCTTAGTTTTGGGAGATAATCCAAAACTTACACGGGAAACTGACCTTATCCACCAATTACACCTACCTTAACCTCACTGTCACCGTTTACTACCCCATGAGAAAGACTTAGAGACTTTATTGCTATTTAATTTAAATTTTCAAACAAAAAAATATGGATCGGCCAAAATTGGAATCTGCAGATCAGACGTTTTAAAGATCAATTAAAACTGACAAATAAAAGGGTGGCTGAAAACAAATATTAATCTTTGTAGATTTGTATTTTTTAATGTTTAAATCAATTGTTTTTCTTCAGTTTCACAATGTCATGAGCATTTGTGTGAATTCAACTCACAAAATCCCAATGAAATACATCTCATCTATTTATGATAAAATGCGAACAAGTTCAAAGGGTATCAATGATTTTGAGACTCTCTGTTCACAGAATTTTTAATGTAAAGTAAATTAAAATTTCACTGAAATCTGGCGAATATTGATTTCTTTTTGACAAGCTAAATTTGAATTTTGTTGGATTTTGTAGTTATATCTTCATGAGCTATTGCAATTGTGCCATACCAAAGAATGAATAAACATACCTGTTTCCATAGGAAAATACGCTCTTCTTCAGTGTTGATGGTCACAAGGTCAGCATGTTTCTCTCTGCAGGATTTCCGAGCATCGTCATTGGCCAGGTTCCGGGTTTCAATAAAGTATTGATTTCCCTTCCATTCCAGCCACCCATCAGTGGTCTGGTGGTAATCTGTGCATTTGCCATAGCAAATAATGCATATTAGAAACTCTATAAAAGTAAAGTCTGATACAGTACAGGCAGGTTGTAGCCCTAGATTAACTGGCAGAGCTTAAAAAAAAATAAATCACTGATGATTGTAATTTGCTGAAAACATTAAACTCATCACATCAGATGGTAGCTATGGTAGCACAACAATCTATTTACAAATATTCTTCATTGAACTTTTTCACCACATTCAAATCTTAAATTTCAATGTTAAATAAAATAAAACCTTTTTTTATCTATGCAAGAATCATGAAATCAAATCTAACAACATTTTCATTCTCAATAAACAAATGTTAAAATTCTACATCTGTGATAAAATGTTAGCATTTATGCCTAAGCAGCTGCTTAGTTCATGTTTGCCTGGAGTCAGCTCTAAATATGACCAGCATTACATAGAGTTTGAAAATCTGTTGGTTGATTACTTACTTGGGATTTAACAGAAGTGCAAAAATATTATATTATTTATTTTAATTGTATTTTTGTTTTGTTGTTTTTAAGACTCTATAAGTATTGTCAACAAGTAACCTATAATTACCCAGTAATATTTCTACATTTCCTTTAAACTTGACATTTTTTACTACAAAATCATGGTGGCCTGTTGGTGGACCATCTTGGCGCTCCTACCACTGGGCTTTGCAGTTTTTCTAGGTGAAACTCTGGCAGACATGTAAATATGTAAAAAAAAGGCGTTTCTCAGGATTCAAACTCTTTTTGCAAGGAGAAAATGCAACCCGAACCCAAAGTGAACCAGTCAAACCCAGCCTGATTACAGATTATTAACGACACAGTTGCGATTTGTGAATTTCAAAAAGTAATATTCAATTTGTCAGAGCAAAAATATGCGCACAGTATGAGGGTTTGCCAACCATGATTAGCATCACCGCCAGAAAGTTTAAAATTTAAAAACTGAGTTATTGTATTAAAATTATTACATAATACACTCACCTGGAGTTGGAGGGGGTGGGAGTGACTTTGGAGTCAATCCTACATATAGATAGAAAGCACACCAGAAATTATAAAAGATATGGTATAATTGGGAACTATAACACAAACTTTGGTAATATTAAATGTATCGAGGCATAACTTTATATAACTGTATGCCATAGCCACCTTTTACCTGTACGGATCTGACAAACCCAGCCATTACGTGCTTCACACTGATTATCATTCCAAGACCCTGATTCATCCCAATTGTGTGCAGAGAATTCAACGCAAGATTCAACATTGTTTTTGTTGTTTGGCTCTCCATCTTGCCAGTGTTGAAAGTTTACCTGTTAAGGAAACCATTATGATAAGGATCATAAAGATCATAAATAGTTTTGTCACAGACTGAGAAGTCCTGTAAAGAAAAGCATCTGTTTACTCACTGGGGATCCGTCACTCCACTCAAAACCAGTGCCCTGGTCACTGGCACTAAGTCCAATCCAGAGTGTTGACTGTATGGTGTAGAGGTAGAAACTGGAAACAGATTATATATTTAAGTTTCAGTAGCAAATACAAGAGTGCTTTGGGTGACCTACACATTCCTCAGGCTGCCATATATGGATGAGTATGGATAAAGACCAGGGTTTGTAAGACCACTGTTCACAAACATGCGTGTTCCCTGCACTCCTATAAAAGGCTCAGTCTCTAGTTTCACTGGCTTTGTCCCTCCAACCAGCCTCTGAATTTCTGCTAACTTAAATTCAACATTTTGCACTTGCTTAATCTCTAAATATATTTTCTTTGCTTAATAAATGTATTTACTCATTTAAGTCTGTCTTGCGGTTTTGCCTCCCACAGAGGGATACTATAGACAACCCCTAAAAATATGCTTCACTGTAAAGGCACATATACACCACATTTTATAATGTAAGCATGCTACATGGTGTTTCTTATCCATAATGTGATTTCAGCCTTATTAGCAATTACTGAGAAAATACCAAAGGGATACTGATCATTTTGCAAACAAAAAAAAAAAAACAGAAAAAGAAAAAATTACATAAAAAAGCATTGTAGTGCAACTCATTGAAAAATTGCTGTTTATGGCAGTAGGTAAATAAAGTCATGCTGTACCTAGATGATTGCGTATTCATGTTCAACTCAGCAGCGCTGTGGAAGCTTAGTAGGTCTCCTCCGATTGCTCTGCAGTAGTCCCTGGCCTCAAACCATGACTTAGTCTCTGAACTAAATACCTAAAAACACAACAAGTTCACCTCCTGTTATCTGTCTGTGTCCATTCATCCCTCATTTTATTACTGAGCAAAATTCAAGTGGATGCGATGTCTCCGATCAGACTGCAGTTCACCCTCTGATGTCTTTTGTTTATCAGTTGACTGTCATCATTAAAACTATGAGAAAATGTGCAGGTTGCCTCAAACAAGTTAAAAGGGAAGATTCACACTCAGAAAGGCAAACTCATGGTTTCAAATTATTATAAAGCAGCCATTGAGGCTTATATTATTAGTGTTTCAATTATTTGAAAACCTAAAACAATCAAAATTGCAGTCAGCTATTTTTTCTAACTGACGTTGCTCATGTTGACAAATCACTGCAGTTTAGCAGTGCATACATTAAAAATGTCAAATTTCACCTTGAAGCAGAAATATCTTGATGAGATTTTGCTCCATCCATCTGCACAGTGGTCAGAGGGAGCAGTCGTTGGTGCAGGTGTCATAGCTGTCCCTTCTGCTTGATATTTGCAGATGTACTTTTCTCTGTTTGAACACGGCAAAACGTCCCAGAGGCCCGCAGTGCTACCAGTGGTCATTGCGACACAACCTTGGTTGCGGCCTTGTTGGCAAAGAAATTAAAAACTGTCATTTTAAAAGTCACTTTCAAACACATTATATGAACATAGATGTTTTGTACCTGGCATTTCCCTGTTCCAGTGAGTATATCTGACAGGGACCGTGCTGGTCCACTCAAAAACATCTAGGTTCTTCTGGTTTGAAAGCCCCAACCAGAAATGTTTCTCAGATCTGAGGCCCACCAAGCTGACCAGGAAGGCATTATCCACCCTGGAAACATGGTCAATAAAATAATAAACCATTTACCACAATAATTTTTTGTTATTAAACTTACATATTTGATTTTGAGTTACCAAATAGGTTAATTTAGCTAAAGATAAAGATTAAGTTAGGTGTGTTAGTCCTAAATACTGAGCTATTTAGATGCAATAATGTAAAAGTATTTCTTAAATAACAAGATAGAGCTACAGTATGTTTCACATTAGTTGAACAGCTGGATTTTATGAATGAGATGTTGCTGCTAAGTCGTCATACTAGGTCTAAGATTATACAGAACAACATGGTGTAATATTTCATGTGGTTTTTTTTATACATTTAAAGCTTTTTAATTGTCATTTCTTTATCTCAGAGGACCAGTTGTTTCTTCTTATGTCACCTAATTTGTTTATCCTTACAAGAAAATTAATTGTATTTCATGATTGTAAAAAAATATATATATACCTGTTTGAGACATCTGCCAAGTAAGATTTTGATCTCTTGCATTCCTCTTTCGCGTCTCCAAATGTCTTTCTTTCTGTTCCAATGAGGTAACAGTAGGAGCCGTATCTTTTCCAACCCTTTTCAGGAAAAATAAAAAAAGCATTTTAATCTCTTTCTGTGTCAAGATGCAAAACAATACAACAGGCAGCAAAATGTTGAACTGACAATTGTGAATTTCTAATTCTATTAGCACTTTGGAGATTTTTTTTTGTTTACTTTGTTGAAATCTTCCTTCTTTTGCTTTTATGCCAGATAAAATATATATATATAAAAAAAATGTTTTTCCAGACTTGGAAAAAATCACTCACAGCTTTGCAACCTTCATCTTGCCGTATTTCATCCCCAGTGGGTTCAGAAGCACCGGTTTTCATACAAATATAGCCATGGGTCTCCTTACAGTCAGAGTCAGCCCAGTTTCCATTCTACAGGAAGAAAATACACAGTTTGTTTTACAATATATTGTCAACATACACAGATTTGATCTATGCAGACCCATTCAAAATAATGTTGAAAAGTTAGTTTATTTTAGGAACTTAATGAATAAGTGAAACAAATTAATAGATTAATTACACGCAGATGGATGTTTGAATGTGTATATTTCTGTAAATTATGATTTTCCACTTACAGTTAATGAAAGTATTACATCTGAGCAATGAAACGATTTTTGAAAACACAAATGTTGGGCTAATGAAAAGTATGTTTAATACCTGATTAAAGGTTGTTATTGTCAAAAGGTGCTTTTATTCTGACAAACAAGACTCATTGGGTTGTATATTCTAATTTATTCAAAATGGCTGTAATACCTCCAGTGAGTTCTGGTTCTCCTGTCAATGGGATTTACTTGAAAAATCTCCAAATGGGTGAGAACCTGATCAAATCCTTGAACTACCGCCACTAACTTGTTTCTATGTGGAGAAACAGTTGGTGTTCTATAAAGGAAGCTCATCTACCGTCATGGATCTTATCTCATAAGTTGAGTGACTATAAATGCATTGGTAAATTGAGTTCTTTGCTTTTTGGCCCAGCTTCACCAGACCAGAACAGATTCAAATTTGTCACATTTAAAAGAGAACATAATGTTTCTCACCTGTCCTCTGACAAGAACACAATCATTTTGGTTTGTTGCACCTTGTGGTTTTCCAAACTCCCAGCTAGTGAAGGTAACTGTGGTGTGGTCAGACCAGTCAAACAGGCCTTCTGTTTTAATGTCATTGAGTCCAATCCAAAGCTCATCAGTGGAGCCTGCAGACAGCGGAAATAAATAAAGGAATTTTCATTATACATCGAAATATCTATCATTAGTTTATAGGACTTCATAAACTTTAATTTATGTGCTTAATTTTAAGATTCATTATTGTGATTAAAAGGAAAGGTAAAATAGTTAGCTTGAATTCATGTTCAAGTTAGCAATTCGATGGTTTGTCAAGTGTAAGAAAACCCTAAATTCAGAAACCACCAGAAGACAGATTGATATAAAAATAAGGGTACCATATCCAAGCTCTGACGTAATAAAACTATGGTCCTCCATATTGCGAATGCTTGCAAGATCCCCTCCGTCTTTACGACAAGCCTGCTGAGCACCAGACCAGCTTAACAGATTTCGATAAAGCTGGAAGCAGCGACCATTGTATGGAATCCATGGTGAAGAACAATATCCCACGTCAAGAACTGATTGCAGGAAACACAAAAAGGAGAATGTAAACCACAAGGTGCAATTAATATAGGTTCACAACATCAAAAGCATATTTTATTTCTCCCAGAACTGGTAGTAAAAATTATTTTACCTGGCGTTGGAGAAGCCAGAACTCCTTTACTGTAGCAGATGTAGCCGAATTTCTTGCTGCATATTGAATTTTGCCATCTGTACCCTACGGTTCCATCCATCATTCCACAGGTATATGCTGGATGGGTGATCGGGTGTCCTAAAACGACATAATGGAAAATGTTAGGTATGTTGTCACTTATCCTAACTATTTTTTCACATCAGGATTTAATTTTGTAATTTAGTTTTCCATCTTGGCAGAAAATGATTGTGTAAATCCAACGCTGTGTCTAGAGTCTTTGTTGTTGTATATAAATGACAAGAACAGTAACTCAAAAGCAACACAAGTTTGTAAAAAGTTAAAGGAAAGCAATTTGTGGACCTTGTGATTTTTATCAAAATATGAGACTGAAAAATCCTACCTGAATCCCAATTAATGTAACGAAAAGGGTCCCCATTAGACCACTTCCAGCCATGTTCTGAATCCAGAGTCAGCCCGGTCCAAAGTTTATATCCTTGGCGAATTCCTTCTGGCTCGAGCAACGCTATATGAGTGAAATAAAAGAACGTTTAAAAAGAAAGACCGTGAAGAGCTCATGTATTTTCTTGCCAGTCTGAGTTCTTATAAGTCGTTGAACCTGTGATGTAAGCCTCCTCGTGGGGGTCAGTGAAGGTGAGCAAGGAGGCGCTCTGCTGCGTGCAGCTTTTTTCAGCCTCTGCCCACGTCACAGCAGAATTGGTGTTCAGTTGATAAAATGCTCCACTTACTGGATGTTTGATCCAACCGTCCTTACCTGCAAAACATTATATACAAGTTCATCTAACTAAATTTAAAAAAAACAACTTTATCTGTCATGAGGACATCAGATAACATGGACACATTCTCAGGGTGACCACTTAAGAGTTAAATAGCAAATTAATGTTATTTTTTAAGTAATTCTACAAAGAAATGTAACTTTTACAAGATTTACCAATTTACTGAGGTGGCATATTTATGTTATTTTGCTTTTCTCACGTTTTTTTCAAAGAGCTCAACATTCACTAATGGTAAAATGCTTTTTTAATTTAAAATGGCAAAACAATAAGCATTTAAAACACTAACTGTACTATATCACTAAGATGAAAAGATTGTTCAGTACTCACTGGTTGATGGGCAATAGCCCCATATCTGATTGTTGTATTTAGTTTCAACAGAACACCAGTTATTTCGGGAGTCGGTGGAAGTGCAACTTGAGTACCACTGGTTTTCGAAAAAGAAAGGGAACATGCAGGGCCTTCCTGCTGCATTGCCTCCTATCGTATAATGTTCTGAAAAATGAATAAAAAAAAACCCACAAAAAAATAGTTGTAATTAAGCACTCTAATTGATACTGATTAAAAATTAGTTACTTGGGTCTTGTGAAAAATGCAGTTTTATACCTCTGTAAGTTCTTGTGCAGGCTCCACTGGATGTCCCTGATATCGTGAGTTTGCTGTTGGGTCCTGCTGTTGTCACCAGTACAGCTTTGTTATCTGCTTGGAGCTCAACAAATAGCTTGTGTTCGGTGTTTGCTTGGAGGGTGAGCATGGTTCCATTCGTGCAGTTCCATTTTTGGAGCTCACTGGTTTCATCACAATCATAGAGGCTTACTTCACTCATCACAGTTATTCCCTGGGCTCCCAGACATTTATTTTTCCCAGGCACCAGCAATCGGTCAGCAGTTGTCCAGCGTAGTTCTTGGCAAATGGAGTCCGTTTTAACCAAGCAAAACCCAGCTGGGTTGGTAAGTTGAAACGGTGAATCTGAAAAGAGAAATTGTTAAAAAATGAAAAGTTCTCATAAATATTTCAGTAGTTAGCTATTAGAAAATGTTTTGTCTATATTATACAGACTTAAAAGCAATAATTAGACACAGATTTCTATGTGCAACTACTGCTATTTAAAAAATCTGAAACAGATTGAAATCAAGAGTTGGAATACTGCACCATCTAATGCCAGGCACTGTAGCATTTTCAGTAGGAGCACAGTGACTATACATGTGCTCCTCATGATTCTTCTTAGACTTTCTTCCCAGGCGAACGCTTAATCCATGTAATGTCCACACAAAATCTAGAAGTTGTGTTGGTCAATATGAAGAGATTGGGGCTTTTATCCGGAGACGCATCATGACAAGCCACGTCATCACATCTCTTTTTTTTATTCTTTCTATTTAGTCAGCATCATGTCTGGTTTGTTTACTTCTGACAAACAAGTAATTACCATATAGTTCCTGAAATCTGAATGAGCAATTCGTTTGAAGAAAGATACTCTGTGCACCACGTTCTGCCTATGACCTGTTCTTTGCATCCCAATAGACAGGAAAATATGTGCGTAAACGGAGACCACAGACAGACGGACTTCTTGTGGTTGCACAAGACATTTTTGAGAAAGACTATGACTAATCAGAAAACCAACCGTTCAACTGTCATTTGTCATCAACATCAAGTGCTTCTCATTAACTTGTGTAACAACTTAATAGAAAGTCACTAAAAATTCAAAGAGAAAGCATTCCAACAACTGCACTGACTTTAAGTTAAATGATTTTCAAGTCTTTGAAAGCTATATGTTTTAGATTTACAACTGTTTCCAATGCATTATGTACACAAAATGAACCGTAGACAGTTAGGGATGTGATATATCTTGTGGTTTACAAAGATTTAGACCAATGTAGTAGAAGTCAGCTTGAGAAATTATCTGGAAACTATTGGGAAATGGTTGCAAAAAGGGAAGTCTTTATAATGCTGACTGTGATTTTCTTTTCTTACTTCTCTGGAAAACATTTCATTAAGTTCAGTTTAAACTGTTAATCATTCAAAAGTCTAACTTTTCTTAAAGAGAAAAACTTTATATTTTACAGGAATAGTGTTCTACAGACACAATGTTTGGAAATGAGCTTTTAGTCACATTGGACTTTCTACCAATGTTTTATTTAGAAACTTTTTCAACAATCTTCTATTTAAGTAAATGTGTGCATTGCCCATTACAATGTATTAATGGCCATCATTTTCTCATGGCAAAGTTTAAGAGTGGCAGAGCTCTTCATTAAGTGTGTTGTTAACTAATAAGGAAAATTGTAAAATGCATACATGAAAATAAAAACTAGTAGGAATATATTATAAAGCTAAATCTAAAAAAATAAAGTAGAAATAATTGCACATTAGTAAAAGAAAAAAAATGTAAAAAGAAAATAAAAAAAGAGAAAAATTGATATTTAAATTGAAACATATTTATTTACCTACATATCTTACTGTCTACTACTTCCCCGTTCTGATATTCAACCGTAACTTCAGCGAATCTTTTCTGTTGATGCCTTGAATTGCTTCCATGTGATTGGTCTATTCTGATATTTGCACTGTGAGACTACTGTCTGCCATTTAACGTATATTTTGGAAAATTAAACAGAAAGGCAAAACTGTGTTACACTTTCAAGTACATTTATTTTCAGCGGAGGAATAAACTGACTGCAAACATCCAGAGGAGCAAATATTCAGTGCTATATTTTAACCAAAAGTCAAAAACACTCCTTCGGTTTGTATCATTCGCCTCTAGTAGTTCTTGTGTTCGTATACAGACAGTTCTTGCTTTATATTGGCACTAAGCACTACTCTGCTACCTTGGAGTACAGTCCATGAAACATATATTATGGATCCATTTATTACAAGTACACTTAACGTATTTTAAAGATATGCATTTTACATTTAACATACAAGCAATGCCACTAAATTCAGTTCAAATTTGATTTCCTTCGACAGAATTTGACAGGAAATGTCTTCTTTTCTGTTGAAAATGTGTCATACTAAATTAAGAGCTGCCATATATAAATATGCCAAGGGAAACTTTTTGTGACTTCCTCTAACATGATTTCAGTGGAAAGAAACATTCTCCCTCCTTTCTTTATCATTATGCAGAATTCATTTAAAGAAATCAATAATTACAGTGCTGACATTGTTTAACCCTAAACAAGTATGGAAATGTAATTTTAAAAAAATGAACAGTGTATTATCATGAACAGTTTAATGTCTTCTTTTAACATTGACAGGGTGTGTCCTCCATTTTACATTCAAACAGTAAAAGCAATAAACAGCATGTAGAAAAAGAGCTTAACGTGTAGCAATTATATATACATTCTGTCATGGGTAGAGAAAGAACAAATACAGTTATTGTTAAATTACTGAATATTTATTGTTTGCATTAAAAACAAAATACTGAAGCATAGTTGTGTTTACAGAAAAATTAATCTCAGACTAGTTTGCACAACTTCAACTTCTGCAAACTCCTAAATCACAGAATTAAAATGGGCTCTGGATTTTCTGGGGAGATATCGGAGACTTCGGCATTCTCGATCAATTTATTGGTGTCGACCACATCAGGCTGAGATTTTTCGCCATTGAAGTACAATGGATTGTCAAAGGTGGGGAAGGGACGAGGAGATCTCTTGTAGAGCAAGAATGCGACAACAGTCATTGTGGAGATGATGGCGATAAGCATCACGACCACCAAACTTGTGTGGACACGGCTGCGTGGATCGTCTCCTCCGTGAGGCTCTGCACATGCAACAAGCAGACAGGGATAAGGTTTTACTCAATGCCATTTGACTGTAATATTGGAAGAAAATGCAAGTAATCAAAAATTGCACAAATCATTAAGAGGTTTAACTTACCCAGTTTTGGATCTGTGTCTGTCAACATAACTGTTCAGAAAAAAAAAAGTGTGAAATAATGAATCTCTTTTCTTAAGTTCAGCTGTGGTCTATATCTTGTAAGGTGTGTAATTTAGAACGGCTTCACAGGAATTTACAGAGTTTATCAATGAATGTTCCTGATGGAATCAAAAGACTAAATAATATATGCAACCTTTTTGAAGTATTGGGTCCATACATCAAGATACAGTGTAACAAAAATCAGCTCCTGTAATTAATAGGAGCTGATTATTATAGGAGCTCCTAAATAGACTCCACTGGCATTATGTATCAACTTTATGGTTTAGTAGCTTCTTTATTCAGCTTTGCAGCAATTACTGCCATTATTTTATGTATGACTGTGGTCATACATAAAGTATTATATTTTGTAGTACTACAGTATTCTGTAGTATATCTTACTACAGAATACTTTTGTCACAAGAGAATTTAATTGACTCAGTAAATTTAATTTACTGAGCCACAAAACCTGCTGCCACAAGGTTTTGTGGCAGCAGAATTAAACCGAATCATTAACCCTCCATCGCTGAGCTTAACATTTGAAAAACAAAACGCCAAACACCAAAGCAGACAAGTGTATTTTTTCTTTTCTGAGTTGGATTTGTAAAGATAAGCTGAATTTTTAAACTTCTTCAAAAGGTTTTTGCACTGTGTGATATTTTATTGTTTACATATTCATTGTTTTTGCTTATTTATGTTTTTTTCAAACAAATCTTCCAATCAGTCTTGAAAGAGTTTTAAACTTCGCTTCATTATGGGATTTCTAAAGCGGCCAGATCGTATGTTTTCTATCATAAAGCAGCTTACCTTTGGGTGTTTTACAAATATATGATCTGTCGTGCCATCTGCGCCCTGAACTCCATGTCCCATCTTTAGTTGTTATGGCTCCAAAATCAGAATCAGGTTCGTCTTCACCCCAGTTGATATAATCAAGGGGAGTTTTATCAAGCCAGGCCCACGACCCTAGTGACAAAAAGAAAAAAAGAAAATGCTGACAACACTTTTAAAATTAAGGAAGTGATTATAATATTTTATGTTTCAGTTGGCGCAGCTGAAAACCCAAGAGGCTTAAAGTTGTTGCAATAAGTTGTACATTCTCAGTGATTTGCAAATACAATTCAATAAAACACTTTACATGAAAATGAATAGGCTAAAAAACGTCTTACCTTTGTGTGTCTTGAATAGACCAATCCAAAAAGAGGTGTGGCTGTCTTGAAATACTTCTATGTTGCTTTGGAGAAACGCTTGCTCCAAGGGATTTTCAATACTTGTCAGGACGCCACCTTAACATCAAAAATTATTTGGTTGTAACAACATCTGGATATTGTTTTTACTCATATTAGCTGACCATATAGTTTTAAGGAAACTGTTCTTACCATGTCTTACACAACTGCTAGCTGCATCTGCCCATTCAATTTCATCTGTGACAAACAGATAACAGTTGGCTTGATATGGCAACCAGGTGTAACTATCCTGGAACTCCACGCTGGTATCTTCAGGGCAGCGTCCAGGAAATACAGTGGACTCTGTAGGTGGAACATCTAGAAAAGAAATCATTGATTGTGGTGAACATAAAAAACCAATTTAGATTATCCTGCTTTCTACAACTTGGAAGATAGCAACACTTTTTTGCTAAGACAAATCTTTGTTAATACATTTGCTTTAGGGAGATTCTTTAATTCTTCCCATTTCATTATTTTGTTATAAGATAGACAACTGTACAACCTTAAAGTCTTGGTAAATTTCTTCATAAAAACACTTAGAGAACAATTGTAGAAATCAAGAACATATATTGTTATTTAAAGATACAATAATGCCTTTTCTCAGACAATCTTTATGAAAATGTTGTTCATCCAACATTGAACTTCACTAGGTCTTTTATTTTACTTTAGACACATTCCAAATATTTTCTCCGTAAAACATTTCAAATAGATTATTCAGTATCAAACAGCCAAAGCCATCTCCACATTTAACTGAAACCAGCCTAAATTGTTAAAATACGAAATATATAATTACATACAGTCCAATTATAGTACAATATAGTCAGCTGAATAAAAACAGATTAATTAAAACTTAATATTATACCTGCAATTTGCATTAATTGCAGGTATCCAGTGCATATAAATTTATGCTGAGCAAACAAAAGCAACCCAATAATGTGGCACATTTGGATTTTGATGATTGAATTTTGCATCATTTTGTTCTGAATCCTGCCATAATAGTCACACCTGTTGACATCATGCAGACACTGTTCATAGTCTGGTTGCAGAAAGCTGTCCGCCATTTTCCATCCACATCAACATACACACACGGTTTATTCCTTCTTGGTTCATATTCGGCCCAGTTGGTGGAGCTCAAGTGCCAGCCATCAATGAACCTAAAATAACCTTGAGTCTGAAAGCAAGGACACATTTCTTATTAAGAAAAGGATTTCTTTTAAGCATGTTAGAAAACCTCAACCTGAATGAGCAAACAAAAATACACATTAAAACCAAATTATGAACGTGTTTCAGATTTCTGCAGCTCTTTACCTCATCTTTGTTAAGTCCAATCCAGAGAGGGGTTTTGAGAGTCAAAGCCAGTAACTCAACATAGGCATTTGTCCACTCAGTTCGTAGGCTAGCCAGGTTGGCCTTGTCATTTTGACAAAATTTCTTGGCTTCAGCCCATGTCAGATTTTGAGTCACAGCTTTGATGCTGTCATTTCCCAGACTCTCATAAGTGGTAGGACTGATTGGATCGGAGTTATCTGAGATAGTCGGAACTGATGGGAGCAAAGCAAAAGCAATTTTATTTTCAGTTGAAAAGCTGTTGAAGGTTATAAGCCTCAAAATGTTTCCAAACCAGCAAAAGCTTGAACTCACCGAGGTTTTTATGACAAATATATCCGTTTGTGTCATTGCACGACTTTATCAACCATTTACCAATCCCGAAAGTCGCAGTGCTGGACATAAGCACACACTCCTCCTGATTATGAGTAATAAAAAAAATATTGTTAAAACTTATTTTTACCTTCAAACCCATAATAAGCAAAAGTGGAAAACATTTCTTTAAGATTTATTTTTATTTATTACCTCATTCCATCTTTGATAAAATGATCCAGGACGTCTCTGATTTTTCTAAAGGGCAAAGGCAGATGCTATTGATAAGAACTAATTTTCTTTTGTTATTCCTAACTTCATACTAAATCTCTTACAGATCAGAGTGAATAGACAACAAAATAATAAGTCCTTTAGTCCTTATTAGTCAATATAATTTCTTAGCCACATGAGGTCAGAAAAAATTACAATTTGCTGCATGGAAACATTTGCTTTTGAATCATATTCTTTTCACATTGCAGTGCAGTAAAGCAAAAGTTGACAAAAATATGCATTGTTTTTTAAACAACGCATTAGTTTAATGAAACTAATTCATTCATAACAGTGTTAAGAATTAATATTAACCCTGTTGATAAGCATAACACAGTAGTATAACTGAGAATATACTTACAGAATAACCCCAGTTGGTGTATTGCCTTGTTTTTCCATCACTCCAGAAAAATCCATCTTGCCTTATACTGTTTAATCCAATCCATAGATCCGTATTTGTTGCCATAAGCATTTTGGTGATCAAGAATGCTGTAAATTCAAAAATGAAATTTTAGGGTTTTTTTTTTTCAAACTGAATATAGCAGGTTTTTAAAAAAAAAAAAAAGAACATTAACATTTAATATGATAGCAAACCTTGAACTTGTCGTGTAGGAATGGAAACTAATTTGGCCTCAAAATTGGCACACTGAGTTCTTGCATCTTCCCAAGTCAACTTGCGGTCACTTACTATTTTGTAACACTGTTGGCAACAAAAACATTTGAAATATGTAAAGAAAACAAAGCTTGATGTTAAAATCCTACACAATATATTCCTAATAAAAGCCAGGTATCTGGCTTGAACTCCCCCAGGACTCCTTCAAAATGAAGGAGCCAATTGGACCAAACTGTCCATAAAAATCATTAGACATGATTCCTGCTCCATCCGCATGGTTGTGTCCTTGCCCACAGACACATTTCACCTACTGGAGCCAAAAGTTGTCGTTCCAGTAATTCATCATCTTTTGCGTATGAAAGTTTGCATGAATGGAAATGATTGATTTCACTGTCTGCTGATCTAATTTAGATTTTTTTACCTTCGAACCAAATTTTTTCCATGTTGGTGGACATCCACCTTTGAGAGATACTGTTGGGGCCGCAGTGGTGTTGACAGGTGGCGAGTTTGATCTTTCACAGATGGACTGAGCTTCTCTTCCACAGTTTGAAGTCCGCCAATATCCTGCATAGACATCAGAGATTCACTGAATAGCATCTTCATTTTGAAGCACCATGTTAATATTTTCAGACATTTCAGTTAGTGTTTGATACCTTTTTAAATATGCACATTTGTGATATCCTTACTTACCCATATGGTAACCCATGGAGACACAGTTCTCATCAAAGGCATTGGAACTCGGCTGATTTTCATCCCATCTTTGATAAGACACTGGAGTATCATCCAACCACCTGGTACCACAGACAGTCCATTTGAGTAATGTATATTTATGTGAACAGAGCTTTCTGTGCTACAATATTGTAATTAATGTAATGGTTATGGAACAGAATGGTGAGAATTAAATAGGTTTTGGCTTATATTGGTAACTCTCCCTGAGTTATTGATCATAAAAAGGAGCAAAGTCTGGAGGAACTCAAACTTGGACCTGGAACATTGTTAAGTTGTAAACCTAACCATTCTGGCTTCCTTAGATAAACAGAACAGGAATAGTTTATTCAATGCAAACAGTGATTTAAATGTTTCTAAATTGGCATTTGCATCAAAGACCGACATTTCTGACTTTAGAATATTCCCAAAATATGTCCATTATTCATGCATTTGCCCCCATGGCTACACCGTCAGGTTAACTGAATAAATGAGGTTCTGTCACATTCAAATAAAAACAGAAAGGAACCTCAAAAAAAAATGTAAGTAATATACATAGCTCGTATGTATTAGTAATACTCACCAAAATGACCCATCAAGATCCACTGATAAGCCTATATACCATAACCCATAGCCTCTTGAAATCTGTAGAAAAAAGCAAAGCAAATGCTGTATATGAACAGGCATATATGCTATATAAGTGTGCTGTGAGGTAAGATGACTCTACCCACCTGTTTCCATAAGAAAATGTTTTCCTCTTTATTGTTGATTACTACCAAGTCACCATGTCTCCTTTTGCAGAAGTCACGAGCCTCTTCCATAGATTTAGACATTCTGTTCAGGAAATATTGTTTCCCTTTCCATACAAGCCAACCGTCCGATGTGGTGTTAAACTCTGTAAAGATTTTGAATGGATGCGACATTCATTTTATTCAAGTTACTAACATGGCATTTAAAAAGTGAAGACATTTTGGTTGGTGTTTTCTTTGTGACAATGCTTATTAGCAATGAATATTGAAGAGCTTCTTGTTTTATGATGACAAATTTCTAAGGATTTTTTTTTTAGGCACTAAGTATATTCAGTATGTGGTTGTATACTAATTTCCCTCTTCCAATCATGATAGAAACTGAAAGTACTTGCTAGTTTTCTATGACAGAAAAAAATTATTAATCTACATTCTTTTGTCACAGCCCAGAGTTATTATGGTGAGTTAGACGTTCAATTAGTATATTTAAAGGATTCAGTGTTTTAATTTTAAGGACAATGTCAATGTAGTCTTACCTGGTGCTGTGTTGTTGGGAGGTGGTTTTAGAGTCGCTCCTGTAAAAACACAAAGCAAGTTTAGATGTTATGCAAGTCATTTTAGGTATACATGTTATTTTCTTAATTGTTTGCATTTGACGTCACATTGTAAATTGTGACAGCAGCCATTGAGTGAAACTGGATCCAAGTCGGGATTTTTTTTTTTTTTCTATATATAATTATGTAATATAAACAAATTGAACTAAAAACACATACTTCAAAATATATTTTTAGAAAAAGGTATATATTTTTTTCTTTATATTTTCTCTCTACCTGCTCGAATCTGACACAACCAGTCGTTGTAGCTTTCACAGTTCAGGTCATTCCAGGAGCCATGCTCATCCCAGTTATACAAAACAAACTCAGTACAGGTTTCATCATTGTTGAAGTTGTTTGGTTCTCCTTCCTGCCAGTGCTGGAAGTTCAACTATAAGAAAAAGATATAGTAAAAAGTGTTTTGTTAATTTTATTTTAGAAATGTTAGCTAAATCAGATTGATATTTGGTTTTAAAAAAGAAAACTAAAAAACTACGAACCGCACTTCCATCAGTCCATACATAACCGTTTGGATTTTCAAAGTGAAGTCCAATCCAAGCTTTGCCACCTCTGTTGTGGAAACATATTTACACAAGTCAGAGATTAAACTTTGGTGTAAGATAGAGATGTGGTTAGAGGTTACAAAAAAGTGAATTACTCAGTACGAGCATATTATTCGGATATATCCTCCCCCTGAAACATGTGGTAAAACTTAAAATACCCAAGACAATTGTGAAAGATACCACAACTTTGAACTGGTGCTTGGTTTGTCTGCTATAAGCCCAACTGGTTTATGAAGGACACAGTAACATTTATCACGAAAATGTGTATTTGCTATTCAAAAATTCCTTTACGCAAATAATGTATTCCTATTAAATTAGGAGGTCTGTGGCTGTGCAAAACGTGCTTATTATTCTTATTTTTTAAATCATTCACAGATCTGACTATTATGAGCTCCTTTAGGAATGAGATGTTTCAGGAATATGTCACTATTGTGCAAATAAGCTGCTGAGTGGAAAAAGCTGAAAGGGGCAATGAATTTTACCTTTTGTTTCACCGCTGACCTGTTTTTAAGGTGGAAACAGCACAACCCCTCTAAAATAATTGCTTTTAGCATAGGATACTTTTTCTCATTTAATATACTTAATAGGACAGCTCTTGTCTTTGAATGTATAGCTATAATCATAAGAATTTCCTGAAATGCATGTGTTAAACAGTTTTTAGCTGTGGATAGTATACAGTTTTACTTGTGTATTGTGCTATTTAAGGAGATCTGTTTCTATGTCTCATTTTAAAACTTGAAAGACTCACAATTTCCGGTATGCACACATTTAGAACCCACAAGTACTTGAATTAATTTGCATCAAAATTGATAAAATGAAAAAAATCTGTAAATCTGTATGTATGTTCATATATATGTATAAATATATGTGTGTATGTATTTTTTTCCTTCTTTCGGCTCTGATAAAAGTTTAAAAATTCAACAAAGAAAAAAAGAAGAATGAAAAAAAATCAAAGAGGGCCAAATGACATAAAGCTGTGTTTTCACTTTATTAAGTATATAAAGGAGGGGTTAGGGGTTCCAAAATAGTTACTGTATAAGACTGTAGTTATTTTTAACAACTAGTCTTTTTAAGACCAGAAGTTTGCAGCCAGGGAATAACTATAAATAAACACCAAGTAGATGTAATACCTAACCATGTGAAACTTGAAGTCCAACAAACATTTAGACACAAAAACACATTTAATTATTTACTAATATAATTAACATAATACATTCCAGATTTAATCACATAGAAAACAATCTAAGGTGGTAAGGAGAACTCAAAGTCCACAGCATTTGGAATCACATTCCAGCATCTGTCCAATAAGCAGAACTGCACCAATATAAAATAATAACAACTACTGTTTATTTCCATCTTGTTTGTGATTGTTCAGATATGAAATAGTGATCAAGCCCAGGATTGTGGCACATTTAACTGGAGCAGAGAAGGAAAGTAGACAGCGTTGAAAGTGCAGAAAAATATAAAGATTGCATTGTAACGTCGGCCAAATTTTCATATCCTGCATTCCTGATAATTACTCTTCATCTTAGAACATTTAACTGTGTAATAATAGCGCACTATTTAAGTCAGTCTGGAGGAAAAAATACACAAAATATGATATATACAATGTAACAATAAAAATAAATAAAAGGAGTCTCACAGAGAAACCTATTAAATTAATGTGTGTAAGCTCCTGTCATGAGTTTCAGCCTCCATCCTCCTCAGTCATTTTAATAGATAATCGTAGCACAGGTATGTTTTGCTTATCAACGGATAAGAACCACTCACTAGGTAGTAGCTCAGGAAAGGGAGGACATCACATGAAAGTAAGACTGTCTTGTTCCAAGCACCACACCAGGCAAATTAGATATTGGTTCTCTGAAAAATGATGAAAACTCTGACATTTTCATCAATCAAAGAACGCCCCCGGGATGGTTTGAATAGAATCTGAAAAGTGGCCGTGTCTGGGGAATAAAGGACAATTGATCACTTGAAGTAATCAGTAATTACCTTGCAACCATTAGTTCAGAAGAGCTGTGGATGCTTAACAGGTCTCCTCCTATGGCCCTGCAGTAATCTCTGGCTTCAAACCAGGTCTTCTCCTCTGAACGCGGTCCTGTGAAAAACTTAAAAGCAACAAAAAAGAGTTACCTAAACCGAAGTGTGGAAAATCAGCATATTCACAAAGTAATAGTTAATATAATAATTGTAATAATCACAAATTAATTTTAAGAGAATAGAATCTTTTGTGTTAATTGCTTTCATTAAGCTACTTTTATTTACCTTCGAGCAAACATTTCTTGTTCCCACTCGATTCCAACCGTCTGGACACTTGGGAGGAGTTTGAGTTTGGGGCGGTACCGTTGAAACTACCCCCTCTGCCATGTATTTGCAGATGTATTTCTCCTTGTTGGTGCAGGGCAGTATGTCCCAGAGTCCAGCGGAAACCCCGCTCGCCATGGCAACACAACCTTGTAGGTTACCTAAATGATTCATGAAATTAGAGTGATATTTTTTTTATTTTATTTTTATCTGTTTGTTTTGTTTTCTGCTTTGTATGCCTTAAGTTGAGCAATGATATTTCACAGAGATTCATACCTGGCATTCCACCATTCCAGTGAGTAAATCTCACAAATTCTGTATTGGTCCAGGTAAAGACATCAAGGTTATTCTGATTGGAGAGACCGATCCAGAAGTGTTTCTCCGGTCTCAGTCCTACCAGACTCACAAGGAAGGCATTATCCACCCTGTAGGTATTTATAAATGTTAATAAATCTGTGTTTGTAGTGCATTTATGCTTCATCTATCAGTAGTGAAGGTCGCTGCCTGGTCTTAAGCTTTGGGCTTGAAAGTTAAAATGCTTCTGAACTATTGCTGCAAGTCAAATTGTTAAATATTGTTGAGTAAATTTTAATACCTACAGTCTGTCTCAGAAATATCTAGAGGTTAGTAATTAAACACTAGGAGAATTTTCACCCAGTTGAGATATCAGCTAAGTAGGAAGCTGAGCTCTTGCATTCTTCTTTAGCTTCTTCAAAGGTTTTGGTCTCAGTGCCCACAAAGTAACAAAAAGAGCCATGTCTTCTCCAGCCCTGAAAAGATTTTGGTCATTGATTAGAATCAAACATTTATACCAAACCTTGTAATCTTGTAATGTATTTTTTCATGTGAAATGTTAGTTATTGAAAACATATGATTCATAATTCACTCACAAGTTTGCAGCCGACATCCAAATGTAACTCGACTTCAACTCCAGTGCTTTCAGTGGAACTTTGCTTCATACAAATATATCCGTGCTTTTCATCGCAGGATCTGTCCGCCCAATTTCCATTCTGCAAAAAGTAAAGTTTTAAAAGTTGGATGGTGGTAAAACCATTTACATCAATATAATATATATATTTTTAGTGTGTTTGGTAATACTACAAAAAAGCATGATAATTGATCACAACGTAAAGTTTTGGTGCAGTTAGCAAGGCAGAGCTTTTGCATATTCAATAAAAAACAAACAAAAAAAAACATAATGAAAATTGTGAATGTATAACCTGGTATACAAAACTAACAGCAGTGCTCATATTTAGCCGTTAGTTTTGTTGCTTCTGTTCTCTGATCCCGTTTCAAACAGTCTAAAGTTAGATCAGAGGCAAAGTAAGAGGCGCAAATACAAATTATTCTGAAAATACTATCTTTTGTTCATGTTTATGTAGATCTGACCAATAAATAAAATTTTATTTGAACAACTTAACTATTCATCACAACAATTGTATAGCAAGAAAAATATACATATATGCAGAAACTAAGTACATATGGATACCAAAAAGTAGTGTATTCCAGTCAGGAAAAAATTATATGATTTTTGCCAATTTATAACCTTGATATTTTAAAAGGTAAAAGAAATTTTTTTTTGCAAAAACGTAGACAAATAAAACAAAACAATTATTCGAATATTATCTGAAATATCCGATTATGTGACAATAGTCAGTCTTAGTGATGATAGATAATAATGGTAATTGAGTTAATAGTGATATGTGCACATATAAAATATATGCACATGTGTAAAGAACAAATGCAGACGCTCCATACCTCTCCTTTAATGAGAACGCAATCTTCTTCATCAGTGGACACTGTGGGTTCGTTAGCTTCCCAGCTGGTGAAGGTGACGGTCGTGTGGTCACTCCAGTCAAACAACCCTTCAGTGTTTCTGTCATTCAGTCCTATCCAGAGCTCATCAGTGGGTCCTATGGACATTTAAAGTGAAATATTGTAAAATATTAACATGGAAATGATGATGTTACAGTGTGCATGTGTTTGAATGTGCATGTTCTCTTCATTAATTGGAGTGTTTGAAACAAGACTTTACATGAAGGAAACAGCATGACTTTATGGGCGAATTTATGTCCTTACATGTAATTTGAGTCACAGGTTGGTAGATTCACAGGTGTTTTAAACCATTTGCAAAATCTGTGATAATTTATTTTTATTTATTTATTTTTACTAAAGCAGATGGACTCATTGTTTGCCATTATGTATCTTATAATCTTGGCTATAAAAGTTTGTGCCACTCAAAATGAAAACACATACAGGAAATGCTGTTTAATCATTATAATGCAGAAAATAATTTAAAAATCTAATTTAAAGTATTTTCTGGATAGCAAAGAGGTTGATGTTGCCTCTCTTTTGTTCTTTTAAGAAGAAGTCACTACCACATATTGATGATAAAATGTCTTCTCCTTCTGCAGTGTCTGATATACTGTGTCTTTACGTAGGACAAATACGTCTTGCTGGCTCGGAAAAGGCCTTTTTTAATTGTTTTCCTATGGCGCTGAAACAAAAGACCAGCACGCAATATTGTGATTAAGTATAAGAATGTCTTGTACCATATCCAAGCTGAGAGATGACGAAGCTTTGGTCCTCAATGTTGCGTATGTTAACGAGTTCACTTCCCTGTTTGCGACAATCTGTCAGAGCATCGGGCCATGACTTTGCTGTGCGCTGAAGGTAAAAACAGTGTCCATTGTAAGGGATCCAGTGATCTGAGCAAACTCCTTCTTCAACTGATGAAAAGAACAAACATGCAAAGACTGAATGACAAAGTTCTTTGACGTAATAATGCAGAGAAAATGCAAATGTAAAATTTTTCAGTGTGAAGTAATTTTCAGTACATCGTGGCGGAGCTGGCGGGGTTCCGCCTTTGTAGCAGATGTAGCCAAGTCTCTTTGTGCAAGTGGAACTTTGCCAGGAGAACTGCCCAGCGGTGTCAAGAAGTGCACAGTTGTGTCCGGGATTAGGAAGCGGATGCCCTGAAACAATATTGTAATTTATGTCAAATTTACACTTTACTAAGGAAATTATCAGAAAAAAAAGTACCATCACATATACGACTGTTAGATATTTTTTGGTATTATCATTTTGTTATTACTTTAGTTCATATTCAGTCTAATGTTAATCAGTATTATTGTGATTTTTAGTTTAAAGTGTTCTCTTCCTTATGTGTGTATAAACTGACCTGGAGGTTACTGCTGTCTGTTTATCTTCATGTGAGATAGTCAAACTTTGTGGTTCTCAGACCCTAGATTCTTCTTGTGTTTATCTACCCATTCCTTAGTTGTTAGTTTGACCTAGAGCTGAACTGGGCTCAGATTGTAGATCAGATATCACACCTGGAACTGAGTTGTTTAGGTTAAATGTTTTACGACCTCTGTTGTTTTCCTGACTGCCCCCTGTGACTGTTTTTCTTTGACAATAAAAGAAGGAGCTCACGTGAAAGCAGAACTCTCTGTGAACGGCGTAAAGAAGTTGTTCATGGAGACTTCTCCTTTTGCAAAAGCTTGACCATATAATTCATATACGTTGTCTGTGGTTTTTATTTTTGTAGGTTCGAGGAAAATACCTTACAACGACCATAACATGTAGCAAGTCAAAAATTAGTAGTTATGTTTTTTAAAGAATTTCACAGAAAATTAGAAAGGTAGATTCTCATTCAATTCTCCCCGAGGTATGCATGCAATCGAGCTTAACTTATAATATGAACTGTTGAAAACATGTTTAATATTATGTTTTTGCACTGAGTCACCTGATTTACAGCAATCTATCCTCCAAGAATATGGAAACAGTGGCCATTTCATTCCATTTAGCTTTTGTTTTTGCATATTTTAGCCGTTATTACAGATCTTCACTTTCACAAGAGAACATTACTACATTTGCTGATGTTTTTATATAAACAACTTGTGCTATAAGACTCAACATTGAAGCAAGAGGGTGTTAGCTGTATCAATCGCCCTTTTTGACTGATCAGCCTGATCGGTTTTCAATCAAACAATGGGTCCTGGAACAGGACCGACTCCAAGACAATTGTTCAAGTGATAGTCTGTCACAAAAGGCTAAAATTTTACTCATCTCTTGGTGAATGTGACAAGTTAAAGAATAACAGCTGAGCAGGTGGTTAAATACAGCCTGCAGTGACAAATAATGTAACTTTAAATGTAATATTTATGTGATTTGAAATAATACAACTGAAGAAGGGGCATTAAACATTCAACCTGAAATGGCATCAGCTTTTTTAATGAGAGGAAGGTGTTCATAAATAATATGAACACCTTAGTGTTAATGCATTAATAAAGATTTTCTTAAATTTTAGAAAAATTTTAGAGAAATATTATTGTTAGGTTTGTAGTAAGTTTCAGCTAAATCTCAAATATTTTATGTTTCTCAGAAGTTGTTTTCACAACATAACTTCCTGCAACTACTGATCAGATAAGTTCATCTAAACATCACTTGAAAAAACTATGAAAAGCTTTAAATCGGTAAAATTTCAAATATCTGGGTTTTTTCCATTTAAGCTATATCGTTTTTGTTTCAAGCTAACATTTACTAGATTTTTATGCATCAAAAACTTTGAATTTCTTAAAACAGGCTGAATTTAAGAATTTAAGCTTTTTTGTAAAACATTCCCTTTAAATAATGGTTAGAGCTGAAATTTTCACCAACTCCTCAGTCGTTTCATATTGATCAGGAAAACTCTACTTCTGAGATGATCAATGATCAGATAACTTACCGGCATCCCACTTTATGTAGCGGAAGGGCTTTCCATCAGTCCACTGCCAGCCATGTTCTGTGGTCAAACTCAATCCAATCCAAAGCTTGTTTCTTCCTGTTCCTGTTACTCCTGAGAGTTGCATAATGTTTTTATGGCAGAAAGGGAAAAAAAAAAAAAAACAGAAAAGAAAAGAAAAGAAAAGTGAATACTAAGTTCCTCTTTTGTATTGGTTTGCACCACCACAATATTTTCTATGCATACTATTTTGGCCACGGTTAACTAACCTTTAATTTTGGAGTTGAAATAATATCATTAAACAATAATTTGCTATAGCAAGAGGATATAAACCAGAGGTCTTCAGACCCAGGCCTCAAGGGCCAGTGTCCTGCAACTTTAAGATGTGTCTCTGCTTCAAAACAGCTGAGACAAATAATGAGCTCATTAGCAGGAGCACTTGTCTGCAACCCAAGGAAGTAATTCAGCCATTTAAAGTACATGTGTTGGCCCAGGGACCAACCCAAAAGTTGCAGGTCATCGACCATCGAGGCCAGGATTGGAAGACAATGGATAAATGATGGATGAAACTACAATATATTGAAAATACAATATAAAAAAGTGCTACAGGGACCAGTTGGGTTACAAAACTAAAACCATGTGTAAAACTATTTAAAATAGTAACAGACTGCACCTACCTGTGAGGAAGGCCTTCTCGACAGGATCGACAATGCTAACCAGAAACGCAGCCTGCTGTTTGCAGCTGGCATCCGCCTGAGCCCAGGTCAGAGCTGACTGCATGTTCACCTGGTAATAAGCTCCCGTAACAAAGTTTCTGCTCCAGTGTTCTGTGGCTGTGCAGATATATATATATATATATATATATATGTTAATATATATATATATATATATATAAAAGGTTTTATTATCTTTGTTTTGTGTTCTAACATATATCAGACACGCTATTTCTTTTAAGTGTTGTCTTAGAGCAGTAATCTGCAATTTCAGTACTTGACAGCATGTGTCCTGCATGTTTAAGATGTTTACCAAAACCACATAAAATGGTCATTACCAGGCATCTGCATATCATGATAAAATGTTAGGACGTAATTCTCTCATTTAAATGTAATTTCAATCAGACTGAATTGGTCAGAGCTGTCATATTCTGTTGACAAGACATTGTTTTCCATATAAAGACATTTCCAGCATAGCTTAACAATAGCTTGAACTGACAAACTTACAAGAAGATGGGCAATATCCATACAATTCATGCTGATATTTGGTTTCAGTTGCACACCAGCTGCGCTTCGTTTTGGAGTCAAACGTGGTGCAGTCTCCATACCATCGGTCCTTGTACATGAAGGGAAACATGCAGATTTTGCCAAACGAATTCCCTCCAATTGTGTAATATTCTACAGGGGAAATAAAAGGTTCTTCATGTTAAGTCACCCAGTTTTTCCAAGGGAATAAAAGTTATTTTCATGCCTTTTCAGTATTTTTTACAACAAATTTTCCAGTTTGAGGAAATGGAGAAAAAGAAACACATACAAGTGATTTGTACCTCTGTGTGTTCTTGTACAGGCACCACTAGACGTCCCTGCGATGGTCAGGTGGTTGTTCGGACCAACAGTTTTGGACAGAACAATTGATTCATCTGCTCTGACTTCAATGTAGAACGGCTGATCTTTCAGAGCAAGCAGGGTTCCGTTTTGGCAATCCCACTTCTGCAGGTCACTCCTTTCGTCGCAGTCGTACTGGCTCACCTCACTCCCCACACTTTTGCCCTGAGCACCCAGACATTTCTTGGTCGAAACCACAAAAAGCCGGTTACTGGTTGTCCAGCGAATTTCTGTGCAGCGAGTGCTTCTTTTGGCCAAACAAAACCCAGTGGCCTTGTTCATCAGAATAAATGGGGAATCTGCAAAGAAAAATATTTAAAATAAAACAGGTTTTATGCCTTAAAGTTTTTTTTGCATATATATATATATATATATATATATATATATAATTGTAGTATCACTGCAAAATTTGAAGGCATGCATGTGCAAGATCGAAATACAAAGTGTGATTAAGCATTTGTTAATGTCTCTTTTTTTTCTGTTTGCATGTCTGTGACTTAAATATAAATACCACTTCTCACTTTATTTGAAAATTATTTTATAAAAGCATTGTTTTTTATTAAATTAAATTAAAACTGCCACAACTACAACCTCATAAACTTATTTGTCAAAATGTTACATAAATGCTAAAATAATGCAAATATAGCAAAACCAGGAATCTGAAGCTATTAAATATATTTTTAGGCATGCATTCTATAAGAAAAGCAGCACCAATAATTGTCTATAAAATAATTATCTATAAAAAATGCACAAGAAACATCACCAAAACCAGACATAAAAATAAGTAACATACAGAACAACATAGGTTACACAATACCATTTGTTAATGTTGTCGATCCCTGCAATGCTAGCAAGAGGAGCACAAGGGCTGCAAGAGCAATCCTTTGAGGTGACATTCTTCTAAGTCCCAAAGCAGCAGATATCATCTCTGCATTGCAAGCAGAGGACATATGAGTACACACATGAAAAGGAGGGAATCTTAATAGCACACCGACATGTTCTCCTTTTTTTCTCTATTCATTGAGAAACTGTCATGTTTCAGATTGGCACATTTCAACATTTTGCTACTGGCTAAAAAAAAAAAAGCAGGAAGTAAGGACAGCATGCACACAAACACATACACAAACATGCCTTTCCCTCGCACGGATGTTACACTCCAGAAATGGAAAAAGCTGGCCCCATTCATTATAGGAAAAAAAATTGCTTTGGGTAAACACAAATAAATTAGAAAACATTTATTACTTTCTTAACAGAAATGTGAATGATTGAGACTTTGGACCACCATGCACTGAGGCATTATGTTGACACAGCTTAACCTTATGTTGCAACTGCATCCATTTTCCAGCTACTCAAAGCAACTACAACTAAAGATTTTGTTTTCAATAATTAGCAGCAGCTATGTGTTCATGCAAAACATGTGTGAAAATATTTAGCTTTTCAGTTACCTTATCAGAGTTTTGAATATCCAGCAGCCTTAAGCAAATGTTTTTACACAGCATGGGCTTTCATTATGTTTTGTTTTGAGTATTTCCAACACAAAAATACTTTAATTAATAAACAGCTGGAAACAAAGCAGTCATTGTGTAACAGTCCTGTTGGCTGGATCATCTTTTAGTACATTAATGAACAATATGCTTTATTAAACTGAATGGAATATTGTGAGCAATCTTTGGCAACAGCTTTCGGATGGTTTTTGAATCACAAATGTGCTTTTTACAGACTGTTTTTGCAGTTTGGCTTACTGTCCATCCAGAGATGTTCAGTTCCGCACTAATCTGAAATCCTCAATTTTAAATTAAGTTCTGTGAGACAAATTTCCTCCACCCATGAGACCTTATGAGGACAAGCGGCAATGACTGGATGATGGAGAATGCATTTCCTTTTCTCCCACATTTGCAATAGTGAGCTTTGCATCTTGTAAGAGATGTAAGGAGGCATATAGTCTTTCATAAGGTTTTGAGACAATGTTGCTGATATAAACAACATTATGTTCATCCTGAGTGAAGCAACATAATATCCTGTGTTGGAGTGGAGAAATTCAGATGTCCATCTCTTCCTTTACATTTTTCATAGCATTTAGTATTTTCACTTCCTCTTTGGTTATTTTCCTTTCTTCTGAGTTGGAGTATTTTGCTGAAATATCAACCTTTGTAACTGCAGGGCTTCTTGTGTGAGTCTGCTGAAGCAGAAGAGAGACAAATGCATATGAAGCTTAATTACAGTTTGCCAAACGTACCTCAGCTTTGCAAAACATAAACTTTGGTGGGATATAATTTTTTCATTAAAAATCCATATTTTACTGAAACACCACAGCAAATAAGACTCTGAGCAGTAAAGTTTTTATCAGATCCCCAAACATGCATGAGTTTCATGACTGTAGCTTTTCACAGATTTTTCTCCTGCATATTAAGATATTTAGATTTAATGTTTACATAATGTTGTTAAATAAAAACCTTGACTCTTTCCTCAGCTCTGCATGGCATTTGAAGTTAGGGAGGTCGAAGTTCATCTCCATACAATATGCTATAAAACTCTAGATTAGTTTTATCTGAAACATTTCTGCTTATTCTAGCATAATAGATAATATGTGGTATATGAAGTCTTGCTTAACTTTCAAATAAAGACAAGCAGCATGAAGCACGGTGACAAAAGTAGCAGGTTACTGAGTGCATGCTGAACTTTAAGCTGTCATTTGGTGATAAGGTTTCACTGCACTGGCTAATCTAATGTAGTAAAGATGTCATTTGGATTATTCCAGCTCAGTGTTTCTTGAAAGCTTAGAAAGATATGCTGTGTTAGGCATCAGACTCTGTGTTTGTGTTGGAATCCCCCAGAATATTGTCTCATCTGGAATGGAGATGATATTGAACATACTAGTGCTTCTGTCAGGTAAGAAACATCAATGTTCTGCTTTATCCAGTAACTCAAAACAGTTGGACGTTGAACTTCTTTCCATCTTTCACTTTTCTACTTATCAGGACTGGGAACTATTGTGTCCTGCTGTTCCATTAGGAATTTTAATTGCAAATCTGGAGAATGTGTTCCTGCTCAAAAACTTTGTGATTTTAGAGAGAACTGTGAAGATGGCTCAGCTGAAGAGTTTTGTGGTAAGACACATTCATCAGACTTCATTCTCTACCTAGTTTCTGTCATGGCTTGAAACCAGATTTTTATATACACCATTAAAGTCCAAAAAAACTTTGCCTGTTTTAAAATCATCAATTCGAATTTGGAAAACAGTTTTTATTTGCTTAATGCAACAAAAATAGGAGAAAGCAATTTTTCAAAGTCAACTACAATTGATGCATTTCAGTTAGGGCTACTGTAAATGATTACTGTAGTACTTGATTTATTGATTATTCTGCTGATTAATCGAGTAATCAGATAAAAAAAAAAAAAAAATGAAACAAAATATTGGTGAATACTGCCATACAGCAATATCAATATCGGATATCAACCTCAGTCCAAATTTTCATATTTATGCATCCCTAACAAATACTTTTCTGGAGTTTAGAAAATTAACCTGTAAATAATATACCAAGCGCACTTTTTAAAAGTTATTCAAGATCTGAACTGACTTGGTGGAAGTGAGAGCTTTGCGCAACACAAATAACCTCTGGTCAGAACAAGGGGTGCATGATAGTAAGATATAATTTAACAAGGCTTTTTCAAAAGGATGGGAGTTTATTCTGAAGGATGATAATATGTCTTTTGGGCATACTCATCTTTACTGTAGTAAATCATCTAAAAATAATTATCAAAGTGGCTTCATCAAGTTTTGTTTTAATATTTAATTAATTTTTTATTTTCAAGGTTCATGCAACTTTGAGAATCACACATGTGGTTGGAAAGACACCAGTGGATCATCTAAAATCAGCTGGAGACGGCAGATGGTCAACACCTCAGTACCAGGACAGGACCACACCACAGGGACCCCAGGGGGTAATCATTAGTGTTCCTTTGTTAATTAATTATCTGTCAACATGCATTGTGAGCATTTAAAACACTTTAAGAAGCAGTTTAATTGTTTTTATTTCTTTTGTGCTCAGGATATGTCATGTACATAGATAGTGAAGGAAGTGGTTTTTTTGATGAAGCCACATTGGAGTACTCTGTCAACCAGCAGGCTGCTTTGGGATGCCAAGTCAGGTAACAATCATTTCATATTGATTATTTAGCACAAATTGTGGGATCTTTATCTTGTCCTTTTTGTGCCAAAAGTCATCTGCTTTTCTTCATACATATGTTTCAGTTTTTGGTATCATATTTATGAAGACGATTCATCCCCAATATCAAGATCATCCCTTAAACTAAAAATGATCAGAGGCAAAGCTGAGAGAGACTTACTAGAGATTTCCAAAATAATAACTGATGGTTGGGAGAATGCAACGGCTTTTATTGGTAATCAACCAGGAGGCTACCAGGTTGGTAAAGAAACATGTTTATTCTGTGGATTTAAAAACAAATACATTTGTTGTTTAGAAAGTAAAATTATTATTTACCTTGATAACTTCAAAACCAACAAATCCTATTTTTTTTCATGCAGTGTTTTCCAGGTTTCTATTGATCTATGTCTGTCATGTTTGGTGGAGGTTCATTGTGGACCAAAACGCAGAACACTTGGAGTAGATGATAAATATTTAATGTTGAACACAAAAACTTGCAAACAAAAATAAACAACTCAGGATCTTAACAGAGATTATGATGCAGCAATATAATATTTATTTTATGTCCAATAAAATGTGGGGTTTTTTAAAAACACATTTTATTGTATTTTAAATTTTGCATACTACAATTAATAACAGAAATTTTAAGTTCTGATACTGCGTTGTCTTTACTTCAGAAAAATTTCCACTTGAAAGCATAAACACATACCCTCTGCATACTAAAGTGGAAGATGTTTTACATTGTTTTACATTTTTTGAGGACAATGAGTAATACAATTCTGAATATTTTTATTGTACTACTTAAGAAAATAATTTATTTTATTGGGATATTTATATTTAATCTCAGCTATAGCAGATGTGGGACAAAAATCCTGAATATAAGTGTTTAAAAAGGCATTTTTGATTTTCTGCAATAAATATAAGGTTTTCTCTCTCCACAGCTGCTGTTTTCTTACGAGCCTTCATTTGGGGAAAAAAAAGATGTTATGCTGGATGATATCAGCTTTGAGAAATGTGCAGAGGGAGACATCCCAGAGGACTCAGACAACCTCTCATGTGATTTTGAAAAGGATACCTGCTCCTGGTACCATGACTACACAGCTAGTCTATTGTGGAAGAGAAGCAATGGGGCGTATGAAGACCTAACTGGGAAAGGTAAGCATTGTAATGAGGAGTTCATAAAGAGGAGAGAAGTGAGAAATTGAAACTTTCAGTTTATGGTCAAAGTTTTAGACACTTGCATAGCAGCATAAAAACAATGTATTTTATCAGGATTGTTTGTGATAGACTAATTCAAAGTAGCACAATTGTGAATTACAATGAAACGGTAGGTGTTAGCTTTAGTCAGAGGAAGTGGCAAGGATGATCAATGTAACTCTGAAGGGGCTAAAGACATCAGCTTGGTTTAGATCCTACCTGTAGAAGTGCCTCTGCTGCACAACACATGAATAGAATAATTAGGTCATTAGCAAGGCTCTGGAGATTTTATCTACACAAGAAGGAGGCAATTAAGCCTTTTTAATCGCCATGAAAAAAGGTTCTTGTAAAGTATTGTCTTTGGGTTTTCTGTACTATCTTGTGTTGTTCTAGTATTTGAAATTCATGTTAGATCCATAAAATGTGTCTGAAAACGGTATATTTGTATGAACAGATTGGTTGTGGAATTAAAAAAAAAAAAAACTAAAGCAAATTATATTTCTGTTTCTCCTTTCTCTACAGGTTACTTCATGCTTATAAAAGCTAATAACCAACTGAATATATCATCATCAGCCAGGCTCATCAGCTTCCCTAAACCTGCTAACCAAACCATCTGTGTGAGCTTCCATTACTACATATTTGGGAACAGCATTGGTATGTGGTTCCCTGCACACATCTATTCCACAAATAAAATAAGGCTTTTTAGCATTTTAGCATACAGTACAGTAATATTATAAAGTATCAGTAATTATAACAACTTCTGCTGTTGTAATTAGGATCTCTGAGTTTTATCACTAAACGCTCTGGGGAACCAGAGACAACCGTCTGGATGCGAAGTGGCACACAGGGAAACAAATGGCGGTTTGCAGATCTTACCTTCAACAGCGACAGACCAGTACAGGTATTCTCAATACAGTTTATGATTTACATATTTTTGCTTTGACAATTAAAAATAGTTTGCAAATTGTAGAGGGTTAATTATCAGAATTTAGAGTTGTGTATTCACATTTAGCTGCACTGATGTTCTGAATCTTCACTTCAATTCATTCTCCAGTTCATTATAGAAGCTGTGGTGGGCGGCAAACAGGGGAGCATTGCCATTGACGACATTGAGGTGGCCACTAGTTCGAATGGTTCGTGTCCACCTGAGAGAGAGTGTACTTTCCAGGGTTCTCTTTGTGGCATGCAGCCTCACCCCTCTGCGAGCTGCAGCTGGGACCGGATCACAGGCAACTCAGCCAACTCTTCAGGTCCCACCAAAGATCACACTCTGGGGACAGAGCAAGGTCTGCAACTTCATTACATGACATCTTGTAAAAATATCCATCCAGCCTTTCTGTTGCAGATCTTACCTTCAACAGCGACAGACTTTTATTCCCATCATATTATAAACTCAAACCTGAAGGTGTTTTAATGTAATTTTGTTTGATAGGCCAACACAAAAAAAGGGCTTTAAAGTCATGTATAAGGGAGTGGTTTTTATTCTTCTTTTTTTTCTTTACAAATAAAAACAAAAAAAAACAGTGCAGAGATTAATCCTCATAGCCTGATGCTGCAACCATTATGTTTTATCTTTGGAAAGGTGAGCTGAGGATGATGTGTAAACTCCAAGCAGAACTGCAATTCAACAAAAAGCTTTCTTTGTAGCATTCTCCCAAATGAGACAGTTTTATAGAATGCATTGCTGATACTTTTGGACCTCCTTAGTCAATTTGTTTAGTTGTACTATATCAGGGGCGTCAAACTCAAATACACAAAGGGCCAAAATGTAAAACTTGAACAAAGTCGCGGGCCAGCATTGAACAAATGAAGCTTTTAATATCAAAATATCTGTTTACATATGTAAAAGACAAACAGGTCTGTCTTTTACATATGTAAACAGATATTCTGTCTCCCACCTGTCCAGAAAGCTCCTGTTGTCTGCCTTTCTTTTCGGTTCTACAGTGACAGTTGTAGCTTGAGATTGCTATAACTACTGTCACAGAGGAGAGAGCGTTTCTGGGACCCGTCCTGATTGACGCCCCAAAACAACAGCAAGGCATTATGGGATTTGTAGTATTAGCGATGAATGAATGCGCTGTATCATACCGGTGGGCCAGCTCGCGTAGTCATTTGGTAGTATAGCCTCGCGGGCCAAATATAATTACACTACGGGCCAAATTTGGCCCGCGGGCCAGAGTTTGACACATATGTACTATATGTTCTGGCATTTTCAGATAAAGGATTAAATCAGTCATTTCAAACTGCATTCCTTGAGGACTGGAGTCCTGCAACTTTTAGATGTTCTACACTCTTGAATTAAATGGTGAAACTTACTAGCATTCAGTGACGCATCATAACATTTTTCTATTGAGTTTAAATTGGAGCTAAGAGTGCTAAAGCAGAGACATATCTAAAAGTTGCAACACTCTGGCCCTCGAGGAATGCAGTTTGAGACCACTGCTTAAGCAGTGGTCTGTGAGATGTTGGTAAATAGTTTTATATCTGACCCCTACTTTAAGCTCATCAGCTTTATTCTTCACATGTCTGATGTGTTCATGCACCAGTTTGCCTTCCACTTTACAATTATTCACTACTGTGATAAGTCTATCACTTTCCAGTAAAATACAGAAGTTTTTACTTGATAATTGAGGTTTTAATTGATGCATCCAAGCAAGGGCTGCACAGTGGCGCAGTGGGTAGCGCTGTTGCCTTGCAGCAAGAAGGTCCTGGGTTCGATTCCCGGCCCGGGGTCTTTCTGCACGGAGTTTGCATGTTCTCCCTGTGCATGCGTGGGTTATCTCCGGGTTCTCCGGCTTCCTCCCACAGTCCAAAAACATGACTGTCAGGTTAATTGGCCTTCCCAAATTCTCCCTAGGTGTGAGTGTGTGTGCGTGGTTGTTTGTCTCTCTGTGTTGCCCTGCGACAGACTGGCGACCTGTCCAGGGTGAACCCCGCCTCTCGCCCGGAACGCAGCTGGAGATAGGCACCAGCAACTCCCGACCCCGTTAGGGAGAAGGGTGACGGAAAATGGATGGATGGATGGCATCCAAGCAACACTGAGACATTTTTTCTCTATTTGTAGGTTATTACCTGAGTGCTGGGTTATGGAAGCACTGTGTGGAATCCAGAAGGGCAGTGATGGCTCTGATGGAGCCTACACCGTTTGATGGGGAGTGCCTAATGTTCTGGTATTACATGGAAGGAGCAGGAGTGGGTGAACTGAGTGTTTACCTTCAAACAGACAGCTTAGAAAGTGCCACCAAGCTGTGGACAAGAACAGGCGATCAGGGATCGCACTGGCGGCATGGGAGAGTAACACTTTACAATCCACAAAGCAATTATCAGGTAGCTACCCAGTTTGCAAATTATGATTTCTGGGGGATAATGTAACCAAATATCAACTAATTTTTTTATTGTTTCATCAATTTTAGCAATAAATGAAAATTTAAAAAAGGGAGATTACCCACATTTTGAAGGATTTTTTTCTTGTCTTTATGGGTTTTGATGATATTTTCAAAATCAAATCGGTTTATTAAGAGGACATATTCAAGGGGTTTATTTTATCAATCAGTTTGTTATTGTGGATAAAATATGCTGTTTGAAGTCAGGTAAATTAAATAAAATGGAAAAATCAGGATCTAGCATCTCTCTACTCTTTTTCTGGAGTTAATTTCATGGATAAAATTACTTTAATCCAAGGTGATGTAAACCCACAGTACATTTATGTGCAAACAGCGCCTGAAACATTTGATTAAATGTTGTTTTGTTCTCTGATAAACAGGTAGTGTTTGAAGCAAAAACTGGAGATGAACCAATGAGAGATATTGCAATTGATGACCTCATCGTCTTGAATGGTGTCTGTCCCCCACCAGGTAATTGACAATGAATAAGTTTTGTCAAACTTTTATTTTTAGGCATGTTTGAAAGCATTAAAGTGGCTGGATTGTGGTAATGTGTTTTCTGTGTTATGCATTGAAGGCTTTTGTGACTTTGAGATGGACTTCTGCAGCTGGGTCAACAATCCCCCAGCAGAGTCAGAAGTAGAGTGGGACTGGCTCTCAGGCCAAAGTGATGGAAAACTTATTCCTAAAAGAGACCACTCAACAAATTCTGCTTCAGGTGAGCAATCATACAGCATTTCTCACAATCATGATCCAGCTTGATGCATATCAAGAAATTTGAATTTATTGCCTTAAATAGGGCCTGTATCCCTGTGACGTGTATGTATTTGCTAATTGCTGCTAGCTAGTCTGAAGGTTTTGAGTGGGCCGATTTTACAGAAAACTTCCCCTTTAAATATGGCCAATTTAATTAACAATATGACAAATACTTTAATCAAAGTGTGAAGGTTAAGCTTACTGGTAAATTGAAACTTAATCTAGTGTGAACTTATTGAGCTTACCGTGAAAATAAAACATAATATTAGAATTTTACCATTTCATTTAATTTTTTGAGAATATTAAAGTGAAGTCAGTCTTTGAAGACACATTAGTGTTAGTTTAGTATCTTCAAGTCAATTTCTCTTCTCTTTGAGATTTAGGTTGAAGACATGAAGCAGCAGTTTTTAAGTGAATAGCTTCCATGACTGAAAGTCAGCCAATTCTCACTAAGCTGTTGAAGTTGTTAATGTGTACTTGAATAGAAAGACAAGTTATTTTAATTGTATATTTTTCAGTCATGTTTGATTTTAACTAATCCATTCAGTTTATTTATATGATGCATTTTGTTGCCACAGGCCACTTTGCATTTTTATGGCCCTTTAAGTCTGAAAAAGAAGAAATCGCTCAGTTGGAGAGTGAATCCATGGAAGCAGTAGAAAGTGGTTGCATAAAGATCTGGCACCATGCTAATGGGTGGCATAGTGGTAAGTACATTTAACTTCTTCTTGAGCAATTAATAAAAAACAATAACTATATTTTATTCAGCTTTTGGTTTGCAGGTAGGGAATGTTGTGTTTCTGGGAAATCCTTTAGAGATGATATTAGATCATTTTGTTCTTTCTTTGAAATACTTTTGTTTTCACCAAATTTCTCATACAAATGCATCAATTTTTTCCCCCTTAATGTCTTTCTCTACTATTACGATATAAAGGTCTTCAGCTGGACCAGTTTTAGGTCAGTGGGTTGCAAGAGTCAGGAGCTCACAATCCTGAGTTTGCCAGAAACTTCACACAAAAATCTTAACATATTTTTTGTTGCATTGTTTTAAAAGTGTACATGAGCCATTAAGGAATTTTGTCCCACTCTTCACTTCAAAATTGTTTAATTGAGCCAAAATGAAGGACAATCTGAATTACTTCTGAAGCCAGACTTGACTTTGGCATAACAAACATTTATCTTGACTTACCTTTTTGTTGCAAGTCATTTCAATGGGGTTTGTTAAGCTGATTCAAATCATTGTCCTTCAGGAACGTTCAAACTTTAGTTACCAAATAAAAAAGGGTTTGTGCTGAAATGTGTCGTTTACGTGCAAGATTTCAGTCAAAATGTGTGCTTCCATCCTGTTTTTAGTTTTGTTGCTATTATTGAGGAAACAAATAAATGTTTTGACCATCTGTAAAGATGATGTTTTTTTAAAATTGTTTTGTTTTCTCACTGATAATTTTTGGTGCTTTCAGGACAGTCAGCCATTACGCTAACAGTGTTTTTAAGTGAGGCTGGTGTGCTGCATCCTCTATTCAGTACTAATGGTTACATGAATTCCACGTGGATTGAAGACAAAGTGAATTACAATTCATCCAGGCTTCACAAGGTTGATTATTTAGAACTCTATATCACATTTTCATTTTTCCATTTTTAGTGCTTTTTGTGCTTGAATTTATTTTATAGTTTTAAAATCTGATAGTTCTACTTTTGTCTGCAGGTTATTTTACAAGCCAGCTGTCCAGCTGGAAAAGAGGAAAGTTTTGCACTAGATGATATCCATATCATCCGAGGCAAATCTTGCGAAGATCTTATCCCCACCACGACCAACCCGCCCACCACAACTACCAGTGCTCCACCCTCTAACATGGACTGCAGCTTTGAAAAAGGTCAAACTCAAAAGATTTAAGTTAAAGTAACACAACATAGTAACATAGAAGTCTGCATTTTGCTTTTTGGACTCTGTTGATGAGATTTTAGATTTTTTTAATGAAGTTTGTCTAATTCAGTATGGGCTTCTTGTTAAACAGGTTTGTGTAATTGGGTCCAGGAGGACACTGATGATATAAGCTGGACTCTCAACAATGGACTTCAAGTGGAGGGCATGTGGAATGGGCCTCAGTATGATCACACTGTTGACAGTGGTCAAGGTACTGCCGTTTGACAATGACTCAAATCCCCACACCTGGATGAATGATGCAGCAGTTGTTAGTACTGTTATTTTGGAGCAAGAATATCCTGGGTAAAAATCCTAGCCAGGGGTATTTTTGCACTGAGTGTGAATGTTCCTTCCAAGCATCCGGGTTTGTCCGGGTTCATATAGTCCAGACATTTGCGTGTTTCGTCAAGTTTTCCATCTGAGCTGGCCTTATGGGTGTGTGCCTTTGCATAATTCTTTGTCCTGTGATTTCATGGCAACATTTCCAGTGTGTACTCTCTCACCAAATAACTGTTGCAGATGAGCATAATTGTTTCTGTGTATTTTCCAGTAGCCTACACCAAAAAAATCTGTCTAAAACAAACAACTATGGAGAAATCTGACATGCTTTTCCAAATTAACATTTTTTTGTCTTCTGCCTTTACAAAGGTTTCTTTTTACTGCTGAATGGATCTGGTTTGAAGAATGGTGAGACTGCTGTTACCTCGGTTTCTGTCTCTCATCTTCGGCCACAGGGCTGTGTTCAATTCTGGTATTATATGCTGGGGCCGTCAGTATCCACCCTGAATCTGCTGATTCAAATTGTATGTAACCAAATCGGCTTCATGCAACTGTTGCATAAAATACACTTCTCACATAATTTTACTCTGTGTTAGAATTCCTCTGAAATCTTGGTTTGGACTCGTCAAGGAACCCAAAACCCGGACTGGATCAGAGCACAAGTAGCTGTAAGCTTGACCGACGCGCTCCAGGTAATTGCTTACAAAAGTATATATTCATCTTTTTCAAACCTGTTGCAGCACTGCTGACACTTTCAATTTTGCAGCCAACATTGTTTTCTAGTTGTATGTTATTATGTAAAAATTAATTTACATTGTGAATTAATTAGTTCACAAACAGAAATATTACCCGTCTCACTTTGATTTCATTAATCTGTTAACAGATACAGTTCAGTGGGCAGAGGAACATCCATAGTCATGGATTCATTGCTATTGATGACATTACAGTGAGAGAGGGAAGCTGCAGTAATCAGAGTATGCAAACACTTAGGTTAAAATGAGGCCAAATTCTTACAGTTTGAATTCTGAATGCATTCCCAAATTAAATCTGTTTTCAGATGAATGTGGATTTGATTCGGACTGGTGTGGATTTGAGAATCGCCTTAGTGACAGGGGTCACTGGAATCGCACAAGGGGAACAAAACATGTGGATAAGACTTATGGCACTGAAAATGGTCAGTACTGAACTGGGTCAGAGTCTAACTACAAAGTGATGCAAGAATGCACTTTTACTGTTATAGTGTCACTTGTGATGTAAACAGTCATTGCAAATCAAACCTTTTCTGTTCTGAAAGGCAAACTTAATTTTCAGGATGAAACTGGGACCAAATGGCAAGAGAAAAAAAAAAAAAACTGCTTAAAAAGAAATTGTAAAAAAATCTTTTTAGAAATGCAAATCTAATAAAACTTTGTTTGCCTTAGAGAGGTGAAATGATACAACTTTTACTGTGTGCTGCAGAGTGTATTGTGCATGGCAACAGCAGTTTCAATGTTTCGGACAAAGAACAAAACACCAGTGGTTGCTGCTAACAACAGCATCATGATGAACTATGTTGCTTAGACATACTGATCGGATATAATAATGAAGCGATGTTAGTGTCCTCTAATCTCTTTAGTTGGTCATTTTATTGATTCTTGAATATTCTACACTAAGACTATTTGTGCACCATGCAGGGACGGGAAAAGTAGTGGGCACAAATAATTGTAAAAACATGAAGACATTCCATGTCTGCAAAAAGTAGCCTGTTTTCTTGTATATTTTGCAGGATTCTACATGTCTGTGATGATATCAGAGTCTAAGTGGACAGAGACAGCTGAGCTGGTCTCCCCCGAGTACACTTTAGATACAGAGATGTGTGTACGCTTCTGGTAGGTCCAATGCTACCAACACACTCATCGATACACAACTGTCTAATTTATCTTCTAGTCTGGTTATAAATGTAAATGTTATTTCAGGTACATGTTGCCTGCAGAGACCTCCAGCTATCTTTCTGTTCACGTGCTGAGAAGTGGGCAGCTTGGTGATGTCCTTTGGCGTCGCTCTGGATTCCCCTCCAAACACTGGGAAGTGGCTGAGGTCACTGTGTCCTCACCTGCACCTTTTAGAGTAAATTAACATTAATAACAATACATTGTTCAAAGCTTGTAACCAGGATTGACCCTGTTTTTAATCAGTTTCCAATAAATCTGATCATTTCAGGTGGTATTTCAGTCCGGTCAAGTGCCTGGCGCCAAAGATACAGTCAAAATAGATGATTTCTCTGTGAGGAATGGAGCTTGTTCTACTCCTGCCAGCTGTGACTTTGAGTCTGGACAATGCACATGGGTCAACGTGCACACAGAAGATGGACATGAGTGGGTCATGTCCCATGGAGGCTCCCATGGAGCACCAATGGACCACACTACTCAAACCTCAGATGGTAATACTTATGCTGCAGTGTGTAAACTGGTTTATTCCTGAAAGGTGCAATTTATTATTGCTAACTAATAACTAAAAGCAGAAAACAGAAACATACCATGCTATTTTTTTCACTTTATGAGGAAATGCATTTTTAAAACTGTAAAACAAAAACACATTCCTAAACTTGGTGGATTTTCTCTCGAATTTCCACTAGCAAAGAAAATGTGTGCTTACTGCTGCTAAAAGAATTTTTTACATTGTAAAAAGAGAAATAGTTTATTTGTTTCAAGATCCTGTTATTTTGGTTAAGTCTCACTTTTACTCTCCTATACAGGGTCTTTTTTAGTTTGACTTTGTTTTTGTGACTGAGACAAGATATTTCTCCTCTGTGTTCTGTAATAAATCCCAATTAGCTAAATGACGTAATATTTGCAACTTCACTTTGATCCTGTTGCAACTATGGCTTGTCAGAATCTTTAAAAAAAAATTTAAAAATTGACAGATTTAGACATTTTTTCTGATATTGCCCCATTAATACAGCTTATGCTAATTTACCTAATTTACTTGTTAACTTATCATAAATTATTACAGCTGTCAGACATTGACTATTTTGGATTTTACATTTATTTTCTGTTTACTTGCAGGTTGGTTTTTGCTGAGCTCAGCATTGCACCAAGGCCAACACAGCGTAACACAAGTTGTGTCTGAATGGATCCAACTACAGGACACCCCATCTTGTTTCACCTTCTGGTACCATATGGGTAGCAGGTGAGCATAAAAAACCCCAAACACATCACATCAAGGCTTGTTAATCTAGATTGAGTGACAGTAAAGAACAAGGATGGACATTATCCTGTTTCCTCACCAACTTCCTCGGGAAGTGCGAACAAAAGTCATTTAGTCATGAATCACCTACTTCGCTTTGTGCAACACTAACAGAAGTTGTGTATTAGAGTTCATCAGTGAACCAAGAGAATAATTTTATCCCAATGACAGCAGCCCAAAAGATTTAAGAATCTCATCTAACAGTTTGTTTCCTACAAGCTGAAACAAAGAAAGTAGCTATTTTTTCCAGCAAAAGGAATGAGAACACTGAGTGATTATTTCAGAGAATCTTGGAAAATGAATCATTTCATTTTGGAGAAATGTAAAAAAGAATTTTTTTTTTCTTTCTTTCAGTGACTCTGGCACACTAAGGTTGTTTGCACATTCAGACTCACCAGAGGAGACTCTAATGTTTCAAAGCAACAGCAGTGGCAGCAAGTGGACCCGATTCTCCCAGTCAGTAAACATGTCCGAACCTTTTCAGGTAAATTAAAACAATTGCCACAGTTAGTGAATTGTATTGGGGTGTTACTTGATAGACCAGGTTAAAGTAGTGTGTAGCTGTGAAACTGAAGGCAGGAAATAGAGGGATTTTTTTTTTCTAATAAGACATGATTTGGTATTCTGCAATCTTGGGATCATTTTTGTGTTCTTGGATAGAAACCAATGGAGAGCATCTGAACATCAATGATCAGTTATTGTCAAAGATTAGGAACTAGATTTCTGATGTGGACTTTGATCTAAACCAGTGATTTATGGCTCTGGGCTCATGTTTCAATTTCTTTTCTTGCTGGAAGGTGAATCTCAAAAGCAGTCTTATGTGGCCTGTGACAGGCGTTTCCTCTGGAATTAGCATTAGCAAGTTCTACTGGGGTTGCTTGTTGGATTGACCTATATTTAGCTCCATCCATCTAGTTTAACTGTTCCTGCTGAAGATCCCCACATATTGCTTCCAACTCTATGTTTAGTGGTAAAGATGGGGTCTTTTTGCACTTTGTCCATAACGGTCAATTTTGGTCTCATCTGACTAGAGTTCCTGTTTCTGCAAAGGATTGTTGACTAACTGCATTCATTATGCCATATTCCTTAAAGGATGAATAGTTGAGTGCATGGTTAATACCTTTCCTGTCCACAGATTCTCATATCTTGGTTGTAGATCTCTGCATATTCTCTAGAGTTATTATAAGTCTCTTATCTGCTTCTCCAATCAATGCTTTTCTTGACCAGCCTGTCAGCTTTGATGGATCGCATAGTCTTTGTAGCCATTCTCTTTCCATTTTCAGATAATCTTATGATATTTTTCTATAACCCAACCTGGCTTTAAACCTCTCCTCAACTTTCTGTCTGTTGTGTTCCTTCTTTGCCTTCATGCTGCTGTTTGCTTGCTAATGTTCTCTAACAAACCTCTGAGGCCTTCACACCATTACTGTAATTGTGCTGAGATTAAATCGCATGTGGGTGAACTCTTACTGATTGGCTTAGTTCTGAAAACAATCAGTTGACCTAGATCATTTTTGGAAAACCTCGGTAAAAGCCTGAAAATATTTGCAACATACATTTTAAATCATGTATAGTTTTTCTTGTAAATAGAACAATGTAAGAAGATTCATTACATTGAAGAACTTGGGCAGCAGTATTAAAGCTGTTTGCATCCTTTCAACAACAGCTTTTGATTGAGGCAGGAAGCAACAACAAGGGATTTATTGCCATTGATGACATCAGTCTCACAGAGGGTCTTTGCCCAGGTACTTATGTTTTTATTTTCAATCTTCCTCTTCTTCTAATACAAGCATACTTTGTGGTAAATGCAACTCTTTTCTTTATAGAAAATGAAGCAGGAGGATTCGAGGGCTGTTCATTTGAAAATGGCACCTGTGACTGGCAGGATGTCAGCGTTGGACAGTTTCAGTGGGTGAGAGGAAGGAACGGCACGGTGGGCAGTGGACCCTCTGTGGACAACACACTAGGAACTGAGCTGGGTAAGGTTCTCCAAAATCAAACATAACAATGTTGACTGCTATTATGACCATTATGTGAATCTGTTCTCCACAACACATAAAAACCTGATTCCAACATCATAATGAGGGGTTTGTTAGAAGAAACAAAGAAGCTGAATATGACTTTTTTTTTTTTCTGTTTCCTCTTTTGTGCTGCATATGCAAGGAATGCTGGGTGTTGTTAGCCACAGTTTCCTCATCCCTGCTTGGGTTTGGATTGCGCCATTTAAGTGCTTGTGCTAAACAGGAAATCTCCCCAGCTTTGATGTTTTTCCAAATCTGCAAAGCAGACTTTTAGCTTTCTAAGTGTTAATTCTAAGATTTAAAGCGCCTCTTCTCCCCATATTTTGAAATCTGTTGGTTTACAACAAATCAATATTTCTTCTTGCAATATTTGTTCTGCCCTTATTTGTACTTTGTTAATTTATGCACCACATAAGTTTTCACATAAAAAAAGGACTTGGGTGATCCTTTCAGGTTGGTACATGGGATTGGAGGCTGATAGAGGGGGAGAAATGAGTCCTGCTATGCTGCAAAGTCCCATCATGAAAGAGACCAGCTCTACTTGTACGCTACAGTTTCACCTCAACATGCATGGAGATGGTATGTTTTATAATTGTATGTCTGCAGCTACAGAAATCTAAATATAAAGTCTTTGGATTCCTCCTATCTGTAAGCTTGTTTGTAACTGTTTCAGAGTCGGAGCTAAAGGTGCTCTTAAAGAAAGGCCCCAGGATCACCACATTGTGGTGGCTAGCTGGAAACAATGGAGATTTGTGGCAGCACAGCAATGTTGTGATTGGCCGGATCCCCCAGGATTTTACCCTCTTGTTTGAAGCTTCCGCTAACTTCAACAAACCAGGACATGTTGCTGTAGATGACATCAACTTCACCAACTGCTCCCTTCCTGGTAGGCCACTAGCTTATTGTGCGCTTTTATCTCATTTATTTTAATCAAATTTCTATTCACTTCAAAGTTTTGGATCTCCTTTGCAGAACCCCAGTCGTGTTCCGAGAATACATTCATGTGCAACAACAGCGCATGTGTTGATCCCAGCCATGTGTGTGACTTCACCGATGACTGCGGGGACCAGTCTGATGAGAATGACTGTGGTGAGCTTCTACTGATAGCAGTAAAGACGCACAAATCACAAATGTCAAAAAACATCAGAGGTCGATATTTAAATCTGTAAATCTACAATAAAAAAGTATTTCATGTATCTGTTGTTGCTTAGCAAGTTAAACCACTCAAACCTCTCTACTTTCTGTATGTACAGAAAAACAAGGTGTGGTGGAGCGATGCAACTTTGAACAAGGCCTGTGTTCTTGGGCAAACAATGATGTGGACACACCAGGAAGTGGTTGGACACGGCAGGCGGGAGAAGAAAGCTGGCCCAGGCATGGTCCTCCCAGGGATCACACTCACAACTTGGCCTCAGGTATATTAAACTCTCAGACATGCTTTTACCACATCATCATCATCATCATCAATAGTTACAGTCTCAGCTGAAGAAGTTCTAATATTTTTTAAGTTTCAGTTGTATTCCAATGTTTGTTTTTTATTATTATTTATAAACAGGTCACTATATTACACCTGGGAGTCATCTGACTGCAAAGGGCCAGATATCTGAGATTCTATCAAAGACATTGTTACCAAGCTTTAACTGCACTGTGAGTCTCTTGTTCATGTATTACTTGCAACACATAAAGGAAAATGCAACTTTTGGTGTTATTTTGGGTAATTTTCTCTACCGTTAAATAAATTAAAAATAAGACAATTTTCAAATCCCTTCAGAAAGAAGGGGCAACAACATCTACAGAGAAATCTGTTGGAACCTAACTATAAAACACATATTAACATAATCTCACTCTGAATATTTTAGTAAAAATCGATTAAATGGACACAACAATCTAACATTAAGAAATAATAGTTTTTAATAAAATTACCACTGTCATATGCATTGGTACCCCTAATGGTCCTTTAAAAAATTTACTCAGAGCATTTTTATGCTTTAGTTTAGTTTAGAAGTTTTAATTAGGTACACATAGCATGCCTAATTAAATTCACTTCTTTCTGTGTGTTATGAAATTGAAAAACATTGTGAAAAAACAAAAACAAAGTGCTCTCTCATTGGCAAAATGGAGCCACACAAAGTAAGTTGGCTGTTAAAAGTTCTTAAAATATGTGATATCTATCCTTACCAACAAAAATTTACTCAAATTATTAATTTTGGGTTGTGATTTTTTTTATATAGTATCCTGTATGGGATTAGACTCCTGTAATAAAAACCCTCTTTATTTTAAGACTTTTTAAAATTTTTACTGGTGATAAAAGAAAACAAAGTTTGTAGTATAAAAAATAATGACTACTGTTGTTCTCATGTATTACAAATACAATTATGTTGCGGTATTTGCTCTTTTTATTTCTAGAACTTGTCTCTGCGCCATAAATTTCTAACTTTCCTTCCTGGTTGATCAAAGTCCACTCTATTTCTCATGTTGCAATACTTATTTCTTTCTTCTACAATTTGAACCTTTTAGGTGAGATTCTTTTACTTCAGCATCAGTGATGATTCAGCTCAATTGACAGCCAAGTCCAGAACACTGAAGTCTGGTATTGATGACAAAATGCTGTGGATCAGGGGATCTTCCCACAGCTACAGTTGGCAGAGGGCAAAGGTCACTTTCTCCTCCTCAGTCATTAGCAAGGTTTGTGGTCTTTTGTATTAAAAGTTTGAGTACACTACAAATGCCTGTCATAAAGAATGATAATCAATAACAAAACAAAATATCTCCTCAGATTGCTTTTATATATGAGCTTGGGGACACTGAAAGAGGGCTTGTTGCCCTCGATGACATCACTTTTTCCAGGGAATGCAATTTTGACCCTGAAAACAGCAAACTACCCGAAACATTGCCTACCTCTTCCCCACATACACCTCCAGTAACATCCACACCTATGAACCCCTGCCAGGTATGTGAAAGCTTAGTTGAATGGCTACATTGGAAACTCAAAATATATTAATGAAGGTCTTTGTCTTTGTACTTGCAGGATAATGAGTTTTTTTGCAGGCGTTCTGCTGGGAAAGTGTGTATTCCTGTGACTTTACAGTGTAATTATTATCCAGATTGCCCTGAAGGAGAGGATGAGTCTGGCTGTGGTGAGTATTTAAAATGCATCTCTTTTACAATTAAGCCACACTGTATGTGTATTTGATCCTCCTGGTTGCTTTTATAATCATTAGTACTCTTAAAAGCTGCAGTAATTGCAATATTGCAAACATGGAGGCAAAAGGCCTTCACAGAAGCAGCTTGTCGATGTGCGTAGAGAATTGAGGACCTAAATGTAGGCAGAGTTGAAAGAAAATAAAAGACTTAAACATGTGAACTGAAACTTACTAAAACAAAGCCCATCGCCAAGATGTGGAGAAAAACACAGAAACAAGACAGAGGAACCGACACCAACAGGAACTGCAACAACCAATCAAGTAGAGAGACATGTATGCAGAGGAGAGGAGTAGGATAACTGGTAGAAACAGGTGAGACTAACCAAGACTTCTGTACTCGTTCCAGGCTCATGCACATTTGAGAATGATCAGTGCCTGTGGAGTGACACCAGTGATGGACCAGCTAAATGGCAGAGACAGAAAGCCAGTAACGACACTGAACCCTCTGAAGATAACACTACACAAACTGGTGACTTTATTTATGTTATGAGATTTCATATTTTGGATTTCAATTGCAGTTCAGACTCCTCCATCCGTAAGCGTTACAAGCAGAGTTGTTTATTTAGGCTTCTCTCTTTTTTAGGCTTCTACATGACAGTAAATATCAGTCAGGATTCCACACAAACAGAAGCCAAACTCCTTAGCCCTCAACTCAAACCTTCATCCCCCTACTGTCAGCTACTGTAAGTAACAAAATCTCTCTAATCATTATCCAAAATGTCCAAAATATAGATGTTCTAATTACAGCTGAATATTCTATTGCATGAATTGCTTAACACTCCCTAACCCGTCTCTCGCTGCCATGCAACCCGCCTTCTAATTCGACATTCTTCTCCGCTTCCTTCCTTCTTCCACATACCCAGGTTTCACTTCCACATCAGTGCAGGGAGTACTGGGTCACTCAGAGTGCTTATGCAGCAAGCTGAGGGTGGTGAAGCAATCCTGTGGTCACGCAGTCACAACACTGTCTCCCACTGGGCCTTAGCACAAACGCCAATAGGCCTGTTTCAGCAGACCTACAAGGTGGATGCTCGTGTTCTAAACCAACACTTTTACCATTTCATTTGGGATTTGTTATTTTCCAGTTTTCTAGAAAGTGTTAGAAAACAAGAACATATGGGCAGGAAATTATGTATGGTCTGACTAAAACAACAGTCAGTTTAGATTTGAATTTTAATACATGCAGGATTTTTCAGATTGTGCAGAATATATTACATAATTAAATATAAGAAACTCGTACTATAAATTTTTCTATATTGTATGTTTCATAGGTAAGGTTACTATTGGTTACCACAATGCAAAACTAGTAAATGTCATCAAGATTCTTCTAAATAGGAAGAAATTCTTGTTTTAAAGAGTTTAAGTCTAAATTCAGATAACTCATTTATTTTAGTTCCCACATCTAGCATTAGTTTTTATGTTACTCTTTCATTATTATGTTTTCTTTAGCATGGATGAAGACACACTTATTTAGGAGTAGACAAATGCTTTCTGAAGTTTCCATAAATTAAAAAGACTGCCCCTTGAACACCCATATAAGCGAAAGGCTGAAAATAAAACTTTGAAATGGAAAATTTGTAGCTCACATAGATATTTTAAAAATGTGTGTTGCCATCTGTGTTCTCAGGTTTGGTTCAGTAGTATAAGTAACGCAACAGGGTCCATCAGCTCACCTGGAGACCATGTTGTTGCAGTGGATGACATCTCCTTTATTAACTGTGAAACAACCTATGAGCCACCAGGTGATTTTGGTTCCATTAAATTTCCTAACAGATTGGTCCTATTTAGTTTTAGATTTTGAGGTTTTTGTGACCCTCATGATTCAGGAAGTTCCGTTTGTTTAAGAATACATATTTTTTTCCCCCTCAGCCCTGTCTTCTTATGGCTGTACATTTGAAGATGGATTGTGTGTTTGGATCCAGGGAGCTGAAGATGAATTGGACTGGACCAGTGGCTCAGGTCCCACTGAAACCCCCAATACTGGGCCTGCAGGAGACCACACCAATGGAACAGGTTATTATTCTTCCAAACTGTCTAAAAACATGATTTATCTTAACTTATGTGAATCATACTTATGATATGCTTTGCTAGGATGTATGTGCTAGTAACCAGTTGTAAGGGTTTGCCAAGACAGCTCATGTGTGACCACAACTGAACATTTTTAGAAAGAAATTTGACTTTAGCAGCATACAGAATAGTTAATTTAAGTCAGAGATAATTCAACAACAGCATTCTGAAAGAACGGCAGAATGACTAAACCATTGTGGCAGTTTTTACATAAATGTTCCCTAGTCTCGTTCTTCTGCCCTTTTTCTTCTGTTGTCTCTAAAATTGTGAAAATCGTTCAGTTCAGTCAAGCGCAAACTACACAGTAACATTATATGTTCTAGCAAGGGACCAAAGATCTCTAAGCTTTTATATTTGTTTTGCAGGGAAGTACCTGTACATTGAGAGTTCTCATCCAAGTAAGAAAGAAAACACAGCACAGTTAAAGTCTCTACTGCTGCCACCTGCTGGTAAAAAAGGATACTGTTTCACATTTTGGTACCACATGTTTGGAGCTACTGTGGGTTCATTGAAGATGTTTCTGAAATCAGCTGACTCGTTGAACAAAATACTGGTAAAATACAAAATAAATGTGTAACTTTGGCCCTTCATCTTAAATGCAATCAATCAGATTCTGTATCTCTGCAGGCTGCATGCTTCCCTCTGCTGCACTGTTGGAAAACAACCATGAAGCTGATTGAGCAATACTTAAGGCTGTTTCCTCTTAATTGTCTCTCTGTTAAAAGGACTTTCTCATAGTTGTGAAATGATGATTGCAAAATGATATTTGTCTATGGTACAATGGCTGCAAACTGCTCAGTTTTGGTGCATACCTCTGGGTTGCAAAAACCTCCCCACATCCTCATTAAGTGATTCAGCCTCCTGTCTTTCCTGTAGGTGTGGCAACAATCAGGAAGTCAAGGAGATGAGTGGTTGCTGGTTCAGAGCCATGTGACCTTGCAAAGAGTACATCAAGTGATTCTGGAGGCCACCGTGGGGGGAGAGGCTGGTGACATAGCCATTGATGACATTTCACTTATCCATGGACCTTGTCCTGATTCTGGTAATAAAGCACAAAATTCCTATAATTGAGCATATCTAGCTTTTTTTTTTTCTTTTTATCATCCAAAGTGCAATTTTACATTTCTCATTTTAAGCCCCAAAATACTCACCTCTTCCATTTTAAGCAGTGACATTACAGAGTAAAGGTCAGACTTTGCTAGTCTGAGTTGAGGTACTGTGGGTATCAGTCCAAAAAAAAAAGTTAATTTTTACTTTCATTCAAAATCTAAAGCTGACATTGAACATCTGTTTATTTCTCTTTGTAGACATTTTTAATTAATTATGGGTCCATGGTTAAACTAAAATACCTTAAAATAACTTTCTGCTGATAGGTGGATATGGTATTTATCATGTAAATGGCAAATATTTTATTTCCTTTCTGAGGCTAATTAGATAAATGAACATTTATTTCAATTGTGATTCAACATGTGTGCTTATTATCCCCCTGTAACAAGTTAGAACTGATGCATGGGAAGTATGAAATGTTTTGTAGTAGACCACTTTTTCAATCCTAACATAGTAAGGTATAAAATTACTAAAATTGCAAAGGAAATAACAGGTGAAGGGAAAAGCAACAGGCACCTGGTTTTATAAATTATGCACAACCATGTACCAAAACATGGTTTTGGTACATGGTTGGCAGGTTTAGCTCTGTTGCACTTGTAGCCAAGTAACGACATTTCGTTGTCAAGATTCACCTTGTGTTCTCTTTGTACAATGACAATAAAGGAAGTCTAAGTCTAAGTCTAAGTCTAACAGCAACTCCATTGAATGTGATGGTATGATTATTGCATAACCTAAGTAAATCTGTTATTATCCTTAAATTCATAAAAACAGAAAATTATATTTGGGTGGCTTCAGAAACACAAAATGGTCAAACTTTGATATCAAATTGCTTTTTAGATTTGTGTGACTTCGAGGAGGGTAGCTGTAACTGGCAGCAGGAAGCATCAGATGACTTTGATTGGATCAGAAAGTGGGGCAGCACACTCAACCCCAACACAGGACCAGAGAGTGACCACACCACCAACACACCCACCGGCCACTATTACTACCTGCCTTCCTCTATGGATGACCAAGCTGGCCAAAAAGCTTTAATGTCTTCACCTCTATACAGTGAAAGTGAGAATCAACATTACACTGTGAAAACATTCAGCACCATTTGTCTTTAGCTGCTTCATTTGGGCAAAACTCAAACTCTTGTAAATGCTAAGTTATGTTTAAAAAATAGTAAAATTCTGCATCATTATTGCTGTGTTCAGGTAAAGGATCTTGTTTGCAGCTGTGGTATCACATGTATGGCAAAGGAATGGGCACATTGAATGTTTATCAGCAGAGTCAAGATGGGAAGGAGGTTCTGATTTTCTCACAGACAGGAGACCAGGGCCAGCTGTGGAGGTTCGCTCAGGCTGAGCTCCTGCCACGGATTCAGCCATACAGAGTGAGTCACTCAAGTTCAGCCTCATTGTGTAAAGAAGTTACATAATGAACTTCATTACAGTTCATGATTAGATCTTTTATTCAATGTTTGCTGCAGTGTGTGTGTGTTTATATATATATAATTTTGACATTATGCTCCAATTCTTCATGACTGCTTTTTCTGAAGACGTTTTTTACTGAAAGACAGGAAGCTGCATCAGCTAATACAGTCTCTTTTTCACTTTGAATATCGTTAGGAGTGAAAACCCCAGACAAGTTAGATCAACAACTGATTGGTGGTTGAATTCAGTTCTGCACTCTGACATCAATCACTGGGATCAGCATTAGTAACTATGGACTGATTTCTCAAAGGTCCTTTGTTCAGTCTGTTTAAAATTGCAATTGATTTAAAGTTATGTATAATATGTTGTTTATTTGCAGACAAAGATTTTAACAAACCAACTGGTTTTTAAGTCTGAAAACCCTTTTAACCAAAATTTTTTATGTCCTTTCTTGCAATAATATTAATAAATCTGATTTTAAGAAATATTTACACTGAAAATAGGAATGCGCTGTGTATTTTTAGATTGTGGTGGAAGGTGTGAAGACCGGCCCAACCTTGGAGGGAGATATGGCCTTTGACGACGTGCATCTCATAGATGCACAGTGCCCTCCTTATGGTTTCTGTGACTTTGAGAGGTCCTTCTGCAGCTGGAGCAACTTGGGTGGTAGAGTCGACCAGGGAGACTGGCTACTTGGAGCAGGAGCTTCCCCAAACCCCAACACTGGACCCACTGTTGATCACACAACTAATTCCTCTGATGGTAATTTGATGCTGTGTATCTTATTGTTTGAAAATACAAAAATTACTCGCAGTCTGGATTATAGGTGCACTAAGTTAGCCTTTCTATGATCAAATTTTACTATGCACTTCTAATCTTGGAACTAGTCTGATGTACAGATCATCCATATTTGATGTGACAGTAATAGAAAATATGAGGGATCTTGATATTGTTTCCTCAGGTCACTACATATATGTGGACAGCTCAGTGGGTGAGTGGGGAGACTTGTCCTACCTTGTCAGTGACGTGTTCCAGCCATCCTCAAGGGGACACTGCCTTACATTTTGGTACCACATGTATGGCAGCAACATTGGGACTCTCAATGTCTACATCAATGACAGGTCTGAGAAAAATCAATATCAAACAGAAATGCATTGTAAATTGACCTGGTTTAGTTTTATTTTGACTCATTATGGTTTCTAGAAAAATGCATGCTGGAGGCAACGAGGAAGGGCATCTGAAGTGGACTAAAACAGGAAACAGTGGAGACCAGTGGCTGCAGGGCAGTGTGTCTATTAAACATGAAGAAGCATTCTGGGTATTGAACATTGATTATTTTTTTCTGATAAATGCATTAACTGTTAGGAAATCTACAGTTTCAGTGCAGATCTGTCACCTTCACACCTCTCTTGGAAGATTATAAACATGCAATAGGAATAATTTTGTGCTTTAATGCATTTCATTTAGTGTAATCTTTTTTTAACTTCACACAGCTTGAAATAAACAGTTTGTAAGAATATTGCAAAGGTTACAGCAGTAGGTTTATTTTTTGGTTTATTTTGAATACAAATACAAAAAATAAAAATACGCTTTTTATTTCAAAACCTACAGAAAACAAATTTGTACTTTAACACTTAGCTTTAAATGTGTGGTATGCAAGTCTTCACTGAGAGCTGTGTGTGTAAGTGTACCACCACTGTTCCTCACCCATCAGTAGAGATTGTCTGAAAAGTCACTACAAATTGCTAAATGATGTCATCACAAATTAACACATTGTTCATGTGTATTAAAATTTTAGCTAAGGAGTAGGAAAAAATAATAATGTATGAGAGACTAACAGAGAGGGGAAAAGGTCATGTTTAGAAGTGTCAAATGAGCATTAATTCAGTATGTCACAGATCAACCATTCCTTTTTGAGTCTGATAAAGGCCCAAAACAACCACTCTAGCAGAGATATTGGACTTTTATGTAGCAATTTAATTTTCATCATGTGTTAAGGATGATCAGGCAAATTTAAAAATCCTATTTGAGTGCTGAGATGAGGGCCAGCTGAACGAGGTCTGGGCTACAAGTGTGAGCTTTGGAACACTGTAAGAACCAACAGCAGGATCCACTGCCATTTAAGAAGAGTTACAATGATACATGTCTTGAAACTAAAGTCTCCATGATCTCCATGAAAAAGAAAAATTGTCACATGACATACATTTTATTGTCCAGTTCAGCCAGGTCCTGTGAAGCCTGAATTATGATTGTTGAGCCCCCCTCTCAGAGAGACAACCAGATGTGTAACAGTTTTTACCAGATAATTCTTTGAGCATTTGTTTTCACTCCCCACAGTTTGTGTTTGTGTATAAAAGAGGAATGAGTACAGGGGGAGATGTGGCTCTTGATGACATCACCGTCCAACCGCACAGCTGCTACTCTGAGCCTTCAGTTCTTCCCTCAAATTCAAGTAACTATTTTTACCTGGAATGCTTAATTAGAAGCAAAACAACTGTCGTTCTTCCCGGAAAGAAATTACCAGTCAATTTACTTGTCAGATATTTATCTCCATGTTTTGCTGTTTCTGTAGATGCGCTGTCCGGTGGCCTTGTAGTTGGTCTGACTCTGCTGATTGGAATCATCATCTCTATGTTCCTTTTCATGCTGAACCGAAAATGGAAGTCGATGTAAGCTTTTTTTTTTGTGGTTGCTTTGTTTTTTTTTTTCCCTCTAATATGAACATAACATGCATAATAATACTAACGTATGCACAGACATGTTATTGATTTAATTATGGACCTGACAGGAATACGTCAACAATAACGAATAATGAGGTTCCCAGAGAAATCTCCATATTTGACATGTCTGACCACACACAACATGTAAGTAAGGATCCCAGAACTTTCCAAACTTTATTTTTATGCTATATTATACCATTTTTTTATTTTTGTTTTTTCAGGATACACAACCTAATTATACAGCTGACTTCTCCTTCTTCAACAAACTGTATAATCCATCAGGACACACGACTGAGGCCTCATCTGATTGTTAGCCTGGCTTTTACTTTAAGACTCCTTTACTCCATTGAGAGTAGAATATAAATGTATTATATTTGTTCCACTTTCTCATTCAGTGTGATTTTTTTTTTTTAAGCTTGAATTGTTTTTTTTATTGTACTCTTCCTTATGTATCTGCAGTTGGTGTTTGGTAAAAGCTTTTGGAGACAAATTTTTTTCCAAAGTGGAGATGTGTTCACTGCTGAAGTCTTTTCTATTTTCAGAGGGATATTTGCTCTATAGATTTAAAAGAATTGGTTTTCCATGTTATTTCCAATAATGTTTTAGTATGTTTCTGTTTCCCCACCGCCCTCCCCCCTCCAACACTAAATAAACCAAATGGCAACTACTAAACAATCAGACATAATGAGGTCAAATTTATCGGTGATGCAGTCCTCTAAGTTGTTGCGTTGTGCTCAACTCCGGTTTAACACGACAGAGGAAGAGCGGCATCTTGTGGTAAATTACAGAAATCCCTTGAGAACGGTCAGATTCAAAAAAAGGCAATAATAACACAGAAAAGTACAGAACCTCCTAGAGGACATGGTGATTTTTTTTTATTTTGCTTTACCTCGCAAAAGTATACATCTAAATTCCCTCGCAATGTTTTTTCTAGTACCCAGCCAGCATACCTAGGTGGGCCCCATATGGGATATAAGAGGGCAGGCAATATGGGTCCCAAAAGGGTTTGTCCCGGTTTCCATGGTGGCCCACATGGGTTTCCCAGGTTTTGGGGGGCAGTGGGTCCCATGTGGTTAACTTACATGAGGCCCATCTGTGGCCCACTAGGGTGCTTTCAGGAATATTTACCTGGGCCCGAATTAGGTCTGAACTGGGCTAGAATATGGGTAACAAGTGGGTTTGCTCAAGGTCTCCATGGTGGCCCCACTTGGGTTTGCCCAGGTTGATTTCAATGGGATTTAACTGAGTTTTCAGCAGGAACCAGATGTCTTAATACTGTAGGAACAATGGGGTCATTCTAATCTGGAAGTGAATTACATTCATAGATATGCAATCTTGATCAACAATCCAAAGTCTACCATAAAACTTGTTTAAATAAAAAAAATAAAAAAACAAAGAAAAATTTCTTTTGGTCAAGGCTTTTTATTTGATAATTTGAAATATAGATATGTCAACCGTTATTTTTTACCTCACTACGGCAATTATTATTGAACTTCATTAATACTCAGGGAATGATGCCACAAAAAGAAATGCGCTGTTAAACAAAAAAAACCTACAATTATTCACATGACATCTTTGAAAATAACAGAAACTAGTTTACTATAACAAACACATAAACAGATCTATAAATATATATCTATTGATGCACACAAATAAAGACACCTACATATTTTCCTAAAGGTCTATATTAATGTATAAATCTAAATAATATCTATATAACTTCATATATGTAGATGTATATTCACATTATATATATATATATATATATTGGTATTTTTTGGTCTATAAATCAGTCTGCAGGTCAGTGGGTAAACTGGTCCAAATGATATGAGGGATGTCGTAATGCTCCCGCAGTTTTGGGTAACAATTAAACAGAAAGTCCATAACAAAGATCTTAAAACCCGCAGAAAATCCTAGAACGAAGCCCAGCATCTGGTATGGCAATAGGCAGGAGCATAAAAAGGCCGCCCACAATGAAAGATAGACCTTAACAGAGGACTCTGGCTGGACCCACATGGACAGATTTTTTACTTTTTCAAGGACGTCGGCTGTCTGTCCAGCAATGTTTTGAGCTTTCTGAGCCACTTCAAGGAATAAATAAAACTTTTGAGATATGGTAACGTCTTCTTTTGAAGGATCCACTGGGTGAGATACTTCAGGGATGATGCTCCAGTGGATCCTCCAGCCTTTAGAAATGATTAAATTTAGCAAAAACCGGAGGATTACAAGGAACAGGAATGTGGGGATAGTCCAGTCATGCCACACCACATACATATACACTATAAAAAAAAGGCGGATACATGTCCAGAAGTCCAATTAAATAAGGCCGCCAAGTTATTAAAAAAGCAGGTCACAGGAATAACGTCTTTTTCTAAGCGTTGCAGGTTTTCTGTGAGCTTCTTCGGGCTGAGGGGCTCTTCCGTTTGCATGGTCGCCTCCTCCGGTTGGAAATGTAAATCTTCAAAGAATTTGCCAAAGCGATGATAAATCCCTTTTTTAAAGCTGCTCCACAGAGTTTCTTTTACTGCAGGTTGCGGGGATGGCACTTCTGCATGTCTAGCAAGTTCCAGCTGGATCCGCCTGTGTCGCTCTCTCTCTAGCTGTCTTTTAAGGGAATCAACGAGGGCCTCATCCTTCTGTTTGTGCAATTCATCCTCCAAGAATCGCTTTTCTAACAATAAATTGAAAGACGTCTTTTCAATTCATTGTAATCCTTCTCTGGTACTTTTTGACCCACCAGAGGAGGTACAGGAACAGCCTTGGACGTCAGCTCTTCTTGCCCTATGGGAAAATAGGGCATCGTTGACGGATCATTGTTGTGTTCTGCGTCCAGTTCGTTGGATGATTCCAAGCACCAAAAATGGAAATTGTTGAAAAAGCTCTTCATGGTTGATGCTGCTGCTTCTTGTCGCTATTGGAACCTTGTTGGTGTGCAAAACATACAAGCTTCAGAACTTCTTCAATCTATTGTGATGTACATAATGTCATCTATGAAAATATATCCATCTATATAAATCAACTACTAGCATAGGAAAGGTTCTATTGTCGTTTTGTGGTTATTTTGTTAATATTGTTTGAAATGCAAACAATATTACCTTCAAATTTTTAAGTTCTTAACAACAGTGAAAGAATACTGTTCAAATAAAACCAAAAATTGAAGACTCAATTTTTAACCGAAAAGATTACTAAAAATAATAAACAAAAGGCATAAAACAACCAAAATAAATTAACATATGTTTAAGAAAGAAAAGTGAAAAAAAAGTTACTGTCAATAAAAACTGATATTTACCATACAAAATATCAAAGAGACGCAGGTCCAAGAGCTTGTTTCCAATGTCAGCCAAAAAGGTTGAACTGGACTTCCAATTCATGGGACATGAGGAATTGCACAGCTAGTTGTATTGTGTCATCTAAGGATGCTCCTCCAATTTCTGTAGCCATGGCAACCTTAAGTATAATGACAATAACAAGACAACATTTTGTTTTTGTTAATCAGCTTGTTATTATATCACTCTTATGTGCTTATTTTTACTAACATATTAATCTACCTTTTTCAAATCGTTATAAAGTGATCTTCACACGCTGATGCTCTTGAAGTCTGCAAAAATATATATTTTATTAGTGCATATATAACATTCAGACTTTTCAAAGAAAATAAAATTTAAGGCAAAACAGCCTTTGTATAGATTAACCACTGAAGCCTTATATTGTAAACACTGAACAGTTTCACTAATGCAATTATCCTCATTTCTTTGTTACTGTGACAGGACTAAGACTGTAGTATTAATATTAAGAGTAGTTTAGAAAATCACTATAAATATTACTAATAAAGTCTAAAACATTGTACATATAAAAGAATTAGAGCTACAATTAAATATACGTATATTTCACATAACTGCTAGCTAAATATTGCAAAAATATCCAAAAGAATTTCTTCATCTTTCAATCTTTGTTTCAGGCTTGGCCACTGATTGATGTTATATTAACTGACTACTCTAGACCAGGGGTTTTCAAAGTATGAAAGGGTGAGCCCCCCTCCAAGGAGCACAATGACTGCTGGGCCGCAGCCCCCCAATAATCAACCCACACACAAACAAATGCCACTACAAAACACCTTCTAATTGCTTTTATTCTAGAACCATCTCATCTTTTAAAATGACACTTTATCTGAATGACATTTAACACATGAACATTTTAAAACATTTCCTCCCATTTTAGTTATTTTATCAGGGCCTTTGTATGGCAAATACGACCTTTTTTTCATTTTTCTAATGATAAGAACAACCCCAAACTCATTTTTCAACCGTTTTCTCAAACAAACATCTGAGGTTCTGAGTTTAATGTTTGATACCAACAGTGTTTTCACATCTTAACAAAAACATTTTGATCAGTTCTTTGGAACACATCTGTAAATGTTGCACATTTCCTTGAAATTAAAAAATAAATCAAAAACCTAAACAGTTGCAAAATTGTGGAGCTCTTTTTGTGGCTCATCTAAACAATTTATCTCGAGCTAAAAGAGCGAGCTGTATGCAAGAACGGAGGCATACAAAAGAAAAAACATTTAGCACGCTATGCGCACCCTTTTTTCTATCACGGTCCTGAATCATGTGTAACTCATTTTATTTATGATTTTAACTAAATTGGCAACATGGCAACATATTGGCAACATTACTGTTCAGCTCACCTTAGTTTTAGTGGGAACAATGTGCTTGTGCGCGAAACACCTCACCAGGGAGGCGTCCAGGAGGCATCCTAACCAGATGCCCGAGCCACCTCAACTGGCTCCTCTCGATGTGGAGGAGCAGCGGCTCTACTCCGAGTCCCTCCCGGATGACCGAGCTCCCACCGGGAGGAGGCCCCGGGGAAGACCGGGAACGCCTCGGGATTCCCCCGGAGGAAGTGGCTGGGGAGAGGGAAGATGGATGGATGGATGGATGGATGGATGGATGGAAGGATGGATGGATGGATGGATGGATGGATGGATGGATGGATGGATGGACGGACGGATGGACGGATGGATGGATGGATGGATGGACGGACGGACGGACGGACAATGTGCTTGTGCTTTTGATGCGCAAATCCGGTTAATGCGGAGTTGCACTGTGGAGCGGTATAACCGCAGATCATCTTCAACCAGCAGCCTTGACCGGTATTTGCTTTTTATCATTGCGAGTGCGGAAAACCCACATTCGCAGAGATAGGTTGAAGTGAAGGGGATGAGCACGTTTACAAAAAATTTGTCCATTTGTTTCTCTCACATCAGTAGACAGCAGGTGGATAGCTTCTTCTTCGGTTTATTTTTCCCTCGCACCGCGCCTCCCCTAATGTGCTCTGGCGCCCCCCAGGGGAGGCGCGCCTCACACTTTGAAAACCGCCGCTCTAGACCAACTCAACAGGGCAGATTGAAATCAACTGTGACAGAACAAAACGCTTTAAAGTGTCACACAACAATTAAAAAAAAAAAAAGAATTTAAAAATATGAACTACAATACCTTTATCCTACTTACAAAAAAGCTTTTAGGCCCAATATAGTGAAACCACATGGGCCCCCATATAGTGTTCCCATTTCTGTCCCATGACCCAGTTAGCCCACATTAATGCTAAATGGGGCCCATACATTTAGTGAACCGATTTTATTCTGCCTCGTTGGCGCTCAAATGAACCAATGGCAGCTCAGCAAATAGAATGGCGACAATATTTGAAAATGGTTTGGCCCACAACACTGAGTTTGAAATCGCTCTGCACTAAAATCTGCTTATTGTGTGTAGCTGTGTGTGCTAACAATATCAGAAAAATTATCGCCCGAAAGAAAAGCAAAAATAACAATAACAATTAAGTCTCTTTTGGGGTACTCCTGTCATCCGATCTGTTACGAGCAACAATTTTTTTAACATGCGATTTAAAATCTCTCCCTAAAATTTGATACTAGATAAAACAGACAGAAGAAATATACTTACAGATTCTTTCGTAAATCAGCCAACCGCCAGACTCCGCGCCAACGAACTGATGAAGAGAACAGGCTTAAGTTTGAAACCGCATATCCATCCGCAGTTCATTTTACGTTTTCCAAGAAACACAAGATTAATTTTTGAGAGTGCTACATCGGTTAACCAATGTAAAACTGATGTAGCAAAAGTTCTCGATGTAAATAAATAAATATTGTAGAACTCCTTATTCAAATGTGCTTTGGAACTATTTTCTTCAGTGGATGTGTAAAGTGCCTACCGGTACTTCAATTCACCAATCTTTATTGGCAACGGTGCCTCAGAGCAATGAACAAAAAGGTTAAATTGCAACCAGATTAAAATATATAAAATGAATTATTAACAGAAATGTCAAGTTTTTTTTAAATTATTTTATTTATACTGATGACTTGGAAAATGTTTGCAAATATATAAAAAAACAGATGCTCAAAATTTTACTCTTGTCTCTCACTTGGTAATGAGATTTGTGGTATTTTTCACAATGGTCTGATCTGAACTATTTCTCCAAATGAAAATTAAATCCTGCTGCGAACAGACTGCAATAAACTCTATGGATGTCTAAACATCCAATTGATCAAAGAAAATAATAATAAAAAAGCATGAACAAAAGTCCACTCTGAACCATGGCCTGATTTTGAGCAGCAGAATATAAGTTTACGTATACATGACATGACACACATTTAAAACAGATGATATCAAAAAAAAAATTAAGATATCCAGACTGGTCTGCTCTAGCGTAAAATAATAAAATAAAAAAATGTTAGGGGTTCAAAGTGTGGCTAGAGCAATACTGAACAGGTTTTAAAAATAAGGCATTGACACATTATTTTTAATGTTTTAATATCCTGGTCCTCTGGAAGCCTAGTGTTTGTAAATGAGCCGGGCACAGAGATCATACAGTGAGCATGTTTTAGGTTCAAACATTGGCCAGGCAATGGATGTTCTGTTCTATCGGCAAAATATATCCTTGGATGGTGACCTCTTTTATTGTCAAGATTTCCCCTTTTGTAGAAGGAAAAACTTCAATTCTGCAATTTACCTTGCATTAACTCCATTAGAGGCCAGCTCAGTAACAATTGCCTTGGCAAAGATCATAAAGCTGACATTTTGGGTAATTATTTCCAAGTTTTGATAATCTTGCTCTTGCAGCTTTTGCTTTGACATACAGTTAAAAGTTTGAAAGTCACAGAGTAACCACATTGTTTATTAAAATGTTCTACAATTTTGTCCCATTTAGCCCATGTAAAAAAGTACTAGGGCCTATATTTTCCTGCTCAGGTACAACCCATATATGGTCAGCCCATGCTAATGTTATGTGGGTTTAATGTGATCAGCCCACATGGGCTTCCTATGTGGAGCCCATGATACTGAAACCACATGGGCCCCACATAGTGTTGCCCTTTTCTGTCCCATTCCCATTTAGCCCACCTTGTTGCTGAATAGGGCCCATACATTCAGCCCAAATGGGCCAGCCCATATGTGTCCCATTTTAGGTTAACCATATGTGTCCCATGGTTTTATAGTTCGCCCAGATAAAACCCATGCTCACTCATTACCCATGTAGCCCACATCAAACCCAAGTGGGGCCCACTCATGAGTGCTGGCTCTTGAATACTTTCTGCTCTTTCTGCTTCAATGTAAGGCTTTACATGCTCGTTTGTGAGATATCTGAAGTTTTTCTTTAGGATACAAACGCACCACAAACTTAGATACAAAATCCTTGTGATCAATAAACTTTCAGTCACTACTCTGACACAGATAGTCTCTGTAAGAAGGAAAGAAAGAAACATCCAAGTAATATTGCCACACAAGGCGCGTCAGTAAACCACGTGACCTGCCAAGTTAAGCCCCGCCCCTCATTGAGGACACGGACACACCGTTCTGAAAAGGAAGGACTGCATCGAGAGAACAATGGGAGTTGACGTCGAGACTCTTAGACCCGGGGACGGTAAATATTTTCATTTCGACTTGCTTTCAGGATAGCATGTGATTTTCAGTCGGTGCTGGATCGGAATAAAATGTGGGCTTTCATTTGCAGGAAAGACTTTTCCGAAGAAAGGGAGCAAGGTCGCCGTGCACTACGTCGGTGAGCTTTGTTTCGTTTCTCGCTCCTCAAAAGATTAAAAAAAAAACGACCATTCACTTTGAATATGACAAACGGTCATATCAAGTGGGAATCATACCACCAAACGGAAATATTCTCTTGAGTCTAACCAGAGAAACTGAGGCTAATAACAAGCTAATGGTCCAGCTAGCTTAGCTTAGCATGTAGCCAGGAAACACGGGGGCAGATGGCCCGACTCCCCTCTGAAAATGATATAAAACTATGCAAATTCCCCGACATTCAGAACTAGCTTCCTGGTAATTACAAAACGGCGAGTAATTCGAGCACTAAAACGAAGCCGAGAAAGAGCATCCTCTATTTTCTTTTCCTCTGTATGTGCTAAGTATGCTAACCATTCACTGACAGCAGCTTCGTGTTTAGTGCAGGCGTGTCCATGTCGTTAAACGTCAAACTGACTGCTAAAATTTCTATCGTTTAGCTTAGTCTTATATAAATATTAGACAGAATATTGTATTTTTTTTTCTTTTAACAGGCACGCTGACAAACGGGAAGAAATTTGACTCCTCCAGGGACCGAGGAGAGCCCTTCACGTTTAAAATTGGAGCTGGTGAAGTTATCCGCGGCTGGGATGAAGGTGTAGCTCAGGTAGGAAAAATTAGAAATGCAAATGAAAATATTGATGATACATCAGAATGAGTATCAAAAGCTTGATTAGCTTTCGATGTGGTGGTCTTTCTGTGTTCAATTCAACAGCAAGCAATGATTACACTGTAAAACATTGTGCAAACACCACAACATTGAAAGGCTGAGAGATTTTTCAATAGGCTTTCATGTTTTATATACATAAGCTTTCCTAAACAATGGTTGAGCTTTTCACTGTCAAGAAACTCATTTTTCACCCATTTCTAGTTAATTAATAGTATTCAGCTGAAAAGCCAGTGTAAAGAGGAAAATGTCCATCTTGGATTTTATTTATCCCATTTAGCATATGGGAAACTGAGACTTTGGGAATAATAACATATGTGTATCGCAAAATTACTCTTATTTCATAGTGATTTATTTTAATATAAATTGAGATTGTATGAAAAAAATATTTTTAATATAACTGAGATTTCAAGCCTGATGGTAATCTTACCTCTGTTTGTTTCACCTGTTGAATAATCAAGAAAAAAAAGGATAGTGAAGGATATTCTTACTAAAGATTTTACATCATCTCTCTTTCCACTACCTCCACAGATGAGCATTGGCCAGTTGGCCAAGCTGACCTGCACTCCGGATTACGCTTATGGATCCAAAGGTTATCCACCCGTCATCCCTGCAAACTCTACCCTCATCTTTGAGGTTGAGCTCCTGAATTGCTGAGTTTTTACACTGAAAGCTATTCCAGAGTATTGTTTTTTGGGAATTTTTTTTTTTCCTGTCTACATTTTTCACAAATGGTTCTTTAGTGAAATGGTAAATGAATTGTACTTGTATAAAGCTTTGTTAGAAATACGGAATCAGAAGCCTATTCTCACACAATGACCACCATGCTAATGACAACTGTGCTATATTGGTGCTAATCTAATTCTCAGGCCCATGAACTTGAAGTGAACATTGGATCAATCTGGTTTCATTATTTATTTATGTTTCTCCTTAAACCCAAATGATATTGACATTCCATGTTTTTCAAAGTAAATATAACAGACCAGAAGTAACAGAAATGGTGCAGTACTGATAACTTGGACCATGCAAAAACAGAGGAATGGGAATGTAACACTGTTATCCTGCACAGTTTAGACAAAGGGATTTTATCTTAATTTTATGATGTTTCATATTTGATCATAAAGCCTAACAAATATGTACTGGTCCTTCTATATAAATTTATTTATCAATGTGGTTGAAACAACCGATAAATAAAATTTGACTGGTTTCCAAAAGACTATATATATTCTTTTTTAAATTAATTCATTCACATTAAATCAAATAAACTATAAGCACATGGGTGAGAAAGTGCAAGTGACACAAAATACAATCACAAAAGCTTTTTTTTTTTTTCTCATGTGATTTTAAAAAATTTTTTATTTTGCTTTTTCTGTGCTTTAAAAAGTAGTATGGTGTTAAACTGACCTTAACATCTTTAGTGAAGTGTGGTTTTCTTTTTTTTCCCCTTGCAGTAGATTTGTGACTTTATTTTGCACATTAAAGCAATGAATCAATAAGGATTAATTCTCACTAAGAGCTTGTGATTAAAGTGGTTGACTTTTGTTTTTTTTTCCAGTTTAACAAGTATTCACATGATTTTGAAATGTTTCAAGTCTGCTTTGACCCAAAGTGTCCTTGTGTTGAGCCACAATGAAAACACTTATTTTTTATTTTGCAATGCTCTTTTCCTTTTCAGTGTGACCCATTCTGATTAAAACCAGAAATCTGTATAATGCTTCCTTGTCATGTATTTAATCAAATAACCAAAGTGAAGTATGCTTAATTATTCAAAGTTTAAAAAGTTTCTAAGGAAACCCAGAAGATTGCATTCACTCCTGGACAAGCGCATTGTTAATCACTTGCGTTGTTGACTTTACATCTTATCCCTCATAGCGATTATGCATGTAGCAACAGTGGAGAGGAGAAACTCCCCTTGAACTGGAAGAAACCTCCAGCAGAACCTGGGTCAGTACCACCAACCATCTGCTAATGTGAACAGGGGGTTGTCGCTCACAGTTTCTTTTACTTTTGAAAAACTAAAATTTGAGGTTTCAGAATGAATACATGAAATATACAGTATTACACTCGATTGTACTCAATCTTGATTCACTGTTTAAAAAGTTTTTGTAATTAAAGTGTAGTTGAAGGCAAGGCATATTTGATGTCAATAGTTAATTTTTTCTTCAATTGTTCTGAACATTTATGTCAGCAGAATCGGCTCCTCAGGAGGACAGGGTAGAGGGTATTTTGGAGTTTAGATTTTGTTTTACTCGTCATCTTTTGAAGACGTTAGTAAGTATATCATTGTCATAATAAATAAAAGAACTCTGGCTGCTTGTATGCCAAATGGTTGCTCCAGATCTGCTCAAATTGTCCACAAAAGAGTCTGGCATGAAAACTGAGTACCTGAAACGAGAACAAGTGTTGAGAAATACTGTACATGGAAATAAAATGGTTTTGAATAAATACATCAGAACAACTAATTTGAAGCACCTTTTGGGAAATTAAAGAACGTGATATTTGAAACAGTAACCCGATCACCCTGTAGGAATCCAAAATTCAAGTAAAGCTAAAGTAACATTTTCTAAAAAATTCCCACACCACCTGAACGCCACGTTTGCACGGCTTTGGAGTCTGGACATCCGCATCACATAATCAAAAATACTCCGGCGCACATTCGGTCTGATGACAACCTGATGCTGAATATTTGCGCTATTTTTAATGACAAAATGTTCTTGTAAAATGTTGAGGCAGTTAACTTAGCATCGTTCAGTGTTTTCATTAAGTATTTACACGTTTTTAGTTTGTTTTGTTTTTCCTGAAATTGAGATATCTCGTTTATGGCGCAGCAGTTGGAGGATTTCTGATTTCGTTTGCGGCAGAATTTTAATGAAAGAATGGCGAGGATTAACGCGGTTCATCTAATTACAAGTCTGATCCTTGTTCAACAGATTCAAACACGTTTCAAAGAATCGCCATTTGGTAAGTCTCACACTTACATATTCAATAATGAGACACTTTTCTGGGTGATATTTATCATACAGTATGTTCACAACTAGAGAAATATAGGTTGTGTGCTTTAAAGCACGTGGCACTGTCAAAAATCATATTCTGGTTTAGAAAACTATTTTTAAATGAATTTGAACTTTCATGGATAAAACATTTAGTAATATATTTGTCAACAGAAACACATTTGTGATCTAAAGCCTCAAATCTTCAGAAAATATGAAGCTCTACCCACAAGGTTTTTTTTATTTTTATTTTTTTATATATATAGCTTAACAATAACAATTCTTGGCACCATAATAAACTTTTTGGATTTTCCTCCCATTATTTGACATCTGCAGTGGTTGAAATCAGGTTCCTTAGGACTTTTAAAAAATTAAAAAATTATTTATGTCAATTATATTTAGCTATATTGTTGCTACAATTCTGAATTATTTTATTCAGGGATATTTATTTATAGTAGGGATATTTTCAAATATTCTTTACTAAAACATTTGGTGTATTTAATCATATATTAGTTATCAGTTTTAATCATGATAAATATCCCACAGAAATGCACAGTTGGTGAGGATCTTGGAAAATGTCAGTTTCCTGTTTGCTTATTTGCTGTTTGTTGAAATGGAAAATAAATGTACAGTGTTAAGTATCGGAATTTAATCAACTGGAAAAACATTAAGTAAAATAAATCTAATTTGAGTGAATTTTAATAATCTGTTTATTGTGCCATTATTGTTCAACACCATTAGACACCTCAGTCTGGTGTCTAATGTCTCCTACCTTTTTTTGAGGCAACTCATAAAAAAGGAAAGGAGACATTAGCACTCAGTATGTTTTTCTACTCCCATCTCCACATCCCCACTGCTGTTCATGCAGATCGTTTGGCATGAGAGCGCTGCGTTGGCCACACTTGGACGCAGACGGGTGCTTATAGAACTTGGACCACAGGGTGACAGATATATAGACACAACACCCACCATTTACTTGCCTCACATGCCTGGTCCTGGATCTGCTGGTGTGAAGAATGTGAAGCATGTCTTCACTGTCCACTGTGAAGAGAAAGGATAGGATGCACACTTGTTAACGGTGGGGAGCAACGGTGATGGATGTTTATCACATTGCACCTGCTGAGGAACTGTTTATGTCCCAGAGTGTGATGGAGGGGATTGGACTTGCAATGTCTATGTCATGTCTCAGTCAGACTGGCGATTGTGTAACGGTGTGTGTGTGGTGTGTATTTGCTTGCTTTTGTCTCGTTTTTTCTCAGTTTGAGCAATGTTCAAGTGTCAAACTTGAGTATTCATGCTGACCATGTTTATCCCTTTATACAGTAGATCCATTTCCCAAAGGTTAATCCCAGCAGAATAATGTGTCACCATGCTCCAAGTCACCTCAGACTGGTGTCTTGAACATAATAATCAGTTCACTCCACTCTAAAAACATCAAACAGTGCAGAACATTTTTGGAATGTGATGAAAATAATATTCCTATCATATCGCCATCAAATCTGAAGCAACAGCATTGTGTCATTATGCAGATATGGACCAACATCTCTGAGGAATGTTTCTCTCTTCTTTGTCACACGCAGAGGGACGATTGCATGCAGTCCCACATGATCTCCAGAACAGACACCAAAGGTCTAGGGATCCTGTTTTAGCTCCAGATAAGAGCTGTAGAGACCAACACAAGCCACTTTCTCAACCGCTGGCAGAGGAGGAAAAGGACAATTCCAGCCACATTGTTGTAAGATTGTTTTACAGATGGATTTTAAAAAGCAAATAAACTATACTAGCTTTTGTTGACTATTGAGGTTCCTTTTAAACCTGCATATAAAAATCTTGAACCACATCTTAATTTTTATAATTTGCTTTTGTAAAGTGTGTGTAAAGTAATGCACTCACAGAAAATTTTACCCGGTCACTTTAAATTATGGCTTTTTTTTCTTTTTGCATGTGTGGTAATATATAAACAATGCTATTTAGCAAATGTAAGTAATTTTGGTTGTCCTAAAAGTAGAATCTAAAATGTTTTTGTATTGATACATGTGTTGTTCATGTCAGTGTTTAGGGGTCTCTTCACTAAATTGACTAAATGAATAAAAATACTGAATTTTCTATTCGCTATTAAAGAATTGTTTGAGGAGGAGAGGCGAAACAAATTAATTCAGCTGCATGATGTTGTAGGATGTTGACCATGTCTACTATACTTCTAAACTCTACGGTCCTGGAGATGCGCTAAGCCGAAACCTTTGGGTGATTGTCGGTCAGACAGACGAGGAAAAGTGGACAGTCCTCCAGTTTCTGTCTAGCTCACACAGACAAGCAGAGGTATGAGATCATCAAATATTTACATATAGAACCACAATACGAAAATCCAGCTAATTCCCAAATCTAAATTTCAATTTCAGAAACAGATAAAGATGTACTCAGTAGATATTTGTTTGAAATAAATTCAACTCAAAGAATTTTCAGATTTTGAACCAAAATGAGAGTTCTGTGTTTCTGCTCTTGTTTCTTCAGAATATCACCAATAATTTTACACTTTGCTTTTCAGAGAGTGAATCTTTCATTCATCTTTCCTTTTTATGGTCACCCACTGAAAGAAATCACAGTTGCTGCTGGAGGTGAGTCAAATCGTTACTGACATTTTTGTCCCTTAAATGTTGCGTCTCAAATGATGTTTTATTATTAAAGTTGCTTAACATGTTGCAGTTGAGCAACATTTGCAGAAGTATTTAAATTTGGTGATGAGCTCCAAGACCTTGAAGTTGAAGGGCTACCATTGCCCTAATTTAACAGATTCTTTGTCAGGTTTAGGTCAAGACTATGGCTTGGCTTCTCCAAAACGTTAATATCAACAGAACAAACACGGCTTAAAAGACTATATTGAACCCAAATACATTTTGGCTTGATTGTAGATTATAGTAAATTTCTCCCAGTGGCTCAGATCTAACTCCTTCTTCCAGGTTTCATTTACACTGGAGCTGTAATCCATCAGATGCTCACAGCCACTCAGTACATTGCTCCCTTGATGGCCAACTTCAACCCCAGCCTGTCCAAAAACTCCACTGTGTTATATTATGACAATGGTAGGTGAGATTTAGACATTCACCATAATGTTATTAGTGGATTATTGAACTCAATGTTCTCACTGGCCTCCCCCTGTGTTTATGGCCACTCTTCAGGAACTGCGCTGGTCGTTCAGTGGAACCAAGTCCATCTCCAGGGCATCGGTCCAGGAACTTTCACCTTCCAGGCCACTTTGCACAGTGATGGTCGGATTGTTTTTGCCTACAAAGAGGTGATGTGTTCGTCCATTTTGCTTTTACTTTCTTTCTACTGTGCAGAACGTTTATTTAAGGAAGTCTTGTGCATTTAGATTCCCGTCGCCGTCAGTGACATCAGTTCTGAGAACCATCCTGTCAAAGTGGGCTTGTCGGATGCGTTCGTGGTGCTTCATAACATAGAACAGATTCATAGTAAGACTGTGATTTGTTTCTCTGAAGGGAACTCAAATCAGTGCAACTTACAAATATATGCCTGTTCATATTGACAAATGAAACTGCAAAACAGAAATGGCTTTTAATGCTTAACATAACTTTTAATAGGAGACAAAAACTATTTAATAATTTAGCCTGCAAATTTATCATTTTGTCATCCCTTTATCCTCTTATGCACTACTTTGTGAACTAACTCCCTTTGTTTTATTATTACTATAGTTATTATTTTATTAAAAATATTATGTTTTTTTTATTTTTTTTAACACACCTTAGATGTTCGTCGGAGAACCATCTATGAATATCATAGAATAAACATTCCAAAGTCGAGTATCTCCAACTCCACTGCAGTGGAACTGCTCCCTCTCCCGAGTATGTAACATTCTTGTGGTGTTTTCTTATTTAAAGCGTTTCTTCCGTTTTATGCGTCTCTGTTGTATCTTTATTCTCAGCATGTCTGCAGTTCTCCAGCTGCGGCCCATGTATCACCTCTCAGATTGGGTTTGACTGCAGCTGGTGTAGTCGACTGCAGAGGTAAGAGGTAATCTGGGGGAAAAAAAATCAAAGAGAACAGAAAATTGAAAATATGGATCCTTCAGATACATTTTGATGTAATTTTTAAAATTGTGACACACTCTACCTTCTAATTCAGACTCCAAAAGTGAAAAATATATTGCTGTGAATGACTTTTTGTGTTTCCAGCCACATAACGGAGCCACTGCTTCCTTCCTCAGATGCTCCAGTGGCTTTGACAGAAATCGTCAGGAGTGGGTTGACCTGGGCTGCCTGGAAGAGGTTCTTCACATTTTTGCCTTTTAGTTAGTAACAGAAAATTGATCTCAGTTGGACCTCAGCATTATTTATTCCCCAGTTTAATGGCAGTGGCTCTGTGTTGTTTCAGAGGCCGGATCCGCAATGTCTCCCGATGACAAACGTCAAAAATGGAACATCGTTTCCTCTGACATCCACTTCAAAGCAGCAGAGGATCTTAAACATGACTCCCACCACCGGGTGGAAGACATCCACCACCAATAAGCTTTTATCACACAGCAGATCTGGCAACAGGGACAAATCAAGTGAACAGCCACCAGCCAGCACATCTGCAAATGGTAAAGTTAAAATTTTTCTTGAAAATATCAAATCTCTGAAAATACTGAACAGTTGAAATCATTTTGCAGTTTCCATCTAAATTGAATTTTCTGCACCTTCATCATCAGCGATAGCTACACACTGAGCTCTATGGGCAAAAGGGTGTGAACATGGCTTTTGTTCAGTTTAAATTTGTTAGAGAGCACAGAACGTTTCTGCTGATTCGGTGTTGCTGCAGCTACATTCTTGACGTTTATCAGACGTCTTATTGAAAGCCCTGCACAGAACTTTTTTCGTTTTCCCACATTTGTATAATATGGTACATGATATTAACATGTAATAACATGAAACTTTGTAAAAAAGAAAACATTTCATTCATAAGCAATTTGAATGTCTCCTCTACAGATGGAAATAGTGCCAGGATAGAGGAGAGCGAGAAAGCGATGCCAGTAGGCTTCCTGGCAGGAGTCATCGTAATGATGATAGTTCTGCTAGCAGCTGTTCTCACATCGATCTACATGTACAGCAGTCACCCAACCTCCAGCCCCAGTGTTTTCTTCATGGAGGTCAGTGTGGCTCCTCCAAAATGTTTTTAAGCACCAAAATCCTCAAAGAAAATTCAAAATGTATTTCAACAGCAATGTCTTTTACTTCTTCTTATGAGGTCAAGAATATTCCAAACATCAAACCACAATATTACTTTATTAATAATGTTTTTTGTTCAACATCAGGTTGAACAAAAGTGTTTTTATATATCAGTTCCTCTAATGCTATCAGAAAATGCTTTCTAAAAAAATAATGAATCAAATCACCTCCAACTCAATCTGTTTTTTTAACAGTCTACTTTCATTTGAAATCCTCCACAGAGACGTCCAACCCATTTTCCAATCCTGAAGTTCAGACGGGGCTCCGGTCGGCCGTCCTATGCTGAAGTGGAAACTCCTGGTCACGACAGAGAAGGTTCTGTCTTCATCGACCTCAAACAATCTTTTGTCATTTCAGACAGAAGAGAGAGCGAGCAGAAAGAAGGGTTTATAGTTCCCGATCAAAGAGAATGCTTTTTTGCCTCAGAAAGCTCCTGACCAAAGCTGTAAGTTTCTTGGGGCTTCAGGGCAGAGCTGGTTCTCTGTGTAACATCTATTTTGTCTTACAGATAACAGACAAGTTCACTTTAGGAACAAAGAGCAGAAACAAAACATGAAACCTCAGTGAGGATATTTCAACAGTGCATTGACTTGTTGAACCAAACAGTCTTATGTAAAAGGAAGAAACTCTTGGTTTTATCCTTCTATCACTTTCAGAGAGCAGGAGGTGATCCTGCTAAAAGCTTTTTCCTCAAAGATGCCCTTTATTTTCCTTTTACACCTACTTCACAGAGAGGAATGTCATGTTTGAGTGTCACTTCCTGATCTCAAAAACACAGACAACATTCCTTCCCATGACACCCACCCACCTCTGACGGGCAATGTTCCCTTCAGCCCTGTTTACGTCGCAGTACAGTATTCCCAGATGGCAGCAGGTGTGTGCAGCTTTTCAATTTTATTATTATTTTGAGCTTAAAAGACAGAAAATATTTACTGATTACAATGCTGTACAAAATTTACACTATAACATACACAACAGGGGAATAATACTTAAAAGATTACACACAATTATTTTAATTTCAAATATAAGAGTTTTACAGGTTGTATCACATGCTACACTTGCTTTTATGTTTGTGTAATTTATAATTGTTCACATACTGTTTATTTCTTGAGTATTACAGTTTTGTTTAGTAGCTGCTTCTACGGTTAGTCTTTATTGATTTCACATTATATATATGAAGTATCATAAAAGGATATCTGTGAGCAACAGATTTAAAATAATAGTTTTTATGGTGCTGAAACAAAGATATTTTACATATTCGTGTGCTTATTTTCTTGTTTTTGTGCTCTTTCTTTTAATAGATAGTTTGGTGTCTGTAGATTTCTCAAAATATTTGATCGGTGACCTGAAAATGCAATTATTTTATCTGCTGTGTACGTATGAAATATAAACATCTATAATTTACTCTATTTAAGTTGGTAAGACAATATGCAGAGTGATCTTGGAATAGAGTCATTTAGACTGCGCAGTCTGGCGGGGTTGCACTGACCCTGTATGTGCTTTTACAAGACTTTTTTATTTTTGGTTTTGGAAATTGACGGTCTGATGGTACAGCTTCCAGTCATGCTAAAACTGCAGGAGGGCTGATAGTTAAATCTTAGGTAAACTCTTAACTCTTATGATTGAAACACAAATACTTAAGAGAAAAATGTGATTTCTTTCATTTTAAATCACTTCCCAGCCAGCTTTTGTTCAAAAATAGTGTTTTCTTACAAAAACAATGTGGGTGGAACTCACTTTCTGCACCCAAAATGTCTAAGATTGTTGTGATAGGAAATATTTAATCACAGCAGAATTGTTATTTTTTTGTAAACATGAGAAAAACACACATCAGAGTGCAGCAACAGGTAAGGGAGGGGCAGCACTGCATTAGTCTGTGCTCCAAGTAGCTGACGGCTACTTTTTCTGCCGTCTAATTAATAGCTGACAAAGCAATCTGTCTTCTGATTGGCCAATTGCATTAGTCACTATTTAATCAGCTTGGGCTAATGTAAGTGGCTGATGCATCTGACTTTTATACAATGATGGCTGCTTTCTGCTCGCGCATACACTGCTCCAAACAAAATCATCAATACATTGTTTTACATCTGTGTAAATCTTAAATTCTCAGACAATTTAATGTATAAAGCTTGATGTGAACACAGAATATGTGTCCATAATAGTGTTCCACATTGCTTGAGGTGTGCGTAGTTTAAGGCAGCTGGTGTTTGAATGTACTGTGTCATTTCAGACTGGTCTGTTGGATGATGGCACTGCTGTCAAAGAAGTCATGCAGAGACCGGATGCTTTAGGCTTCCTTGTCTTCTAAAATGAGGAAGAGACAAAACAGTCTGAATTCAGAGGAACGATGAGACACGAGTTCGTCTCTAATTTCAGTCAAACAGGAAAATCTTGGGCTTCGTATATAAACGACGCATAAGTACCAAAAACAGTTTTTTTTTTCCTGCAAATAAAATATAGTGATTAAATTACATTCTATATCGTGTGCAGATATTTTTTGTGACACCCAAATCCAGAACGAAAACTATATTTAAAACGATTTTTATTATTATTTTCCTTGCATAACAGTCAAATTAAATCAATGTCTAACAAAAACTAGAATTATTTGAACACTTGCGAAACTTAAAAAAAAAAAATGTTGCAAATTGCAAGCCGAGTTTTTAATTAGGTCAAAGGGTTTATACTTGGTTCTCTCTAGATGACATTATTCCAAAGAATAGTTGTTGGTGAAATTCCTGCACACCAACAACACTCTGAAGCTTAAAAATACTACGAGTATGGATACAGACATGATGTCACATTATTGTAGTAAAAAATTGAATTTTTCCTGTAATCCTTAAAGTTTGAGTGATATTTCTCACTCATGAGTCATATACGCCACCTAGTTATTCATTTTGGTTAAGGCTACCCACATCCTCAGTGAACTGATATAATGTAAATTACAAAGTGATGAATTCACTAAGATTGAATGCAAAGTTACCTCTCACTGGTGGTGCAGGTAATCTTCTTCTCAGATGTCTTGAAGAGTCCAGAGTAACAGACTGAAACAACATACAGGAGCATAAAACTGTTTTAGCGCTCCGCTCTGGTATTTGCACTGTTCTGTGTTCTGACAACAAGAACCTTTTCTGTGGCCGCCCTGGTCTTCGTGAAGCGACTCTGGGTGTCCACATTGAGGCCGGCATTCTTCAGAGCAGCAATTCTCGCAGAAATGTCGGATATCTAAATCATAAATAAGAAAAATGACTCTTGATGCAGATGTGTTGAGCTACTTTAAAACATATATTTACATAAATGTCCCATAATCTACGGGGATGTAGGATACAGGCCAAGCATTTCCTTTGTTTATTTCTGTGAAGCTCACCTGCAGCTCGGACTGCTGAACCTTGGCGGCGGCTGCTGCCACCTGCTCCTCCAGGAAAGACAGCTCCAGATCGGATGTGGAGCTGCAGATTTCCCTGGCGCACTCCTCCAGGTCGCTCAGCTCTGCCTCCAGGCTGTACACAGAACCACCTGCCACATAAACCTGCACCAAAACCAGGCCACACAAATCCCAGCTTATAATTTTTAGATTTTCAAAAATTACCTTATAGCTTTACTGTTTCATTGGTTTGACAAAATGTTCTTCAAGTAATTATGTAATTATGAATGAATGAATTTTATATTTAGTTCACATTTTACACATCACTTTTCAGTTTTGAGCTTCATTCAGACTTAATTCAAAGAACTGTACAACAAATTAAAAAAAAATATTTTGCTGTATGTTTAAACCAGGTAAATCCTTTTATTTTCTCCTAATTTTTTATTTATCTGTCATTTTCATTGTTGGCCTTAAATAAACAGATATTTAAGCTACAGATTCACCACAATAATTCATTTTAGCTAAAACTTGTGAGTTGAATCAATATTTGTGACCACCAGGTTACGCTGAGGACGTCTGTAGAAGTGGGAAGTATAAAAATACGATATGTAGTAAAACTATGTTCTGGACTTTACATTTTCCTCTAGTTTCCAGAACTGTTGGTCCAGCTTCTTGGGGTCTGTGTTTGGGGGCAGTGAGATTGTAGAGACTCTGGTTTTGTCTTGTCCCTCCACTCCCTGGAGCAGCTCCTCGGTTGCATTCAGCACCTTCAGCACCTCGGTGGTGATGCTGCGTAAAGACGCTGCAGAGTATCGCTGCGGAGCAAAAACCAAGACAACTCATAAATGTAGGAGAAACGGTCTAAATTTTACAACTGAAGAAAATACTTGACAGATTTTTTTTCAATTTTTTTCATTTTCTCCAGGTTTGCACCAAATGATCAATGGTTAAAACTAAAGCCGAAGAAATCTCTGAGATGTTGACTGGTACCTACATCAAAATAGTATTTTATTACACATCATAGCACATATCAATACTTTTTCAACGTTCTTAGTGAATTCACACAGAAATCCCTATTTTAGTAAAGATTACCACTAATTTCTGAATGAAAAGGCTGTAGCCAGAATAAAATATTAACCCAGTCATATTTTTTTTTATTGTCATTTCTCTCCTGAATGGTGCAATGTCAGTTTTCCTCTTTATAATACGGTGGTTGCTCACAGCAAGAAGACAGAACATTTTTGCCAGATTACAATTGTTCAAAATTGGCATTGAAAGGTTAAAGTTGTATCAAATCAAAAGTTGTAAGTGATTCTGATCAGTGCAACTTCACTTCTCTCGAATGCATTCATCATGATAGTTATTGGAGAGTTGGAAATTAATCTGTGAGAAAGTGCAAAATATGTGACTGTTTAAACGTATTCTTTACTAACTATAAATTAATTCACAATGAGATCTGGCCTCTAATCTTTGTAGTAGATAACAAATCGGTAACACTTCACAAGAAAATCAAATCTACTTATTTGCAACAAAAACTTTGAACCTATTATAATAAACAGACCTTGATTTGTGGAAGACAGTGGCAAGGGGGAATAAAAAGCTTCAAGTTACAACAAGCTAAAATGTTTTTATCAAAAACAAGAAATACATATTTTAGAGGAAAGTGAATATTCTGCATTTATAATACGTTCAGATTTTAATATCCGACGGCTTCGGGTTATACTTAAACAACTCTCACCTGCTCCAGCACAGATGACATTAGCTCTATAGTTTTGTAAAGCTCCATGTCACTACCCTACAGTTAAGATAAAGCAAAGGCACAGACATGAAAAGACAGAACATGTAGAGGGAAGAAGAGAAAGAAGTTAGTTGAATTTAAAAGAAAGTGTGAAGTCATCAGTAAGCAAGTTAAACCTCTGCTGAGCGTCATTCAAATGCTAAAATAATTCTGGCTTATTTTAAAGCAGAGGAACAGCAGTAAGAGTAACTCAGTCATCAGTTCAAATTCTAGGGTCGGATGGATCAGATGCTGAGATGCAACTCAGCGTGCAGCGATTAAAATTAAAGATCTTTAATTAAACATGTTAATTAGAAGTTAATTAAATGTTTTCCTCAGTAGAGAAAAATAGAAAAAATAAGACATTCAACTGATTGATAAATTTTCTCCTAAGCCTACAACTGACATTAAAACCTTTATAAATCAAGAGAATATTGCAAAATGTCTGCATCCTAAAATGTATTATTTTATTTGTTAAACCTACTTTTATGGAGCAGAAAATGCTTGAAACAGCTTTTGTACTCACGTTCTGAATCTCCTCTGGGGAGAGGAACTGCCCCAGATGAGTGCAGGAGCTGCACCGGTCCATGTTTTCAGTTTTCTGCTCTTCCTTGACTTGTCCGTCTCTGTCTTTCTGCTCACAGTTTGCGTTATCTCTGTGCATCTCTGCTGCTCCCGACTCGGCTGTGTTTCTTCTTCGTTCGTCCTGGTTTTCACTTTTCTCTTCACGTTTTGGACTTGTCAGTTTGGTTTCACTTATTTGGACTTCTGTGATGGTTGTCGTATCCCTACAGTTTTCTTCATGGACATTTTCATCTCTACCTGTACTGTTTCCTTTCTGTTTTTTATCAGATATCTCCCGGTCAATTTCCTCACTAATGCAAATTGTTATCACTGACTCTGACGTCTCCTGTGTTTCCTCTGTGGCATCCTTCCTTTCGCTCAATCCGGTCTCTCCCTCGACGTCGTCTCTCTCCAGTTTTCTCTGTTCGGTTTGTCCAGCTTTGTCCATCGTTTCTCCCTGCATGTCCTCCAGAGTCATCATCAGCATGCTGCTGATTATTCTGTCAAATTCTGCTTCGTCTTCGTCACTCTTTGAGTCTGTCTCGAACTTCCTCTCACTCTCTTTGCTTCCTTTTAGAATCTCTTGTTCAACCTTTTCATCTGTCCCCTTTGAAGGTGGCTCTTTCTCTTCTTCAGCTTTTGCGTCCTGTGGCAACTCTGTCTTCATTTCTGCTTTCAAATTGATCCCTTTCCTTTCAGTTGGCTCTTTAAAGAGTTCCATGTATTTGTCATATAATTGCCTCATTCCCATTGTTCCTTCCTCTGCTGCTGGCTTGTCTTCCTGTACAAAAGTTGCATCATCTTGAACCTTTCTCTGATACTTTCCTCTCTCACCCCTCTCTTGCTCCATCTCTTCAGTTTCATCTGTCAAATTAAACATCTCCATGTCTATGTCTCCAATTGACTCCTCCCCCTCCCAAAGCTCCCTCATATTCCTGCTGCCCCCGTTTTCCTCCTGCTCCTGTTTTCCTTCATTGTCTCCCAGTCTGTCCAGCTCGTCCTCGGTAGAGGAAAACTGGGAGGCGCTGACTAAACTGGCCAAATCCCTCAGCTGAGTTCTTTCCGGCTGCTCTCTCCACAGCTCCTTCTCATCCGCCCCGTCCTCGCCGTCTTCTCCTCTTCCCGCCTTATCCAGCTCGTCCTCGGTGGATGAGTATTGGCTGGCGTTGACTTCGTTAGCTAATCTGCATAATCTAACAGCCAGATCTTCATCTTTTCCAACCTCATGCTCCATGTCCTCCATTTCGAGGCCCATTCTGTCCAGCTCGTCCTCAGTGGATGAGAACTGAGTCGCTCTGACTTGTTTTTCCAGCCGACAGAGCCTGTAGGTTAGTCTCTCTATCTGCACCTGCTCTTTATCCCCTTTATCCATGTCTGCATCCGTGCCCCATTCCCCCTCTCTTTGTCCCACTCCATCTGACTCGTCTTCAGTCGAGGACAAGTACGTAAGTCTGGCTTGGGAAACAAGACTGCATAATCTGTGCTGCAACCCATCATCTTTGTCTTTCTTTTCACCTGTTCTTTTGCCTTCATCCAAGTTAACATCTGACTCAGACCCACTTCTTTGTCTCCTTTCTTCCTGCTGTCCATCATTATTTTCAGATTTCTCTTCATCTCGTTCTTCTTCTCGGGGGCAAAATTCATAAACTGTGCCTGGGCATGGTCGCAGCTTTGAAGTGAAGTCGTTGACGGTCTGATTGGCAGCATCACTGCTGGGGTCAAAAGGTTCAGAGGTTGTGGCTGCAGAGGTGTGGGGGGTTGCAGCATCAGAGGGTTGTGAATAAAATTGCTCCTTGTTGTTCAAATCCTGGAAACGTGTAAAGTTCAAAAGTTAAAAACACAATTTAACAATAGTAGATTTTGTCATGTTACAGCCACAAACTTCTACAGATTTTACTGGAATTTCATATGATAGACCAACAAAAAGTAGAGCAACTAAGTGATTTAAGCTTCTCCATAACTTTATCTGATCTGTCTGCTGTGTTCCTTGGTTCTCATGATGCTGTTTGTTCACTAATAGTCTCTAACAAACGTTTCATAATTGCATGACATTTAAAGATGATTGGCTGTATTGGACTTTATTTAGGACAATCAAAATAAAGGAGGATTACCACAAATGCAAGCCACACATTTCCTGTTTTTTTTTTAGTTCTTTTTTTTTTTTAAAGCTCATATACTTTTACCAAGAGTTTGTGTTTGTTGATGACATTAAATTCCAATAAACACAAGGAGGTGTGTAGCAGGAATACATGATACCAGGAAGTCCTGATCTTGCCTTTAAGTCTTTTCAGTTTGTCCCTGCAGTTAGTGGTTTCAAGATAATCTCAAGATGTGCAGCCTTTTGTTGTTGTTGTTTTTGATGAGATAAGTTAAACTAAATTATTGTAATAATCTTATGGGATCATTTTGCAGCTTAAGTGATTCGTCGTCTCATCTATTTATCATTGAGTTTCTTTTCTTTCTTACCGATGGTGGAGAAGGCGCTGCTGGCTCTTTTTTACTCCTCCTCTTTCTCCTTGATTTTCTGATTTTTCCCTCCTGTTGCTCATCAGGCACCTTGAGCTCATCCTTCTCCCTCTCTGCTCCTTTAAGGTTAAAGTCTACATCGATGATGCTGGTTCTCCGGGATGAAGGTTTCCTAAACTCCGCGGGCATCTTCCGCTTTAGGAGGGCTATCAGAGGCTTGCTGTGCTTCAAGTTTCCCTCAGAGTCTGAAAACGGATCATCTTTGTTCCCCTGGCGGCCTGTTAGAGTCATGGTGTTGTCACCAAAATCATCCTGGTTCATCCTCTTCTTGTGGATCTCCTGCAGAGCAGCACCCCTGCTGCTGTCTGGCTCTGACTTGCTTTCACTGTCAGAACCCAGGCCTTCATAGGCAGAGACCACTCCGGACTCCCTCTCCAAGGCACTGTAGACCAGACTCTTCCTCTTAGTGAGGAGGCCAGGCCGGGACAGCTGGGTGGTCTGCAGGGCGATCCAGTTCCCATCCGGGCTCTTTAGCACTGAAGACATACATTTGCATTCAGACAAGCAAGAAACATGCAAGACCAATAGAGACACGTCCACCAAGCATTATTCATGTCAAGATGCAAAACTAATTCAGACTCAAATTAAGAAGAAGATGTAAATATGTAAATATTCTTCTGTCAGGAAATCTTCTTAGGTACAAATAATGTTTGTTTTTTTTACAAAGAAAAAATTATAATTAAAGTTAACGGTTCATGATTGCTATATCTACAGAGTACAAAGTTTGAGGATGGATGGATGGATGGATGGATGGATGGATGGATGGATGGATGGATGGATGGATGGATGGATGGATGGATGGATGGATGGATGGATGGATGGATGGATGGAACGAACTTTTAAACAACAATATACAGAATAAAGTCTGAAAACATAAAATCTGTTTTCCTTTTCATTAATTTTAGAACTGATAAGTATTTACATTGATCATTACATTATTATTTTAATCTTTTAAAAGTTTGATATCCTCAATAGAATAAAAAAAAAAGAACCGTTGCCACATTTCAACGCTGTTTGCTTGTATAAGTCGCCTCTTACCAGAGCTGTCAAGTCGATCCACACTCTTCCATGCTGTCATGGCCGACGCACCGCCGTCTTTCTTTAAGGCCTTGGGGACGTCTGATTTCAGAGCTGGTTGGTTGTTATCCAACAGCGTGAAGGCTGAATGTGACCTCTGAGAAGAGATGTGACCGAAAAACACAGTTCTGCTTGTCTTTCTCTTTTGTTGGAACTTGTTAATTTAGAGGAGCTTATTTCACCAGCAGAGGTCAGTGTGAGTTAACAAACACGCAAGGGCTAATTGTAGAGAAATACACATATTTTTTCTCCTTTAGTTAGTAAACTGACACCCAGCCACTTAAAAAAATATGGACAATCAGGAATCCAGATACATCCATTTTGATATTAGTGACTTAGTTGGCGAATCATATTCAAATCATATTCAGTAAATTAGATTATGATTTATTTCAGTAACCCAATTTCCCAAAATACGGTTAGTATTTTTTAATCTGACTACCCCTGTTGGAACTTGTTTATCAATTTAACAAGTTCAGAGTTGGATTTAGTTAGAAAATAATAAAAACTTTATTATTATTATTATTTTTTTGCATCTGTTTTAGTTGAAAAAAAGAAGTAAAACACAGATTAACCAGGACTTTAGAAATATCATGAGTTTTCTTCCCCACTTTAACAACAGAGGAAGAGTAGCTGCATTTGCCATATTGTATTGGCACCTATATGTACATCCTACACTTCAGGCCCTTAACGTGACTAACAATATATACATTATCTGGTTTAGAAATAAACTAAAAAATAGTGTCAGATTAATTTCCACAACACAAGTTCTTTACCCAGAGACTTGCTTGTTGTTTCAGGGATCCAGAGGGCTGATCGCAGGCAGAATGACGATGATGAGGGTCAGTGTTGTGTTCAGAAACCCAGCCATGGGCATATTCTGCCCTCATCTCAGCCAAAGCACTTTTCCTGCTAATGATCTTACACACAAAGAAAACAAGATTAGCTGTCAGCAAACAGCTCCGACTGCAGAAGGAACAGCAAATGAGTTGTGTATTTTCATCATGTTAATGGGGTAAAAATTTAACCTTTCTGTGCTGCTTTTCGTTTAAGTTTTCATCAGTTTACTAGACAGAGGATGAATAAACTTTTTTAGATGCTATAAACCATCTGATTCAAGCTTCTTTTACTTTTTGCACAATGGTTTGGGCCAGTTCCTCGACGAGCTCTCCTCTGTGCTCCCGTAAATAAAGTGCTTCATTCTGGCTCTCCTGAGAAAACACAGACATCATAAAGAAAGCTTTAGAGCCCAACATTAGCATAAGGGAGCTGGTTACCTCCTGAAATTTATAAGCTGAACATATTTTCTGTGCTGAACTCAGAAGCTTTGGGATTCCAACACAGATTAGATGAGGGACGCTTAACAAGAGACGCGCTTAAGGATTAAATCTAAAGATAGTCTGAACAATGTAATACAATAAGTATTTATAAGAAGATTAAATGTTGAAATATTTTCAAAACATTCTACAATGACCAGTGTGAATTGTTATCTAGTCAAAAGGCATCAGTCCCACACAGATTTTAGGTTCAAAATCTGCACTAAACTTTCTTTGACTGTTCTTATGACACAAAATCCCAACAACATGCATCAAAATTTATGGTTGAATTCTGACAAAACCTGAAAGCTTTTGCAGAGGATGGATACTTTTGAAAGGTTGTGTGTCATTTTGGAGATCTTGTTAAGAGTAGTCTTCTAAAATGAAGTAAAAGCAACTCTTGTGGCTCAAATTCTGATACTGTTATCAGCAGTTATCTGCCATTTAGCAGTCTAAATCCAGATTGTTTCAGGTAATCTGATCCAAACCGACTCCAACAGCAAGCAGATGCAATGTCAGATTAAATTATGACACTATGGAAAGACCACTGATGACACTAACGTGCATTACATAGTGATATTTTTGAAAACACAGACATCATAAGAAACCATTTTTAAGATTCTATCCTAAAACAGATCACATAGGATAAAATGTGAATAACCTGAGTCGAGGTGTCAATCTCAGCCTTAGAAATGGCTTCGTCTATGGCCTCCTCTGCAACCCGCAGGGCCACACTGAGCGTCTCTGCCACGCTGTGGTCTGAACACAAACACAGAAGCATGAATGAATGAAACAAAACCCGTCAACAGCTTATATCTCAGCCGGCAAACATTTATGGTTGCAGGCACTCCTCCTGTTAGTGCAGTGAACTAGCAGACTGGGGGAAGTGAGGACACAGCAGAAGAATATACGGAGCAACGCATCTGTTTGTGATGCTGCTCAGATGCTAAGACAAAGCATCAGAACCATTTCATTCCTGTGTTATTTCCTTGCTGTAATAAAAAAGAAAACCTTTCCAAAACCTGAAGCTCTGATTTTTATTTTGCTATTAAAAGAAATCTTGATAGATGAGACTTTCTGATTGAGTCAAGTAGAAACTTTTTAGTCTATCTTCTTTCTCAACAGAACATGATAAACACGATAGAAATGTCCTTTGTCTTGTCAAACCATGACATTTTTTCATGAACGCAGCTGTAAGTGAAAATCAACTGCCTAGTTTTAACCAGTTATTTTTAAAATCAGCCCTATGCAATCAACAAGGATGAGTTGAGATTTATCAAATTATTTTGGCACCTTCAGTTTGCCTGTAGAAAGTTGAGTCGCTCCCACAGACACTGCCCTCATTGCAGATGCTCTCATCGCAGGCGCTGCTGTCTGCGGACACACACAGATGTTGAGAGTCAAGTGTGTGAAAAAACAGACATCATGCGGACTGCAGGCAGGGATTTAACCTGAAACCACATCACACTAAACCTTTAAGTAAGATTAAGGATTAAAGACAAAAAAAAAGGATAAATCCTGGATTTCATTCATGTCATTCAGATAGCATGACATATAACAGGTTATAATAACATGTTTGTCCACATGTGTCTGAATGTGTGTATCCCAGGTTACATTCTTTATCACTGACTGTGTGATTTGTTCATTGCATTTTCACATTTTGTCATTCAACAACCACAAGCTTCAGGATTTTATTGAGGTTTTATGTTGTGGACAATTTTAATGTAAGAAGAAAGTCACTATTGAAACACAGTCAGAAGGAGTCCTTTGGAAAACGAGATGAGATCAAAATTTAACTGATATTCACACAAACTCACAGCGTGTTTGAAAGCTAACGCAATACATTACCAAGAACAAACCAGTTCCAAAATGGTTGGAAAGACATGAAAACTGATGTTCTGGGTTATTGTTCACCCAAACTGACTGAGCTGGAAAAGGGAAACGGGCAAACATGTCTGTTTCCATAAAGCTGGTGAAAACAAACCCCAAACGAAAAGCCAATCAATTTTCATGTTAAGATAGTGAAAAATAGCAAAAAAAATTAAAAATGTCTAATTGTATTGCCATGTTATTACCACTATAACATGCAATCTCAATAAAATATGATTTTTGGAGTTGTAATATGACAAAATGAAGTAAAAAAAAAACAACAACAAACGTTTAATGTTTTACTTCAAAAGCATGGGCAAGTTTCTTATGTTTACACAAACTTTAAAAAACAAAACAACAAATAATATAATAATGAAAATCACTTCAACTGAACTGTAAATGGTTGCAGGAGAGAATTATTTGATAACAAGGTTAATTCACAATTTCGTATTTCCTTTTCTGAGCTCTTTTTCACGTCATGCAAACATTCCTGCAACAATGCAACCGTTTGTGGTTACATAAGTGCATTAGATGGGCCTCATGTAAGGTATTACAGGAAGATTTGAGCTGTCTGCAGCAGACTCCTGTCTGAAAGTACAGTGTGGCAGACAGAGTCCCGTCCAATCATTTTAAAATGCCAAATCCAACAAAGTGATGTTAAGTTTGAATGTTTTAGGAAAATTACAAGATCTTAACCATAGTTCCTACTTCCTGCTCCATAATCTCTCTTTTATGGAATCAAGTAAAACGAAGGATTTATATTTGTATTTTAGTTGTGCAAGCAGGTTTTTGTTTATTAAACTGTATAATTTAAAGATTCTGACCTCATTCGGTCCCAGAGCACAGAGATAGAGCAGATGAGCAAAGCAGCAGCTGACAGTGACTGCAACCCCAAAACCAGTTTATGTGAACATAGTCTGGTTTTTTCAGGTTCTGTTTTTAAGATGCCAGCCACATATACTGTGGCCCTAGTGAAGATTTATTAAAAAGGCTTAAACTAAATGTACCTTTTGTTGCAGTAGCATAATCTCAGTAATAAATAAAATGTATGTGTACTGGGAAAGCTTATCATTGGACTAATGTTTTTGAAAAATAAAGTTTCCTAAAAGTTGCATTTCCTTTGAAATATATAAATGACTCACACAGATGTGGGAACATGCTGTTTAACTTATAGTACTGATAAAATGTTAATGAAGAAGTACAACATGTAGTGAAATGTAAAGTGCATTTTCTTACACTGTACGCTGTATTTGCTTAGGTTCTCAGAGGGAGATGTCTGTAGGCAGCCTTGATTCAGTGAGTTTAGTTTTCTGGAGAAACATGTCATTGTTACAAATGTTACACAAGATTCAGGATTGCTCAGTTTCTAAATGTCAACTTGACCGTTGCTGATGCAACGTTCATCCGGCTCTGATTGTTCTTATGCAAAGCACCGGGAGCAGCAATCTACGTCTTTCTGAGTCATAATATGCTGCTCATATTTTACAGGGGAGGAAACTGTTTTCAGCACAGGTCAGTAATAAACAAATGAAAATGCATGACCCCGCGTGTTACAGAGCATGAGCTGCAAACGGCAGAGGAGGGGTGGCATGATGTCAGCCCACATCGGTCATCCTCCCACAGGATCCACAGCTCTGCATCATGTGCTGCCAGCGACCTCTCCTCCACAAAAGCACACATAATGCTCTAAATTCCTCTGCCAGTTCAATCAGATCAGAGACTGGGGGCCTAATGGAGCTGAGATGTGCTACGGCTTTGCCCCTGACTAGATCTACATGCTGGAGCAGATGCTGTTAGAGGAAACAGTGTACAGTATAATACATTTCTTTTCAGCATGGCTGCCCCCTGCAAAGCTCCTCAATCAGCCGTGGCTGGCTTTGACTGAAAACATTTCCCTGGAGGCTGACTGAATTTGTTTCATTACATAAGAAACCAAAGCCCCTTTTTATCACCGTCACTGACAGGACAAAATAGGCACGAACACCCGGCAAGTAAAAAGATAATGCTTTTTTAGATGGCATTAAAAGATGAGGAATAAAAAAAAAAGATCTGCATGCATAAAGAAGAAATAATTGGAAAGTCTAATCTTTTCTCTTTTTTTCCCCCCAACAGCTCCTACATCAAATTTAAATGACCTTCACATTTCCATAAAGAAATATGTTTTATGACTCTTCACTCACTCAGATTTTCAATATCTAATATCTTGATTGTTTGAGACATGCTTCACTTTTTTCACTTTCAGCCTGGTTTGAAATTAATGCAATTAGATATTTATTTAATGCTCATTTCAAGATTTTATTTGTATTTTATTTGTAGCCCAAATAAGTTACTCCATTCTGCAGAGATGCACAAATAAGAAGTACATAACAATTAGTAAAACAGCAGTTATCACCTAATCGCCACAGAACCACTGCGTCTTCTTCCCTTATGCACAAAGTCAACAATGGAAAGTGTTGCTGTTCCTGTAACACTTGTGGTGCATTCACTGACTGACAAATAAATCTGATTTTTGAGTTTACAAAAAATGCTCTGTTCCCCTCTCATCATTATTTTTGGAGAAACGTTTGGTAAAGTCCCTGTTGCTCTATGATGTCACGAATTACTGAGCCCGACCTTCTCTGTGCCGTGGTGCAGATATTGCAGTAAAGAAATAAACCTCATAGATCATTAAATGTAGCAATTAAACACGACATAATTGTCATTTTTATTAGAAATAACAGCAATTTAATGAATGAGACATAGGGCAGATCAAACTGAAATTTGTCCAATTTTGTTAAATCGTTTTTAAATAAATTTTTGATATATAATTTTTGGATAAGTTGCAGTAAATGCACATATTTTAATTTCTTGTTATACTCTTTTGTTAATGTGATTGTCCGAGCCTGTTAGCTTTTAATAAAACCTCTTTTCTGATTTGAAGTTGATGTCACTGGTAAATAATTTTTGTTTAAAGTTACAAACAAACTTGACTTGCAGTTCTTCAAACAGCCTGTAGACAGCGCTGCATTAGAAATAAATAGGAGCAATGTAAAATTTTTTGAGATGAAATAAAATAAGTGAAATGACTGACGTGCAGTAATGTAGCTGAAACTTATAACATTTGGAGGATATGAAAAAAAGTCAGTTCCATCTGCGGTATGTTAATGTGTCTTAATTTGGACTCAGGCTTATATTCAGAACACTTTAAAGTCAGATTTTAGGCAAAATGCTCGACAGGAGTTAAAAGAACAGAAAGCAAAGATTTTAATCCTGATTTCTACTTTTCTTACCTGTATATAAAGCAAATTTATATACAGGTATATATACTTTATATACTCCCATTATCATCTATGGGAGTAAGCTCCCATAGATGATAATACAAGGTCTCATTTGCTTGAGAGTAAAGATTATAGATAGTTTAGAACCTGCAGAAAATATGTGAAAAGGTTTCAGTGAATAAACTTACTAGTGAGCTCTGAAAGAACGCTGTGCTCAGCCAGGTGCTTCCGATAGAGGGTCTTCAACACTTTCGCACTGCCAAACCTTTTAAAGCGGTTCTTCACATTTGTGTAGAACCATTCGAGTGACTGCGTCTTCAGCAACCTTAAAGACAAACAACAATTGGATGTTCAACATCTGCAAGTTATATACTTTTCTTTACCAGGCTTTTTATCCAAAAAAAGACAATCAATCCGCATATATACAAACAAAAGCAAGAAATATTGAATTGAGAAGTATAGCTTATTTTCTGTCTGATCAGCCATTTGGACGTCAAGTAATAATGCAGTAAACAATACATCTCGTCAATGAAAATAATTTGCATTGTTGTAACAGATTCATTACTTACTGAAAGTACTAATTTACCAAAAAGAATAGTTTATTCTACCTAAATTTGTTATTTTGAAGTGATGTTATTTCATTTTACAGATTTTTTATTTTTATTTTATTCTTTAAAATACCTTTCAAATTTTATGTTTTTTTTTAATTAATTAATTATAAAGCAATTACTCAATTCTTGAATATCTGTTTTACCAAATACTTCCACTGTGTTTAAATGTGAGAGAAGATATATTGACCGAGTGCTACTCTTATATTTTATAGTATATTTTATAGCTACTCTGTCCTCTTGTTACATTCCTGACATTTATTGCAGCCACAAAAAACACAGAACAATCACCAGACATTTGCTAAACATTTCATTACCATATTTAAAAAAAGGGAAACTATGTGGATTCTTGTTATCACTGGGTAACAACTTTACCCTGTGTTTGCGTTCAGTTTGTTTTACATGCAGCCCTTTTGGAAATTTTGCTGACATATTTCATTTTAGACCCAAATCTTCCCTGATAACTTTTGACATCGCTGTCAGGACCTCATATCTAATTCAACCTCCTTGTGTAACACACACACACTGACCTTACCTGCTCTTTTGGCAGGCGGAGCAGAGCCAGGTTTTGTCCCGCTTGCTGTAGACCCGGCAGGCCTTGCAGACGTTGTAGCGGCAATCGCGGCACTGGCGCTTGGGGTTCAGAAGGAAGGTGAAGGGGGAGCAGCAGCGGATGCAGCAGCGCTGGTTGAAGCAAGCTTGCCGCGACAACAAGAGGCAGCGACTGCCCTCCTCATCCAGCTCCTGCTTCAGTTCACTGTGGGGAGGAGGGATGGAGGAGAGGGAGAGAGAGAGGATGGTTAGAGGCAGAAAGAGAGAGGAAAAAAGCTATATAGTCGGGTACATAGATGTTTGTGAGGGTGAGTGCAGGATGAGTTTGTTTTGGTGGATAAGACACTAATGGAGTGATTATACACTTAACCCCAAATTGACCATCGGTTTTTGAACAACTGAAATGATACAGACCAAATAAATGCCAGTCTGTTTGGTAAACAGTATGAGTGTTTTCTTTACGTAAGTGACAATTAAGTCAGCATTTCATGTGAGTCACATGCTAACAAAAAATAAAATAAGTACTTGAGTTTTCCACCAGCTCATTACTCATCATTTTTAAAAGTTGTATGTGAATTTTAAAGATGAAATGTTGTTTCCGTATAAATGCCTCATAGAAGCCAGACTACAAACATTTAGCATTCACTCTCACATCACAATTACATAAACAGCAGAATGGGAATATTTATAAAAAAAATTGATTTTATTAAAGTCTACATATTCTGTAAGTAGTGTGGTTGCATTAAATACAAATACTTTAGTGTGTTTAGTGGATAGAACAACAAAAATAAGCACAGAGCTGTGAAATAAAAGGGAATTGATCCAATATTTTTCTTCTTCTTTTACCAATAAAAGTATGGAAAGTGTGACATGTAAATATTCAACCCCCTTTTCTTTGATACCCTGAAATAAATGAAAGACGAAACTCTTCAACTATCGGTTTAACTTAAAAACTATTTAACATTTTATTTACTTTGAGTATATAAACTATATGCACTATAACCACTTTCTGGGATCAAGTACTAAAGATTTGCAATGTGAAAGAAAAATAAATATGAAAATTTGACAGCTATTTATTCCAGCAAAGAGGTAGAAATATTAAACAAAAATGTACAAACAGCAGCAAAGGTATTCGACCAAGACTTTGAGCTCATGGAATAATTAACTAGATGAGCATGGGAGATAATTACAGACAGCGACAAACTGGTGCAAGTCGCACCAGAGGGAAGGGTGTCAAAGAAATTAGAACAGCAGGAGCACCGACCATGACTGAATCATATACAGTTGATTACAGCTGAATACTGATGAACTCTGACAAGATGAGGGGAGAATAACAAGTCAATGTGTTGATTATAGCTAGCTTTTTAAATTTAAACTCATTAAACTTTACACTTTTTGATTTCTTGTTTTTAAAAGAAATGTTTGTCTGGAGCTTCAGAGAAAACAGATAAAACAGTTAAAGCTCAACAAAGATGGTTGTAAGGAGGATTTTCTGTTCTTTGTCACTATGTGTTTATCATTCTCATCCACAATTACTGGAATCAGGGATCTTTACAAAGCAAGAAAAGAAATTCCTGTAGTATCAACTTATAACCCCCACAACGCTATAAAATTTTAATGGTGTCCTCAGACGCCTGGCTCTCACGGGTGCAGCAGCCTGTCCATTACTGAAGCCTAATACTTGATAAAAATAACCCTCAGACATCACGCGCTCAGGCACACTCAGGCAAGGAAGACGGAGATGTTTGCAGCGATACAGAGAAGTAACAGGCACGGGGAGAGATGAAGGAAATCGCAATACAGAAAGCAGCAACGATCACACATCTGAACGGTAAATCATATAGGGAACATGCTGTAAAGCTGTTTTCACACATTAACATCAAGCAGATTTTCAAGCATAGAGGATGTAGGAAAACAGGGAATAAGAGACATGATGTTAAATGACATAATAGTCATTTAACAAATCTGTTTTCAGAGTGAACACAGAAAAAGTGAGTCTGAGTAAAAAAAAAGTTTTATAGATTTGCTTACTGAGGACAAGAGTTTTATGGTTTTAAATGCTTTCTGTTATTAAAAAATCTGCTTTGTTGTTTATGAGCAACAGGGGGCAGAGTCGAGCAACTGTACTCACTCCATAACTGTCTATGGTGATAATTCATTTATTAAAACAAATATGTGTTTATCTATTTTCTATCAGTGAGCTTTACTCTGAACGATTAAACGACTTCTCAGTGAGAAGACAAACATATGGAAAAATCTCCTGTTTACAATTTACAAAGTAAAGTCTGAAAAGTGACAAAATTACAAACAACATAATTAACAAACAAGCACATTTCACAATAAAATAAAGTTGTGTGAATTTCTTAAAACTGTTAAGCAACTCAACAATCAGCATGTCTGATGATGGCTGGTAATAACAACAAGATTAGCTGTTGAACTACTTTGTTGCCAATAGTTCAACAAATAATTGCTTAGTCTCAGCATGTGGAGTTTTTGGGGTACAAAATATCTCAAATATAAGTCATACACAATTGTACAAATATGGCATTATAATGGCAAAAAACTATTTAAGCAAACAGTTAGACATGGAAGGAATAAACATGTTAAAATTAACTGGGAAAACTTAAAGGATCTATATGAGAGTAACTGCAGGTTTGAGATATTGTAACTGCTGTAAATAATTTGTATCATTAAGAGGTCAGTTAATATCATTTTTGATTGGATCAGGAATAAAAAATCTGACATATTTCATGTTCAACTCGTCCAAACAGTGATCACATCCAAAGAAGAGAGTTATGTGTTATACAGAAAGGTCAACAACAAATCTCTAAATATATGATCAGATATTAAAAATGATTAAAACACTAAGCAAACATAGGGAGTATGTGTTTTTCGTAAAGAAAATGCACAAGAACATAAAAATTAAATTTTACGAATGTTATTTTATGAAAGCTACAAAAAGCTCCTACATTTATTACTACAAAACTGGATTAATATAGAAAAGCCTCAGTATTACTGAGTGAAGAATCGTTTGGGTCCTATAAGAAGAACCGCCACTTCAAAGGGAGCCGAGCCAGAAGAAACAAATCTTTAGAAAAGTACTGGACCTCCCATCACAGAAGAGGTTAAGAACCAGGAACATAGCTTTAGTTATTGGTGTCTTCACAAAATCACCAATAAAATCTACCAGTATAAAACACCCAGACTCTGAAGGCCTTTGCTAAACATTTTGCTGCAGTTGCATAAAACCTAAATCTTTTGCATAATTCTTTCTAACTTGTGAGACAGAAGTTCATGTAAGAGTCTGTATTGTATAAAGACTAAATGTTTTCTGTTGAGCCGAAACAAACAATTGTTTTTTCAAAGCTATGAAGGAAAATTTCCATTGAAGGTCTTTTGCTGTTGAAATGTGACGGAGATAACAACCATTAGGCTTATCTTATTTTTCCACTGGCTTTTAATTGGGCTGCCTCTTTTGAGTATCAAAATAAACTACATATAACAGAAACAAGAATGTTTGTATTATTGTCAAAGTCTACGCTTTGTTTCACACAACAAACTATTTTCCACTATGGTAAAAATTATGTTTAATCCCTGCAAAATGCAGCTGAATTTTGTGAGTAAAATTCTGTTTTTTTATCTCAATGGTTACTTTGAGGAAACGGCTCTGGATGCAACAGGAAGGTGTTTCACTTCCTGTCCCTGCTTTTAGAACACAGCATTGAACAAAGACAAAGCAAAGGAAAGCTCCACCAAAGTCTGCAGCTCAAACATGTTTGATATGTTTTCCCTTTATTCAGTAGCTGCAAGTTCAACATTTCTCTGAATGTAACAAAGTATTTGAGTTGTTTAGGTAATAAAGCAAAAGCTGATGAAAGACTCATGACACCACAAATCAGCATTAACAGCTAGTACTTCTTTTGGGCACTATTATTAGTGAATTATACTATAAGATCATTTGTACAGTTCACAATAACTTTCTTTCACATATTTTTTGGTTGGAAAAATCTAATTAAACACCAAAATTAGAATGTTCAACGTCAGTTTTAAAGTCCACACTTAAAAAAGCAGGAAAAACTCTACGTGTATCAGACACTGACAAAGCTCAGGAATAAAATATTTATCTTCAAGCCAGCGCTCGAAAGGTTCTGTGGTAAAACTTTTAAATGCCTTCTTGCTCTAAAATACCTGGTGTTGGAGAATCTGTCCTATTCGAACTCATACAATGAATATTATCAATTAGTACCTTAATGCAAATAGTGTCATTGTGGTACTATATAAGCTAAAATCTGATTGGCAAATCCAGAGTTATTAAAACTCAGAGCGACCATTAGCTGATGCTGATGGTTTTTTTCTGTGAAAAATTATGCTTCTGCAAAATCCCAATGTTTTGGCTCAGATCTGAGTTTTCATTTTTAAGACAAACTGAATGCAGCATAAACGGTCCACTCACAGGATGCATACCTCTCTCCTTGACCACAAACTAAAAATATTCAATCAGAACGTAAGAAAAAAACCTGAGAATGTTTAGCTTTAACATGACACTGACATGATCTATTGTTTTGGACTGAAACTCATTTCATAAATAACTTGATCGATATTAGGATGGTTCAAGTGAAAACCTACTAATGAGTGCAGAAACATAGACTTGCCACTCAATACTGAGACGAGGCTGACCTGAGTCGTTCCTCCTCCTTCTTGCGCAGCCTCATGTCTCTTTGCACCACCTGCAGCACATGCTCCGCCTCGTTGTCCGTGAGGCCCGTCAGATCCAGTTTCCGACCCATCTTCATCAGCCACTGCTTTTAAAGCTTCACTTTTCCGAACAAGCCTTCAGCTAGTTGTTTTCATCTGAAAAAAAAGAATATATTTAAATCAGCAGCACAAAATAAGGAAAAAATATGAGCAAGTTTTTGTAATACATTATAAATGAACTAAATTACATCTAAAAACGTTCTGAGAATTCTGAAATACCTGGAGCTACACATTTACTCCCTTAAAAATTCATACTGAATGCTTACAGAAAATAAAAAGAAACAAGTAAAAGGAGTATTTTAAGCCTGTAAGCTTCTGAAATAAAAAATAAAAGAGACAGAAAAGCACCTAGAGCTAAATACTGAAGGAATGAAAACTGCTAAATACTCGAAGAGGTGAGACTGGGCTTTCAGCAGAGTAACAACTCTATAAAGCCAGTTCAGTTTTTAAAATGATCAGGTTGTTGGAGACATATTCTAAAAGACTTACAGAAGAAGTTATTTTTTATACAGAAATGTCATTTTATGTTATAGCAATGTTATGATGATATTTGGCACCCAAGATAAAAGCTTATTTATGTCATCAAACACCTTCTCAGAAGTTTGTTCAAATGGAGACAGGAGGTGTACATATTAAAACAAAGAGTCCTGAGCACTTTTTTGGTAATATGGTGAAGGCAGCATGCATCAGAGTATTTATTATTTATTTATTTATTATCCACAAAATACTTACCGGTTTCTTTATCAAGTCCCTTCACGGCAGCACAGGATACAGGAAGGCGATAAGTCATCCATGTCTGTGAGCTAAAGCCAAACATTAATGGCCATTTAAGAAGTATTGGCTCGAATGCATTTAGTAAAAAGTTGAACCAAAGTGTGGGTCGGCGGGTGAGGCGCTGCAGGACCGACTGCAGCAGCCACCGGTTTTTCTACGAGAGGAAAATCTGGATAAACCCAGATTAGTTTCCACTTCCAGTATTTCTCTGCTCGCAGAGGGGGGCGATTGATGAGGCATCATTACGGCACTTTTTTTCCAAGTAATTTGTCAGAAATTGACATTTCTTACTATTATTATCACTGTATTGCATTTTAAACATCAGCTTGGCCTTTTCTATTTTAATGTTTACATCATTTTATAACATGGATGAAAGAGAGACTCACCCAAACCAGCTAATTAAAATTGAAAACGTCCTTTAAACAGCGGATATGGATGCACAGCGATGAAATAAAGACATCTAGTGGACAATTGAAGAACTGCGTATTTAATCCTATTTCATGAAAAGTCTGGGTTTGAAATCACAGAGTTCTTGTCAGCGGAAGACGTGTTTGCTTAGATTAGTTATTGATAAGGTTTCCGTCTTCTTTCCATTTGATTAGGTCTCTGAATTATTTCCTTCATTGGAAATGTCCTGCAAAAAGCAGCGGATGTGAAAGGCATTAGAGCAGGTTGGTTAGATGAGGACATCTGGTGGACAGTTGAAGAGCTGCAGGTCCAAACAAATCGCATTACATAAGGTGTACTATAACAAGCCACAGTAAATGCTGGTTTTAAAATTAGAGTTCTTGATTAGAAGTTGATCAAGTTTTCCTTTTTGTTTGGATTAAATTTGTTTCCTTTCCTGAAAAATATTCGGCAGATGAGAACGAATACCTAGAAGAAGGAGGAGCAGGTGGACAACTGAGTACATCTAGTGGAGAATTAAAGAACTTTAGACTGGTCCAAGAAAATTGGGAAATGGAAAAATAAAAATGGGATGAATGAAGGGCTTCATGGTCTAAAACATCTCTATGAATTAAATCTGCTAGGATATAAAGCAATGTTGGGTAAAGACATCGCCAGAAAGACAACAGAAACACATTTACTTGATCTTCCCAAACATATGTAGTTAGTTTTTATTATAAAGCTCTACAATTTAACTTTCTGTTTATTAAATAATATCAAAGAGAATGCTATGTGGTTTATTGCCAGCCAGAAGCTGTGTTATCCTAAAGAAATTTGGCGTATGTGTGCGTTGATATGAAAACATTTCTTCATTTAATAACATATTAAAAATGGACTGCTGATGGTGGTCTTGCAGAAATTCTCAATAACTATCTTAGTTTCCCCAGTCAGGAACCTATAAGATTAATTTCCTTATATGAACAGAAGAAGGCAATAATTAACACACATCAGCATGATGTTGGTTTTGGAGCCCATTAAACCTGTCTAGGCAAACTCAAAAACGAAATGAATTTTACTTTAGGTCCTCAATGCACACCGCTTTCTTTTAATAATATCCACAGAAACAAATCCACACATGCAAGACAGCTGGAAAAGAACAACCAATAAAAATAAAGATAACTACTGGGAGCAGAGAAGATCCGATTTTAATTTAAAATTTGGTAGAGATAGTGACAGATTGTGTTTCTCACAAATTTTTAATTCAGGTTAATAACCTGAGTGAAGTTGGCCCCCCCACCTTCTTCAAATCAGACAAAATTGGTGTCAAACGTTTGTGCTGCGTTTGTGCTGGTTTGTGCAGCAAAAATTTTCGTTTGTGCCGCTATCGTTTTCAAGATATTAAGAAAAATGTTCTCCAGGGGTCATCAGAGGTCAACCACTCCCCTGGCCCTGCTCACATTTGCAAAAATAAATACATTTGGTGTCAATCAACTGTCCTACTTTTGTGCTGGTTTGTGCAGGAAATTTTTTTCATTTATACTGCTATTACAAATGATAGCACTGCAAACTATTATTAGTTATATAAATAACAAGGTCATCAAAGGTCAACCAGCTCCCCCAACTTCTTCGAATAAGGTAAAATGGTTGTCAATTGACTTGACAACATTTGTTCAGCAAAACTGTTCGTTTGTGCAGCTATCATTTTAAAGATATTAAAAGAAAAGTGTCCAGAGGTTATCAAAGGTCAATGAACATCTGTTCATGCTGAAACTATCAATTTCATTTAAATTGCCGTGTAAGTTGCTAACATATGAACATAAATAATTACATTATAACATGGAAGAAATTCAATTCAAATTAGGTCTCATCTAAAATGAATAGGTTGGTACATCACCTCCCAAAACAATCTCGGTGACCTGTATCTTAGCTTCTGATCACTAGAGGGCGCTATTAGACAAACTTTACTTTTGAAATACAAAAAATAAGAATAAAACATGTGCTTGGCATCTACTCAGCTTTTTTGAGGTCAATGTTATTATCGACAGCAATCATCAACACTTCTTTTCAATACTTCATTGCAGTGCATCAAGGTAAGTTTGTCCACTTGCGCTTGCAGTATGCAAGATTCATAAAAGCAATGTATTTTTACACATTTTCCAAAACATTAACTGTTTTAGTACAGTATGATGTAAGACAGCTCATCTGTGCCAAAAAATAATAATACTCAGGCTTCTCCTCCTGCTATTGTAATCTGCAGAAGTGTACCCCTTAACAACCACTCAGTCAGCAGATTATCTCAATGCTGTGATAATGGCAGAAGAACAATGTACTGTTCTAGGAAAAGTTTATTTGCAGTCATCAGTGGCTATGCTAAGTAGCCAGCGCTGTCATGACATGCAATGCTATTGGGAGTAAGCTCTAATGTAGGAAATCAGTATTGAAATATCTGATGTAGAAGTTTAATAAAGTTGCAGTACTAAATAAATGGTGAAACTATCCCTTTAAAGACATTGTCCGGATGTGGCCTAGAAAAAAAAAATCACTATTCACTTTGTACAAACCAGCACAAACGTAGGACAGTTGATTGACACCAAATGTATTTATTTTTGCAAATGTGAGCAGGGCCAGGGGAGTGGTTGACCTCTGATGACCCCTGGAGAACATTTTTCTTAATATCTTCAGAATGATACCAGCACAAACGAAAATTTTTGCTGCACAAACCAGCACAAACGTAGCACAAACGTTTGACACCAATTTTGTCTGATTTGAAGAAGGTGGGGGGGCCAACTTCACTCAGGTTTGGTACCTATCCTCAAGGCCAGATTATTTTTTTCTTCTTCTTTTACTCAAACATGTTGAAGCAAAGGTAATTATTATGCCAAGATACCAGGTATGATCACCACAGCAAAAACAAAATAGAAAGAAAACACAGGCAAATTTAGTCCATATCTCAGTTTTATTAAATCCCACAAAACTTATTTATTTAATGGCAATTTTCAGTCAAACACCCTTCTTCAGAATTTGGTTCAATGAGCATTATTGAGTAATTTTGTCACCAACTGGTAATTAATGTGTTATGTACCACCAATAAATCTATCCTAAATTGTTTCAAGAAAGCATAATGGGTCCTCTTCCATAGTTTTAATGTTTTTATGCAGCTTCCATATTTAAAAGTTTTATCCTTTTCTTCCAGGATTAAAAGAGCAAATCAATCACCAAAAGTCAAGGCCTACAGTGGTTCCAGCTTTCAGATGTGGAGTTTGTTTAATATGACAGATCCGTGACACATTATTGGAGAAAGTCAAATATTTTACCACAAAGTTTAATGCTGACAAAGAGAAGATTGTGCTTCCTGGCTTTCTTGAAATCACACATGTTGAAACAGGGCTTGGCTGTTTGCCTAGAGGAGCGAGATTGAGTAACAAAAAGCTAAATAGATTCCCAAGAATTTTGTCCTTGTGTAAGCCGTATCTTTTTCTCAGCCTGTAAAAGGTAATGATGGTCGACTTGCAGTCAGTGATGCACACACCCTCTTTTGTGCAGAGACATGCAGAAATTTTTAAAGAACATGCAGGTGTTTAACATTTTAAAAGGGGCTCTGCTAATTAACAGCATTGTATCTGTCCTAATGCATCATGCTTTGTTACCCAGATGATAACTGGGTAATTGTAGCTCCTCTAGTTTTGAAGATGATTCTCATTGTTTTGAGTTGCTCCTTCGCTTTGTTCAAATTGTATGACCTCACTTCATTAATTGGAAAAAATTTGTTTGGTGTCTAACCTACATTCCAGAAGGACTGGCAATAATTACCAACTCCTTGAGGAAAGACTATGGTCCATTGTATTCAAAACGGTACTTGTCCTTGAGAATAACTAATAACTAACTCACAATAACTAATGCAGGGTCAACTCCTAACTTTTGTCCTACTTCCATGCCGCCTTTCCTCTGAGATTTAATTACAAAAAGTTGCAGAAACCCAGCTACGGTCCTGGTTGTGTAAGTTACAGACACCTTTAAGTTTAAGTTTGGCTTTCAAAAGCAACACTGAGATTGCTTTAGTCTATTTGATCTCAGTGCTATGAAACTGGATCACACTACTTTGTTAAATGGGCTGAAGATTCTAGCAGATAGTTCTGGTTCTCCTCTAATGTCATCATTTTTCAGAAAATTATGGCTTGCACATATTTGTCATTCCAATTATTTAAAAAATGAACGGAGAAAATCAAACGAGTGAGAAAAAGGCACTGAATTAATATTTGGTTATTGACACACTGCAAATAAAGCTCAGTGATTCGGGTCCTGCTGCCAATCTATGTAATTTGTTTTCTATAACACACAGGAAAAAAGTAGTTTTACTGATCCCATAAGAGGGAAATTGCATTTATCTCAAGTAGTCAGTCAGACAGGCCAGCCAAAAATCACATAAGTCAAAAAAGGTTTACATGTTATGATTCAAATTGTAATGTAATAATCATTTTATGTATTTATGTTAGTTGTTATTCTAGAGGAATGTTTCTAGATTAAAGTTTGATAGAGAAACATTAAAAACTTTAGATTGTCCAAAATAGGGATTTTGTTTTGGGATGCATGTGACATGCAGACTTCAACCTTTTGGTTGAAAGAGCAAATAGAGACGTCATAAAAGTCAATATGTATAGAGGGGCTAGTAGTCAAATTTGATTATTGATTACATGGCAGTAAGGGGTGTATTTTACGGTAAGCACAAAGTACACATTTATGCTTGCCAGTCCTCTTCCTCAGGGCAATGTGTGTTTGTTTGAATCAGACCCAGAAAAAGAGATTGATGAGGGCTGCGTTTCCAGGACAGAGAGATAAGGCAACCAAAAAAAACAAAAAAAAAAAAAACAAGCTGAATTGCTGTCGGCAGTGAGTGCACAGTGGATTTATTATAGACACTGGAGATGACAAGGTGAATATTAAGTTTCCCGTCTTTCTTTCCTTGAGATGTGTTGAAACGGGGGCACTAATATTTGCCTGGAGGGGAATAACTGGAGCCACAAAGCCCGAATAAATGTCAGAAGAATTGTGTCTTGTGTAAAGCCTTCAGCTAGTAAAATTGCCAACTGGGAATTTTACTAGCTTGATTTCATGCAGAGACATGCTAACATCTTTGAAGGGTCATCTGCTCAGAGTTTAAAACAGGCCTGTTTTGATGAAAATTTTATGAGACAATGCAAAATATTTAATGAGAACCTGTAAAATGTATACATCTCATTTTACAGCACAACCTATGCTTTTCTTAATGATACTCAGTTGATCTTGGAAGGTGTGCAAAGACTCACATTTGGGGAGTGTTGTGCATGAATTCACTTATATTTTGCTTATCATTTAGGAATTAACTCCTGTTTCGTGGTTAGCCAGGGAGTTCAGGTTTTGTACTTTTTTTCAGTTCGAGAAAGTGATTTTTATTTTATAATTAAAAGGGTGTTTTGTTTGTTGTTGGGGCCTTGGAGACCCCAAAACTTAAAGCTCTCCTGTATTTTCTGCCTCCTGTGATTGAGGTTTTACCTGAACTGTAAAATAAACTTTCTTCTGCTACTGACATCAACCGTTTAGATCACTGATTTTTGTGTTACACCCAATGGCAGAATTTGGAGAGGGGTTGTAACAGCCATTCTTAACATTTCAGTACAAAACGGACACCTTGACTTATGTGCTGGTTCCACAAATAACGGAACACATACCTGAATTAAATTTGAATTCTCTGAACATTGTAGAGATCAGTTTTACAGCTATTTTGACATCCAAACTGTCTTAGATCAGCTATTGCAAAATCTCTAAATCCTGTATTTTCCAAATAAGGAGTTGTGAATACTGTTTGATTCAGAACTTGTCATATTCTTTTATCTTCACACCCAGATCAGGTGACCTTATGTCGAGTTCAACCTGAATGTAAACTTGTCTAAGGTCCAAAAAGTTGTGCAACATAGCTTTTTCTCCCTTTCATTTAGTGATCTAATTTACGCAGGTTGTTGACAAAAGTTTTGATAAATAAATAAAAGTTAATTAATTTAAAACTACTGGTGGGTAAAATCAACGTGCATGCAGCAAATAAAATGTAAAGAATGCAATTTAAATATAGATCAATGTAAAAACCACTGTAGTCAGTAAAGGCTATTCACTTTTTTAACTTTAAAAATTGAAGGTGAAAAAATGGTCCAAATAATTTGAAAACCTGTCCATGTCCAGATCTAAAAAATGGTTAAGGACTTTTACTTTATGCTTTTCAACAATTTTCTAAATTGTGTAGGGCTGAACTGAAAAATCAGTTAAAATTTTAACCCAGAACATGGATTATTATCCAGTAACATTTGACTGCAATTAATCCATACAAAAAACATGCATAGATTTACACCCACTTTAACTTGGGCATTATTGTTTGAAGAGACTTAAGTATCACATCAAGGTTATTCTGATATTTTAGTTTTTGCATTGAGAAAACATGCGTCACTCTTGACAGATTACATAAGTCATTTTACTGCGTCGAGAGGAGTGGTTGGACCTGGATTTCCTTTAAATACAGACCCAATCCCTCTTAAGGGGAAGTGTTCTGAGTTACAGTTCCAGTTCAAGGTCAAGTTCACTTGCTTTGTGCTCATGGACTTCAGATGAAGGTATTGCAAAATGATTAACATTTAATGCATGATTGCAAGTTGTTGTCAAACTGTCATTGCCAGATCAGCAAAGTTGTGAGGCTATCTAAAATGCAATTAAAAAATTTTTGAAAACTTAGCACTGCCAAATATTTGCATGTGCTAATAGACTTCTTATCTCATTTTAGTGCTGTGAAGTGGCTTCTCTCATCACTCTTGTCAAACTGCACTTTCATAACAGAAGATCCTCTGACTGGGCTCTGAGACAATCCATCTAAAACTGGTAAAATCATTTACTTTGCATATTTTATTTAATGTTAACACATGCTCACAATAAGATGAAGTTACACTGTTACTTTGTGTTTTGTCTCTGTTTTTTATATGACATATTAGCCAGCAAAGTGAAAGCAAATTTTTAAAGAAAATATTGTTGCAATAGGCCTAATTATGTTTTGTTATCAATCTTACATTAGCAGTTTTACGAGTTTGTGTTTCATTTTAAGGTTTAGTATTCGCACCCTCGAGAGGAGGAATTTGTTAAGCCGTGTGAAAGACAAAATTTGCTTTTTCTCTAAACCTTGAAGCTGCAGCTGTTTTCTTATCTTGGAATATTCCTTGCTGACTGTGTGTGTAGGATGTTAGTTCCTTCTTCCCCTTTCTTTGACTTTCTTTCACATTCCATTCTACTTTCTCCTGCTTAAACACAGGCTCTGTTGCTGAGTCAGAACACATTAAGCTGTTCGAAAGAGCAGGTCTTCTCACTTTTGCAAAAGGCTTGATAGAAAAACTAATAAACTTTGTCTGTGGTTCTCTTTTTATGTAGGTCGAGAAAATACTTATCAACTATTATCTCTGCATCAAAGTTTTACAACATTTTATTACTGATGTAGCAGAATAATGCCACGGACATCCTCTGTCATTCTCCAGCCAAACACACATGAGTTCACTCTTGTGCAACAGCTCCTAAGAGTTTGAATTCAGCCAGAAACTGAAAACTATAAAATATTGATATTAATCACTTTTGAATGATTTTGTGAAAGTTTGATCTTGATCTCTATTGTGGGTTTTCCTGTTATTAACATGGAGGTACCAACAATTTTGTCCAAGTGTGTGGGAGGCTTGTCTAACAATGGAAAACATTTTTTTTCAGTATGTAAGCAGTTACTCTGATCATAACTTATGATATTGGTAATTTTGTATCTATTATTGCTTCATTATGTCAAGAAACTTTCTGCACTGACTAACAAACTGCACTGTCCCTTCCTGTCATAGAAAGAAAACAACTTTTTTCTATTGAAAATATAAAACAGATTTTTTTTTTTTTTTTTATAAAAAAAAAAACGTGAACCCACTTTAATCAGCATTAACAAAATGGGTGTGGTATGAACTGACACAATTGTAGTTCTTTATTCAATAGGAAAAAGGTGTCTATTTGAAAATTATTTAATTTCAAATTCAACATTAGTTTCAAAATGATAAAACCAATATTAGTTTATTTAATGAATTAGTTGGTTTAGGAAAAGTACATTCATTATAACACAAAGTGTATTTTTTGTAATAATCTGTTCCAGTTGTAATTATGAGATTTTTCATCAGAGTTTGACGTGTTTCTCTGTTATTAACAGAAAGATAATAAAAAATGTAACTAGACTCTGAGGAAGAGTCTTCAAAAATGTTTTTTAAACCATTCAAGTGCCAAATGCCAGTATTTTGGAGACAGTATAAAATTAATCAAAGTATAAATAGTTTTTGCATAAAACCAGCAAATACATGTAAATTTGTAATGTAACAGATGATTTTTTTTCTTCTTATCTTTCAGGTAAACACCTGTTGCACAAGCTGACTGTTGCGTAAGTTGAAAATAAATTTTTAAAAATGGGAAACGTACCATCAGAAGCGAACATGGGTGACAGGCTCAGGTGCTACAAGTGTAGCAGAGTCTTGCCTCCATGTTGGTCCTTTGATAACTTAAGGCAAGATGTCATCCATGGGCAGCATGTGCACGTGTTCAATGGAGGGGAATACTACAGAGAAGTTGGCTATAATGAGCTATACCAGTGTCCAGATTGCTTTTATAAGCCAATCAGAGATGCAGAACGCAGGAGGGAAGAAGAAGAGAGAAGAAGAAGGGAAGAAGAGAGACGGAGAGAAGAGGAGAGGAGAAGAGAGGAAGAACAAAGGAGAGAGGAGGAACGAAAAAGGAAAGAGGAAGAGAGAAGGAGAGAAGAGGAGAGAAAGAGACAAGAGGAAGAGAGGAGAAAAGAGGAGCAAAAAAAGACAGAGGAGAGAGAAAAAGGATAGAAGAGGAGAGAAGAAGACAAGAAGAACAACAAAGGAAAGAAGAGGAGAGAAAAAAAGAGGAGTTGAGTCAAAGAATATCAGAATCAAAGGAACGAGCCAAAGAGCAGTATGAGAAACAACAGAGAAGTAGGCAAGAGCAGCAGTCCAAGCACAATGTTCTGATTGGGCACATGGATGAATTTGAAGCTGATTATTCATCTTACGGGGGTAAAGATGAGCTTCTAGAAATCCTCTCTCTGAAATGTAACATAGAAGCTTCTGATCTCACTCTCACTGCTCCAAAAGCTGATCTGCTGGGTAAGATCCTCTCTGCTCTGGACACACTCCTGTTTGATGAATGGATCAATGATCCGCCATCTAGCAGCACCCTGCAGCATGCTCAGGTGTACATCACAGAGCTGTGTGCGCTGTCTGTCGAGATACCAGAAGAGCTCTCTCAAGAAAATATCTCCAATCATGTGCAGTCCTTAGTTGGGTCCTTAAGCCAATCAGCATGCAATATTTCTGAGAGTCTTGAGTTGACCCAAGCCTTGTATCTTACTCTGATGTTCTATATCGGTGACAAGGACAAATCTGATGCTGATGCTGTCATTATAGCAAAAAAATGGGTCAAAGAAGAGCTCACTATGGAGCAGCTTTTTCCTATTGAGTTCCTGAGCATCCTCATTTCATCAATGCATGGTGCAGTTGGCAAAGCCTCTATATTTATCTTAAAAATGGAAATTCAATGTCTGGAACTTCTAATGTCGACTCTTGTCAATCTGAACGGTAAAGAGAGCCACGGTGCATCAACTGAGATGATCCTTGAACTTGTAGAAAAAGACCAATGGACACCAATGGAAGCAGTGAATCTGCTCAAAGCACTCTCATTAAAATGCACTGAAGATGTTTCAGTAGCAAAAGTCCTAAAGTTGGTTGAGGTTTATGACATATCACCAAGCTGGACGGATGATTCTGGACACTCTCTTATTCAGGCTCTCGACAATGCTAATTCAGAAAGTTTCTATCAGGATTTCCATAAGATTCTCAAAAAGAGGGATGAAAGCAGTCTAGATGCAGCTCTAGCAAACATAAAAATGTCACAGAAGTTGGATGACTCCAGGATTAATGAGATAAAAACAGTAATCACTGGTGTTTTTCAGGTTTCAGAAGATGGGCCCAAGGGATCTGTAAATTTTGAAACCTTTGACACAAAGAATTTACAGAACTCTCTGTCTCAGCTCTGCAAAGCAGTTTTTGATGCAAAGAGTTGGTGGCCCACAGTGAAACACATGGTGCAGTGGTGTGTGCTGGTGCTAACCGGGAAGAAAAACAAACCACGACTGGTTTCTTCTGAAGATCCATGTGTCATTGCCCTGTTTGCTGCAGCACAGTTCTATATGGGTAACAAAATGGACATTATGCTAAACTCTGACACCGACACTGAAACTCAAGTTAAGGAATGGTCTGATTTCTATAAGAACCTTGGAATATCTGTCAGAACAAATATCAGGAAAGAAACTGACTCAACTTTTATGGCCATCTATGAAGCTGATGTCATCTATGGTACACTTCAAGACTTTGTGTCTGACTATTTCATGTACTGGAAAGAGGTCATTGAAACCCAGATTCCTCATCTCATACGAGGATTTATCATTGAAGAAAAATGTCTCATTGCTTCACAGACTCTTGATCTCCCAAGGCTGAAGGATAGTGAACCCCTGGCTTGTTCTGCAGAAGCCCTGCAAAACCTCACGGGAAGATTACAATCAGAAAGCATGGAAGACAGAGAGCGGTTCATCAAGGCCATTTTTCAAGCTCTACAGTCAAATTTAAAAGAAAGTTCAAGTACAGAAACAAAAATTGTAAAAATCCTTAAGAAGATTAGCGGAAAGGAAATTCTTCCTAAAGACATGTTCTGTCTGACGTTTCTTGAGAATCTCCTCAAAGTGGTTACCAGTGAAAATGGAGGACAAAGTATGATGTCCACTGCTGAAACATGGTGCTTAGAGAGCATTTTGGCATCTTCAGAGCAAATTAGAGCCTCAAGTAAAGAAACCATTGAAGTCTTTCAAATGGTTTCGAATCTTGCAGACAAACATCTTTGGTCACCTCTGGAGCTCCTCAACCTTCTTGGAGCATTAATCAGTCACCATCATGGTGAGGGATGCATTTCAATCATGAAAATTTTACATCTGATGGAAACATATAGGATGTCTTCCAAATGGACAGATGAGAAAAATCAATCTGTCATTAGTTTGCTAGAGTCATGTAAAACAGAAAATCTGATCCAGCATTTAGGGAAAAGCCTTGGAAATGAGAAAATAAAGGACATTGGCACCCTTATTGATGAAATAAGACAGATGAAAGACATTGATGAAGAAACACTGAACAAATCACAGAAGATAGTTGCTCATGTAACAGAACTCATCGAAAAAGAAGAAATCGAAAAACATAATGACATAAAAAAGGCTAAACAGCTCAGCCACAGCACAGAAACAGCTGATCTTCAGGAGGTCTTGGCAGTGTTATGCAATGCTGTTCATAATGAAAAAAATTATTGCCCCAGAGCCACTCAGATGATAAGTTGGTGTCTCTTGGCCTTGTCCAACACTGGGAAACTCCTGGAAATGGGAACTGGAGAAGGAAAGTCTTGTGTCATAGCAATGTTTGCGGCACTGCGAGTGTTTAGGGGTGAAAAGGTAGATGTGGTGTCCAGCTCTTCGGTTTTGTGTCAAAGAGATGCGGCAGAATGGGAAAACTTCTACAAGAAATTTGGCATCACTGTTGACACAAACACAAATAAAATTGATGATAGCAGTCGAAAAGAGTGCTACAAAAAAGACATTGTCTATGGAACTATTGAAACCTTCGCTGCTGATCATCTTCGCCAGATATTTGAGATGAAAGATGTCAGGCCTGATCGCAGCTATCAGTGCATCATCATTGATGAAGTGGATTCTCTGCTGTTGGATCAGGGAGTGCAGCTCACCTACCTGTCCAGCCCCCTGGTCTCCATGGAGCACCTGAATACTATTCTAGCAATGATCTGGGGACATGTCCAGCAGTATGGCTTCCTGGCATCAGAACACCAGACATTTGTCCAGGGTCCACCTGCTTCATTCTTCAGGGCCATCTTTGACTCAATAAACACAGAAGAAAGTGAAATTGATGATCCGCTGGACATTTTACGCATTGCAGAAGAAACCAACATTGTACCACAAGGATTTACAGAGGACATCCATGAAGGAGACAAGAACGACATCCTTAAAAAGCTGAAAATTGTGAGTCAAGATGATGTGATAAATTTTTTTGAAGAAATGGAGGAGTATGTCCCCTACGGTTTTACAGTTTACACATTAAATGATGGACTGCTTTGTCCAAGGAAACTCAGTCCTTACAACACCAATCAAATACCAGACCTAAAGTTTCTTGTTTTGGGTGAAGGATTGTGTTGTCCTCTCTACAACTCAGAAGAAGTCCTGATCAAGCCCATTGCACAGTTAATCTCAGAGAAGATTCAGTACACTCCATGCACAGACAATACAGACAAAATTAGCATTCCTGGATTCTTGAGGAATCTCATTGAGACCAAAATGTGTTTGTGGGTGGAGAATGCCTTTCTGGCAAAGCAGTTGAAGGAAGGACGGGACTATGTTGTAGAGAATGAGAATATCTGTCCAGTAGACTTCAGATCCACTGGTATCATTGAACTGAATAAGAAATGGGGTGATGGTCTGCAGCAGTTTGTGGAGATTAAGCATCAAGTCAAACTGAGCACAATTTCAGCAGTGACAAACTACGTTTCTAACATCTCCTTTTTTCAAAAGTACCATGGCAAAATATATGGGACCACAGGAACACTTGGTACTGAAAAGGACATTCTGTTTTTGCAGGATTTATATCCAAGTCTGTCTGCATGCAGAATGCCAACATTCAACAGGAAGAAACTATATGAGGTCAAAGGAGCTCTGAAAAAAACTTCTGAAGAGTGGAAACCAGAAATAAAACGAGTTGTCATGTCTCAGATCTCCTCAAATTCATACAGAGAGGGAAGAGCCGCCCTGGTGATCTGTGAAACTATCAACACAGCCAAAGAGATCTATGAAGAACTGAAAAGCAGCATTAAAGGTGAAATCATCCTCTACAGTCGCAGTGATAGAGAAAGTTTGAGCAAAATAGACAAGGAGCTGGAGCCTGGGGATGTTATTGTTGCCACAAACCTTGCTGGTCGTGGCACTGACATTAAAGTGTCCAAAAAGGTGAACAGTAATGGAGGATTATTTGTCATCCTCTCCTTCCTCTCTGAAAACACTAGAGTAGAACTCCAGGCTTTTGGTCGAACAGCACGCAAAGGGAAGCCTGGCTCTGCTCAGATCATTGCATGTACTGAACACCTGCAGCATGACTTCAGGTCAGCTACGTCTCTGGAGGAAGCCAAGAGCACGAGGGACAGACTTGCAGCAGAAAAGATAAGCTCCATGATGAATGACGTTTCTGAGATGAATTTGCGTGAAGACCTGTTTTCTGAGTACTGTGAGACTCTTCATGATATTTACAAGAAAACAGATGGAGATGATAGAAAAGTTATTGTTGCCATCATGAATGAGTTCTGGGGAATCTGGCTGCAAATTAAATCAGAAGACATCGAGCAGCAGAAGGAGAGTGAACTTCAGGAAAGTCTAAAGAAGGATTTATCTGTGGCAAGGCAAGAGTCTTCATCTCAAACTTCCCCATGTTCAAGCATTTATCACTACATCAATTTTGGAAACATTTTTTTGGATGACAAAAAATGGGAAAATAGTGCCAGGCTGTTTGATAAAGCTATGAAACAAGATAAAAGTTGGGCAGCCATTGCCTTTTACAGTCACGCATACTGCACTATTCAATTGTCAAAGGGAGACTACCTGACTCAAGCCAAAGAAGATCTACAAAAGGCACAAGAGTCCCTCAAGTATCTGTGTGAAGAATGCCTTGTGTGTTTGCAGTTCATTAAAATGGCCACTGTGGACTCAGGCAAAGGTGAACCATCCAGCCTTGAAAAACAGATGACATCCAAGTGCAGCATGTACAGGTTCTTTGATAAAAACATTACTGAGGCTATCCAAAAGATTGATGAAATCAAAGGAAAGGGGAGGGATGCAATAGCCAAAAAATCCCCAGTTTTCTCCTTGGTGTCGGATGCTGATGAAGCTCTCCAGTTAGAAGCTGATAACCTGTACAGTCGCGGTCTAAAATATGTATTTTCTGTTGAGGAGAAGCCTCGTTTCTGCTGGGAGGGTCTGGTGGTTTTCTTGCTTGGAGTTTTGCAGATTATTGCTGGAGCACTGCTCACTGTATTTACAGTTGGTACCTTGGCTCAAATCGGAATGGGTCTCATTTCAGAAGGAATATCTGACTGCATTGAAGGTATTACAGCCATGGTGACAGGAGAGTTCAGCTGGAAAGAATGGGCTATCGGAAAAGCCATTTCCATCGGTGTTTCTATCATATCATTCGGAGTTGGAAAACTAATTTCGAAGGGATTCAAGGCTGCCAAGACAGCAATCAAAGCCATAGGTAAAAAACTGAAGTCATTGCCAAAGTTTCTCTCCAAGCAGACAAAACAGGGTTTAAGCACTGTCACAAAGACAAACATGAAAAATGCTTTAAAACATACAGTAAAAAAGATTGCTGAGGAATCACTGTTCTATGGACTTGGGAAAGCAGAAGAGAAAGCACTTGAAGAAATATTAAAAGGCATCAAAAATGAGGTAACAAAGGGAATTGTTAAAGACGTGAAAACCAACCTGGAAAAAGAACCGCTGGCTACATTGGTGGATCATGTTGTACTGTTAGATCTTCTATATAAGGACCAACTGCGCCACGTCCTGGAAGACAAAGAGACAAAGAAACACCTCCTTTCCATTTACAAACAGTTGGGTAATTCTGCACTACAACCATTATATGCAGACCTTAGCTGGCAGAACAAGCTTAATTCATCAATAATCAAAGTGCTTGACAGCGCCACAGAAGGCACAAAAGGAAAAACTCGTGCAATTTTGACAGCTATTCAAACTGCCCACCATGTTATTCTTGCAGGAGATGCCATTGGTGAAGTACTCACCCTCTCCAAAAAGTTTTTCTCAAACTTTGAGAAAGAACTGAACACTTTTATTAAAGAAAAACCTTTGAAAGTGAAGCGAGATGAGCTAACTTTCTCAGAAACTGACATGCTGAAAATATTCAAGCAAGACTTGGCCGAAACCCTCAGTACTTCACTGGCTGATGCCTTAGTAGAGGTGTTTCATCAGAAGTTTTTCAGTCACCTTGTTTCTCGTGCACAGAAAGAAGCACACGAGGCCATAAGACGACATGTCAAATCTGGCTTAAAGAGTGAGAGGACAGAGGAAATACTTAAAGCTGGACAACTCAACAACTACATAGTAAATATGCCAGTAAATCCAAATGCCAAACTTTCTGCTAATGCTGGTCGACTCGCAAGATCACATGCTGAAAAGCTCAAGGACAACAAAGCTGCTGGTACTATTCTCGACATCAGAGTCCTGTCTGAAGCCACTGGTACTAGAGTTGTTGTTCTTATAGAAAACAAGCATGGGAAACTCACCAAAATGCAGGAAGTTAGTCCAAGCACCAAATCTGCCAGTGAAACAGTGACTTTGATCTACAGGCCAAAGAGCACCCAAAACCCTAATGGTCACTATGATGCATTCATCGACAATAAGGCAGTGAGCATAGACAGCAAACAAAAGAGTTCTCTGTTCCATGCTATGGCAAGAGGCATGAAACCAAAAGCCAGTGATTCAGAGATTGCTTCTGAGGCAAACCGCCTGAGGTCTGTGGAGGCCAACATGCTCCTCAAACAGCCAGGGCAATGGGAACCTTTCATGAAGCGCAAAGAGTTAACCGAAACAATAAGAGGAGGAGACTGGTACATGGCAGAGGCAGGTAGACCAGAAAGATTTATAAAGGAAAACAAAACCCTGCTGCAGAAAGTAACTGGAAAGATAGAACAATACAAAGGATATTTGAAAAAACCAGCTATTCCAGCAGTAGAAAAAACCGTCAATGCAAATCAGCAGCCTTCAAACGGTACCATAGTGGAAGCTAACAAACTGAACCAGAAGAGCAAATTGGCTGTGGCAATGTTGCAAGCGAGAAAATATCTGTCTGGCTCAGACACCAGCAAAACTTCTGGTGTGGAGAAACAAGAAGACCAAAATCTACCAACTGATCGCAACCTTAAAGATGTAGTTGATGATATATCTTCTCCAGAGCCAAGAGCTTTAAAATCATGCTTAGCTACCATGATAAGCAAAGATGATGTTGTTGGAACCTTTAAACTGATGACATTCAGTGCAATGATCAGTTGCCAGCTGACTGACACCAAGAATGTTCAAAACAAGAAGAGTAAAACCCGGGTTGCCATGTTTGAGAAGAGTTTTCAAGAAAACAGTACACAGATGGTGAAGAAATGGTACAACCTGCTTCAAGGCAAGGGCGTCATTACAAATGACCATCTAACAACAATCGCACAATGGATCAACACCCAGGGCTACAAGGACAAAAATGATCCACACAGGAAACAGGTGTCCAGCATCCTCTCATGAAGGGGTAAGAATATTTTTTTATGTTCTTTCAAACAATTTGCTCACAAAAAAAAGAGTAAACTAGAAATTCAGAGTAAAAGACATTCATAATTCTGAATTAATCTAATATCTTTTTATTCTTATTTGTTTTATACTGTAGGCGGAAGAGAAACAAACATTTTTGTAAATCATTTACTGGTAGTCTCTTTGGTCTTTTACATTATTCTTTCATATTGTTGCACTATGATATTTTCTGAAACTCCATTTGAAATAAACTTCTTGAAAACTCATTCAATTTCCCTGGTCAATAAACTTCCAAAATAAAACATCGAGGTAAAAAAACTTCTTTATATAAATAAATCAATCAAATTTATGGCATATGTAACACTCACAATGTGTTTACAGTTCAAACAACAATAGGACCAATGCTAGGTTTGGCTACTGGAGTAGAAAATGTGTAAGTGTATAAATGACCACAGACTAGAAAAAATAAGTTTAACTGCCGGCTTATTATTTGTTGAAAAAAAGAGAAAAAGCAATATTATTACAAACATTTGACATACAATGACAAAATCAAATTCAAAATAGTTCCCTGTTCTTCCAGAATTATTTATTAAATCCCTGTTTGAATTTTTAAACCTAATATTAGGTTTTAAAGGACCCTATTTATTTAAACCTAGGTTATAGTTCTATTTAAGTTCAAGTTAATACTGTTGATCTAATTGAGTTTACTCTCTTAAAATCTATTTTAGTTATTTAGTTCTGTTTAAGAAATTATGGGTTTTAATCTCCTATTTAAACTATTTCTTGTTTCAATTATGACCCAACAGATGATCTTTACATTCCACACCAACAATGTAAATGAATGCAGTTCAAAAGAGGAAAGAAAATAAAACACAACAGAACAATCCAGTAAAAAAACTGAATAACTTGTGCTTCAAACCAAAGTCTTTCTCTATGATGATCCTGAAGGGATTATTTCCGGTTCTCTGAATCCGCTTTTTCTGAGCAGGAAACATGGGCAGATCATACCAGTCTGGATGATTCGAAATGTCCAGCAGAGGGCGTAGCTCCTACTAGACGACAGTTACAGGGCTCCTGGGTTAACGGCTCGCCATCTTGTTTCTCGTTAGCCGAATCCAATTCGGCAATCGGTTCGGATTTTCCCGGTCCAGCTCCAGTAGAACTTTAAAAAGGCCTGGTTAAATAATCACAAGCATAACAAAAGTTCCTTTAACTTTTCTCTGTGCTGAATAAAGCAACATACTCGCCAATTCAGCTCATCCGTTACTTCAACGGTTTTGAACATGAACAACGGAAATGCGCTGCTTTAGCTTTCCGTTTCGATTAAATAAAATTGTCTTACAAATAATATTCTTCACAGAAATAAAATACAGTTTTTGACTCACCAAGTCCAGTAGATAACACTCTGAACGTAGTCAATAAAAGAATTTCAGAAGCTCCTCCTCCAAAAATGAGGAAAAAGTTTCCAACGGCTGTTAGCCTTATTAATCGGCGGTTTGCTCTTATCTTTCTTCCTTTACTCAGCACAACTCTTAGCTTCTTTGCTCTCTCCCCTTCTTCTAGCGCCAGAGAATGTAGAAATCCGGTTGGCTGGAGCTAGTCACATGGACTACACATCAATGTGACCCTTCAGAATAAGAGATTTCTTTTCTCACAACTGACCTAACTGCTGACAAAATAAATCTGTTTCACAGTTTCAAACCAAACAAAATATTATACATGAAAATCAATTACACTGTCTGTAATTATCTTATTTATTTATTTACTTTAAACTATTTTAAACCCTATTTATTCTGTATATATATTTCCTATTTATGCATTTTATAACTATTTATTATGAAAAGGCTTTTATTTAAGTGAAGGCTATTTTAACCTGGGTTACACATAGTTCAAATGTTATGCTTGATGGCTGTTTTTGCTGAGTTTGTGATATAGTTTAATTTGTACATTTTGATAATTGTTAAGATTGAACATAGTTAAAATCCCTGATTGTTTTAACACTGTCAATATCAGACAGTTCAACTTGAGAAGCTAATCAATCCTAACCTCAGTGAACTGCTAAATAATTCACTATTGTGATAAGAAGCGAGTACTATTATGAATATTGTTCACTGTATTTTCTTACAATAGCAGAGCTTAACTGGCACTGGGGAACTTAAATTGGCTCTGGAATCAACCACAGCTCTTTATAGAGAACGCAAAGTACACAACATACCAAAGGATATGAGGAAAATGTTATGTTGTTTCAGAAGTTACAATAAACTGCAGCAGAGGGCAACCATTTAAAAAATGGACAAGATCTTTCTTTACTCGGGATCTTCATCCTAGGAGAAATGACCACAGTCTCAAAATTCCCATCTTTAAGTGAAAGTGGATGTCAAATAAACACAACTAGAGACTAGAGTTTTATGAAATACACAGTTCAGATTAAACAACAATTATATGCATAATAAGCCAATACATGCATGTGAAATAAAGAGCTTCTCAGCAAAGCAATATTTCAATAATATTTTATGACCGTTATTATTATAATGTATTTGGCTGAACAATTAAATGTTTACATGAAAATGTATTGACATGTATCATTTAACTGACCAAAGTGTTTTTTTTTTCCTACACAGTGAAAACTCTGGATGATTCTGGTTAACGAGAAGAATTGAAACTACACATCACTTCCGTCTGCTGATCATCAAAGAGAGACTTCGATTATTGACAATATCACACTGTCAAGCGAATTCTACAGGCACATTTTGATTATTTTTAATTTAGGTCTGTTACAAATGGCCCTTTTGTTGATTTCAAAATAGATATTTTAGAAAGTTAGATTAAGATTTGTTCTCGTAAAGTAAAAAGTAAAAATTCATTTGATTTTACTCCTCGAAATATTCACATTTTATTGTTTTATTTTGTTATGACTTTATGAATTTGACCAACTATTGAATTTTAACAAAATCTGATTGTGAAAATAGTAAAAAAATAAATAAATAAAAAATAGACATGAGGCTTAGATAAAGTAATTCTTTCTTGAAATATTTTAGTAGATTTATTGTGTTAAGTGCTGAAACTCTGGTTTTTGGTGTTCAAAACAGAACCACATTCAAAATTCAGGCATGAATAGATGTTTTGTAAATCTTGACCAAAAACAGTAGATACAAAATGTAGATAAATTCACGTAGCCATTGCTGATTATAATCTTGAAAATGGTGAAAATTCAAATTTCTTGCTTGATTCCATACTTTTTCTAGTGATAAAAAAACAGACAACCACCGGGAAAATTATGAAAGTTATGTTAGAGACAACAATATATTATACCTATGCAACATGTTTAGCTTTTTTTATTTTATTACATTTTAGTTAAGTTTTTAGTCATCAGGAGCTATTGGTATGTTTATTAATTATTTTGGGGGATGTCAAATTATCTAGTTGGGTGGCAGTGTATTTTGCATGTCTTAAATGCTAAAGTTTCAGTAACCTTAGTAATTCATTTTGTTTCTTTTTTATCAAAATATCTGCTTCAAATATTCAGATTTATTTTTTTGAGTGCTTTGTTTATGGTGGCGGTAATAACATTAAATCACTGATTTCAATCAGGTACTATAATGAAAATATATTTTAATTTCTATTGTCATTGTTTCATTATGAAATTTCAAAGCTTGTTTTTACTGAATTTAAGAAATCATTTAATACATTGAGGCTACAAACTGAGTATGGTGATTGATATATGTTATGCTTTGTGGACAATAATTTACACATTTAATAAGTAATTCACAATAATAAAAGGATTAAAAACTCTCTATGAAAGAAGCAGAGTTTTTTAACTCACATATATTGCTTATAAAGCCAAAATTTAAAAATTGCATGATAGGGTTTTTACTTATTTTATTAAAAACCTTTTTCTTTGTGTATCTTTTTTATGTTGTTTCAAAATGTGGTATTAATCAAGTGAATTGATGACAGTAATCTTGGAAAGATATGGGAGGTTGTTTGCATCTTGGAGGATTATAGAAACTAGATCTAAAAGGAATTTGTATTCAGGTTTCATGTCTTTTCAATGATAATTTCTGACTTGATTGTGTGTGGTAAAATAAAGGTTTTTTTCCTTGAAACTGGCTCTCTCTCTCCAGCTGTTTTTGAACAATGTGTTCCCTCCTTGATGAGTTTCTTACATAACCCAGTTAAAAAGTGAGACAGAGTTAACAAAAAGAACCTGATTTAAAGATCGCTTGGATTTGAGACCAAACACAGAAAGCTGCAAACCACAGCAAGAAAACTTAACCTAGAAATCTGGAAATTTAATACTCTTCTGATCATCTATGAATACACAAGCTACCATGAAGAGCAAATAAATCCACAAATACCACTACCAAAAATATTGATGGTGAAGATCAATAATCTTGCAGTCCGAACACACCAGCCTCCAGAACTGAGTCAGAACCAGCATAGACAGTGCAGCTTTTCTCATTCTGGGCTTTAAAATCAGTAATCAGAGACTTCCTGCTTCTGCTACAGGAATGGAGTTACAGCATTGATCACAGATCACATGACAGAGGCTTCCTTCAGAAGTAGTTAGGAGATCTAGTGCCATCTGGTGGTAAAACTGCATATTACACATTGAAGTATAAATGAAAGAGTTTAACATTATTCCACTATGAGCCCAGTGGAATTATTAGTAAAAAATGTGAGACCATTAATTGTATGTGCATGATAGAATGAGAACTTTGCACCCACTGATCTAGTTGGGAGTTCCTCATTTTGTGGCACATGTAAGTTTTTTAATCCTGATTTTAAATACAACAAAACCCAACAGAGAAGCCCAGTGATTTGATTTGATTTAACTAATCATTATGTTAAATCATAATGATTAAACATAATGATTTTAAACATGATGTTTATGTCTAAAACATAAACATTATTGTATACATTGTTCATACAAGACAATCAATCAATCAATCAATCAATCAAATTTTATTTGTATAGCACATTTCAGCTACAAGGCATTTCAAAGTGCTTTACATCATAAACATAAAATACAAAGTCATGTAACATAGAATAAAATGAAATAAAATAAAATAAAATGAAATAAAAACACGGAATTTAAGCGCCTGTTACCGCCGGACTCCGCCGTCCGTTTAACCACGGGTATTCGTCGGGCCCCATTGCCCACAACAGGAAAAGGTCTCAACCTACAACTTACATACATATCCACAAATGCAAATCCAAATACAAATCCATACATATTACATTTCAAAAACAGTTCTAAACAGGTGTGTTTTTAGTTGAGATTTAAAGGAAGTCAGTGTTTCCGCTGTTTTACAGTTTCCTGGTAGTTTGTTCCAAATTTTTGGTCCATAGATGCTGAAAGCTGCTTCTCCTCTTTTGGTTCTGGTTCTGGGGATGCAGAGCAGACCAGAACCAGAAGACCTGAGAGGTCTGGCAGGTTGATATAACAACAGCAGATCTTTAATATATTGTGGTGCTAAACCGTTCAGTGATTTGTAAACTAACAACAGTATTTTAAAATCTATTCTTTGAGCTACAGGGAGCCAGTGGAGGGACTTTAAAACTGGTGTTATGTGCTCTATCTTCCTGGTTCTAGTGAGAACACGAGCAGCAGCGTTCTGGATCAACTGCAGCTGTTTGATTGATTTGTTGGACAGGCCTGTGAAGACGCTGTTGCAATAATCAATGCGACTAAAGACAAACGCATGAATGAGTTTCTCTAGATCTGGCTGAGACATCAGTCCTCTAATCCTGGAGATGTTCTTCAAGTGATAGAAGGCCGATTTTGTTACTGTCTTTATGTGGCTCTGGAGGTTCAAGTCCGAGTCCATCACTACTCCCAGGTTTCGGGCCTGATCGCTAGTTTTTAGTTGTAATAACTGAAGCTGTGCATTGACTCTAGATCGTTCCTCTTTAGGTCCAAAAATAATTACTTCAGTTTTGTTTTTGTTCAGTTGGAGAAAGTTTTGGCACATCCACACATTTATCTGTTCTAAGCATTTATTCAGTGATTGGAATAAATGTCACCTGGTGACATCGTAATGTAGAGCTGTTTGTCATCTGCATAGTTATGGTAGCTAATATTATTTCCTGTTATAACCTGAGCTAGTGGGAGCATATAAATATTGAATAAGAGGGGTCCTAGGATTGAACCTTGGGGTACCCCACATGTGACCTTTGACCTATTTGACGAGAAGTTTCCAATTGAAACAAAGAAATCCCTGTTCTTTATGTAAGATTCAAACCAGTCGAGCACCGAACCGGAGAGTCCAACCCAACTTTCCAGTCGATTCAGTAATATGTCATGGTCGACAGTGTCAAAAGCTGCACTGAGGTCCAACAGAACCAACACCGTGGTTCTCCCACAGTCCGTATTTATATGGATGTCATTGAATACTTTACTAGGGCAGTCTCCGTGCTGTGGTGAGCACGAAAACCAGATTGGAAAGAGTCAAAGCAGTTGGTCATCATGAGGAAACTATTTAATTGTTTACACACAATTTTTTCAATAATTTTGCTGATGAATGGGAGGTTGGAGATCGGCCTGTAGTTCTGCAGTAGTGATTTGTCCAGATTGTTCTTTTTTAGCATTGGTTTGATAACTGCTGTTTTCAAAGCCTGGGGGAAAACGCCTGATGTGAGCGATGAGTTAACTATTTGAATCAGATCTTTAGCAATAACAGGCAGGACTTTCTTAAAGAAATGTGTGGGTAAAACATCCAGACAGCAGGAGCTTGAACTTAATTGACTTATAATTTCTTCTAGGGTTTTATAATTAAGTGGTTGAAAATGGGTCATTTTTCCTGTATTAGTTTTGTTTGGGTTCAGCAGTGGTTCTGGCTGTAAAGTTGATGTGCAGATTAATCCTCTGATTTTTTGGATTTTCTCTGAAAAGAAGTCGGAAAACTTATTACAGGCAGCATTAGATTGGAGTTCAGGTGGTAATGTCATAGGAGGGTTTGTGAGCCTGTCAACTGTTGCAAATAAAGCTCGAGCATTGTTAATGTTTTTGTTTATGACATCTGCAAAGAAAGCCTCCCTTGCATGCTTTAGTGTTAAGTGATAGTTGCGTCGTCTTTCTTTATAGATGTCACAATGAACGTGAAGTTGAGTTTTACGCCATTTTCGTTCTGCCCTGTGGCAGAGTTGTCTTACAGATCGAACTGTTTGTGCATTTCTCCATGGAGATTTATTCCTGCCAGTCACAACCTTTACTTTAATTGGGGCAATGGAATCAATAATATATGAAACTTTAGACTGAAAATCATCTACCAACTTATCTACATCATTACAGCTTAAGGGTGAGTAAGAAGAGTAGATTTGATTAAATGTTTCTGCTGTGTTTTCTGTGAAAGAACGTTTTGTGACAGTAGCTGTTTGTCCAAGAGGGTCAAAGAAGAAAGAACCTTCAAAGATAACAGCAAAGTGATCCGACAGGGCGACATCAGTTACAGAAATATTGGAAATATTCACACCCTTACTGATGACCAGGTCCAGTGTGTGTCCTTGAGTGTGTGTTGCTTGTTTGACATGTTGTGTTAAACCAAAATTTTCTAAAATATTAGAGAGCTTTTTTGCTCCTCTGTCTTGGGGTTTGTCCACATGAATGTTGAAAACCCCCACAATTATTAAACAATCATAATCAATGCATATGAATGTGTTGACAATGTGTTGTTCATACATTGTCGTCATGGTTATTGCTGCTGAATTGGTTTTTCATTTTGCAGATTGATGTTTGGTCCAGTAGGGAATGTCTGGTGATCAAAATGATCATCACACAAACAACCTGAGAATCCATTTTTACATTTGCAGTTTCCACTGTTAAAAGAATCAGTGTACCACAATAACAATATTTTTATATATGTAATACCGGCATTATGTGCATGGTACAACCTGTCTCTGACCGATAAGCCCCTGGAAGTAGGAACCAGTCAGCATACGTATGTGCAGATTAAATAATTCTACCATACTAAATAAATCAGATATGGTCTCATAACATGGCAACAAATTGTGGTTATTTGTCTGTTATTTTTTTGACAGAAAAACAAAAAAACAGCCAAAATGCAGGAGTCTGAGAGACAAACTACTGGCAAGGAAAAATATACAGAATAGGACAAAAAGTCCCCAAACAAACTGGACAAGATAAAGATCTTGATTCAGAGCTGGAGCTTGTTATAACACTCTTCCTGGAATGATCCTTGGATTTATCAGTAGCCAGATGTCATGTTTGTGGTTTGATAGTGGTGGATATGAGCTGAATCACTGAAACAACATGCAGAAGCCTGTTTCACATAACGAGTATAGTGGATAAAGCTGGGATATTCTGGACATTCTGGCTGAACTTGGTTTCACAAAAACAGTAGCACAAAATTTACCATGATTTATCCTGTGCGGCCTGCTAAAGACCAGGCTAACAGCCAGGCTTAGTTAATCCTAATGCTTTGTCTGTTCAGCCAGCGTCAATCAGGAACCGAAGTGGTTGACGTCACAGAGCTTTGTATCCTGTCTCTGGAGTTACCAGAGGAGGCATCGCTAGAAAATGTCTTCAATCATCTGCAGACCTTCTATTATCAAAGCATGTAATGTTTCAGAGAGTTTCCAGTTGACTCATGCCCTATGTGTTACCCTGATACACTTCATCACTTAAAGTGAAATCTCTGATTGTGATGCAGTCATTGTAGCCGAAAGAAGGTCTGAAGAAGAGTTCACAATGGTGCAACTTTTTCCTACAGTTTCTGAACGTCCTGTTATCATCATTTGAAGATGCTCCTGGTAGAAACTCTGTTGTAACTTCAAATGTTGAAATGCAAAGTTTTAGACTCCTCTTATTAAGGTTCACATAGTAAATTCAATAATTCTTCAACAATGATAATTTTGGTTACTTAGTTTTTCTCAATAAATTACAAATGCAACATGAATTTTCATTGGTATATTACCATTATAATTATAAATGGTAATATACCATATGTAATGGTATATTAATGATTATTTCTGGTAAGTATAGATTCCATATAGACATATGTACTTGCACACATGCATGCAATACACACGCATATACATGTATGTTCATACACATATATAAATTAGCAAGATAATCACACACTCACCCCTTTATCTTATGAAAATTAACTTTTATTTCATCACATTCTTCTGATTATTCTTAACACACAAACTATCATAAAAAGCTAAGAAAAAAAAGTGCTTAATATTGTAGATCCAGAAACATCAAGTTTCTTCACTTTAGTCAGTGGAAGAGATGAAACAGGTGATTTTGGGAGAAAATGGAGCTCGAGATTTTGTAGCAAAAGCAGAAATGTAAAACACATATTTCACAATTTGATAGGTCACAGTCTGAATAGTAAAAAGGAAAGAGGTTGAGCTGGCAAATGGTTTAGGTGATCTTGGAAGACACATTAATGGCAGTGATATGAGGGGATAACCAACTAAGAGTTTAACGTGAAAGAAAATCTGAAAACAACGAATGGAGCAAAGTCACACAAATTGCTGTGGAGTGTTGCCTGAGTCCTTGATGACAAGGAAAGTAACCCTGAAGATCAAACTATTTTGTCCCAATATAATTAGAGGACAAAACAGAAACATTAGCAAACAACGAGGAAGGCATTTAATGTATTTAATGAAGACAATTTTGCTCGCTGCACTGGCTGAAGCACACAGGAACAGAGCGTGAGAGTGAAAAACAGGAACTGTGCCTACATGTGGGAACAAGTTCATTGTTTGAGATTTCAAGATATTATGAAAACTGTGAAGATAAGACATACTTTTACATGGTCCTGTTTGTAAAATAAAAACAGCACATTCTTGTGTCCACAAGTACAGTTGAAACACATTCGCTTTTCTTTTTGAGTCTGGAGATTTCAGCAGATAAAACAGAAAAGCAAGAGAAATTTTCCACTCTTTGACAATGTTGGAATAATATGTCAAAACCACTGTGTCGAAATGTCTGACTTAAATTTCAGACAGATGGTAAATCAAAGAAGAAAACAAGTAACTGGACCCCAACAGTTTAGATATTTCTGAATACCTCACAATAGACAATCTTAACTATTGAAATTTTATTTGTAGCACTTTGGATTGATTTGACAAAGTTCCTTAAATATACTGATGTTTGTTTGATTACATGTGATTTAATTTTTTTTAAAGTTTTCCCCCAAAAGCTTCATGTAAAGAGTCTAGTCTTGGAGTCTTGAAGTAAAATTTCCCTGATTCAAACTGATTCCTCAACCCTTGTGCAAAATGTCAAACTGCATAAAATATCTATTTGAGAAAATAATTCACAAAACACAAAACATGTTAAGTCAGTTATTGAAAAATACTATCTTCTCATGTAACAATTTATTTAAATTTTTTAAATTAAATTCTGGTTTTGCAATATATAGGTTGTAACTAGTTAAATTCTAGGTTTAATTAACCAGCAACCAGTTTGTTTACATGCCACTCCACAAGAAATTTATTGTTGGCTATTGTAATCACATTTTAAGATGCTATCATGAATGCATGTTTAAAATGGATATGTTATTATTTTATCAATGGCTTGAATGATTAATAAGTGGAGATTATTTTGCTGTATTTAAAGTTTTGTGTGTTTGGTCTGCATTGTCTTAATAAAAGGGTTTTTCGTGCCTCAACATGACTTCCTGCTGTTCGTTATTCATACATTCTCACCTTAACATCTCACAGAATGGAAAGGTATGACCAAACTGAAAGACATGCAGTGATTTAACACCAAACATCTGATGAGGTGAGAAAATAAATATGAGGAGCAAAACAATATTTTTTATTTAAAAAAAAAACCACTCACTGGTCGACTGAACATTTCTGAAAATATCTGATGCAAAGTAGTGATGCAAAGTAGAAAAAATGTGGAAATGTCACAAGCAAAAACTGGAAATTAATGTCATCATATTGATTCCCACACAGGTTGTCACATTTGTAGAAATTCAACTACAACAAAATTATAAGGATAGCAAGCATTTGCTTTGCCCACACTGTTAGATTTTATCAACACTATTGCAACTTCTGCAGATAATGATTGCCAAAATTGATTTCTTGATGGACGAACAGACAGAACAGACAGACGTTGTTTTGCCCACTTATTGTTGCCTTTTGGGAAGTTGGTGGTGCAATTAGATTTCTACACCCCTTTGTGACAATGTGGTCAAATACCGAGACTCATTTTTTTCACAGCCCATGTCAGCACAAACATAGAAGTTGCACCATTACATGACGGCCACTTTCACAATAATCTCAGCAATTACAGCAATTTTATTTCCCTTCAACAACACTTTTCATCCTGAAAACGCAGTGGCGAGCTGTCATGGACTCTTTTCATAGAAGCCCCTACGATGTCCAAGATATAAGCAAGTAATGGTCAATTAAAAGTCTTGGCTTTTGAGAAAACTAGTTTGAAAACAACTAAAGTTGTCAGCGGAAAGCTTCTCTGTGACATACCAAGTTCTAAACCCAAAATGCACGTAGAAAAACAAAAACAAACCAATAACCAGGAATCTGACAACAAAACACTGTCAATAATTTAAGAAAAAGCTCCAAGATAATAATAATAACAATAATAATAATAATAATAATAATATAATAATAATAATAATAATAATAATAATAATAATAATAATAATAATAATATCAATTAAATTAAATAACACTTTCCTGATTCATTAATAATGCACTGAAAACTAAAATATAAAACAATGTCTTCAAACAAAAACAATGACAGATGCCAAATCAGAGAAAATAAATAAATCTGGAAACAGAATGACCGTGGTACTGTGGCAATACTGCAGTTGTTTAGCATATAGATTATCTGAACGATAGTTTAAATGTAACACTTTTTGGTGTTTGTTGATAATGTCTATTTAAAAAGAAAAATTGTGTCTCATTATTAATGTCTGTGATGAACAAATGTAGCATTGACTTAAAGTCAGTTAACCAAAGTTTATATTTCAAATGTAATATTTGAACTATAATTTGTCTTTGGTTATAACTTGGTTGTGACTATAATCGGTGTAGTGATAGACAGACACAAACTTCCTTATTTCCACATTCTGCATTGTTTCACCAAAAACATCAGATATTTTATGTCTTCAGAAGTAACAAACGTTCGATTCATGGAAAAATCTCTGACGCCTTTTGATTGAGTAAGGTTGGTTCTATCGAAACTTCCTCTTTGTTCACATGCAAGTGTTTGGCTGCCAGTGTATATAAACACCTTTACAGCCTTCAGTTTCTCAGCCATGGAGAAGTTTCTACTGTTGGGCCTGTTGTTTCTGCAGGTTTTTCTGCTCTCTACAGCATTCCCATCTTTGGAAAAAGCTGCTGTCCTCAAAGATGATCCACAGCTGGCTGATCTGGTAAGATGACAGGAAGTCTCACTGAAGTGCTTAAGACATAAAGTGCTGTGAATTTTATTTACATTTCTGATATAACATAACTAAATGGTAGGTTTCTTTTCCATTTGGTCACAGAAGGAAGAAGGCAAAGGGATGAAGGGGATGAAATTTCCAAGAGGGATGGGCTGTGGGTGGAAGATTGGGTCCTGTAGTCCTTTCAGAGTGGTAAGCTTTTTTTTATCAAGAACAAAACAACAAAACCTAAAAAAGCTCAATTAAAGTAACTCCTAAATTCTGAATGTACTCATCAATGTGAGGCAGAACCTTTGTTGATGATCCTGTGTTGATCTAACTATCTTTCTTTTGTTATTTAGAAACCATCAGAGAAATCCAAACTCACCCTGATCTTGGCGAAAGCATGATGGATGATAGAAAAACTTGCCAACACATGAAAATCCAAAATCCAAAATATTTTTCCTTATCAACTTCCGTATTTGCAATATTTCAAGTAAATCTTTGTTTTGCATCCTAATGAAATGCTTCAAGAAAATAAATCTGTTATTTTTTCATGCTTATTATATTAAAAACACATTTTAAATGAATGTTGGGTGATTATTTTTAAGGGTGCTTATCATATTTAGGAGGTTTTGGCGCAGGGACCCATCGCAAGCAGGTGAGTAGACATAATCAGGCATTCATCAACTTCATCCTAAATGCAATAGGCTTAAAATCCAATAAACCAAAGTGCATTCATTTGGATTAAAGGGAACAACAGTAACAATATTTTATTTATTCCATTTTGAAAATTGATTACATTCCTCTGATCAGCTTTTGTTTGTTAGATTTTATTCAGCGACCACTGTGAAGCCCTTTGCTGATTTTTATCAGTGAAAAGTGCTGTACTGGTAATATTTTCATCAAAATTGCAAACTTACAAGGAAGCTGGAAATTCTCTGAACTGGAAAACAAAATAAAACAGCACTGCACAGAGTAGGAGACTTGGAAATGCCTTTATGATTACAGATGAAAAAAATCCAGACACCACAGTTTTAAGAAGAGAGATGCTGTAGTGTTTACTGTGACAGAGCTAATTAGTCATGCCTTTAAAACCATAGATTACAAAAGGTAGTTAGAAAATACATCAGAGTGACAGATAAGGAGATAAAGTAATAAAGTAAAAATAGTTAGACTTTAGTGTACCCCACCTGGTGGGGGTACAATATAGTCGATGGGTCCCCACTTGGGTTTCTCCTTGTCACTGAAACAAAACAGAGACTTGATCAGCAAGAAAAAAAACACATTTGAAAGTTTCTACCATGTATAAATCCATGGATAAACATTGTCTATAAATGTCAGGATTAAGAATATTTACTCTTTAATCCCAGGTGGGCTTCTTGTGGTTGATCCACCCTTTAGGGAAAGACAAAAAAAGAATGTGAATCGTGTTGTTATGTTTGCAGAAACATGAATGCTGTCAGCAGACATATAAAATGTGAATATAAAATATCTGATTTCTTGTAAAAATACAATGTGAGACAGAAAACCACAGATTTCTTATAAATTTATTTTGATCAGGATTGTTAATGTAAAAGAAAGATGTCAGTTTGTGAATACACTTCTTACCGCACCGAGTGGCCCACAGCCTCCACGGAAGTTACTGCACAGGGGGCCATAAAATCTGGATCTAGGTCTGTTCAGTCCCTGAACGCTGTTCAATCTCTGTAGTAAAATCAAAATAGTCAAGACAGACCTGAGGAGTTTATTTTGCACAGAGTTGAGCATCTGCTAATATTTATCTTAAAAAAAAGACTTGTTCTCAAAAAGCGCAAGAACATTGGATGACTGCCTTTAACTCAACTTTACTCTTTAAGCTCATAAAGTTGGTTAATATCCTTGGAGTCTTCCTTTAGTTCAAGAGTAATTTCTAAACATTTTTTTAACGATTTGTCCAGAAAAAATTTATAAACTTCTCAAACTTTAGTTGATTGCAGCTGCTACTCCAGGCTTCTTACCTGCTGAAAAGGCTGATGATCTTGTCCATTGTTGTTCAGCACAGTGGCTGCATCTGCAGAGCTGAAGGCAGCGATGAGCAGGAAGACCTGCACACCAAACAGGACGAGCAGCACAGATCTGTCCATGATGAACTGCTGAGTCTGACGGAGCTGAGGAACGATTTAGTTTTTATACAGGCACTGATAGCTATTTCCATACTTACATAAAGAAGTTACATAACAAATCTACACAAACATTCACGTGTAATTCTTCTCAAATGGGGGCAAATAAATAGAGCCCTGCTGTCGCAGAAAGACTCATCAACCTTCCAACATTGTTTGCACACAGAATAATTTCTTCTGGTCGTTCTCTGAGGAAAACTTGACAGAATATAGAAAAAGTAATCCAGATGCACCAAAAGATGTTAAGAGAACATAATCAGAAATTTCTTTTAAAAAATAAAATAAAATTATGAATCTTTCCCAAACACAGAGGAACAAGCTTTCAACTAAGGCCTTAATGCATTAAGTGTGTAAAGAACAGAAGAGAAGAAGGACTGAAAACCTCCAGGAAGGGGATTTGTCCACAAATATAATCTAATGTCCCTTTTCCACTGGCTCTACTTCAGCAGCCCCATGTTTCATGTCAGAAACATAGTCCTGAAACGATTTGTCACAACTGACAAATCGTTGAATTCCCTTTATGCTCCGTCCTTTAAGAAAGACGGAGCGTAAAGTTTAAAGTGGATCTGTATTAAGAGGAGGTGTGACCTGATGTTAAGATGCTAATTTGAGTTGACTGGATGTGCCAGGATTTCTCTGTTGGAATCTGTTGTCTTTCTCAGGATTTAAAAAATTCAGGATAAAAAATCTTACATATGCCATCCATCTTATCCCTTAACACACATATAACTGATGGTGTCAAAATGTCTGCTGATAATCCCACTGCACTCATAGTGGAATAATTTAAACTCTTTCACCTAAACTTGAAGGATGTGTGATGTGTTTTTTTTAACACCAGATGGCAGTAGATCTCCTAATTACTTTTGAAGGAAGGTAATTAATATAAATGAATACCAAATGATTGAAATGCTCCTGTTTGTTCGATGGTCCAACAGTGACACCTTGTGTTCATTTGTGGTTTTATTTTGAAGAGTTGTATATATATTTGTGGGTTTTTTTTATTTTTTGTGGCATGGTGCACTTTCTGTTTTTATCAAGCACATTGAGAAGCAAGAGTTACTGAAAATACCAGAAGAAAATCTTGAAAATAGCCCATTTGGAAAACAGAATAAGTTATAAATTTGCACAGTTGTGTTTTGTGATAACGGTAATTTGTTTATTTAAAAAGAGACTTAATCTCGTTACTTTATTTGTTTAAAAAGAAAAACTTCATATCCTGAAAGGTTAGACACTACGTTTTCTTTTTGTGATAACTGATTTGTATAATTTTATTTGTTTGGTTTTATATTGTTTTAAAAGCCTCTCATTGAAGATTATATTTTACCGTAATTAAACTTTGGAAATTAGTTTTTGTTGGATTAGACATGTCCAAGCACAGACGAGATTAAACTTCACCTGACTGGAGCTCCCTGCATTTGGCTGTATTGTTCCAAGTGGTTGCTACAAAGAAAGTTTTATTAAGGAATGATTGTTGGTTTATTTTGGTCCAAAAAGCAAAGATTTTCCATTAATTATGAAGTGGCATTACTGATAAAAAAAAAAATTATCATCATAAAAACACTTGTTTTAGATCTTTAGTCACATCTTTACATCAGTTTTTTTATTACCTCCATTTCAATCTTTAACTGGAAATGTAAACAACTCATTAGCACAGCCTGTTCTTAAATGTTGAACACCTGCATGTTTTTTTTAAAAATCTCTGCATGTCTTTGCACAAAAGAGAGTTTGTGTATCACTGACTGCAAGTCAACCATCATTAACTTTTACATGCTGAGATACAGATATGGTTTAAACAAGGACAAAATTCTTGGAAATCTATTTTTCTTGGAAATCTTTTTGTTACTCAGTCTCAACCCTCCAGGCAAATCATCGAGCTCCTGTTTCAACTTGTGATGTCAGAAAAGCTAGAGAACACAAGCTGCTCTTTGTCAGCTCTAAATGTTATGGTGAAATAGTTGTGACTTCACTTTTGCCAATAATGTATCCTGGATCTGTCATATTAATCAAACTCCACATCTGAAAACTGGAACCACTATAGGCCTTGACATTTGGTAACTGGTTTGCTCTGTTAATCCTGGTAGAAAAGGATGAAACTTTTAAATGTGGAAGCTGCATAAAAACATTAAAACTATTGAAGGGGACCCATTATGCTTCCTTGAAACAATTTAGGATAGATTTATTGGTTATTCTTGACTCATATGTTTGAGAGGAGGGAGCTGGCAACATGACAAATTTAGCAGACCAACACAGACCTATCCTAGCATAGGATCCTCATGAGGACACTGTACTAAACAACCACTGGAACTGTAATGCATCTTTATCTTCTCCAAATTTTTAATTACTGTCAGTCCACACCCTCTGCCACTGGTAATACTTCTCCCTATTGCCGTCAGACTCAAATTCCCAGAACTAAGCATCTGTCTGATTTACCAAACACAAATCTGAGATCAAATAATATTTACTTTCATGCCTTCAGGCATCACTTTAGCCCCTGATAGAAAGTAAACACCAACTGTTTACTTTCTATCTTAGAGGATTGAAAAAGTAAAATAATAAAATGTGCATCTCAAATACCTTCTTCAGTCCTGTTTTGTATGCACTGAATGTTTCAGAAATAAAAAAAGTGTATTTTGGAATTTCTTCTGAATTCACTGAAGCTCTGTTTTCATTGACTGTGTGTGTTTACGGTATCAACATGAGGAAGATATGTAATCCCAGTCTGAGGCTGCAGCAGAATATCTAACACAATTTAATCTGATATGAAAATATATAACTTTGCATTTTGGTGGCAAAATGACCATAACTTAAAGTTTGAGCTTTTACATCAGGGTTTAAGAATTAAAAATCCCGCCAGATTGCAGCTTCAGGTGAGAAAGTCCATTTTCTTTTCAAACAAAACCTTCCTGCACATGTCTCTGTTAGCAAGTCTGTTACCATGGTGATTTACTTGGAGTTAGACTTAGCTGTCTTTCTGGAATGGAAAACTACCATTTAAGTTCAACATACTCAGAGTTTCACATAACCCACTTTCTGGAATCCCCTCCTGCACAAATGGTTATTTGCTTATTTGTAGCAAGTACACATGAGTGCTATAAAATTAAATCACTTGCCCATTCAAGCAGATTAAAAACATAAATGCAAAAACCTAACATGTTAAATTTCCCTCGTGTTACAAGTTTAATCAATGGCTAATACCAAATTCAACCTAAAAAAAAGAGTTGCATTATGTACCTGGATAAATTGAAACCATGAGTGAAGCCTAGGCATTAACTCAAACTTCATCTGTTCACTGCTGTATGAACTTCAACTGCAGCCTATCAGCATCGGCCCACGGCTCATCAACGCCAATCATCAAGCAAGCCTCCATTTATAAGGCCCTCCATTAATGGCTTTACAAGTTGGTGACAATAATACTCAATAATGCTCATCATTGGACAAAATTCTGCAAAAGGTGTTTGATTAAAAATTGCCATTAAATAAATAATTTCTGTGGGATTTATAGATAAAACTGAGATATGGACTAAATTTTCCTGTGTTTTCTTTCTTTCTTTTTTGATTTCGCTGTGGTGATCATACATGGTACCTTGGCAAACTCTTCTACAATTGCATCTTTGCTTCAACATGTCTGAGTAAAAGAAAAAAAGAATACCTGGCCATGAGTAATATTGCCAAGAATCACAAATTCGTGGAAACACAACCTGTCACTTTATCTCTGTCAAAATTTCAAGTAAAATTTCTTCATTGCCCTGATTCCTTCTTTCTTTTTATCGCTTGTTCTTTCCCAGCTATCTTGCCTGTTTAGATCTGTTTCTGTGGGTGTAAGAAAGCAGTATTTTTATTTGTTGGTCTGATGCAATATTCAGATCTTGACTGTCATGTTTTTATCAGTTGCAGAAATGAAATCATCATCAATAACAGAAATAAACGCTTTGAAACATTAGTCTGTGTGGAATGAATGTATATAATGTGTTTGACTTGTAAACTGAGACACTGAAATACGTGAATCCTTCATTAATTTTCAATTTATTGAATATAACTGTAGATCTAGCTGGATCTGTAAAGTTCCTGTTTTCTAACTCTTTCTTCAAGCTCTAAACAATATTGATGCTGCAACATTAATAGTTATTTCTGCTGTTAAAGCAGACTCAGTTCCTACAGCTAACATTTCTTCAAGGCCATCTTCTACAATCAACACTGTTCTCTATTAGCTCTTATTTCTTTTTACATGATTTCCATCTAAAAGTGGTAATGACTACAGCTCTATTTATAAACTTCTGAATGCTCCATTGAGTGGCATTGACACATAATCAGAAAGTGAGGGAAGGAAACACGATTTCACCATAAACAACTTATTGTTTTGGCATCCCTTCCTGAAATGGGCGGAGCTATGGAGCTGTCAGTGAGGATAAAAAGCCGTGAATGTTCCTCAGCTTCATCAGACTCTTTACTTCACCATGAATAAATCTGTGCTGCTCCTGTTCAGTCTGCAGATATTCCTGCTCATCACTGCCTCCAGCTCTGCAGATGCAGCCGCTGTGGTGACCAGGGACGAACAAAAGCGGGAGACTTTGGACGTGGTAAGAACACTGGAGCAGCTGCAGCAGTAATGTGTTATTGTGGGAAATTGTCTGTGTCATAAGTTGAAGCTCAGTGAAACACTGTTTGGTCGGGGGGAAAAAAAAGTTCTTTGTTTTTAATCTTTCTGATGGGGCCATCTGTTTTCTTTTTTTCTCCTTTGGCAAAGGGAACAAGCGAGGATGTGAGAAGTCAAAGAGCCAAACGTCAAGCACCTTGGTGCGCCCAATTTATGGGAGGATGTTCGGTATGTTATTGGTAGAGAGCAGGAGAATAATCCATGTCAATTTATTCTCTAGGCTGTGATTTTATTCATTGAGAACATTGATATAAACAGATATTTTCTTACCCTCTGACTTCTTTCTTTTGCAGTTGATCGAGAAGCTGACAAAAACGGTAAAATGATATGAAATCATTCAATAGAAAGGATAAAAGTTTCTGAAATCAATGTTTGTGCTGCAAACAAATAAAGGATGAAAGGAGCAAGCAAATTGCAGTTTAGGTCTCTGCAGGGACATTTCATGTTATTGTAGAGAGAACAAAACTAAATCAGTTTCCTCTCTTTGTTTCTGTCGAAATTACAGGATCCACCACCCATCTACTCATGACCTGTGACAAAATAAGGTCAATACTTTTAGATTTTGACATTATGTTCCTACAGCCAAATCTTTGTCTTACTGAGAAATTCTCTCTTTTCTGTTTCAGTGAACAAAACAAAGGGGAGCATCTTCAGTATGTGACTATTTGACCCAAAGAACAGAAGATCACAATCCACAGAATGGATGCGATGAAGTCCAATTTAAAACGTCCTCTCATCAGCAAATGATCTTAAATGCTGTGTTTTAATTTGATGTAAGCAGAAAATCATCATAAATAATAGAAACAAAGGATTTAAACATCAGCTTGAATGTAATTAATCTAATTAACATGTTTCACTTTCTCAATTGAGTTTCTGATATAAACAATGTTTCCAATCATTTTCTCGTTTACTGAATATGATTGTGAATGTTTCCTTGTGTGATCCTTTTTATTATAGACTCTTCTTCTTCTGTGAGTTTAGAAATTTAACACATCAAATTAGAAAGTAAAAACTACACCATAGATTGTTCATGGCTCCAATCTGTCTCCTCTGTCTAACTTTAATTATTTGTTTTGTTGGGTTTTTTTTTTTTTTTTTTTTCAGTATTGTCTCTACATGTCCAAGTTGGTTTTAGGTTCCCATCTTTGAATCATAGCAACCATTGCATTGGTGTGCATGTGGGGTAAAAAACTTACTAAGTTACAAAATATGATATCAATTTTGGTTTCAATAGAAAATGATCTTTTATTTTACTGCATTCTGTTAATGAAAGACTTTTAAGGACCTTACAGCAACTGAACTTTTAAATTTGAAAACCACATCAAAAAGGCAGATAATCCAAAGCGCTGTTATATGAAGGCATTTATCATGCATCTGCTTCTTCTGCCAACAATGGCACTGCAGCTTTTATACAAAAACCGTAAAACCTCTACAAGGTGTTTTGCATGAGTTAATTAGATGTTTATTTTCAGGTAAGGAGGAAGATAGTTCCTGTTCCAGTTATCCACATTCAGAGATTCTTCACAAGAGCTTCAGTGATGGACAAACGCCTGAGCAACACTGCCACCTTGTGCCCAAAAAGAGGAACAGATTGGAAAGCGTCAAAAACTGAGAGCAACCACAAAAAGAGAGAAAAAAGAAATCCGTTGTTAGATAAAATCTTTATACACTTTTATAAAATATTGACTTTTTATAAATTGAGAACTTGGTTGCACCTCCGTTGCATAAATGAGTGCAAAAAGTAAAGTTGACTCATTCTCTGCCCAAATTATCATTAACAAAGGAAACTTAACAAAAACCATTTATCTTCGTTCTTCCTTCACGTTCTGAGAAATTTATTTTCAAATTATTCCCAAAGTCTTCCATGAACTTTGCTTCACAAACATCTCAAATTTTCCTGTCAATTTTTTTCTGACAGCTTGTCAGAAAAAAGTTTGTCCTTGCTATGAATTTTCCATTAATTTTCTCAGATGCAGCACCAGCTGCACAGTCTTCTTCTTTTCAGTGACCTTTTATGACCTGGGTCAGCAGGAGAATGGCAAGCAAACACTTCCAACATATTTCTCTAATAAATATACTTGATTAATAACTTTCAGCTTTTTTTTTGAATTTCTGAGACACAAATATATAAATGAGCAGCATGTGTACAAATCGCAACATTCCTGTATAATTCAGCAGTTTATTTTTGTTGCTTTGGACAGGAAATCACTAAGGAGGGACAGCAAAGGAAGGAGATGAAGATAAACATACTTAAAGTAAATGTTAGGGTTATGTAGGGTACATCAAAATAAATTCGACAAATTTCTTTATGAGCACACACCCAGTTTAATAGTTTCCTGGTTTACTCAAAATGCAATCGAAATTTGTTCCTGGGGAGGATATTAAGACATACATGTCTTATAGCTGATTCAGTCTCCTCAGATCGTCCATGATGGACAAACGTTTGCTGCTGGCTTTGTTGTGCCTGCAGGTTTTCCTGCTCATCACAGCTACAGAGATGCAGATGGAGACAGAGACTCCGCAGGACCCTCCGGTAATAACTCCCACTTAAACACTTTTTAAAATAATGTTTTCTTATCAATTCATGCAAATCTAAAAAATTTTGATTCTACATTTTTACAGGTGGCAAAAAAAGCTGGAGCTCCCGGAGGAGCCCCGTGTTTGCGGAGTGGCCGTAAATGTCCACGCAAACGTGTGGTGAGGCCAAACTCAATCTTTTATGGTTTTGTGTTGTGTCTAAGAACCTGTGATACAAAAATTTATTTGTGTATTTTATCTAATAATGTTTTTTTGTGTGTGTGCAATCAGTCAACTTCTACAGTTCTGTGAACTTCTTTCTTTATTTGTGTTACAGAAGGGGCAAGAACCAACACGCAAACCTCCTTCATACAAGTAATCCATTTTTTTGACACCAGCATCCAATGTTTTTAAGTTAATTTGAATTGAACATGGAAAGACTCTAAATATAAAATATGTTTTAAAATGAGCCATACATTTTTTTTTTGTTTTTTGTTGCAGCACTGGTGCCTTCAGTTCTATTATGTCAACTTAAAGCCAAGTGGACACCAGACGAATCAGTGGTGTGAGTAAGCCAAATGAAAAAAACAACATAATGATAAATAAACCTGGATGATGCATTTACTTACATATTGATACTAGAAATATTCTATTTCCTCTTTCTTAGTCACAGTCTCCCCCACTGTCTGCTTGTCATATGGAAAGAAAAGGGAGAGCTATAAGCAGCTGGCAGAAGGAGACGGAGAATTGCTCATTTTAAAAGAATTATTTTTGCACATGTTGCAAGATTATTTTCTGTATAATCTATCAGATGTATTAGCTGCATTTAAAACATGTATTTCAGACAGCATTTTGTAACAAAGAATCACGGCGTTGCTCCTGTGTTGCATGATGTGCAAAGGAAGGAATAAATACCTCAAAGCTTCCTGTTAAGACTTCTGCTTCTTGAATAAGTTGTTCTGTCAAAGCTTTTGTGCATGTCAAATAAAGCTTATATTTCAACTAATTTGTGTCGATATACCCCCATTTTCTTAATTTGATCAGTTATTCAGTAACTGACTTTGAACAAAATACTATTTTGCTCTTACTTGAGTCATTTCTTCAATGTTTACGTTTTACGCGAGTAAAACATTTGGGTACCTTGTCCACCTCTGGATGTTCTGAGCCGTCAACTGCTAAAAGATTAACAATTGGGACATCATGCTTTGATATTTGCACTGTTCTTGGCATAAACGTCGTAATGCTTATGCCATTTTTTTGTTTTTTGTTTATGAAAAAGCAGTAAGAAACCTCACAGGTTTAGTCACAGACCTCACAGATAAACAGATGATGGTGCATCTTCTGTCCCTTAGTCATCTCTCCATGTGAGCCATCATCTGATTAAGTGTTCTCATTGTTGCCTGGGCAACCAAGCTGCTGATGCGCTTCTGTGGTGACACTTGATTTATCACTAATGACTTCTGCTACTCTATTTACATCGTGATGATAAAAAATATGTACCAGTACTTTGTAACTATAATATTTGTATATCAATCCATAAATCCGGAGCAGTGTTTCTCAAACTCTTTCAGGGCGAGGACAATTTAACCCATTTAACAAACAGTCACCACCTGACTTGAAATTGCCCCCACGATAGCACATAATAATACTTAATGCAAACTGAAATGAAAATATTAGTCTCTGAACTCACGTATTGTTTTCTTTGTTCATCCTAATGACAACAGTGGTGCTGTTTGGTGTATAACAAAGCCATGAACAGACATACTTGGGCATTTTGAGCTATTTACAGATTCTTAAAGTGTCTAAGCTTTCCAATGATGCACCCATGGAAATAAAAGAGTTGTTCTTTTCTACATAATTTAATAACATTTAAGACTATTTGTGATTTAGAAGCACAATTAAAGAATAGAACTGAGTTGCTTTAACAGAAACAAACCATGAAATAAAATTAACTAACTTCATCAATTGTATTTATTTATTTCATTTTATTTATTTTTTTAAGCCAGTTTTCCATTTTAAACACAATCCTGTGGTAAGCTAGCTGCAGCTGCAGCGTCGCACTTTGAGCTCACTAAACGGTCGTTTACATGCAGTACTTCGCGGATCACTAGGGGGAGCTCTCGGACCAGTTTATGAAAGTGACGTTAACAGATCCATGTTCAGATATATAAGAGGAAAACAGTATTCCACATCTGGCCAACATTTTTCCACTTTGTATTGAAAACAGGAAGAAATCAAATCTATGCCACATACATGCAAAGTTGTTTTGAACTGTAACCTAAAACATGTGGGTAAATAATAGTTTGAATTCCTTTCTTTATTGAAGCTATGTTGTTTATTCAGTGAAAAACAAAGAAGTTGAAATTGTGCTCATGGACCTTCACTGTTACCAGACTGAATGACAGATGGACCTATATGGAGCTAAGTGGGGCTCATTAAGTTTATTAAAAAGAAAAAATGTTTTCAAACAGAAAAAAGATTGAAACTAAAAGAAAACCTGAAAAGTAGGTTTTATTCTCTTTTTCAGTTTCAGATGATTGTTTCAGTTTCCAAAATGATTCTTTGGCTTCAAATCTTTTTTCTTTTTCAGTTTCAAACAAAAAGTTTTTTTTACCAAACTTTTTGGCCCCAATTTACCCCCAAAGTCTTCATTTTGATTCAATTTTCACTTGTAGGCAAGTTTGTTGTGCTGTGAAAAGAGTTTCTGACAGATTTGTTGTATTTTTGTTTCACTTAAATATTTCAGGCCACAGTAGCAAAAGATAACCCGAGTCAATGCAAAATCCAGTTTTATATTTTAGCCTGGGCTTTGTAAAAAACAAACTTTGCCACATAAACCTATTATCTGGTTGTTGCTCGATCTAATTGCCCTCATTGCCAGCTATCATTTTTGATAACTGTCATATTGATAACTGGCAAATTAGTCTTTCACATCTGTGGAGAAGTTTTGTCCCACTCTTCTTTGTCGATCTGAACCACAGTAACATCCTGACTGACGTACCTCAGTCAGATTTAAGTCTGGACTTTGACTAGGCCCGTTTAAAACTATCCTTTCTTTAACATCCTAATAGGTTCTTGGGTGTGTTTGGGATGTCTGTTCTGCTGCACAATCCTTTCATTTTGTGAGCTTGAGAACCAGAGCAGCCCCAGGCCATCACTCTACCACCACTGTGTTCAAAGATCTGGGAACGATATTCTTTAAAATTATGTAAACTCGATGTACCGTCATCTAAAAACACAGCACTGTAGTTCAGCCCTGCACAGTGGGAACAATGGCTAGGTGATAACACTAAAACTGTGTTTGTTTGTTGAAAGTTTATCAGGGTGACATGTGACACACAGATGTGTGTTTTGGAGTTTGAACTTTCATCTGTCTGCTTTCTGTTAATATTTGCTCCAGTACGGTTTTGAAATGTTATCACCTGGCATTAAAAAATTGCTGCGTAAGTGTAATGTTAGACATAGAGGAGGTTCAGGTCTAATAAAAAGCATTTTTAATGAGGTGCTCAGGTTTAGAGTGCTTGTAATGTCTGTGAGTAACTAGGCTGGAGCAGCTTTCTCCAATCTCCGCCCACATGTCCTGCGCCATAAACCCAGCCAAGGCGACCCAGTTCTGCAGAGCACAGAGAGCAGACGTGTGAAAAGCAGAAAACCTCCAGCTAAATCCAAACACAGTGAGTATCTTACAAATTAATATGTGTGGATCAAAACAATCGTTCATCTTTTTAGTCCTTAATAATTCATTTTAGCTGTGAAGTCTGTGAGAAACGAGTGATGTGAAGTTTAATTTTCCATGTTTGTTGTTAAATGAGGCTGTTTTATCTTTGCTTCATATGACCTTTTGTCACTTAAAGTTACATTTTATCAGAGAAGATATATATGTTTATGAAAAACTGCATAAATGCATGAAGACCATTATTACCTACAGGGTGACTCTGAAACATTATTATAAAAATGGTTTATTGCTGAAAATGCATCAGTCTGTGACAGACAAGAAGTCTGTATTTAGTATTTATTTAGTAAATGAAGTCCTAAATGTGGCTGTCACTATGTAAACCTGTGGTTGTATTTAATTTTATTACTTCAGCATTTTCCTTTTTTGAAAATCATCAAACATTTCATTTCCACAGTTACTTTGTGTTTTTCATCACATGACATCTTGTCAAATCCAATTAAGTTTGAGTTGTGATATGACAAAATATGGAAACATACAAGTATAAATAATTATGCCAATAATTTATTATTTCTCCACAGAGAAATTATTAGGCACTATAAAAACCACTAAGGTCGTTTTTGGGAACAAGTCGTCACTATGCGTTCTTCCTTATTATTTTAATTCTTGTGGTGAAGCAGAACATCTGACTTTGCTGAAACACTGTCATGAAAATCACTTGGTATGTTGTCTGTGTCACGTGGTCATGAGTTCAGTGATTCAGGGATTTTTCCTCCTTGTGTTTGTCCTGTTGAGTATCATGTCTCATTTAGTCTCCATGTTAAGGAACCATTTAAATAATTTTTACTAGTTTTTTTTTTTAAATAGAGTTCTGATGATTACATCCTATACATTCCTACCAGAAGCTGCATGTTTTCTAAGGCTGTCATTTCAGTGCTGAAGTGGATGTTTGTCAGAGTGCCTTCATCTTTTTATGCCTTTCAAATTGACATTTGCTCTGCAGTTGGGTCTTCAGCAGCATGCGCTATGATTGATGCTCCCTGCATCGATGAGCCTTGAACATTAATGCTGCTGTTTTTGGTAGCTGTACCACTTGTGCTTTTCATGGCAGCAATTAGCAAGTACTTGCTTCTTTTCCAGAGCTCTGGCTCAGGAATCTTGCTGTTACCATTTGGCTTCTATCAAAGTTGTTTTTCCAGTCTATGGCATTTCCAATACATAACTTCAAAAACTGACTCATATCCTCCAAGTCACCTTTGACAGATTTGCAGACTATTTGTTCCTTCTGGAAGCTTCATTATGTTGCAGTCTGAAGTTCTGATGAATTGTTTTTGTTACATGTCATTTTGAGGGTGAGGTAAAGTGTCACATCTCTTGACAAACATGCATCACTGGATTTGAAACATCTTTTCATCCATTGTTTGGTTGAATAGTGTCTTCATTTCTGCTGAACCCAAACCAGCTTGGATGCTAATTTGCTACAGGATGTTGTGATTATCATGCAGGTTAGGTCCTGCCTGGAGCTCCAAATAAACCCCATGCATCGCAAAACCTCACACCATGCCAGCTCCTATTCAATGCTTTGCATGTGTAAACCACCAACTCCAGCCATTCAACTTTTCTGCACCTTAAAAACACAAAACTGTTTTATTTGTTTGTGCTCTTCCTTAATGCTCCTGGTGTTTTCTGGCCCCTCAAATCCCCTCTTCCTTGTAATCATCAACAGCTGCAGTTTCTCAGCAGCAACTTGATTGCTAATGTTATGTGTTTTCCTTTCCAAACTCATGTTAAGATCTACTCTACCAGTCATATTTGTACTCACCCTTAACAAAGAAAAGCATGAAGACAAATTAATGTTTAACTGCAGTAGCATAACCTCACACTGGAAAAATTTTTAATTAATTGTCATTTTCAACAAATCACTTTAGCATTTAAAAGTTGATCAGGATTTCCAATCAAAACCATCGGGCTTGTTTCTCCTCCAAGGCTTGGGGATTCTTACAGTGGCATCATGAGGCGGCTGAAATGCCAGGATATTTTAAATGCAAGACTTCCACTTCGCCTGCAAAGAAACCTATCAACCGGTATAGAATATTAAATGCTATCTCATTGGCAACAGGAGATGGTACGGAATATCAACAGCTACTCTCAAGATGTTTTAAATTAAGAAATCTTCAAGATAAACATGACCGAGGCAGAGCAGCAGGAGCTTATCGATGACCACTTCCTGAGAAATGTTTACTGTATGAAATACACATTTAGTGTTGTCATTTAACAGATGCAGCATAATTTAAAACATTGGGGATAAATAATTTGCATAATTCTGTGCAACAGCAGCAAAGTGAGTAAACAGATTCAAACTTTTATTCAATAACATTTCAATAACATACTGTGTTATAAAAAATATTCCATATTATATTAGAAAATGTGCAACTCATACAAATATCATCTTTCTGCAAAATAATGTTTCAATAACAAATAAAAACAGTGATAAAATTTGACTAAATGCACGATTGTGTGAATAAATTGAGAATACGTAAGAGAATCTTAGGTATTTTGTTTTCAGTCTCTACTTGTGGAAATGTTATCTTCTGTTCTGGACTTTACTTTTATGGAAATATTCAGGTCTGAACAGGACAAACAGATGCTGACACAATCCTGCCAACTGCATCGGCAGATGTCCGTTTTAATTCTTTGGCAGATTTGAACTGAACCGGATGAAGTTCATTGTGTGCATTTGTATTACTGCAGGGCGTGCTCCACATTCAACTCAAACAAAAGAGCTGTTTTTACCTGTTATGTCTGAGGTAATGCCACTAAATTATCTCTGATGTTTCACAGTTTTTAAATGTTTAAATATTCTAACCTGTCCATGCATTCCAAGATGACTGAGAAAGATGTTTCCTCTCATCATTTCTCCTGTTTTTTTCATGGATATTTCTAAAGCCCCAGCTGCAGTTCTTAAACACAGCTCTTATCAAGGTTCCTAAATTCTTTTGGTATTTATTTTTATCTCCTTCCTTGGACAGATGTTTTTACAGTTGCGTTTGAGCTAGGCGCGCTTACTCAACTCAGTGATGTTGCATCACCAGAAGCGTTATATTTAATCCACAGCCACTCATGCTCTGACTATCGGTGGTGCAGTTTCTTTTGTGCCCCTCAGAAAAACAAGATAAAATAAAAATGTTTGATTAGTTTGAAGAAGGACAAGTATCTAAAAATATATTTTTGATTCTATGTGAGAGAAAAGTCAACACAGAGTGAAGCCTTTAGATTGTTTTCAAGCTAATAATTGAGTCAGTATGTTGCTCTTTTTCCAGTGGGTTAAAAAGAAAAAATCAATTTAAATTTATGTACCTATTCAAACTGCAGATAAAAAGTTTTGTGTTTTAGAAAAAAACTTTAAATCACATCTTCGTTTTGAGTGTTTCATTGCTGATGAGGACATTGAAAACCGACATTTGCACAGACCATTTGTGATCTTAATTGAATTTCCAGAAAGTAGACGTCATTTTCCTCAACATTTAAATAAAAAGTTACAGATAAAGTCTTTGAAGGTGGAGACAATGTAAAAACAATGAAATAAGCTGATGATCCAAACATGCTGCATCTGGTTTTAATGGGTCATGGAAAAGATGAGATCCTTGAATACAACTGTAATTAAGCTGCTTTTCACAGTTTCTGCCAAGACAATTTTGTCTCAGTTGTAAATATGTTCAACGCACTTTGGCTCAATTGGCATATTTTAAACTGTAACAGGCCTCCACCCCCAAGTCACATTATAGCACGTAAATTATCTTGTCCAAATCCTGATGGGATTTCCAGTTCCAAATCCAAACTGGCCTGAATCAACACCAGCAGAATTTGATCAAATTAAGTCGCATCCAGAACATGTGGCAAAGCTTTAACACAATCAGCCCTGATGAACTAGCGACCTGCGTCATAGCCTTTTCCCCACAGGACATGTTTTGTTGTTATCTTCCTTCTTCATCACAGAGAAATTGGCATATTTAGTTGTTTCATCACAGAGGTTCTCAAAAATTATTTTAAAAAATATTTTAAAAGATATTTGATCTTTAAACGCAGGGTGAAAACTCAGCCCAGCTTTTATCAGTGAGAATAGTTAGTCATTTAGATCTTCCTGTAGCCAAAGTAAAGCATCTTTCTTCAATTAACACATTCATTAAATGTTCTGTTTGCATGAAATCAAGGCGGTTGAATGTTAAGCATCATATTTTCTTTTAATCAAAACATCACAGCAGTTCTCATAGGGCTCAATACTGAATGTTCATCATGTTAAACTTCTAAATGTGAAACAGCTATTAATCACTAGAATGAAAACAATTAAAGATGAAACTTCTAAATAAAATAAAAAACTATATATAAATACAGAAATATATTTTTATATTATATGCTAAACTTTCCAGTTAATCTAAAACTTGCAGCAAAATGCTCTGTTGGAGTGAAAAACTGCAATAAAGTCCCTTAAAAGGAATGTCAATTATTATTCCTTTTTTTCTGCAACAACTCTCCATTGCAAATGCACGACAAGCCTTGTTAAAATAATGGAAATCATCTTCAGATTCAATCATTTTAGCTTGTGAATAATGGGATAGATTTGATGTTTGGGAACCACAGCTAAAATGTTAATGCTACAGATTGCTGTTTTTTTTTGTTTTGTTTTGTTTTATTGACCAACATCATTTTAACTATCTTGAATAAATCATGTTGCAACAAACTGTGATTGCTTCAATATCAAGAATAATTCAAAATGTCCTTTCTTTTTCATAGCAACCATGGATGCCTCACATGAGCTCGACTACTACTATCACGACAACACCAGCTTCAACTACAGCTATGAGGATTACCCAGCCTTGTGCGAGAAGGGCGATGTCCGGTCCTTCGCAGCCTTCTTCCTCCCCATCGTGTACAGCGTGTGTTTAGTTGCCGGACTGACGGGAAACATTCTGGTCCTGGCCGTCTACGCCTACCACAAACGGCTGAAGACCATGACGGACGCTTTCCTGAGCCACTTGGCCGTGGCCGACTTGCTGCTCCTCTTCACGCTGCCTTTCTGGGCCGCTGATGCCGCCAGGGGCTGGGAGTTGGGGAACGCCGTCTGCAGGATTGTGTCGGCCTGCTACACGCTGAACTTCACCTGCTGCATGCTGCTGCTGGCCTGCATCAGCCTGGACCGCTACCTGGCGGTTCTCAGAGTGCAGTGTGGAGATGACAGAGGCAGGCTGCAGCAGCTTTTCGACAGGAGGCATTGCTGGAAGTGGTGCGCAGCTGTCTGGGGAACGGCCTTCCTGCTCGGTCTGCCCGATTTAATCTTCTCAGAAGTGGTGTGGACATCCAACAGGAACATCTGCATAGCCATTTACCCTTCATCTATGGCTCGGAGTGGTAAAGCTGTGCTGGAGGTGGCCGAGGTGCTGCTGGGATTCCTTCTTCCGCTCCTGGTCATGGTGATCTGCTACTGGTCTGTCTGCAGAACGTTGAGAAACCTTCCCATCGAGAGCCGAGGCAAGAAGTGGAGAGCCCTGCGTGTTCTTCTAATAGTAGTGGGGGTGTTTGTTGTCACTCAGCTGCCATACAATGTGCTAAAACTGCACCGTGCCGTAGATTCAGTGTACATTTTCGTAACCCATTGCCAGACAAGCAAGGTACTGGATCAGGCAACCCAGGTGGCGGAAAGCCTGGCTCTCATTCACTGCTGCATCAACCCGATCCTTTATGCCTTCATGGGATCCTCCTTCAGGCAGCATATGGTGAAAGTCGCTAAGAAGTTTGGACAAAAGAGGAGGAGGAGGAGCCGGAGGACACGAGAGACTCCAGCAGATGGTGAAGAGATGGATATGTCGTTTAACTCTCACAGCGCAACCCAGGAGACAAACTCATTCTCAGTTTGAGTGAATCCAATGGTTCTCCAGCTGTGGTTCAAGGGCTTTTCATGGTCTTTAGGTGTCAGCACAAAGGCCAGTTATGTTTCATGTAGAGCTACTAAACCACAGCCAAGCAGGAGCATGTCTTTATGCACAATTGGAGTTTTGCTTCAAAAAGAAACTTCTTAAGAACATATGAAAATTCAAATATTGAACTGAAGTGGAAAACAGCGAGCAAAGAACAAGTAGAGGCTACTTGTTTTGGAACAGTCAAAACAACAAAGACTTGTTGTTGTTTTGAGGGATGTGATGACCCTTTGGCCTTTTTGTACATGAATGTCAGACTTTTTGAGGTTCCAGTAAGAGAAGCAACAATAAAACACTTCCTAACACACACAGGTAAAAACTCTCAAATGGGTTGGGACTTTATTCTCAGTTCTAAACTCTGAGTTGAGAATTAATTAAGCTGTTCAAATCAAACAGCATAGTGACAAGCGAACACTATTAGCAATAGAGTGTAAACTCGGTGTACAACTTCATAATTTATGTATTCAATAACTACATGAACATGTTTACTGACAGAAGTACTTCCATAATCTCTCTGTGGAAAAAATATGAAAGGCAAACTGTCAGAAGTGCAAGTAAATAATTTGATATTGCATGTATGAGCTTATTTTCAACGCACTGCAGTTATATTGGATTTTTTAAATTGATTGTGGTGAGAAACCCACTTTCTGACTGGGAGCCCTTACTTAAAAGAAACTACCTGTTTATTTTTGTAACTTAGATTGGGAATGTTTTGTCCCTCTCTGCTTTTTGTAAAATAAATTAGCTTAAAAAAAAAAAATCTAAACCTTGTTTTGTTATTGTTTTGGTACCAGTGGCGGGATCGTTTAGGCCATCTGAAGGTTGTTTTATGTCCTTCTTATTGAAACAGAAAGTGTTTTATTACTAAAACAAAACAAAATCAAAGCAAATAGTTAAGATTGGGTTCTTGCTAGGTTGTGTCAGTTTAGACACAACCTTTACTAGGTTGCTGCATTATTTATCAGAACACAGTAATCCCAATAGCATGCTAACCTGCTAAGCATGAAGGGATAGTTATAATCAAATCATAACACGTTTTTATGAGTCTAAAGTAATGGACGAACCATAATTCTTAATCTGCATAGCCTTTGTTTTCCTGTCTTTGCTGAAACACCGTTTAATGAACTGATGCACTTACATTTTCATGGTATTAGTCAGAGAAATTTCTCCAGACTTTCACTGGAAATATTTGCCTCCCAACCAACCCACACAGTTCAAAGTATGCACAAGGTGAAATTTTTCCACTTTAGATTCTCTAACAAAACCAAGCTGTTTTTTTTTAGAAAAGAGTTACATTCTGGTAATTAGCTGCTCATTTTAATTATAGTCAGCGTGAATAAATACACCAGATCTCCTTGATGGTGCACATATGTATTCCTGCTAACCAGACACACATGCAATCACCTCTCAATCTGAGCACAGCCCATTTGTCTTTCTGGGTTGCTGTTGTTGAAATATTTTCACTGAGGTTGTTTCAGTTTTCAATTTGATATTTGATGCTGCAGCAAACAAAAAAAGAAATCCTTCAGGTTTGACATCCCGAGGGATTTCTGTGTCTTACGGGAAAACCTCGTCTGTCATTTCCTGACCTTTTGAACATCTGAAGAAGAGATTTCTGTACACGCCTTGAAATTCCTTCTCAGCGAACAGCAACAACAACACAACTAAAACCACTTCCAGTAACGTTGTTTCTGAGCAGAGCTTAGGGAGCAGAAGCGTGCAGTTAAACAGCAGAGGAATGAGGTTTAAATATTTACTATGCAGCTTATCGTCGAGAAGCCGCAGCTATCTGCTGCAATCTGTTGTTTTACATTTGAGTTTGTTTGATCACAAAATCTCTTAAGACATCATTTTTACAAATAGAGGCCATTAACCCCTAAATGTTTAGATTTGCAGGAAAGTGTTTTTTTCTTCCTAGCTGGATTCCATCTGATTTGGGTCAAATGATGGTTGTGCTTCAGAAAGTTGTTTGTGGAAACCATCTTCCTGAAGCGAAACAGACCCAATTTTGGGTTTGAAATGTAAAAATGCAACAAACAAAGTTATACATCAAAGCAGTAACATTTTCTGTCAAAAACAAGTCTGTAATGACAAAAGAAGCATTTTCCTATGAAATGCCTGGCAGTTTTTCTGCTTATAACATTGCAGTGCTGTTGATTAGATCCTGTGTTTTTAGGTCCAGTTTATTTTAGTTTTATCATTTCTTCAATATGAATACACTGAGATGCTCAGAAAAAAATAACAGAACTATCAAAATTCTGACTGAAACAAAGGGTTACCTTGGTAAAGACTTAATACCTACGACCCTGTTCTCATGTTGTTTACTTCATTATCAAGCGTTTAGGTGGTTTTCCTCCTCACTCTAAGATCATTTTTTAAAAATTAGAAAGCTGTGAAGAGCTTCGTCCTCAAGTTTATGTCATGAACATGTACATAAAAAGAAATATGGGCTTTGTAAATTATATATTTATTTTTTGATAAGCTGAAAATTAAAAGATTCTAGCTAATTGAAAATGAGCTCAAGTTATCTAACAAAGTCTATAGTTTGTTCCACTATACAGTGGTCAGTATTATAAAAAAGTCCATTTGTGATTATTTTACTAGCACAAAATTGTAGTGGTAATAGCAAAGTAAAGTGCACATAAAAGAAGTTATAAAGTCACAGCAAACATGAGGAAGTTTGAAGTCTTTGTTTTTGCAACTTCTGTGCAAAAACAAAGTTTATAAAATGTATTTTTACTTTTATTTCTCAAAAACAAAAAACTAAAGTGACTGATAAAGTCAAAACTGGAACAATGGGAATATCACACTTTAGACTGGTTGCAATTATAATCTTCCTCCAACATAGCAACACAATCAGTCCTAACATCAAGATTCAGTCAGGAAAAACTATTTTAAAAAATGACCATGTGCAACGAAACATGACTTTTTTCATTAGAAAACATAAATACACAGAAATGTCATTCAAGGCTCTGAGTAGTCATCAATTTAGAAAAATGGCAAACTCAGTTATTTAAATGAAGACATTTAACCTAGTTTCAGTTACAAAACACTAGAACAAATAGCCTTTCATTACTTAAATTAAGTATAAAATGTAGTTAAATATACAGCTGTGAAAAAGGGAGGCCTAAACTGGCAGTGTCATTAATATAGAAAAGAAAAGTTTCTGGCTTTTTTCCCCTCAATAATAAGGTAACAAAATGATGGCAAAACATTTATTCCTTAAATATCAGATGTTTCTGAATCAGAACTGTAAAACAAGTGATGCTTTTTATTTTTAAAAAAAAAAAAAGAGCTTGCATTCCCAACCTTGGTTGAAATAAAAAAAATAAAACCAGACACAAAAGAAGAAATAGAAGAAAAATAGGCAAAAAAAAAAAGCCTGTTTATGTGGAAAAATATAATGAGGCTGTAGGATTAATCTTACTTTACTTCTAAGACATGTTATCTGTCTGGAATTTTTTATTTACCCAGAAAACCATTAAAGTCTTAGTAAAGACATAACATGTGGTTTCCGTAAAAATATGTATATATCTGATAAAGAACGCATTCAGGTCCCAGATGTCATTGACAAAAGCCAGTATATCGTGTCTGGTGCACAGCTGTGCAGTCTAAAGATGTGACTTTTTTTTTTAAGGCAACAATATGAAGTACTGGCTGTGCAATAACAACATAACGTGAAATATTTCTTGGAGGTGTGTGGAATGAGGGCAGCAGAGATCAGTAATTGAGGATCTGCACATCAAACAGGTCACACACTCCTGCACCATCATCCAGATTGAAGCTGTAGTCTATACCTGTTCAAAGGAATAACAGAATCTGTGAGATAATCTGGGAAGTATGTCTGTTATTACAAACACACGCAATACATCACACAAAAAAGCCCCAGGAAAGAAAATCTGGTGCCAGTTTCACACCTGCGCTGCAGACCTCCAATGTTTATATTTATCCCTCCATCAGAAGAGTGGCATGACTCAGCATGCCTGAATTGTTAGTACTCATTTCAAATTTCTAATTTCAGATTTCTAAAAGACATTTTTAGGGTAAAAATGAAATGAAAGTAAAAGTCATGTTCAAATGCTGCTGAGAATGTGGGAATCAGTTGCTGCTTTTCACTACGCTGGATTTGCTGACATACATGTGGTATTGATAACATAATCATGATCATCTATCTTATTCAACAGAATCTCTAAGCACATGCAGCCTGTTACAGTTCAGGCCATCAGATTTGATCTGTGACACAAAGTTATTTTCCTTTTAAGGAACATTCAGCTTTAATCGATTCCAGAATTTAAGCATGGATAAAATAATCATAAATAACGTAGATAATCAAGTTCTGAAATGATTTAAAACTATGAGTACATTGTGTCATATAACATAAAGCAAAAATTTAAAAACTGATAGTGCACACACCACTAAAAACAAAACCAAAGTATGTGTGTGTAAAACAAATGCATACAATCCTGGTAAAAGGGTGACAGCAAACAGTCCAAGATAGTTTCAGGCCAATCAGGTTTCTTTAAACTCTGTGAGGTATCCAGATCTAACTAAACAAATTCAGAAGTTTGTGATGCAGGTGTTAAAATCCTCACCATTAGAAGACATTAGTTCATCAATAAGGTCAACAGCTCCTATGAGAGAGAAAAAAAAGAAGTTTAAAATAAAGATTTTACCGATTTAATGTAAATCAATCCACCCCTACCTTCCACAGTAAAACAGGTTTGATCATTTCTGTAAAAGTCACCATAAGCGTCTTTGTAACTCGTATTGTGTTTCCGAGTTTCAGGTGTGACTACTACTGTTGGAACAACACTTCATTGTACCTTGAGATACAATGAAGGGATTAAAACATAACTTTAAAATAATAAATGTTTACTAAATTAGCAAGTTCAAGGTTCCTCAAACACTTAATGATTTACAGGATCTGATGTTATTGACCGGCATAACTATCAGTTGGGTTGCTGCTTGGTTCAAATATAGCTCAGTTAGCTCCAACCACACACCATACTGGTCTCCATTCATCCTCTTTTCTAATATTTGGTTGCTATGGTAACGGGTCAACAAATTCTGCTTCTGCCCAGAAAAAGCACCTCAGCTGACTCTTCAATGCAAAGCTGATTCATCGTTCACCAACTCCTACTCTTCAGAAAGAGCCTGAACCTGAAGGAAGCAATCCAACTTCATCCACTGAGAACCATGACCTCTCACTATGGCCTTGTTTACTGAAAAACAATTTTCTGGTGAAAACTGAAGAGTTTTTGTTGCGGTTGTACTGTACTGTTTGCTACGAAAATAGCAAATATTTTCTCTGACAATGGCACAATTTGAAAATAGTCCTGAAACGTACCGTTGTCCTTTGTCTTGTACAGAGAATATATAACTTTCATCCTTGTTTTTGCTCTGGTGTACCTTTTCATCATCTGTGAAAAGATTCCCACACCAGACACCCTGCTCTGCTGAGGCGTCACCTTGAGATCAATTGAGGGTAGCATTTTTAATGTGCACAAAACAAAGATGAATTTAGGACAAAAAAAATTGAAAGTAATTTTTTTTTTTTGCCCTTTTTCTAACCAATCTAGATGAATCAGATTTGGCTCAAAACATTGTTAGGTTTAAGGCCATTTTTGTATCCGTAGTTGGAGGATGATTATCAATTATGTTCATGATAAAAACAGAGAAATTTACGCTTTTTTTTTTTAAACTGGAAATGAGTGCAAGATACCAGGCACAACATATTTAAAACAGTGTTTACATGGTTATGAATACGGGCTAAGTTAACAATGAGATGAAAACAATTGGGTAATAATTAGTTAATAATGTAATTTTGTGCTGATAAAATTTTATCCAATAACATTAGAGATGGGAGAGGTTTTCCAACCCATTAAGAGGGTTTATTTTTGGAGTGTGGTCTTATCTTATGATCACTGTAAACTCTTTAAGCAACCCAGCGAAGCAAACATTAAACCACCCATGATTGTTATCTCTGCATGTGGTGTCCAGCACGGCGCCTCACCCTCTCGGTCGTCCCTCATGCTGTCAGCGCCTGTGCTGAGCCGCAGCAGGCTGCTAACATCCAGAACAGACTGGAACTCTGGATCCTCCAGGTCTATTTGATGCTGCTCCAACACTGCTGCTGCTGCTGACTCGCTGTGACACTCTGCAGAAATGCGATAGCAAGCAGGAATGCTGTTAGAAAACTCACTTCTGTATGTGCTTAAGACCTTTTCCAACTTTCATATCCATCCTAAAACTAATTTAAAACCAGCAGGTAAAGTACTTAGTTTGGTATATACAGCAAGATGGTGATAAAGCAATTTTAACAAACTAGCACCTCAGGACTTTTTACCACAATCTATAATTCGTCACAGTTTCTCGCACACAACAAGGAAACAAAACTAAAAATCTTCAGTTTTTGTCATTTCCTCATTTATTCCAGTAATGAAGGTCTGCATCGGTTTCGCTTTGAGAATGGCATCAGCTGAACTTGCATGACTACAGAAACACAGGCAATCTAACTGTTATTTTCGAAATCACTTTCACAACAAAAAATGATGGTTTCTTATGACTTGTGGGAAAAAATCTGGCTGCTGCAGAACAGTAAATACAGCAATTATTAAATGTGTTACTAAATTGCTGTAGACAACCTTATTGTCTTCAGCAACTCTGTATTAATTAAGCAGATGGTAGCTGTAACTAAGCAAACATTTATAATATAAATCTCCACTGTGAGGTCTGACCCCCAGGGTTCAGTTCACATAAGCTGATCAAACTGCACATTCTGACTCTCACAGCATTTTCATTTTAGTTGCAAGACATTGTCACATATCACTTTCGTGTCCTGGCATGTTAAAAAAAAAAGCTGTGACATCTGATATTCCTGTGATGAGTTTTGTGACTTGCACCACAGGAGTCAGTCCAGTCAGGTAACAAGGCCGTGTGTGCTTTCAGGATACACAACAGGGAATGCAGAACCAAACAGGTGTGTGTACAACTCAGCAGAATCCTCCATGTTATCATGTTGCAACCACAAACTTATGCTTTACTGAAACAAAAATAAATTCATGTTTTTTCTATTTTATTGTTTATTAAAAACAAATTCAGAAGTGTTGTGTGTAGATTGTTACTTCTGAAGGACTCTAATGTGGCAACTCAAACATGGATATTCTTGAACATCAACCAGCTCTTGTGTTGTAGTTGTGGAGCTCTCTGCCAGTATTTCCTTACAGCTTCCTCTAATGATCTTCCATCAGCTCAGCTGAAGAAACATGCATGTCCTCAGCATGACGCTGACATCACCATGTTTCGCCATAGGGGTGGTACGTTCAGTGTGTTGTAAGATTAGACTTTTTTGTGGCTTTTTCTGCCGAGTTCTGATTTTCTTTGAGACACTTTTCCAAGAAGTGACCAACAGATCCCCCATCAGCAGATTGTCTCACCTCAGCTATGAATCTCTGCAGCTCCTCCACAGACACCATGTGGTTCTGACTAATAGTCTCCTTTCCCTTTCCCAGCCTGTCAGTTTCGGTGGCTGGTCTGTTTATAGTAGGTTTGGACTTGCACCATAAGATCTCCAAATCTTGGCTATTTTTAAACCAACTTATCGGCAGCTTTATCCCCGACCCGTCCACTGTCTTTGTTAAATGTTTTCCAACTAATGTCTCAGTCCTTTACAGAATAGCCAGTTATACTGAGTTTAAATTATACACAGGTGGACTACATAATAAGGTGATTTTAAGTCAGATTGCTATATTCAATTTTATCTAGGCATATAAGAGTAAAGGCAGCAGATTTATGCACTACTTTGTGTTGGTTATTAAAAATCTCAATAAAGTACAATAAAGTTTATGACGTATGAAAATGTGAAAAAGTTAAATTATCCAAAGGCAGCAAAGTTTTTGCTAAGGTTTGTACTATGTTGCCTTTTAAATTGTTTTATGTTGTTCAGGATACATCAAAGGTCATGCATTACACACTAGCTTAGTCGATAAATGTCATAGTGTTCAGAAAGTGTTTATACTTAACAATTGTCCCCATGCAAACAAACAATTAAGAAAGAAAGTTCTAGTTGCTGTGGTGGATCACACATGGAATCCACTTCAAACACTCAGTCCTTTTTAAATAATTTCCAATGCTTACAGGAAACATGTAGAGCATTAAAATTTGAAATTAATACTTAGTCACTCACCCATTTGCACGTCACCAGGGGTGGAAGATGGAGTCAGCTCTTCATCAAGGTCTGGCAGCACCATCTGCTGGTCTGAGGAGACAGAGTCCTGGCTGCAGCAGGAGGAGGAGGTGGGGTTGGGTGTAGTAGCAGCACAGTTTAGGAGGGGGAACTTCTGCAGGCTGGCGGGCGTGCTGGGCGGGGTTGGCATCAGACAAACGTCGTCGGTGGGTGGTACAGGAAAGACCACAGGGACTCTGGAGCCGGACTCTCTGTTGATGAGCATCACTTGGATGGGAGCAGAGTGGCTCCGCAGGTTCACTTGGTATTTCTTCTGACCACTTTTACTCTGTGAAAACGGTCAATAGAAGCTTACTGTGTCAAAGAAACTTTATCAACGGCTTTATGTAGATTTAGTTTTCAGGAAACACAGATGAAAGGTCTGCTTTAACACAACAAAAAGCCTGAAAGAGCCTTTTAACTGTTGAACTTTCTAGTCAATGTTGCCATAAGGGAAGAAAATTTTAATTTCTATTCAAGCTGGTAAATCACTCTACCTTTTCAGGAAGTGGCACCTCCAGCTGGGTTCCAGAGGGAGCCACAACAGCCAGAAGAGTGTCTCCAGTAAAGGAATTGCAGATGTCCTCGTGTGTCACAAATTTATAGGTGGAGAGATGTTAAAGAAACAGGATTAACTTCAAGAGAAAAAAGGAGACAATAAAAGGGAAAAACAAAGGCTTTAGGCATTGTGAGAGTCTGGCTGCTTTTTCACCGAATGACAATAGTGATTATGTTTTTAATCCTCCTTTTATTGCCTCTTTCTGTTCAACGGAAAAACAAAGCCGAAAGGATCCGACAGGGGCTTCTTTCATGCGACACAAATTAAATGAGCCTTGGAATAATTCAGAGTTAAAACGTTAAAACTCCATAAATTTTTCTTGGAAAGAAATCAAATGAAAAGACTCTGTGACAAATGAAAAAAAAAATACCTGAAATTTCTTTTAGAAGTGTTAGAAAACATGAATGAAATGTTGGAATGCTAAAAATAAGGATTAACAATTAACAATTTTAAACAACAACATTAAAAAAAAATTAAAAAAAACAAAGAGCCGAAGGATATCCACGGATGTCTGGGTCATGGTTGAGGTGTTTGATTGTCTCTTCCACCCAGGCCTTCTGGTCATCCAGCTCCTTCTCTTGAACCTCGAGCTCAGAGATGTGGGCTTTTAAAACTCTGATTTGCTCCAACATCTCCTTACTTTGGCTCCCGTTGTTCTGCCCCCTGATCACGGGGGTGAAAAAAGGAATGTTTGCGAGAATGCAGAACCACTGCTTGTCTATTCTAACTTAAATATTCAAATATCAAAGATTCACCAGCCTTTAGTTGCCCTTTTGGGTTTGCTCATTTTAAAAAAATAAGCAAATATTTGCAAACCTCCACTGGATTATGTTCTTGTTTTTCTTCTCAATTAGCCCCACACCTTCCAGGACGTTCGTGATGTCATAAATCCTCCGCTTCTGCTTCACTGCCAAACTGTCTGCAGCCTGTTGATTCAGGCAGACAGAGACATAAGTCGCCCACATATAAGAGGCCTTATCTAAAAGCAACACATGCACAACACTGAAATATTGCCCAAATCCTCCCAAGAAAAAAAAAACAAAAAACAGTTTTTAAATAAAGTAACAAAGGAGGAGGGAGGGGAGAGTCTAAGAAACATCCAATGTAACCATTAACCAGATTTGGCACGCAAGAAAAGAGGAAAAAATAGATGCATGGATAGAATTGGAAGATAAAATTTAATGGATGATTTGGGAAGCTCTCGCCAATACAAGTTAACATTTTAACCAGGATTCCTGAAATGAAGATGCAATGCAAAAAAAAAAAAAAACCTAGTTATTTGTGGGGCTTTCTCATTAAAAACATTTTCATACCAACTTCACTCCAAAATTGTTGTCTTGTGCTACTGAAAGCAGAACAGTAAAGTAAAGCATGTTATATTGAAGAATTTACCTGTCAATATAACAGTTTTACCCTAATGGTGTCTCAAATTTTATTAAAAATGTGCAAGCCTATATTTACCAATAAGTCACCTCATAATAAAGGTTTTTTGATTTCAAAATGTGTCATTTTGGCAAATGTTCTCCATATATTTTATCATTCAAAATACAAGAACTTTAACACAACTTTTTATTTTGTTGTGAGTAATGACATTTTCACAAATTACATCAGTCAGGATTCACAACTTAAGTCGCCAAATACTTTGATATTTTTTTTGGAATACATTTAACCTCTGTAAAAAAAAAAATATATGAAAGAAGGGCTTCTTCTACAAGAGTACAAATGTTGGCTCCAGTAATCAGTCTATACGTTTCGTTAAAGTGAATTCCTGAAGGAAGGAAAATAATTTCAGCTTACTATTAAAATTTACCTGTAGAAACACTTCAATCATTTTTGCCTTTTTTTCTATTACAGAAATGGGTAAACAACGAAGGTCTGTGGTAAGTAATTTTGGCGATTTCTGGAACAAACTGACTTTGAAAGTTTCAGATGCTCATAAATACATGCATGCATGCATAGGAATTCACATTCCAGTGCTAAAGATACTGAACCTGTAAACAATAGGTGTGATTAACGTTTTCATCATACTGCAAGTTGTGTTCTTTCATTTGTTTCTGACGGGTTTACAATGGGCTGAGCCTAATGGCGGACTCCTGGTGCACCTGTTCCATACATAAATACACCTGACGACTTGTGTCGGACAGCCCTTTGTTAAAACTAGCAGCAGAAACTGCGGGGCAGCACAGCCCCGACCCCAACATACACTCGGATAACGTGAAAGAGTCATCTTTCGGTGTCACTGACCACTTTTAAATCAAGAACGCCATCCTTAGCTTCTTGCAGCAGACTGACAAACTTCATCGTGAGGAGCCCCAAACTTTTTTCATGGCGACTCGAGGTCGAGCGTTCAGTCACCGTCCTTTCCAACTCCATCTTCTCTCTAGAAAGAGAAGCTCCCAGTTTCTTTTTTTTTTTTTCTTTTAAGTCAGTTGCTTGCGTTTAACTACAGACAGCGACCATTACTCTCAACTAACAGATTACACGTCTGTTACCTTAACAGGACCAGCATTTGCGCTGCCTCTGTGGTCTTTTTAAATGAACGGACGTTACGTTGGGTTACGGTTGCCGTGGCAACCCTTGTCCACCTCGTGCCCTCCTCCCCTTAGACTCCGCCCCCAAACAATGCGGAGCGACATCGCCCAACAAATCAGATAATTTGACGCAGTTCAAGCAACTATTGCAGAAAATACATTATACACTTCATAAACGCTGACATACTAAAAGTGTTACTAGAAATATAACATGACAGAAACACTCATGTTCATAAACGTATGTAAAAATGTTCATTTTTAACTAGTCACAACATAGCTTTGCTAAGCAATTACATATCGGACGTTTCGACATGAAACAAATTTATGCTGTTTTGCTGTTAGCCTTTACCATACTTTAAATTATAAATTCGTAAAACAAACATTTGCAATTTATTGTTTGTTAGGAAAGACGTTTCAATATTCCTTTATGATTTATTTGTAACCTGCCAGGCTTTTAACACTTTTGAACTTAAAAACCTGCTGCATTCTAATTTAGATTATACTAGAAAGCAGGAATTGGGGCCTGCTTATCTGACTATAAAATAAAATTATACAATAGTTAACTGGATTAATGTAAAGGGTACTTAACTGATTTAGTTTTGGACTTTGACTAGGACACCGTAAGCCATTTAAGGTCACCGTCCTCAGGTAAAGAGAACGTCCATCCAAGTTTGGTCGTCCCTGCAGAAGGAACACTTACCTATAGCATGATACAGCCACTGCCGTGTTTTATAGTGGGGACAGTGTGTTCAGGGTTTTAACTTCTCTGTGCATTTTGACCACTGCACATTTTTTACAAGTGTATAATAATAGCTAACCTTGTTGACCACATTACTACATTGTATTAATTGATCTGGATGAAATCACATTCTTTACATTTCAACTCATAAAACTTAATTTGTTGTAAAATAGTGCAATATTAGTCAAATGAACTGTGAGAATAAAACATTAGCTTTTCAATATAATGTCTAATCTTCATAAATGTGTCTATTTAAAATAAAATTTATTTGATAAGACATACAAAAAACAATTTTACAAATATATGAATATTTACAACAACAAAAAAATACAAATGTATCTAAAAATAAATTCAGTATAAAAACTGTCCTGTGGTCATGTTGTTGACATTTTATGTGTTAAAGTCTTTTAGCACATTTGTCAGGCGCTTCATTTTTTCCTCCATGACTTTCTTGTTGGCCTCTGTCTCCTCCAGGAGTTGACGCATCTCTTCCTCTACTTCATATACCTAAATGGAAAAAAAAAAAATCACAGACAATTACAAAATAAAACTATATTACAGTTCTTCGTACTATATCTTCACTGATTTAGTTTTTATTTTCAGCATGGCAGAAGACAATAGGACGATGGAATGACGATCTGTCTTACTCCTTATCAATTATTAGCACCCTTGAAAAAATGTTAAGTATGTGTAGTTTTAATATTTTACTTTCACAGCATAATCAGAAACATTTTAATTTGAGTGTTTTATATAGAAGAAAAAAAATCTTAAATGTTAAAAAAAAAGATCAACTGCTGACAAACATATCTTAAAAAATATCATTGGTTTTCTAGAATATAAATATGACACTGACATGACCCAGAGAAATTGTTAAACTTAAAGAATTGTATCAGCTTGTACCTTTCACCCACAAAAATATTATGCTGTAGCTCTTATTCTTTACACCTTGAAGACAATTTATGCAAAAATAAAATTCGTATTTTACCTTTAGATTAGCTTGTTCTATGTGTTTTTGCTTTTCACTAGACAACTGCAGCAGCTCGGCTTGATGTGCGGCCTGGACAGACTCCAGCTGCCGACGAAAAGCGTCATCCACACAGCGCAACTTGTCCACAGCAGCTCTGCATAAGAGGCAACAATACCAAATGAATCAAGTTATTTATGTGGAAGGCCTAATGTTTAAAATGAAACACAAGTGTTCAACTTTCTAGTTCAGTTGCAACAGATAAATTATGTTTCGTGGAATAATATTCACTATCTTGATATTCGTAATAGGATAAAAGTGATTGAGAAAATACTTTTTTTTACATTTTGTGTTAACAGAAAATTATTGCAAAGATGAGTAACATCTGGCAACAAATGCAGAAACTTTATGTAAACAGTGCTTCCGAACAACAGAACAGAAATCTGCTGGAGTTACTTGTGCGCCTCTGATGCTTTCTCTCTTTGTTCCAGCAGCAGGCGCTCTTTGGAATCAAAATTTTCCTTCATACGCTTCACTTGGCTTTCAAGTCGAGTTAGCAGCTCTGCCTTCTCCTGCCACTTCTTGTTTGAATCACTAATGAAGGATGAGACACATAGAAAACAGGTTTCAGACACAAATTAGAAAACAGATATTCCTGTATCTAACACAAGAAGCAAAAATAATCTGAAACATTTATGATGAAATCTGTATCCTATTTCAGCAGAAAACTACTTGCATACAGTGTTGTTTTCATCTAAATCTGATCAAATTCTTTGTATTTCACCTCATTTTTAAACATGTTATCAGACACACATTCTCCTGATTTAGATTTGCCTGTAAACTCTTTTGATATCCTCCAGCTCTGCTTCCTTGTCTTCCAGCTGCTGTTTCAGTTCCTCTTTACGCAGGCTAAGATGTACCAGCTGCTCTTTCAGCTCAGCCTGCTGGCTTGTTTCACCCTCCAGCTGCTGCTGAAACTTTTTTTGGGTCTGCACAGCCTCCTCCTTCAACCTGCGGATCAGATCGTCACGCTCCTGCAATGACTGAACAGCAGGAAGGCAATGGATGACAACAGAGCCAGAGTCTCTTGCTTAAGGCTATTCTGTGTCAAATACAATGTTATTTTTCTAATGCTTCTCAAAGAGATGAGATAAATAATTGGAATGTGAAAAATCTGCTGTAAGAGTAGAGATTTTAGTAAATATCAAAGCACCTCTTTTAGTTTGCGTATGGTCTCAGTTTGGTCATCCACAATTTTGGCTTTGATTCTAAGGGCGTCGTGGTCTCTGTCGTTCTGTTTTCTCTGAGTCTCCATCTCAGCAGTCAGCACCTCTATCCTGGCCTCCAAACGTCCACGATCCTGAGCCAACGACGCACCTGGGAGAGAGAAATAAGTACAAGCAGAAATTGAATTGTAGCTCTCATATTACTTTGCTTATATCGTTTTGCTTATTTGACAGTAACATAAGGTGGAACATATTTGTGAGGTGTTAGGCTGAAAAGTTTTAGTTTCATTTGACCAGGCACAAAGTTCCTATTTATAGCACGATCAACTAACAATATGACTTGAAAGAAAATAGACTTCCTAAATCCATGCCTTGTAATTGGGCCTCTGTCTCTTTAAAAAGCCTCTGCTCTTTCCAACCATCAGCACATCTTAACAACAGTGCTCCTCTACTATATTGAACAACCATTTGACTGAGAAATAGTTTGTATGATAAGGTCAGCAGATGCACAGTTCCACCAGGTGTTTGGTAGTTGCTGCTGCTGGTAATCTGGAGGAGATGAGCGGGGAAGACGCGGGCGAGGGATGTTCTGTGAAGCAGAAGCTCGTCTGGTGACAGCAGCTCCAGGAGGAGCTATGAGGGAGAAATTGTTTAGACACCCCATAATGGCTGCTATGTGAGATTCAAGGATTCCTCAAGCTTGTAGGAAAAGAATCAAAGCAACATTACAGGTATGTTTTTGATGAGGGAATGACACTATAATATGATGCAATTCTCAGAAAAGTCTATTTTACATTATGTCCCTCAAAATCCCATTTAAATTGCTTATATAAAGACCATATTTATGGTATGCAGGCTAGTAGTTATATTGTCTTTTTAAATGCAAAATATAAAAAGAACATGGTGTGATTGTGGTACTGTACGTAAGAAAATGCCTTAAAAGAAATTGTCCTTCTTTACTTTGTAGTTGCTGATATCAAAAATGACCACTAGATGGCAAAGTTACTCTCAAACCTTCATTTCAGCTCCACAAGATTTTTTGTTGTGGATTTACAGGTATATAAAGCCTAAAAGTGCATTTCATTGTCTTCACTGCCAAGTGAAACGCATTCCAGGTTTTTTCCTGGATCTCCCTCACCCTGCTGAGCCAGCTCCTGGCCCCAAATCCTCCTCTCAGCCCGCAAGCCGTCAATGACCGACTCCTGAGCTGTGAGCTGAGACACAAGCCGTGCCTTTTCTTTCTTCAGCATCTCGAGCTGCAGCCCTAAACGCTGGCTTTGCTCTCCCTCTGCTTCCAGGTAATGCACACGGTTCTGGCAGAGGAACAGACACAGACTGGATTGATGATCACTATCAATCTTTTTAAGTCTGGCAGATGGTAAAACAGCAGGATCACTCAGGATTCATTATAGCTGAAAGTACTACATTTCCTAGATGAGACAGGTTTTGAAAAGAGGCCAGATAATATTACTGGCCTAATATTTATATTCTAATCAAGTAATGATGTTATCTGAAAATAAAAATCTAATTTTGGCTTCACACCTTGAGCTCAGCGACAGCATCTTTCTTGGCTTTGATGAGCTCAGAGATTCGGGTCTTCTGTTCTTTCACCATTGCGGTGAGTTCCTGCACCAGAGCGCCAGATTTCTTCTCCTTTTGCTGGGACTGAGCAAGGCTCGTCTTGAGCTCCATCAGCTCTGCTGTCATATGATCGCAAGCCTCCTTAACCTGCGGAAGAAAAAGTTGAGCATTTAAACATCAGAGAAGTTTTAATTTAATCTTTGTCAGACTTGACATTTCATCATAAGTCTCAACTTGTGCCCGGCAAAAGCAGTTTCTACATTCATTAATTTGCCACAAAGCTATGTTTCAGAAATGCATCCAGCAATCTGTTTCTCATTCAGACGTTTCTTGAAGGTGAACAGCTCGAGTGACGTCAAGGACAAAATTGTGCAAGTGGTGGCAATCAGGAAAAAAAGATTGCATTTTATTCAGAGTCTGAATAAAAGTATGAATTGATTCAAATGTGGTCCTTCTGTAAAGCTTCCCTCCAGTGGCAATCAAAGACTACTTTTCCTGAAACAAATGATCCCAACTGAGTCTGAGCTTTCATCTTCAGTCTTTAAAAACTGAGGTCAGTACAATTCAATCACTTTGAAAAAGCCAAGTAATAATTTACAGTTTAAGACGGAAAATGTCTAAAATTCAGGAGAGTATAAAGGCTCTAGCAATATTCCAGCTTTTTTCATTATTCCATGCAAGTTTCCTTTTTTATATATGAGATCATTTCAAAAATGCTGCTACAATAATTACTTTCAAATAGAACATATTTTGGGAATTAGTCTCTGCTTCAGGTGGAGTGATCACTGGTGTCTTTTTCACCAGTGATAGTAAGGCTGTTCACCAGGACTGCAGATTTAAATTACTGCTTTGTAGAAAGCAAAAGAAAAACCCCTGTCATTATTGCATCTACCAATTGTTATCCCACTGTTGCCAACTCAGCGACTTTCTTGCAATATTTAGCAACATTTCAGACCAGAAAAATTGCTATCGGCCAAATCAAAATCGGCAGGTCAGGCTTTTTAGGATTTGTGATCAGCAATCATTCAGAGAACTGCAATCAGTGCGTCCCTACTCTTTTAGAAGAAAGAAAAACTTATGTCCATCACACTTACAATGGGGCTAAGATTCTTTGAGTAAAATTAAACCAGTAAATCCACTCCATTCTCAGAAAAAATAAAAAAATTATATTCATGATAACATTAATATAACACCTTTTCAATTAAATAAGGCAAATAGGTTGCAGGCTAATGATGTGAAAACTGCTGAAAACCAGGTTAATTTGATAAAAATGTTGTATGCATTATGGCATTTTAGTGAAACCAGACCTCAGAGAAGCGATTTGCCTCGATGGTCAGCGCCAAACGGAACTCGTCCTCTAGAGCAGCGTACAGCTTCCTGCCCTCTGCCAGCTTCTCCTGCAGCTCCGCCTCCCTCTGCTGATGTCTCTGTTCCACTGTTGCTACTTCCTTTGACACCGCCTGCTGGAAATCTGCCCCGCCGGGCTGCAGCCGCAGCTCCAGCTGTTTTCTGATGGAAGATGAGAATCGGAAGACAACATTGACATGTATGCATCACTACAAAATCCTTGACATAAGAATATTACCATGTGTTTTACTTTTAGCTAAAAGAGCCTAAAACAATCCAAAACAATTAAATTTATTGTTTTATCAGATATATTTTCAACTCCATCATAACCCTTCATCGGCTTAGTTCCTATTTTTAAAAAAAGAGTATTGTGTTAAAGATTATTTTTTTCAACGTTGCATAACAGGTGTACTACAATGATCCATTTTAGGACCACTACCTGTCTCCATATATATCTGGTAATTTACTACCGGTAATTTTCTGGTAGTAAATTATTTTACTACCAGAAAGTAAATTACCAGAAAGTTGTAATAGTGTTGCAGATAATGCTGGTGTTATTATGCAGAAGCAAAAACTCAACATGAGGCTGCAAATCATTTTCTGACTGTTTCATGATCAGACATGGACAAATGGAAAAGGTTTATATAGCTTTTTATCTAGAGATATTTTTGCACAAATATGAATTGTGGTCCTGTTTGCATAATATAAACAAGAAGAATTGTGTGTGTGTTTTGAAATAAGCAATTTTCAAAGTGAGAACTAGATATAATGTTTCCATCAGGTGTACCTGTGCTCCTGCTCCCTGGATGCTAGCAGTTCATGCAGCTGCTGCAGTTTGTCTTTGTGTTGTTGGACGGAAACTCTCTGGATATCCAGCTCCCTCTTCAGAGCTGCTGCCTTGTTCTCCAGCTCCTGGTGACGTTTCATCTGAGGAACGTCAGATCATGTTTTGTAGCATCTGGTGACCCTCGAAATGTTTATGTATTTGTATTTAAATACCCCCAAATAAAATCCAGTCCAACAAACTACCTTCAGAAATCAGGTTTATGAATGAAACACTGTAAATCAGTATGAATCCAGCTGTTCTGTTTGTTAGAGAATACAAGTGAAGAAGCACACCAAGATGCAACACAGGAAATAAAAAGTCAAACATGCATGCAACAACTTCTGTTACTACAGCTCAAGATGGATTTACAAAGTATTGATACACATGGCCTGATATCAATGCAAGCTACAGTTTTATGATTTTTATTTTTAAAGACTTTTTATCATTTTTCTTCCACTTCACATTTATAGTCACACAAAAAACATCAAAATAATGCTAGTCACTCAACAAGCCCTCCTATACACAGTCAGAATGTGTACCTCCTCAGCCTGCTGGTGAGCCCTGAGAGCGTCTCCATGGGAGACGGTTTCCTCCAGTCTTTGCAGCGCAGCCCTGTGTTGTTCCTCACCACACCGGGCCTGCTCCAGCTGCCGGCTAAGAGACTGACACCTTGTCTCCAGCTCCTCAACACGAGCCTGCAGCTCAGAGCATCCCGATCTCTCTTTCAGCAGCAGCTCCTTCAGTCTGGTTAGTGCAGAACACCAGGAGTTACAAGCTGAGTTTATAATTTATATGGGTTGAAATTAGGTTAGAAACACAAACAATTTGACTCAGAATTTGGAAATGCACAAATATATAATGCAGGTAAAATGTAAATCATAAATAACTAGGGGAAGGAAATGCGTAATGTACATAACATGCCTCCAAACTGCAAAATCTCATACACAGCAAATGAATCTCAGAACTGATGAGTCACTACTTGGTAATCTGTCTGCTGAAGAGTGTCGATGGTGACAGGAACAGCTGTTTTATTGTTTCATAGTGACAGCTGAGACTGATTTGTGTAACACTGCTGACATAAACATGCCACAAACCCGTAATTACACCGTCACGCAAATTTATGTAAATGGGAAATGATGCAAACAAGAAAAATGCTGCACACAGCTATACCTGTTTGTGCAGAGGAGACACAAAATACACAGCCTCATGTGCAACAACACCTGAAATTAGAACTGGAGAATATACAATGCTGTTAAATAGTTTCTTCTCCCTTAAAGATTCTTTCTACTTTTCGCTCATTTTAATTTTATGTATTGAATAAACTGTTTTTATTTGATTATTTTATTCATTAAGGGAAAAATGCCACCGGTACAACCTGCCGCCCCTTGTAAGATCATAAATTAACCTTCATTCAACTTTTTTTTTAGAAAGCTAAACTCAGTTTCACAGCTTGATTAGTACCGCACAAACACATACAGTAAATGATTTAGATAGAACATCCCTGACGACTGAAACATACCAATGCAACACATCAGCGAAACACAATCTGAAAGTCCCCGACATCAATCAGTCAGAAAAGGGTAATGAAGCCATCGCTACTACTTTAGGACACCAGCGAACCAAACAGAGCAATAACCTATAACTGGAGAAAACAATTTAGCAGTGATGAAGCTTCCCAGGAGAAGCCGGTCAGCCAAGAGAAGCAGGGGCACATCAGTGATTCAATCACAATGTCCCAAAACACTGCAAGCCCCATGCAGTTCAGGAGATCAAGATTTAATAAGAAAAAGGATGAGCAAAATACTGGTGACAACAAAATATGTAAAGGCCCAGCTTACATTTGTCAGAAAAATATTGATGATCCAAAAGAGTTTTAGGAAAATAAGGAGACAAAATTTAAACCTTTTGGAAGAGGAGAATCATAACAAATGCTTGCCATTTATTCTGCTAAGAATGGCAGGAGGAGTTATTAGGATTAGGGAATAATAACTTAACTGTTTTTTTCTCCTCATGGATAAAAACATCATTTGAAAATTTCTATTTTTTAAATCACTCGGGCTATCTTTATCTGATTAGTTTGAATATCTGAAACGCTGAAGTGAACCCCTTTACATTAAAAAAAAAAAAAAAAAATCTATAAGGGAAAATCACTTATCACAGCAGTGAAAATAACATGGATGGATGGACAAATAAATCATCTTTGTAGGATCACAATGCAAGTTCTGCTTAGTTTTCCTCATTTCATTTAAAATCTTGTTTTTGTGCTGCTGTTTGCGTGCAGAGCCTTCATGTCCACCTGCGCTTCCCTCCTACCTGTCTGTGGTGTGCAGAGCCATACTCTGAAGGTCTTTTTCCTCGCTGCTTTTGTCTGCAGGCACTTCAGCTCCTCTGTCAGCTTCCTCACAGCTTGTTCTGCCTTCCAACGCCTCTCCATTTCCTGATCGCGCTCCTCCATGATTATCTGAGCAGCACAATTAAAGAAAAAAGAGGCTGAGTGATCTGAATAAGTGTGCACTTGTATATCAATTTTTACTGCCATACTATGTCTCTCTAACTCCCACATTCACTTCAACCTTTGTATCTAACATATATATTTTTCATTTATTTATTTTTAACTATCTCGTGTCGTCTTGCCTAAAGACACTTGGACACATAGACAGCCTCCCTGCCCCCCAACTGAGTAAAGAGGAACACCACCAATTTTAGCCCATCAGTCTGTCACTGGGATAGGAGGGGGTTTCTATATGCGATGCTTCAGATTTCTATTGCTGTTGTTTGAGAAATGAAGACATTGAAAGAAAAGGGACAATTTTGGTTTGTGAAATGCTCCTTTAAGTGACACAAAAATAGGTATATATCAATAAATTAGAGCATTATAAAAACCTTATTTATTTCAACATTTATTTCCATCATTTAAAAAAAAAAGTGTCCATCTGTTTCAGTCACTTTGCTATTGTGCCCTTGGGCAAGATACTGTCCCCACTCTGCCTGCTGCTGCCGGTGGTCAGAGGGTCGGTGGCGCCGGTTGGATGGCATCCTATCTTCGGTCATTCTGCCCCAGGGCAGCTGTGGTTACTGTATAGCTCACCACCATCAGTGTGTGAGTGTGTATGCATGTGTGAATGACTGGATGTAGTGTAATAAGGTGGTCTTAATAAGGTGCTATACAAATGCAGACCATTCACCATTTACACATAAAATTATTTACACCATAAGGAGCATCCACTCCATTTTCTTCATGAACACATGAGTCTTAGTGGCATCTCATTCTCAGGCAATGTAATGATGGCCCACCTTTAAACACCCTTAGCTCTTCTGGGAAATGTGAATTACATCACTCTGAGTACTGAATTAATTAAAAAATGTTATTTTTCAATTAAATTATTAAGAGAATCTACATTTTCAATGACATTCTAATGTACAGAAAGGTAGTTTGGTAACTGTATTTTTCCTCAATTTAAAAGTTAGAAGGTAATAAACTATTTTTGCAGTGGCTCAGAGCAACCATTTGATAAATCACAGCTAGAGCTCTGATAAAATCTGATCAGATTGTTTGCAATATTGTGCTCAAGACAGATAACCTAAAGATACAGCTCTTTGGCAACCGAAACCACAAATATGTTTGGATCATTTGTTTGTTTTTTTTTAAAGTGTAATAACCAAGCAGATATTGGACTTTGCTGCTACAAATATAGCTGGGTTTTTATTAGGTTTCTGAGCAAAAATAAGAACAAAATAGGACAATTTGTTTTTGTTTTCTACAGGAGACATATTCTTCTGTCTTTATTTTCTTATTGCGTTTACAAAATATATGCACTTACTAAAAAATGATAGCATTCATCCAAGCAGATGAACTATGCAGAACATACCCTATAGGTTTCTTCTTCTTGAGAGGACTTGACTGTTACACTGCCAGAGGTCTTAGCTGCTCTCAGAGGTCGCTTCCAGGTTTGGGAAATGGACTGCGCAGCTCTGGCTCCAGCTGCCTTTCTTCTGGTCCCCACAGCAGACTTTGACATGTTCAGTTTATGATTCTCCTGATCGCTGCAAAATAAAAACAATATAAAACACAGGAACTGAAGTGCCTCTAAAACTGAAGCAGAGCAGATCTCCAGAGAATGTCTGGAGTTAAAGCATGAAATCCCAGCATGCATTACACAAATGTAAAATATGAGTTAAATTAGAGCTGTAGAGAGGACACTACTGCAGAACATGGCGCACAAGTCGTCAGCAACTGATAGAGAGAGATGAGGGAGGACAACCTCTTTATTAATGATGGAAGTGATGTGATGAGTCATTAAAAAATAAGCATCATTCTCCTGGTTTTAGTTGTTATCAAGGTAACTGATTATTGAAGTCAAAACATAATAGGATAATACCCTCAGCTGCATTATACTGTGTATGGCTATTAAAGATGCAAATTTTTAAAATGACTACTCTTACATTTCCATTGACTTTCCACAGGTGATTAAGATGTTTCATATGCAAATAAAATATCTCCACTACAAAAAAATTAAAGATCTATGAATCTGTTGAACCATAGCCTCACCTGTCTGATCTTGTGCTCTTGGACTCCTGGGTGGTCGTGCTTGTCGTCGTCGTGTTATGGAATTTGGAAATTCTTGTGTGTTTTTTGTTTTCTTTCCCATCACATTCGCTTTCTGATGTCTGGTCTGTGTCCCTCTTGGCTTTGCGTACCTTCGTCTGAGCATAAGTAGAGATACCTACTCTTTCACCTGCAGGGGCCTTCCCAAATATAGAGAAAATATCCATGTTAGATAGAGACACAGAGAGAGGATTCTGATTAAGTGACAGACATTAGGACAACATATTTCAATGTATTTTATTGATATTTTATGAGACAGGCCAACACAAATTAGTGCATAACTGTTATAAGGAAGGACGACATACTTTTTATTACTTTTAGCATCAAGTCTAAAAAGTTAGGCTTGCATTTGTATTCTGTACTCTGTCCTTGATTATCCAAAATCCAGTGCAACCAATTACCATCAAAAGACAATATGTTTGTGTTATATAATCTCAGCTGCGCTGTCAAGGACCCAGGGGTTTGATAGACGCCTCAAATCGATAGACACGGACGTCATGAATACAAAGATACAAAGTAAACTGGTAAGGGATGAAGCGGTGGAGATGTCTGAGCATCGGAAAGATTAAAGAGCATGGCATAAATGAAAAACTACAATCAACCGAAGTGGGCCTTAAGGGACATTTTTAACTAGAGAAGCAGTCAGCAGACACTGGGCAGATAAGAACAAAACAGATTTTTTTGCCCTAATTTAAAAAAATTAGTTTGTGGTCTGAACTAACATTGCACATGACCCTGAACACACCATCACCACAGTGTAACATAGTGGTGGCAGCATCATGCTGTGGCAAATTTTTTGCTTTGCAAGGACAAGGAAGCGTGTCAGAGCTGATGACAAGACAAATGCAGCTAAAAACAGGGAAAACCTGGAAAATATTTGTTAGAGGCTAAAAAGAGACTTCACCTCCCAACAAGATAACATTAAACAAAATGCCAGACTTACAGTACAATGGAATGGTGTAAATTATGGCAATCAAATCAGGGTTTCTACACTTCTTCCATATAAAAAATCCATACTTAAGCTGACTGAGCTTCAGCTAAAAGGAGGAAGGGCAAAGATTTATGCCTCTAGATATGTGAAGCTGGCAGAGGCATACCACAGAAAACTTGTGAATGATGTTGCAATAAAAGTTGACTGTACAATGTATTGGCTCAAGGGGATTGAATATTTGAAATGCCACACTTTTCATTAATTTTATTTATAAAAATGTGAAATCATTTAGAATGTCTCCTTACTACCTTCACAATTATGCACTTCTTTGTGTTGGTCTCCAATGTAAAATTCCAACGTTGAATGGTACGAATACTTTCGCAAAGTACCGTTTGATTTATAAGTTAATATGTGAAATCCTAAAATATTTCCACAGAACTGGATAATATATTGAGTTGGGATACAGCCTTGATAAGTCATGTCAGTTTTTGAATCATCAGTGAAGTCTAATATGCAAAAATACTTCCTAATGAGTCTTAATGGTTTTTATCCGTTACCTGCTGGATGAGCTGCGACACCTGGTGCTCCAGCTTCCTGATGCGCTCTTCATTGATGGGGTCAGGTGAAACAGTAACAGTGGGACAAACTGGCTGAGAGTTCTGACGGACTGGTTGGGTGACTGGACCAGTGGCTGCATCTGTTGTTTTTTCTGAGGCGATCTGCTCCCGAAACTGAGTTAGTGCAGTGGTGACATTACCCTTAACCTGCAATTATATTTTTATTTAGGGTTTCAAGTTTGCTTTAGGCACAAATTTAATTTTTATGGCTTTGCACGACACAAGACAGAATGTGTATATTGCACCCTAGAGTGTCATCTATCAGGACTGTCAGTCCATGATATGCCTCCTCACCCAGAACGACATCTAATCACCGGTGGCAAGAGCCACGTATATAGATGGGGATGTCTCAAGTGTTTTGCAGACACTTCTGCTTGCTGTGTGTCAAGACTTTTGAATATGAAGAACAGGTGATGGTTATGCATCCTTCAAAATAAAAAATAAAAAAGACTTTTAATAATGTTGTTAAAGGGCCTTACAGTAACCCAAAAATGTCAACCTGTGATTTTGATTAGCTTTAATGTGCTAAAAAAAATTCTGATATGCAAATCCCAACAGAATTAAAGTTAACTTATTTAGCTTTGTACCTGGATTGACAATTTGAGGTTTGGCAGTCACTGTAATGCTAATAAATTATTTTTTTGGAAGTACTAAAAACGATCAGTAACAGCAGAATAGGACTGCTAGACATTTAAAGATAAAAACTGTGTTTTTATCTTTAAATATCATGTTAACAATAAGGGTTCCACCATCAAAATGACCCTAAAACTCATTGAGCTTTAGCATCTTAGTCACTGAAAACTATATAGGATCAGAAAGATGACCAAAAAAATCAAAACCTGGCCAAATGTTTTATTGATAACCAAAGCTAAAGTCCATGGCACTCGGAGTATCATAATCTAGCCTACCAAGTATATTGAAGTGCTTGTGTGCAAATGCAATATCATGCAACAAATTGGAGAAAAATGAAGTACAAATAAGTAACAGTGGAATAAAATGACAGATTACCGCTTCACCGTGGCTTGTATCGGAGGAAAGCAAAAAATCCACATAGTCATCCAGCCCAGGGATGTCGCTGCTTATTCCTGGAGACATTGGATGTCTGAGCCGATCCAGGCCATCCAGGACAGAAATCTGTGGCAACGACTCCATAATAATTTCCCAGTATCCTGCAATAAAGCAGAAACACAGTTGGTTTAGAAAAACCTGTACACCGTTATTATTAAAAAAAAGTAAACATTAAACAACTGTTATTGTCTTAAATATATTGATGTCTGACCTCCAAATATATTTTATTTATTTCATATCCTTATTTGCACAATTTATGTGGCTTGAGTAACAGGAGAACCTCTTGAATGAGAATATCTGTGTACAAAGTCAGTTAATATCATTTTCATAAAAATGAAGACAGCTCATTTTATTGATGCCAGCTGTAAATTAATTGTGGGCAGAGAAAAACATAACTAGAATATTTTGACTATTAAAAAGACAGAGCTGAAAAGAAACAGAAATAATAGATTATAGTCAATAAGGCTATCAGTTTTATAATGACTTAAACTCAAGATGAGCTTATTAAATAAAAAAAAAAGGTTAGTATTAATCTGTTTACAGGTATCAAACTATAGAACTAATCAACTGGTCAATTTTGTACCACATGTATGGATAAAATAGTGTTCATTTTTGGTTATATAGCACTTTTAATGCGCTGGGAAAATAAAAAATTAACTATTTATGATTAATAAATAGTTTATAGGAAATTAAATTCACACAAAATAAGGTAATTTAGCAAGGTCATGTTCTTATTTTTTAGATTGAATATTTTTTTTAATAATGAGGTAAACAAAATATAATCCCACAAGTTAGTGGAAATATCTGTTGGTCTTGCATGGATAACAGAAGTTAGCCTTCAATAACGTTTACCAAAACAGCTGGGACATCCTTTGGCTGAACTTCTCTTCTTATTTTCAAAAAGCCATACACAAACCTCCAGCATGTTTACAAAAACTACTTTCTTTGAGGCTTTCAACAAAACCAACAGCAGCACAAATATTACATAAACACCAACCTTGACTGTCCAGCTCACATCACTGGATATTTTTCCAGCACCTCGCATTAATAATTTGTACAGCCTATATGATCCTCCTCACAGTCAATATTCTTATACACACTGTGAGTTGTTGCAGCAACTATGATGTGAATCATATTTTTTTAAACTTCCAAACAGACTAAGAAAATTTTACCAGCTAAGTATCTGTACTTCTGTTCCACACAATGTGAATAAAACCTCAGTAAACAAAAGACTGCTGGCAATTATAGAACATCTCTGTGAATAATAATGAAATCATGCATTTTTAAATTAAACTTCAGACCATTCAAGGAGCAACTAAACCATAAATCCCCTGATCTTTGCTATGTTTTTCATTAAAAATGTGTTTCATTCTGCAATATTTGACCAAAAAATGTCTTATTTGTAGTTTCTCTTCAATCCTCCCTGGTTGAAGAGCAACTACAGTTGAGATTTTCTATTGGTTACAACCATACATAGTGGTTGATGTGTATGACACTACCCCGTGTTCAGTTAAAACCGCCTCATTTAGACATGCGCCCCCATGGTGTGTTAGAAGCACGGTGAGCATTGATCAATAGCGCTTCTCAGCTTTGTACATGTGTGATTCGTTTGGAATGTGGACCTGGAGTGGAATGGGTCTTTTATCTGCTCTGAAAGCACAATAACACAGATAGAAGTCACTAAATTTGTCAAAAGTCCCAAGAGGAGTCTGAAATCACCACATATTGCAATAAAGTTGCTACGTTCGCAGCAGTGCTTTCCCACAGTCTCACTTAATCCCCTCTGCTAAACCTTACACTTGACCACATCCTTTGTGTCTCTTGGCTCTCCCCTCTTTGGTAAAAAAATATAAAAATACAAAAGTGTCTGTAGGCAGGCAGAGTTATCCATTCACACGGACATTAGTTAAACTTTAACACCATTTTGTTTTTTGTGTTTGTTTGTTATGCTCTAAAATTGCAGAAACTGAGTCTGTAGAGAGGTTAAGAAAACAGACATTTTAAGCGGTCAAAGAAAAACCAAAAGGTCGTGAAATGACATCCTGCACACCAATTATATCTTAAGCCTATTGGATCTATTCTTGTAGCAGTAAATGCCCACACAGGACCCAAAATATAGTTGCTAGAGCTCACTAAGTGTCAGAAACAATGCAAAATAACAGTAATAATAATGATGATAATAATAATAATAATAATAATAATAATAATAATAATAATAATAATATTACAGACAAGAGAAATTTATGGCAGCCTGTCCTGTTATTGCAAGATTTTTCTAACATTGCACAGGCACAGCCCTACAAAGGTCCAACTAAAACACTTTTAAATGTGGAAGTTGTGACAAAGATTTGTTCAAAAAAATAAAATCAGAACAACCACAAAAGTTGTACAAAGACATCCTTCATATTGGCAATATATATTCATGGATAACTATTTTAAAACATTTTTCTTGGATCACTACATTAAATACAGACCCAGGCAGGATGAAAAGACAGCTCACTGAACAACTACTGTTTTCTTTATCTGACTTTCTTTATTAGAAATATGGTAAATACTTGTTTACTTCTTTACCTATTCAGGTTTCAGTTTTTCAGTTCAGACAGAAGCTTTTATATTTCCTCTTCTGTATTTTCATTAACCTCATGATGTACAAAGGTAGTATTTCTATTCCAACCTGGTGCAATGCAGATGGGGTTGTCTCCACCATCCTGGTTTAACGTGACGCTACGTAAGCCTTGTAACCCCAGTAGGCACTGCAGAAGATGATCAATGCTATCTATGAGGTTGGCATGAAGACTCAGGTGCTTCAGTTTGTACTCAGTGCCATGAAGATACAGCAGACCTGAAAAAAATGAGTTAAGGAATCGTTAACATGAAATGTATCACTCAGTGCAGATAGATCAGAAATCTTCACAAGCAGTACTCAACCCACCTGTGACATTATTTATTTGATTGTAGGACAAGTTTAATTTCTTCAAGTTCACAAGGCCATTCAATCCTAAAAAAGGTGGAACGTTGAAAACTGATTTGAGGAATGAATAATTAGTTCAAGAACTTGTAAGGAACTCAAACATTTTGGTTAGTAAGGGAAAATTTGAAATAAAAACACTCACCTTCAACCTTTGTGATTAAGTTGGATGATAAATTCAGAGTCCTGAGGGAGGTGAGGGAACTCAGACCCTCAATCTTACATATGCGATTGGAAGAAAGGTCTAAGTGGTGCAAATGCCAAGCAGAGGACAGGCCCTCGATCCTCGCGATGTGATTGCAGCGCAGATTAAGAGATGTAACAGCAGGACTCAGGGGAACATCTTTTAAACTACACAGGAGGAAGCAATGTCAGAGTTATAGTACGATAAAACTTTAATCCAAGCATATTGTCAGCATCGCATTTTACACAAATCCAAGATTTTTGTTTTATTAATTACGTTCTTCAATGTATTTCCACTGGTTCTGGTTATAGATACTTTTATTATTTGTGAGAATTCCCATTGATCGGGGGAAATCCACATACATATTAATGATAAGCACAACATGGATTCCGATTTAAAAATGTAAGAGATATATCAGGGCTAAACTGACGCCACTTAGGCAGAAATTGAAAATTTGCTAGTTGAGAAAATCAATTTTTTTATTTATTTATTTTTCTTTTTTTAAGCTTGGCACTATCGACCGCGTTATATTTATACAAATGTACTAACTTTTGTGGACCTTATTACTGAACAAATTTAAAATTGGGAGTTAGCTAAAAAAAAAAAGTGCTACGATTCAAATCTAACTGTGCTTTTACCTGCATGCTTTATTTTAAAAAGCAATACTGAAATACATCGCATCAATGCAAATAAATAAATAAATAATGTAATGGTGTTTCCGATTGTTATTCAACGTTACCTGGTCAACTGCTTGTCAATAAGGTTGAGCTCTTTATCTCCCATGGTAACAGTATCTAGCCAGTTCAATTTGTCGGACTCCTCATTATAAAGTTAGCTCAGAGGAATGACAGCCAACCGCTGTCAAACTCCGCGAACTGTACAGAGAACTGTATAGAAATCAGCGAAAACATCCCAAAAGTCTTCAGGCCAGAAATCAAGTAGCCTAGCATAGCCGAAATGTAGCTTCCACCAGTAGCTGGGGGCTAAAAGAAGTCAAAGTATTACCAACTCATCCACAGACAGCAGTCAAAACTACTGGAACAATCCAAAAGCTCACGGATACGTTCATTTAAATATACTGAAACGCCACGCTGTGAGTTTATGACAATATTTAATGTCCCTGTACGGCTGAGCAAAATTAAACTCGCCGCGTCTGAGTTCGCACTTCCTGTTTACATGACGTTGCTAACGGCAACATCCGGGTAAGTTTTCTGCGCTCCACCCACAAGCCATAGTTCTAAAACAGCATCAAGGCCGAGAGAAAGATCTTATGTTAATTTAAGAGGTAGCAAGTTTGTAGAAGACATTTCTTCAGAAAGTGAAACAAGAAAACTGGATTTTTTGCAAGAAGTTGCAGCATTTTTTGATTAATTTGTAGAGAATATTGACCTGAACATGTTGATCTAGGTGTAGATTGCAGTGGCAATGCAACAAATACACATAAAAAAAACATAATTTAAAGATTTTAGCAAGTAACATGAATTAAACTCATCCATCATTCATTTGCATATGTCACTTCTTATTTCACAAATTGACTTGTTTTAATTTACAGCAGTGCATCTTTCCTCAGGAAAGGTATTTTAGATTTTAAAAAATGCCATTGATAATTGATAGTTGATCATAATCATTATAGAGGTGCTTACTTGACTTCACAAGTTTTTCCATCATGTTAATGCCCTTCAAAGAAAAACACTTTCTGGTATCAAAAGTACTCACTTATAACAAAAAATTTCCTGGTGTGTTTTAGACGATAATAAATCTGACTGCACTATTTTAACTTATACATTGTATATTTTTTACATATTTTTGGAGTAAAAATAGAAAAGAGCAGAAAACCAAGAGCAGGAGGTGAGCCGAGGATAATCCTTTGCAACAGTCATTGCAAAGAATTTTACAAAATCCCAACCTTAAAGTTTTTTAAAAGAGAAAACAAGAGTGAAAAGAACAAAACAAAAGGGAAACTCACATATAATGTAATGTGAAGCATCTCTTTTTCCTGCTGTCAGGATGATGCATGACTAAATTGTTTTGCAGACATAACAAATGTGTAACAAAAGTGCTGAATTGAACATTGAACATGACAGAATAAAACAAATCTAACAAAATAAAATAAAAACAAGAGCATAAAAAAACTATACAGTGCAGGGGAAATTTGAAATGATTTGCAGAGCTTTGATGGATTAAACATTGATGCATTGTTCCTGTTTTATTCTCCTCTGATAATATTCATAGCACTGAAAGTTTAGAGCTATTGGACAAAGCTTGGAGTATGCTTTGCTTTCTTTGTATGACCGTCAGTTAATCACAGCTGAATCATAAAGGTCCTGACCCCTATTATGCTCATAATTCCTCCAGCAGCTTTGCAGCCCCGTGAGAGATTTAGTGCATCGCATCTGAACATCTTCCATATTATAGGAGCTGCATGACTGATCACTGTACTCACTGGCTCCTGGCCAGCTGTGATAGAACCAATTAAACCTGCAAACCAGCCAGTGGCCCACTTTGACCTGTGAAAATGATGATGTGGTGCTAATGAAGTGACTGAATTAGAAATGCCATCTGTTGCTGCCAGGCCACCACATTTCTCAACGACTACGATTCATAAGGGCTCTGTGTTAAAAATAAAGTGACTCTCTCAATTCCAATTAGGTAACAGGTCTAATGTGAATGAGTAATCTAAGTCATCCATAGCAGAAAATGTGTTCCTTTAGTGCAGCAATGTGTCTTTTTAAACATTGCTTTTCCCTGTGGTTACAATAAATCCTGCAGTAAAATTGTGATTTAGGGACACCTCTGCAAATGCCTGCTAAATAAGATCAAATTTATATCCAATTTATATGTATTAGATATAAACCTATAAACCTTTAAACCTTTGGTTTGTATATTTGTAACATAACTCATTTACAACATTATGCAATATTTTACTATGGCATTAAATTTTTCTCATCAAATCTGAATTTGACATTTACATTCAGCTATGTTTTCTGCTCAGAGTTTTTCATGACTTATTTCTGATCTGGAGAGCAGTAGCATTTGCAGACTCAGTAATGGTGGTTACAGTTTAGATTTTGTATCTCTATTGTCATTTACTGACAGAATATTAAGATATTAGAAAACCAATCTGATACAGCAGTGGATTGTTTTTTCTTATTTTCTGTCTAGAAATACTTTTGATGCTAAATCTAAAGGTGAACCATTGTTTAAGCATAGTGTGTTTCAAGATTCTGTCTTGGATTTATGCTTTTGTTGTTTATTTCCCTTGTATTGTCTTTTAAGAATGTTTAGTGTTAACTCCTATCATGGCTACGCAGATGATAATCAGAAATTTACCCTTTAATTTTCTGACATGTCAGTCTAAATGAGTCCATGGAAATGATTGAAATTGTAAGTATATGAACATTTCTTTCAGTTAGATGATGATAAAATGTGTGATCCTGTCCACATCTATGGGAGCCATTGCCTGGACTGTTGGAGATCAAGGTTTGTCTTCTATGTAAGCTGTTTAAAAAGCGGAAGTGCTTTTGTGTTTCAATATGCTACACCATAGTAACATTATACATCCTATGAGATCGTTGGGTTGCATTTTTTATGGAATGTGTCTCCAATTTAGTGAAGAAAAACAGAAAAAAGTATTTTTTTCACTAAATAGATGAATTTCTCCAACAATTTCAGTGCCATTAAAGTGTGGAAGATGCAGTAAATGCTGCAACCTTTAGCAAAAAAATAATTGTTTTTTAAGCTTATCATGTGTGAAATATTTTAAAATAAAAGACTCCAAAATGTATCCTAAATATAACTGTCACAAAGTTTGGAGTAGCTCTGTCAAAACAAAAGCAGGGATCCCAGTTTGAGTCTATTTCCTTTGTAATTTGCTGTTTTCAGAGAATAATACCAACACAGTTGTCCAAACACAAGAGAAACTCTACAATGTGAAAAATAAGCACATTTTCAAGGATGGGAGGCAGATTTATTTCAAAAATTCTTATCATCCATGACTGTACAACAGATGCAATGAGTACAAATTATCTGTAATAGTCACACCTTGAACATGCTGAAAACAATTAGTCATCTTCAGATCACTTTAAGAAGAATACAAATAAATTTTCAAAAGCTCCTTATTGTGAACAACAAATGAGAAACATGGTATGCATCCAATACAGCGTGAAACACAGTATAAATCATGTGTAGATTTCACCCAAATGTACAATTAAAACAAATCACATTGTCATCAGGTGCCAAAAAATATGAGTTTAACTTACATTCATATTCATCTCTCTCCCTGCAGTGTGGCTGACTCACAGAAACATGAACATACAGCAAAATACAACAAAAAGAGACCATTTCATGTTCTTCAGTTCACATAACTGAATTTATATGCACAATACAGAACAATAGATGATAAGCACACAATATACTGCGTTTGTCTGCATTTTTTAGAAAAGCAACCGTTCTGACTTGAGAATATTCAATGCTCTTTGCATCTTGCAGTAGTCTGGAGAATATTTATATCCTGCGTTTTGATAAAGCACACATCAGGAGTGTGATGTTTGGATGAGGCAAACAAGCTGCAACACGTCTGAAAACATCTTCCTCTGCTGTCAGTCACTTCCCGCGTTGTTTCCTTTCACTTTAAACACACCTCCCTGATCAACAGGATGTTGCTGGTATCCATTGTCACAACGTCTTTGCTGATGGAAAAAGAAAATAAAATTAACAAGGTGCTTTGAAATGTATTATTTTAGTAACATGTAAATGGTGGCTACCTTGTGAGACTCTCTTGTCTCAATCCATTTACTATTCTAGATTTTTACCAGTAAAGCCCCTGGTCATTCTGACCATTCTCCCAGATAAAGGCTGGTTTTAAAAGCAATAAGCTTTTAAAACAACTAGCTTTTAAAACCAGCTCAAGCTCACGGATCCTCCAATTAGAATGAATACAAAAAAATATGCAAAGTACAAAGGGCCAAAGTCTGCCTACATATCTACCTACCTATGAATATTTGAAATGCATTCATATTTAATTAATAACTTAATATAAGTTTGGAAAACTGAAAAAAATAACTTTCAAACTGATTTGTAAAACGTGTTAAAAAGCAGTTTCTGGGATGAAGTTAAATTTGGACATAAGAAGATAAGATGGCTTTTCATAGCCATTTTGAGTGGGGATTTCCCTTTTTAAGCTTTTAAACATTTAGTTTGGTGTGACTGCTGAAGTGAGGGTGAATTTCATGGTAACATCCAAAGAGATCTCTGTGGCCATTAGAAAGAAGATTTCACAAGTTTAGACGTGTTGTGGAAAAAACTATTTTACCAAGCACTGTCAGGTGAAATCATTCAATCAGGTTTATTGTGTATTGTGCACAATACAGAGAGCTTGTAGCTCAATCAATAATGAAGCAGGTCTGGATGAAAAGCTCCCCCAGGCAGAGACAACACATGAGTTTTATACCAAGGATAAGGACTTCAAAACAAGGGGTGAGACAGTCTGGTTCTGATGCAGCTGTAGAAAACAACTCCCAGCCTTGTACATGTAACCCAAGTAGTTCTTTTGGTGAGAGTTCGAAAGTATTTCATGTAACATGATCAGCAGATGTTAAATTTTAGCAATTTTACACCACAGAAGCTTTTAAGGGTTTAAAAGTGGCCTCAATTTTTTTTATCACCCATTTTACTATGTTTCACATATATTTGTAAATCAAGATCAAAACTTCCAACTAAAAAAGCTAAACTGATCTGATCTAAACCTGTGGAAAGAGAATCCCAAGATAAAAGATTTCTGTTCTCAGGCACTTGAGTATAACAGGAACAAAATGTCAGGCAAGCGTTAGATTGACTCTGACGCCCATTTGTTCCCATAAAGAAAATCAGTGTACATTTAAATCTCATTTGATGAAAAGTGCAGATGTTAGAGGGTCATATCCATCCTTATTGCCAGACAGCCATCAGTGGTAGCTGGAGAAAAATGGGCCTTACATTTTCTCCCATATGAATAAGACGAACACTGAGTAAAGACTCAAGGTATTTAATTCAAATTCTCCGTCTCCTTTAAGATAAGATTTAAACCTTTAAAAGCTTGAATTGTTTCTGTGACTGACATTATCTGCAGTCACCTACAGGCACTTTTCAAAAGAGATTTCAATAGAAGTAAGTAAGAGAGTTATGTTGATAAAAAGGAAATAAATACTGACCTTATTCAGTTGTCGATGTCCGATATGTGGTTCTCTATCTGCAATACATGCAATTGAGGCATCAGTGCAATAATCTATAGAAATAGACATTCTGATATATAACATTTTATTCAGCTGCAATTTTACTGTTTCAGGCTGCAGATGTAAAATTAACTCTGAAAAAACAACGACAGACTCCTTTATGAAACAAATTCATCATTTTTGTTAAGGCATCCTCACTCTACCAACATCTATTACTTCTCAATTTGACGTTATGCTTTTACAAGGTCATCAAGAATTTCAAAACTTCCTGAAGACATGGAGTATTTAACATGACCAGGTCAAAATTCACAAATATGTGCTTTGTCAAACTATGTGAGGAGTTGTTTTATCATAAAAAAAATAACTGGTAAAGAAACCATTGCTTAAAATTTATACAACTAGATGGCTTCAGGTTGTGCCTCCGATCAAAAAGTTTTTATCTTGTCTAAGTTTATGGTGGTATTAATATCAAAAACGCATTGAAATCACTTCCTGTTTGTGTTTTCAGAAATTCAATAAAGGTTTCATGATCTCAAATTGTGTCTATAAGGATATACATTTTAAACTGTACAAAGAAATATATCATATCACACAGAAGCATAAAATGGTTCTGTTTTAGTTACAATTTTTTATGATCGGTCTTTGTACCACTTGGTATAGCTTTAATATGAGTGACTGGGCACAAACTCAACTCAGTCTACAATTTCTGTTCATAGCCAAAGACGGTACGTCGCTTTCATTTGAGAAAGTGAACAACCCACTCACTCCTCGCAGAGAGAGAGACTGTCTGCTTCGGCTCCTCACCATGTCGCTGGTTCCTTCATCTTCAAAGTCATCCTCTCCTCCGTCCGTCATCTCTCCTGCCTCTACCTCGGCTGTTCCCTCCACCTCCTCTCCTCCGGAGTGGTCTTCAGCATCACCATGGAGACGATTACACACCTCCTCCTGTTTCCTCTGCATCTCTGGCAAAAGACAACGCAGACAGTGAGAGACCGGTGCCAGAACAAAACAGATATATATATATTTTTTTCAGTTTTATAGAAGCAACATTTCCAAATTAGTTTGCCTCTTTTGTTTGTGTGTCTTTGTTCAATACTTTTAAATTATGCAAACACTTATTGTCTCTTTCAGTTAATATATTCACAGGCGCTCCCACAGCAGACAGGTTCTGCCCTCCCTCTCTGTTGCTTCTTACCGGTCTCGGAGCGATGTTGCCTCTCAATCTTGTCCAGCCTTCCCAGCAGTGAGTCGATCTTTGTCTTGATCTGCGACAGCTCCTTCTTGATGGTTAGGAGCTGGTCTGTCTTCACTGTGAGCACACATACATAAAGTTAAAAAGCATAATTAATGCGAGACATTAACTTCACCATATGCACACCAAAGACCTTTTAAAACCCTTTAAGACCTAATTTTCAAATCTCTGCAAATCAAACATTTGATTTAATGTGTGACTGTTTTTGAATATTTGATTTCTTTATTGCAGGTTAACAGTTTACCAGCAATAAAAAAGAATTTTGAACAACGTTATTGTGGAGAAATAGAAAGAAGTGGCGCAAAGAGAAGGTAAGTCTGGTCTTTTTCTAAGTGAATTTCACCCAGTTTTGACATGAAGTGAACATTACCACCACTATACTGTATTTACTATAATACACTATAACTTTAACAAACTGCATTTCAAAGAAGCGTTTAAATTTAGCCATTTTTTATCACCACACAACAGTAGAAATTAGAAAGATAGAGAGCAGAACCGCTAGTTTCAGCAAGTCACCGAAGTCATGAATCCATGAACCCGCATAAAATGGGAGCTGGACGGTCACACCTGAGTATCGGGTCATAGAGAGAGAATATGATTCATGGCCTGTGAATTATTGCAATAAAGTCGTATTGAACTGGAGCAGAAAACAATTTCTGAAAATACTGTGTGGCGTGTACATATCTTAAGACGCAAAGCAGCCCAGACGGTCACTCTACCACCGTTACACTTGACTTGTGCAAATGTTGTTCTGCTAGTTTTATGTCAGATCCAACAAACAGATTTGAACATAAAACTAACAGACAACTTTGAGAGAGTTTCCCTTTTGTCACATCAGACTACAGATTATTTCCTCCAAATTCTTATGGATTATCAAGATGTTTTTTGAGAAAAGTGTTCACACAAGCAAACAGAAGAAATCCTAAGTGAATGCTATATTACATAACGAATACCTCATAGTTACTAACATATACCATTAAGCCTGATTTAATTCTTGTTTATTGCATTTTTTTACTTAGCTTCTGTGACTTGTGTTTGAGATTAACAACTGACCTATGTTTTTATTACAGAAAATTACAGTTGTATTACAGAAATGAAGTAGTGCTTCTTCAGCTGCTTTAAGGAAGTTGGACAAAACAAAAACAAATTTCTTTCTTTAACATTTTTCTCACAAAAAAAAAAATCTGAAATTTTTGAGGCTGGTAAAGGAATAAATCTATATTGATGTGAGAAAAACAACAATAAATGGAACTTTCTGTCCTATATTTAGGTTTCAGGCACAATTCTAGGAATATTTTAATCAGATTATCATTCAATCATCATTTTTTTTATCTTTATAGCACTATGTAGACAAAAGTTATTTAAAGGAAAATAGATCAAAATAACTGGGAAAGAATTTATGAAAATGGTCAAATGCTGCTATAAATATCGGTAATTTTGTCACCTTAGTATTTTACTCAAATTTACTTACTTTTTTTCATTTGCAAAGCCTTTGTTCCCTGGTCACAGCTTTTACTTTGGCGAGTACATTCTTTTAAGGAAAACAACACAAACAACACCAAAGTTGTAGCAAGCCATATAAATTAACTCTCTCCAAGCAAAGCAGGAAAAATTAATTAGTGGAATGAAAAAGGGGGAGAAAAAGTAAACATACGTTTAGGACCAGTGATGGACGAGCCAATGTTGATTGCTCGGGAGGATGTAGAGGAGGAGGAAGAGGAAGAAGAACAGGCTCTGACCGGAAAGGAGGATTTGGCTCTGCGATTGGACGGAACAACTAGCCGAGAACGTTTAATGGGGATGACGGCTCGGGTTGGGGGCACAACGCGGCCGTGGTACTCGAAAAGTCTGAAGGCACAAGAAACCATCAAGCTGGGAAACAAAATGTTTAAACAATTCTATGATGTAAAAAGATGTCTAACATGGAGAAAAGTAACTCATGGTTGACTATAAACAAAAAAAAATGCAGTTTATTGCCTCATTCACTTAGACTGAGCAGAATGAAAGACTCACAAAGTATCAAGATAGACTTTAAAACTGCCACATTTTCAATAAAATCCACCTCAACTTGTTAAAACAAGCCACATTCCCATTAATTTTCATGGAAAGCTGCAGATTTTGACTCTCCTATAAATAAGAAACTAGGGAGGAAGTAAACAAACTGCTTAAAATGTCAAAAGTAGGGAACAGTCTCTGCCTTGCTGGCGCAAATGACCAGCCAGGGGACTATCTGACATTCTACAGATAAAAGCATCATTAGCAAGCCCAATGGAGAGGGGGAAAAAAAACCCTCCTCAATATGACATTCATTAAGGCTATGATAATGCATTTACTTCTCAGATGGAAATGAGGGTTATTCTGCACAAAAAAAGGAAAATTGGCAGGAAGGATTTGTTCACTAAAGGGCAAAAATATCAAAAGAGAGGCACTTGCTGACAAAGAAGTGATAGGTTGAAGCTTTTTACATACCTGCTGTAGAAATCATCTCTGTAGTAGTCATAGTCAAACTCATAGCCACTGCGGACAAAAATAAAACAATCATTGTTTTCATTATGTTCTTTGCACACAAGAAAAAAAAGAAAAAAAAACATAAAAAAGGAGGTAAAATCTGGAACATTGACATTTAAGCTGAATAATGTATTCAGTGGTGTTTTTAAAGTAAGAGGCTGACATTTTGGAAAAATATCGTCTTATTAAAGGTTTTATTAGAGAAGATTCTTGATTTGAGTATACCTGGGGTGTACTGTCACTCAAAAGGGTTTTCAAAGAATATGTTACTTTATTCATGTAGACCACTTCTTTTGTTACTATGATTAATATACCATTAATAATATTTGAAAAACCTGAGGAAGACTATTGGTTACTGAAGTGACAAAGAGCCTAATGGTGGTCACAAAGACACAGCTCCAGGTTTAACTTGTTTAACACATTCTGAATAATCAAGAATGTGGCCAGACAGACACGGTAGTCTGCTTGAATTTAACAGAAATACAGCCGAGAGATTGTAGGATTGTGAGAAACAAAGTTTTAGGCTGACCGCCAAACATCATTCTAGGAGAAAAACAAACAAAACTCACCACATGGCTAACACCATTTCTACTGTGGAGCATGGTGGTGGCAGCATCATGCTGAGATTGTGGGGGGGTTTTTTTGTACCAGAAACTGATAAACCAGTCTGCATACAAGGCAAGATGACAGCAGCCATATATATATATATGTAGAGACAGAGAGAACCTGCTTTACAGTGCTCTGGACCTCCAGCGAAAACCATATTTCAGCAGAGAAATGACCTGAGGTAAACAGTCAAAATATCAGAGGAAAGATTCAGGAGTGGTCTGTTAATGTCTTTTAGTGGCACAGCCAAAACTCGGGCTTAAATCAGACATCTGTGTGCTGAGGCTGTCCATCCAACCTGACTGAAGTCGAGAAAATGTACACAGAAAAATTGTAGAAAATGCCCCGAAACATGTCTGCCACCCAAGAAACATACCATACCAAGAAACGCTTGAGGCTGTGATTGCTGCCAAAAGTACCTCAAATGAGAACTAAGCCATTGCTGTGAATACTTATGTGACTATTTGAATTGTTTACATGAAAAAATCCAGATGTATCTGAAAATATCTTTTCAGTTTGCCATTATGGGCTAGTTTGCACTGGATCCCTGAATTGACCGCTGTGTTGTTTAGTATTCATGATGCTGTGTGTTCACTAATGTTGTCTAACAAACCTCTGAGGCCTTCAAAGCACAACTGTCATACTGTTTGATTTTTTATTTTGTTCATCAATATTTTTTGGCTACTAATATATGCCACAGTTTTTAAATTTTATTTCCTTAGCTGCATTTGAAAATCCTGCATTAGTTTCTTTCCATTTTACATTCCACGTTGATCACAAACAAACTGCCATAGAGAAGCTTTTAGCTGTTATGTGACAAATTGTGAAAAAAAAAAAATCTGATGGCTGGCATCAGACATTTGCAAACATTCTTGTCAGACTATTTGCTTTTTCTCATCTTCAGAAGGTGATTGGACAATACTGGTTTTTATTTAGACTGCAATTTAAATATTGATAAGCGCAAACATTTTGTTGCCAGCTTTTGGAATAATATAGCATAATATAAATGGATTAAACTATATTGCATATTAATAAAATATATAACTTTGCAGATACAATTAGCAGTAAGTTGCTTTGAGGGTTTAATGTGGTGGAGTAAACAAACAAAAAAGTTAAATTTCTTCGAATTATTTTTTTGGTCTTTTTTCCAGATTAATGTTTTGTTATTGTTCAATCTGCTTGATTTTGCATTCAAACAGGTAGGATTCACAGAATATGAAAACACTTTTTAATAATAACAGGAATGCTTCACAATCCAAAGTTTGGATTGCAGTAAATTATTATCCACACTGTTCTGTGTTTTCATAGAAACACCAATAAGTCCAAAAGATTCCCTGTGTCTTCTGCATTAATTAAGATAGATTAAGATAAGTCAACAAGGCTTCATTTCAACATTTCTACAATAAAAACGAAAAAGACAAAATCATTATTAAAAAGCTATAACAAAAGATGAAGACATGTAACATACGCAAAGAGAACATTAAAAAGCACCAACATAGACTTTCCCATTTCCTTCTCTTTGACTGCAGACAATGAAAAGATGGTACGGGTTGACAATGAAAAATATGAAGTGAAACACTGAAATAATATCAACCCATCACACACACCTGTAAATGGATGAAAGAGGTCTCTTGGAGAGCATCTTCGGTCTGTATGGTTTTGGTTCTCCTGCCATGTTGATATCTGGAAGTGAACACGTGGTTAACATTTATTAGTGCCATCCTATAATTCAGACAACACATGATCCAGAAGAATGGTATTGCTAAGCTGGTGCTTCCAATATGCTGAGTGATAGTGACAAAACAAAAAGCCAGATTAGACCAAAACTTAACTTCCTTGGTTAAGTAATCAACAAGTTGATTACTGATGTTTTGGGAATGTGGAGCTTAAAAAAACCAGAGTGGCAAAATTAATTCAGCAAGTTGGAAAACTTGCATGCATCATCCTGAAAGCTGCGAATAAGACGTACTTGAATGCTTTGAAATAACAATTATTCCAAACACAACCCCAAGATGACCATTTATTGGCTACAGCAGGAAGATGAGAAGGTCCTGGAGAGGTCGTCTCAGTCTTATGCTATGACTGAGCCACTTTGGGTTGAATAAACTCAAGGACTTTAAGGAACTGGGGGCTTTTTGCCAAGAATAACGGGGAGCTTTACTGTCTGAGAAGATTAAATTCCTCACATCGACATCCAGCTCTAAATGTTAAAAATCACAACAGTCGTTTACTGAAAGAGCTAAAAGAAAAATATTGCAATCCTAAAATTGTTGTGAAAGTCATGTCTGTCTGTGACGATTGTTAGTGAACGACTGATTGGAATAATATGTTACAATTACAGATTGTCAAGCACTTTTAAACCTTTTAAACTTCATGTATTGGAGAAAAAAATTTTTTATTTCTTTTAGATTTTCCTGTATGTGCTATAAATCTGACAGTTAGTCAGTGTGGCGCATATTATAGCAAAGAAATAGGAAATTAAATAATGAAATGGTAGGATATAGAAATGTTGTTTGGTATTTTAAACATATAGAATTATTTAAAGTGTAACTAACTCCCAAATTAACTAATTGCATATAAACTTTTAAATAGATCATATACAGTCCTATCTTTATGTTTCTGCGTGAAATTTGACACTTTTGTGTAAATTTGTTTAATTCTGCATTATTTTGCCTAAAACTGTCTCTGTGCTGCAGATTAGGCAAACGATGCCTAATCAGTATCATTTGATTTCTCCAAATGGTACAGATTTACTTCACCCAGCCCAAAGTCCAGTATAATACCAAACCGCACAGACTTTTCATAAAAAGTATCTAGAGATGTCTGGAAAGCCAGTATCAGCGCTTTTTTCGTCCTGAGCACATCAGTTTGTGACCTGATTTAAGTTATGCAAAAGGACAATGATTAAAGCATCGTCTGGTCCACATCCAAATTGTTTGGCTTTATACAGGCGTAGTCAAAGTCTGGAGGTAAAACTGATTGAAATGCTGACCTCGAATAGGTCATTAATGATAAAAAAAAACCTTCCAAATATGGCTCAGCTAAAGCAATTCAGTAAGGAAGAATTGGATTGTGATGTAAAAGACGACAGCCAGTTTTCTCAAACGCTTGATGGCATTTGTTGTTGGCAAGAGTGAGACAACCAGGCATGAGGTTGCATTTCAAATTTCTTGAAAGGATAATTGAATGTTTTCAACAAGTACACTGTTTTATATTAAATTCAGAAATGCTATCTTGGATTTATATAGTTTTAACTTTCTTGAATAGCAACTCAGATCCTGAACATTTTCTATTTACAAAGTTGTTAAAAAGATGTATTGTCACAACAGGAAAGGAGCCAAACTTTGAGATGACAATAAATTTCATTAGTGGAAAGAACCAGAAAGAAAGACAGAAAGAAAGCTCAAAGTCAGTATTAGGACAGAGCGGGAAAAAAAACAACAACAAAGAAATCTCCTCTAAGCGCATTAGTGAGAGTACTCTGACTGATCTGTACGCTGCTCACGGCTCCCATCGTGACTGACATCCCCTCTCTACCTGCCAAGAACTGTGCTGCATTAAAGCCGGCGCGTATCATTGCGTTCAGTCTGTCAAGCTTGCTGTCAGCGCCTCTGCTCAAAATCAGCTCAATATTCCCTGAGTGCTGCTCAAGGACATATACAAAAACACAAACAACCCTTTTTAAAAAAACTCACTGATGATAAAACATCTGCAGCTCTAGGGATTTAGCTGTAGAAACATGTCACAACAGGGTCTGAAGTTAAGTCAATGTACCCGAAGGTGAAGCAAGTGCAAAAGATGATAATAAGTCCTCAGCTGCAATGTTAACATTCTGAACTTATGAATTAGAAAGAAAGCCTCTTAGATATGTTTCTATTTTCCTCTGGTGTTTCTTTTCTTTCAGGCTCACATCAAAACAACATCAAGATCTTTCCAAACACTTCTCGTAGACTCGCCACAGTGCATCCATCCTCATCTGCTCTTTTTCCTTAGATTGCCTTTATTTCCTCTTCCCATCCCTAATGGACTAATGGAGTGGGGATGTTTCAGCGGCTCCGAGGTGCTTGGGGACAGCTGTACCATTATCATTAGGACAGAGGAAGACATGAGCAAGCTTCACATTGTTAACGCGTCTTCTCCTCTAGTTCCCCACTAGGATTATCAAAGAGCGAGCGGAGCACTAAAAAGCACTCTAAACCGACCACCTCCATCCCTCCACCTCCTGGCAGACACACACACACACACACACACACACACGCACACGCACCCACACACACACACACACACACACCCACACACACACACACACACACACACACACACACAGAGCTTCTGATTAATTACAGTCATTATTCTAATCATAGACAAAAGTGGTATGAATATGGGTGTGTGTGCTTGCAGACAGACTTGTTTGCCTGAGCATCCATAAAAGTTGAGACCGGATGAAGAGCACAATGAGACCGTGTCGCTAAGCAATAGCCACTTAGGACTTGATGGATACTGTAAACTATGAGCAGCATCACATCGAGGGAGGAATTAACTGGCTATGATTGAACCATTATGAACTGGTTGGCTGCAGCAGGAGTCGGCAGCTACCAAGTCAAGGTGTGACAGAGAAGCATGAGAAAGTTTAATATTGCCAAAGCGATTAACTATAGAGGGATTCTCTTGCTCAGGACAAATTGCTGTAAAAACAGATTTAAGGAATCACTTTTAGACTCTGATATCGGAAACGCAAAACAGCAGAATGTTAGTCTCTTTAAGATTTAAGAAGTTGTTCATTCAAACTGGGAAAGATTACGACACCCATTAAACACTGAATTCTTTCTTGTGAAATGTTCACATAATGAAGTCTATGCTTACTTTTTATGTATCTTGGGAAGACAAAGTAATTAAATTGTACTTCACAAAAAATAAGAAGTACCTGGAGAAAACCCACACACAAACTTTATCCAGAAAGAATAGAATGGGATTTGAACCCAGGACCTTCCCGTTGCAAGGCAATACCACGACCAGCTGTTCCACCATGCAGCCCATCTTATCATCAGCTGAAATAATTTGATTGTGACACTTCAGCTAATAGCTAACAGTGAGAAAAATATGCTAATATCCTCAGTTTAATCTCTTAGATGTTTAAAGAGTTTCTTGCTTTTCAGACATTTTAAGGTCACCAAGCAATAACTCTGTGGAAATAAAATATGATTATGAAAATAAGGAAATCACTCAATCAGAATATCTTGTACAAAGGTTTGCAAAAAATGTAACTCGGAGCACCTGCAACACAATAAGCTCTTTCAGATTTTAAGATCTGACCTGCAGATTTTAGTACAACCATCCATCCATCCATCCATTTTCTGATCACCCTTCTCCCTAACGGGGTCGGGAGTTGCTGGTGCCTATCTCCAGCTGCGTTCCGGGTGAGAGGCGGGGTTCACCCTGGACAGGTCGCCAGTCTGTCGCAGGGCAACACAGAGAGACAAACAGGACAAACAACCATGCACACACACACTCACACCTAGGGATAATTTGGGAAGGCCAATCAACCTGACAGTCATGTTTTTGGACTGTGGGAGGAAGCCGGAGAACCCAGAGAGAACCCACGCATGCACAGGGAGAACATGCAAACTCCGTGCAGAAAGACCCCGGGCCGGGAATCGAACCCAGGACCTTCTTGCTGCAAGGCAACAGCGCTACCCACTGCGCCACTGTGCAGCCCGATTTTAGTACAAAATATTTACAAGAAAGACTGTGAGATCTAGCTTCTCTACAGGTTGCTGTGAGAACTAAGCTCTTTATCTTTTGTCTCTTGCAGCTGCAGACTGAGCTCTGACAGATGACCTGCAGAGTGGCAAAGCAGAGAAAGCTTATTCCACACAGTGTTTGTAGGTATGATCAAATATCTTACAAATACCACAAAGTTCAACAGTTATGAGACTTTAGCAAGATACAAAACATCCCCTTAAAACCTCAGCGAAATTAAGAGCTGGGCTTTGCTTCAGCTCAGTTTTTCAATTTCTGAGATTTTTATTCAGTCTTTGGGGAATTTGCTGGTAATTGTTTTTTTTTTTGGAGTAGTTTTTATGTTCAGTTCTGATCCATTTTTTAAAAAATATGGTCTCTCATAATCCTAAAGCACATGTTAGAACAGTTCAAATATGTAAAGATTATCAGTCCTTTCTTACTGCAGAGTCACATCCTTTCAGATCGTATAACAAGAAAGGATGTTGCCTATTTCATTGTGACATTTTAATATTAAGATTTCTTTTAGTGTCCTGCTGTCCGAGCTAAACTGCTTGGAAAGCCAGACCAGACTATGTTAGTAGATTCTGTCAATCTCTTCCACTTGTAGACTCATAAATTATTTTGAAACATCTTCAAAGATTTTACCAGGTTTGATTGAGTTTGGTCAAATCTGTTGATTTTACAAATTGAGGAGCACAGCAAACTAAACATTTTATGTCTAAAGAGTTAAGAAGTAATGGTCCAACCAAAGCTACACACCTGGTGAAATGTGGGAGAGCCTGCGAGGTTGAAGTGCCTGCCGTTCAGAGGCCTGTATTCAGGTGTTAAATCTCCTTCCTTTGAGAGGACATGGTATTGTCAATCATTTTAATGAGACCAACTAGTTAATAATGAGTTTTTCTTTTACTTATATGAAATTTCTCATTTATCCCTTATTGTTTGATTCTTGAACAGAAAACGGCAGAATTTCCACTTGGGACGAGACAGAAGCTTAAAATCTTCATTACATTAATTGGCTGGTCGTTAGACCTTTTTATAAACTTTGTTCATAAAAAGGAACCTTAAACTTTAAATAGAGAAGTAAAAGGACAAAAGGTTTGGATGAAAAACACAACGGATTCCATTTTGCACTTAATATTTAATTGAAGATGCTGTGTTCCCATGTGGGTCTCACCATAATGCAGGATTATGTCCAAATGGAAAACTGCCAAAATGAAAAAAATGCTGTTCAAAAATGTCTTTGGCTATTGATTTGCAGTAATTCTTTTTCCATAAACATGCAATTGTTTTGTTTTTCAACCCAGGCTTTCTGAAAGTACAAAACCTTTTACCATATTCTACATGCTGTGCAGGAAACGTTGACATTCTCTAACGCTACATTTCTACTAGCAGGGATAATTGAAGGTCACTTTTACTTATTTGCCTCAGATTTTGTTTATCTTGGTTCTTTTTTCTGTTCATTTCTCTTGACATTCATTTGAATTCTCAGTTTTTCCGTCATAAACTCTCAAATTATTTGAAAAGTAGCAGGATTTACTGACAAATAGAGCTGCAATAAAGTATTGGGCTCACATTCTGGTCTATATGAAGTTTTCCAAAAGCATTGACTGTAGTTTGTCCTGAGTGTGTGTGTGCCTGTGTGTATGGTTGGATATAATCACCAGCCCTCTCTGGAATCAAGGACAAGCAGATGCAAACAATAAGCTGTTGAGAAGTAAGTATGGGGCCATTTAGCCTAACTGTGGCATTAACATCTTTTGTATCAATGTCAGTTTGTTTTTTTTTTCTCTCCCGTTATAATTTCATGCACTGGTTGAAAGAAAGTCCCATCTGGGTTATCAATTTAGTTTCCATTTAATTTCAATTTTATTCTCAAATAGTCTGTTTTTAAATGAGTCATAGTGTTTTTTTAGGACTAGCTCCAGGTTTATGAGACCCCAGTGTGACTTTATCCGCCTCCAGCAGAAAAGATGAGTTTTTAATCCATCCAACCTGGATCCCTATAGAAGACAACCATGTCCACCTCAGGGCCCCTGACTCACTTAAGACTCATTTATATTAATGAAGCAGAGCCTGTGAATACATTGCTCTGTTAGTGAGGGCGTGTTTGTCTGTTTCAACTTACCTCTGTGTGCCCCAGAGTGGTGATTATTAGAAGGACTGGGCAAATGGGAACACATTAACCTCAATGCCTCCAACTGGTAATTCAGATTGTTTTGAACTAAATATCCACAAAAGTGTCAGAGGTTCAATGGTATGCAAACTGTTTGAAATGTTGTGACATTATAACCATAAACTTTTATGTAACTTCTTAGATGAAAAAAAAGTTTGGTATGCATTCGTATTGATGCCCCCTGAGGAAATATTTTTGTAGAACCACATTTTGTTTCTCCTATAACTACAAAGTTTTTGCACATCTAGAGACTGAATTTTTAAAATAATTCTTCTTTCTTTTAAAATAGCTAAAGCCAGATTACATGGAGACCATCCAAGAACTTCAATCTTCAACATTTAGGTTTGAACTTTAATGGGTTAGAATGGTCTAATGCATTAGATCATTCTAATAAATTAATCTGTTGCATGTTCACAGTACTGCTGGAAAGTGAAACCCCATCCTAATCTCATGACTTTTTCAAACTCTTAAGCTCAGCACACGGTGTGCAGTTTCAAATAGCACAGAGTATCAGAACGCGTTGCGCTAATAGAGCTCAGCATCATTAAATCTTAATGTTAACTCACACCAAGTGATTCTGGTTACATGCCAGACTGAAGGACTTGTTGCTGCATCCCCACAGGATCCCAGTCCAACAATAAATAGACAGCGGGTTACAGGAATTGATTAGCTTTTTATTGGAGACAAATGCTGAAAAAAGGGAGGAGGAAGACAGAAAAGAGACAGCTGAGAAAACTCATGAATGTGTGAAAAATGGAAGAATTAAACGTCACTCCCAGCAGCAGTCAGACGGCATAATGTGGCCAAAAAATATCAGAGGCTTCTTCGTGTGTATCTCAGATCATCTTCGGAGGTGAGTACAATGAGTTGAGGCAACTTGAGTAACTGTAAAAACTGCAGTCTTTTTGCTGCACCAAATTTATTTTATTTTAACTTCTTATTTTTGGAATAAAGCTTCTCTTACTAATGACCACTGATCTAAGCTCACAACCAGAGATAAACAATATTGGCCAAGATGTGAAGCTGGTTTGCACCAAATATGTCTTTCAGCAGTTTGGTGGACAGAAGAAACACATCAACATAGCATCATGCTGCCACCACCATGTTTCAGGGTGAAGCTGGTGTTTTCACAATGGAGTGTTTCCATTTTTAGGTGAATGAGAATGTAAGTTTGCAGCTGTGCCACATTCTTAAATGAAATTACACACATGTGGATGGTTTTTAATAAAGTGACTTCTGGAAGTGGGTTGGCAGCACTGGATTGTATTTAATGGTATTAGAGTGAAGTGGCATAAATGCAAACGCATGCCACACTTTCCAGATTTTTATTAATAAAACAATTGGAAGACTGTCAATCATTTTGCTACATAAAACATTTATGTACAATGTTTAGTACATAAAATACAAAACAGTAGATGGAGGCTTAAGGAATACAAATAGCTGTTTTCCAAAACTACATTTTTTTATTTGTATGAACTTTATATTTATTTATTGTTGCCACTGGTGTTGCTAGTTTTGTTCTTTTATGTATTGTGTTGCAGCGCAACATAAATTTGACCTGTGGGAGAAATAAAAATAAAAAAAACCTTGAAAGCACTGCAGCTGTTTCTGTTGAGCCAAACACGACTTCCAGAGAAGTTACTTTAACATTGATCATTAGACTTTAGTCCTTCTGCTACTATTTTGTATCATTCAGCCAAAGTGATGCAGCGGTGCGCTGTCTAAACGTTTAACACATAAGCGACCTTGAGTGTTGTGGTAAATGCTGTTTGGAAAATAAAACAAGGGAGGCTGTTTTTCTTCCTCCTCTTTGGGCTGAACAGAATTTTTGCCAGAAAACGGATCACTCCTCGCACAGAGGAAGCGCCATCGCCTCAATGATACACATCCTGAGAGCAGGTGAGATGTGTTTGATTAAGAGATCATCCAGGGTCCCTGCATGAATGCAAATGTGCCCTGAGAGACACCCGGCATGACACCGCTCCACAGATTCCATCTACAGCCTGTAAATCCGACAGCTGGGAGTCGTATTAATCTCCCATCATGGTTCAAGGGCAGAAGTCTCTTTTATTGCACCTGTGAGTGTCAGAGACCGACAGCTCCGATCCAGGAGAAGGCACAGTGAGTGGGAGTGGGCTGCAGTTTTAGGTATAATTTTATGTGTATTCAAGCATGGGGACTTGCATATTTATGTAGCTGTCAAAGCAAATCAGGGTGAAATCAGAGTTTGACGCACACAATTATACCATAAGTCAGGCACACTTTCTCACATACACATTTACATAATCAATATATCAATTCGTCTAAGCATGTAAGGTTCTTGAGTGATTTAAAAGATAATTTGAAACAAAATTTGCATTTTTATTTAAACTAAAACTAGAATAAATACACCAGGCAAACCAATTTGCTGCTCTACAGCCCATTTGAGGTGGAATGTACCAACCTAAAATCTAAATGCTGAGCTCTGTTAAGTTTTTTTTTAAAGCAAGTAGGGCTGTGTTTCTGCTCACTCATCAGGATGTATCCTTGGACATGCTATACAGCACACTTCCATATAAATACTTCAGTTACTTTCCCTTACCTTGGCTCACAAAGTAATTGAGATTTAAGCTTGAATGGTTTCAAGTTTTCTTCAATGCATCAAGGGATGAAGCATCCTAAGCAGCAGCAGAAACTGCTTTTTGTCCATTTCCAAATGGTTCTTCGACCTCAGGAGAACATACACTCTCATTTTCCATCTACATGCTTCAAAAGGAAAGAATAAACTAAATCCATACAAATTACTTTGTTAGTTTAGTTACTGTATTCCTGATTATAAAATTGAAGTCATATTTAAAAAATGTTCTATCATCTTTGCAACCAACTCATCGGTGATTTTCCTTTATGCCTGTTTGAATTTTTCCAAGGTAATTTTGATGTGTGGAAAGTTGAACTTTCCACACATCAAAGAAAACTCAAAACTCTGCACAGGTGGAATCTGATGACAGCACTCAAACCTTAGTGATTGACTGGAATCGACTTGTTTCGGCTTTCAGTCTTTCCAGGTGGATGTTCTTGTTTTAAAAAAAAACACTTACAGAACAAATACATCCATGCTGCCTAACAGATTATTGTTTTTTTTAATCAACCCTTAATAAGCATATTGTCATAACCTGAAGATTCAGCTGATTTAAACTTTCATCTTTCCTAAAACTGCTAAGGGATTTCCATCTTTTTCCATTTTGGTATCTTTTTATTATGATGCAATAACTTGGCTTTTATGTGCAATGCTGTGAAACATGTGAAAGCAGGTCCGGTACTTCCACCTGTCCACAGGCTCATTAATCTCATCTGCAAGCAGCTGGAAAACAAACTGCCAGCTGCTTGAAACCACTTGTACATCTGCTCCAAAAAGTCAGCTGAATCCCTCATGAGGTGACTGCAGAAACATGGATCTTTAAAAAATATCTTTGGAGCGCAACATCGTCCATGTTCCATACACCCAGCGTTCATGCACATGTTTTATTCCAAACTTCCAGACTCAAATTTATAGAGTTCTCAGTCCTCATTATCCATGAATTATGAATTTGTGGAAGATATTTCTGCAGTGACCAGGCTTTAAATACCGAACCTCTACAAACCAGAGATAGACAGAAAGAAGAACATGGAAGGAAGGAGTCTATTTCACCTAAATATACCTGGATGTTTTACAGATTGCTTAGAAATTATGTGAATTATTAACATGCACTTCAATGCATGTTAATACTTCTTAAATAAGAAGTATTGCCATTATCCACAGCATTATGCTGTGGGAATTTTTTTTTCCCCAACAGGAACAAGAAAACATGTCGAGGAAGAAACTTTACTGAGTTGGAGTTTCACCTTCCAGCGGGACAACAATCCTAAACATACAAGCAGAGGAACGGCTTAGCTCAAAGTCTCCTTTTGTGGCAGAAGAAGCCAATCCACATAAATCCAATGGAAAACATGCTGTGAAACTTTAAATTGTTGTTGGCAGACTCTCCATCTCATCTAAGCAAATTTGAGCTTTGACAAAGAATACGATTTCAGTCTGTAGATGTGCAAAACTGGTAGAAATGTAACTTGGATGCCAGCTCCTTTCGGCGTTTATTTGCAAAACATATTCAAATGTGTTCATTTTCTACACTTCACAATTACCATATTCTTTGCGTCGGTGTACCAAATAAAATACATCACATAATTTTGCATGACACTGAACTGTTGAGCTGAGTCTTCAATTTGCAATAAATAACCAAACAGGGAGTCTTCTCCTGTAGCAATTACAATGGAATATTCTGCATTGTAATTATAGTCCACTTATATCCACTTATATCTATTTTATGAATAAGTGATTACTATTCATAATCAGGATGCTGTAAAAATACAGTATCCTGTCCCTGCTTACATTAGGCCAGAGGCCAGGTACACCCTGAAATAGGCTGACTGTTGAATGCAGGGCACATGAGGTTCATTAATACTATGCATTATTCATTTAATCATAGCTATATTACCCATGCAAAAAGAGTCTGCCACCACTGGCAGGCACAGGAGCGCACACACCTGGAGCTCCCATGTGCATCCAACCCTCTGAACTACTCCTCCTTCCTGAAAGGGTGACAACCTGAATGCTCATCTCACTCACAAAACAAGCAGACTAAGGCTGCAGTCAGAAAACGCACTATAATACTACAATATAATATAATATAATACAGGCAGCAGACTCACTGACTATCAACATAACATCTGTATTCACAGGAAAAGAAAGCATGCGGGTTTTCTGCTAGTGTTGATGCAAGATTTACATCACTGCTTGTTCTTCTTGTGACAAAAGAATAAAGAGCTGCTGAATAACTGAAAACAAACCAAAAACATCGTTTTGTCACGTTAGAATAATAATATTAAGACCCAATGGCAGAGCTGAGGCTCTTCAATCCGGAGATTATTATCAGAATTAGAGGAAAATCCGACATAAACAAACGTAAAACGTGGTTCATTAACTTTCGGTCTTTTTTTTCTAAAACTTAAAAATCGAGCAACAAAACAAAAATGTACCCACGTAAACTTGAGCGACCTTAAATTGACTAATTAGAAACAACAACAACAACAACAACAACAACAACAACTCACATATCTGGTTGCGACGCCTGCCTTTGTACGCGGTCATGTCGATGCGAATAAAACCCCGACGCTTCTGCGCTGCTGCCGAGCCGCTTCCTCTGCCTGCGGACCGTCTGCTGGCGGCGGAACCCCAGAACCTCCAGAACCTCCAGACCCCCAGCAGAGCCGCTGCGGACCGAACCATCTGACCGCCTGCTCCGGGGGGAGAGGGGGAGGCGGAGCGCTCAGTACAGCGGCCCAAAATTCATCTAAAACCGCCTTTTAGTCTTCCTGGTTGGCCGAAGAACCGAATATAATGTAAAGGTTGTACAAGAACCTTAAATTCACTAATTAGATACAGAAAGAAAGAATTGAAGATGGATAGAAGGAACAAAAGAAAGAAAGAAAGAAAGAAAGAAAGAAAGAAAGAAAGAAAGAAAGAAGTATATTTGTATTTAAAATAAAATAGTTAGTTAGTTAGTTAGTTAGTTAGTTAGTTAGTTAGTTAGTTAGTTAGTTAGTTAGTTAGTTAGTAGAAGTAATCATAAGGATAATCTCAATTCAGATTTCCAACAGGGTGACCAACCTCAATCTCAAAATCCAACATGGCTGCTAAACTGTATCTTTCACACTTGTTTGATCCCTATTTTTTAACTTTTTGTTTGTTTGTTTGTTTGTTTGTTTTTTGTAGTTCAAATGCATAGACATGATTTTAAAAAGCTTCTGAATCTCAGGATATTCCCAGATCAAAGTTCTGATGCCCCTGAAAAAGTACTTTCCCCTTCTTTATGGTTGCTTGATTTTACACCAGTATGGCATCATGATGACATGCTGCACTAACTGCCATGCTTACATATAAGCACCATTTTATGCTAATATTTATTTACGTGCAAAATGTGTTCAACACGACTTTCACACTCACATCCAATGAGACTTTGTGCCCCTCATTCTTCCTCTGGCTGAGAAAAACTTCTACTTTAATGTTGATTTCTCCATTGTTTCCCTTAAATAACCTCACAGTCCTGATATGTGACTTTGGGAATTTTCTTGCCTGTATAATTTACCTCAAAAAAGTCTTGGGAAATGCATTAAGTTCTTCTTCTTTACTATTATGGTGGATTTCAAACAACTTTAGGTGCATACCACCACCTACTGTACACAAGTGTGTAGTAATATTACTTTACATCCATGAAAGTCTATTAATGCATTGAGTTCCCCAGCTCTGCCATTATAACTGTTTTTATGCTATATTTCTGCAAGTGGGTAGAGACGGCGTCATGCTAACACCTTGTGTAGTTCAGGAGATGCATATCTTCAGAAACATGTTAAATCTTTCCTGTTATTATATTTTCTTTTGTCAAGAACTTAAGATGATTGTAATCTTTTCTTATTACATTTGAGTCCAAATGTATTCTACTTTTAACGGTTTATTTTTGAGTTGTTTCTTTATCTTTTTATTATTTTTATTTTTTTATTTTTTTTTTTTATTATTATTTACTATGGCACAAATTACATGAAGTAGTTGATCAAATACTTCCTTTTCCAAAAAGTTAAATATGTAAAATATATAGATAATAAAATGAAAATTTTAAATTAGTTAGATTATTAGAGAGCCATAATCAATAAATTGGAATATATCTATCAAACTGAAAGTATCTTTTGAAATTAACAACAATTATGTAGCGTACGTTTCGTTATGCCTGCATTTCTGTTTAAAAATGTTTTTTGTATTGGCCTGACAATGTTCTAACCTTAACGTCAAAATCATCATAACTAACAGAAATGAGGCTTGAAAACATCAATATATATATAATTCATCTATACAATGTGATGGAGTTACTGAAATTAATGAGCCTTCACATATTATTGTAATTTATTGAATGCACACATCTATCTGCCAAATTAAAAGAGCTGTCGCTGGCTCCTCTTCACCTGAGTTTCACCAGGAGCGCTCATATTTCAGACAGTCTTTCATGCAATGGCTTCTGAAACCTTCTGGTTTCAAGAGAGAAGCTTTCTTCTCCTGGTTTTAGAAAAGAAGAAAGCTTTCCTTATCAGATCAAACTCTTCTCTCTGTAACCCACATGTGTCAAACTCAAGGCCCGCGGGCTAAAGCCGACCCAACAGAAGCCTTTATGTGGCCCTCAAGGCTCTCCAAATATAACCTTCATGCTAACAGCTGTGTGTTTAAATATTATTTTATCAGTCAAACAGCCAGAAGTGTCATCTGGAGACAGCTATTTATTCATATTTTCACAGTTTATTGGCAGATTTATCAATACTTTCTGATTCAAACATCAAGTTCTGCTCAGATTCAATCTCCAATGCTCCACACAAGCCTCTTCCTGTTGGCCACTGGCTTTTTTCCAACGCCCACCAACAACATAATGTTGCCAGAGTCGCTAAAACTCTACCAGAGATTCATCAGTTTAACTGTAAAAGTAAAACCTGTAATCTTTCATCGCACCAAAGGAATACTAATCTAACACTTCGGAATCCACAGGAACTTGCTTGAGAGACTTTCTTTCTCTATAAATAAATATACTTTGTCACCTTTTGATGACTTAAAAAGTGTTCCTGAGAAGAACGATATCTGGGTTTCCCTCCTCAATCAGTTGTGACTCAATCTTGCGCAACAAGACATCGATAATGAATGAGTGAATGAATGGATGAATAATTAAGGCGCTAGGATTTTCTCGCCTCCAACATTTTAACATGCATGCAGCTAAAGTCAAATCTAATAGAAACCATGGAGCTTCTGATTCAAAAACTATCCAGCGGATTTAACATGTTTATGCAGAACTCTGTCTTCAAAGATCAACGCTCAGAGAAAAATATTTAAACACGTCAACCTTATTGGAAATGGAGTGAAAATGAATTACATGCATTCTGACATGAATAATTTCATTTATTCAGAGTCTTACATAAAATGCGGATATTTTCTTTTCAGTTAGTGCTTTTTAAAAGCCAGTTTTTACTCTGCCTTTATGCTCAGATCTCTTCATTATTTCAGGAGCAACGTAATTCTTTATGAAGGATGAAATGTTTTGCTCTCTGCAGTACTTCATCAGAGTGATGGTTGGATGATAAAAAGCAACAAACACACAGAAAAGGAATGAATGAATACATGAAGAGTAATAAACATATGTTTGTTTTTCTTGTTGGCATAAAAAAAAATTAAAGAAAGGAAATAAAGGTAGGGAAAAAAAACTACATTACACGAAAAGTGAAGGAGAAGCATATGGAGCTTTTTATGCATTTGATTGAATGTGGATACTTCAAATGCAACTCAGCTACTTTATAGGAAATAAAACCATGAGCTTCGTACGAAGATGAGCTATTCAGTATTCACAGTTCAGCTCTGAAAATCCTTTTATTCATGACCTTTATGCTTTCAGCAATATTCTCAAATCATCAGGCAGTTCATCTCTCCATAGCCACAGTCCTTCTATAAGCAATTTTTTAAGTTTTTTAAACATGATTGGCTTTGGACTGAAGAGACACATTAACAAAGAGGCAAAACTGTTCCAGCTGCTGCTGTGGCGTTTGGACTCGATGGAAGATGGAGTCTTCTAATTGTGATATCTAATTACGGTAATAAGGAGGCCACAGTTGCTGTGTTTCTGTCTGATGTTTTCAAAAGCCCACCTGCATGTTTTTTTTTTCATCCAAACACAAAAGAAGAGAAACTGAAAGAGAATGAAAGCTGAATATGACAAACACATGGCGTCAAGGCCGGACTCTTGGATCAAACGCAAATGTCATCAACAGTAAAGGTTCTTTCACAGATGCAGAAATTAAATAAGAAATCCTCAACTCTTCAACCTATTTAGCCAATGTTTATTTTTAAATCATGTATTTGGAAGCTTGTGCATTATTTAAACCTCTTTGGGAAGAAGTAAGGTCACTTCTCATGCAGTGATCCATGAATTTTAAGTTGATTGGGTTTGAAAGGTCTAGTCAAACTGGTGAGCTTATGGCTCCCTCTAGTGTTCATACTCGTAGCAAGCAAAAAGATCCACCAAGCTTATAATTGAGGCTCATCTATTTCATTAATAGTAAGAAATTATTTACTTGTAATAATCTCCTATATGTTGCAGGAAAGTTAGTTAGGACATTAATGTTCACATCTGGTCAGATTCTCAATTGTATTCAGGCATGAACTTTGAGTAGGCCATTCTAACTGCTGTACATTGTAGTTCTGGCTTCATGTTTAAGATTTCTGTCAAACTGATTTTCCGTCACCCTTCTCCCTAACGGGGTCGGGAGTTGCTGGTGCCTATCTCCAGCTGCGTTCCGGGCGAGAGGCGGGGTTCACCCTGGACAGGTCGCCAGTCTGTCGCAGGGCAACACAAAGACAAACAGGACAAACAACCACGCACACGCACACCTAAGGAGAATCTGGAAAGCCCAATCAGCCTGACAGTCATGTTTTTGGACTGTGGGAGGAAGCCGGAGAACCCGGAGAGAACCCACGCACGCACAGGGAGAACATGCAAACTCCGTGCAGAAAGACCCCGGGCCGGGAATCGAACCCAGGACCTTCTTGCTGCAAGGCAACAGCGCTACCCACTGCGCCACTGTGCAGCCCTCTGGACAGTCTTGTGTTGCAATAATGTATTTTATTTTAATGCAAAAATGCAACAAAATACAACCGAAAATATTGTTTTATTGGGGATCAATGGAGTATTAATCTGTGAAGGTGTAATGAAAAATGAGGTGGCCATTTTCCACCCAGTGAAAAATATTGACCATTAAAAATTAAAAAATGGTTAAAAGGTGTCAGTGTTTCTACAGCCATGTGATAGTTTTTATTTAATTCTTAATTAATTGAATTAATACAATGAAAATAGAACTTTTAGAATAAATATTATTGAAAATAATAATTTTTTCAGATTATTGAAAAAAATCTTCAAAAATAAATTAAAGAATAAAATATATAGTAATATGTTTTTCTAATTTAGTATAAATCCAGTGAAAGTCAGAAGTGTTTGCATCTTTCTTCTTATGTCATGTTTTTATGATTTAAAAAAAATGAAATAATGATGAATCCTTTCTTAACTTTTTACACCCTTAATTTAGCTTAAACTGGTTGCACTACACTTAATATTTTGTTTCATTTACACTTTGATCCATTGTTACAGTCTTGGATTGGCATGTACAAAAGATAATGAAGAATCTGATTTAGACGATTTTAAATGTTAACTGTTTCAGCGTCAAACTCTTTACTTTTCTGTCAGAAAGCTGAAGATGAAAAGAGATTTCTTTTTTTCAAGAGCACCGTGAATCAAAATCAACAAAAAGCATGAGTTCATGTGAGAAAATATGAAAGTTTTGGAATGACTTAGACCCAAATCTGAGATGAGATATCACAATGTTTAAGCTTATTAGGCCTTTTAATGTATTAAATTTAAAAAAATTTGTTTCTTTTTGAGTGGATTGTACATGATAAATGTTAAATTATATACAGAATAACACTGAGATTATTTATCATGCTCTCATTTTATCACATTAAAAACTTGCCATTTTTACACTATATTTCAGGATGATTTTAATTTCAGGTTAAAACCAGCTTTGTTTATTGTCAATAATGTATATTTAACTTTTTTATCATATGTAATCCAAAAAAGTCCAGTTTATATTTATTTTTAACTAAGCTAATTACCTTCTCCAAATTCAATAGCGACCTTCTTCTGATCTAATTATGGAGAGTTTTTTAAGTTCTGTTATCAACACAAACTTTTTCCAGGATGATGTGCAGTACGTATCTTCACCACCGAGTGGCGCTCACACACTACCAAAGAGATGACAAACACTCTCTCTGACCCCAGCTAACCCTAAAGCAGATAAAATCAAACAGATGCTTGATTATAAAAACATTAGTGCGGTTATACTGATACATCAATGTCCAAACTGAGGCTGCAGAAGGAGGAACAAGATGGAGGAACGCCGGGTTGCTGACACAGGGAGTTAAGTAGCTGCTGGGTGAGAACAGCCACCATCACTGTGAGTGAATGCTTCTTTTTTTACCCAAAAGTCATTGCAATCCAGTCATTTCCAGAAAAGTTAAAGTGTGTAAAAACGTGGCTCTTTTAGCTTTTAAATCCACTCAAGCGCGGGGCGCACAGGAACCTCAGAGGGCCGAGCGCGTTCAGGGCGCCACGGGTTTGACCTTCCTGTCACATGTCATGCCATCAAGCAGCTGGGTGTAATTTAAAAGTCCTGAAGAAAATATCAAGGAATCTCATAGGGTCCAGGTTGCGCACGCTGCTGGAGCCTAATCAGATATCAAGTTCATGTATAAAAGATAAGGAGAGGAGGGTTAAATTTCACCGAGGCAGCAGAATAAAAGCAGCAGAGATCATTTCCAGAGCATAGGGAGGCATTACTGAAGGCACGTGCAATATACCTCTGGCACTTACGGTGCATTGTTAATATGCTGGATTTATTGTGAGGGTTTGTGTCTGTGTGTTTACAAGGACTCTGTGGATGCAGCGTGCCACGTTAAGCAAAGGAATATTTGTCTTTGGCTGCTACAAGAAAACATTTTGCTCACCCAAGATATGTTGGATCATTTACTATATTTTCATTTTTCTCTGGACAAACACAAGCAAAGCTTTGTTCAGAGGACATATGGTTTGTCAGCATGTGTAACAATGAGGTTGGGGCTCTTTAAGTGCATGCAGATTGGGCTTGTGAATTTATGCTGACATTAGAGTGATTATTTATCTGCGACTAGTTTTTCTTGCAGCTCATTAAGTGAAAGCCTGAGGAGGCTACACATTTTCTTTCAGGGGTCATTTTATAGCTCCACTCTCATTATATATTACTGAAATATTTATTTCCACTGGAGCAGAACTTCAACTGGCTTCATTTATGAGAAATAATAGAAGAAGCAGGCGGAAAGCTATCACATTAAGCTGCTGCATAGATTTAGCCTTATCTAATAATTACTGTATGCTGACAAGATTTATCAGGTGCATCTACCAACTTTGTCCATTAAATTGAAAAAAACAAATAAATAAAAAATAAACAGTATCCTATCGAGTGTTTAGTCTAGTTTTCTGTGCAAATATCTTAGTACAAATGCAGAAAGATAAATTGAACTTACAAGTAATTTTTTAGGAAGACATAGTGTCAATAATTATTTTGTGTCATTAACATTTCATCAATGTTAATCCCTTAACATTGATGAAATAACATTAGTTCCACTGGCAGATTATGTCATAACATGGAAAAATGTCCATTTATAAGTGAATACGTATATTTCATTAATAGTAAGAAATTATTTACTTATAATAATTATAATTATTTACTTCGTGGCCATCCATTAAGTGAGATCGATCAGATTCCTCAGTTTGGATCAAGCTTCACTAGTTTTGAAACAGCGAGGCAGACGTGGGCCAGTTCTCAGATCGCCTGATGCCATCGTAAACTTGATTGATTTTCTAAACGCTTGGGACTCATTTGCTGCAAGGAGGATCATTTGTCACCATCACCAGACAACTTCTCTGTCCTTATCTTTAAAGGTACCCTGGATGTCTTGCAGGTTGAAATAGTTTCAGCTCCTACGGAAAATGCAAAAATGTTTCTAGAAAATGAAAAAGTGAAAATTCTGCATTCAAATTAGTGGTAGGAACACAGATTGTGTGTCATATTAATGTCAGTCTAACTTTTTCCTTGCCGTCACTTGGTACAATGAACTGCTTATGTACATGCTTCCACCAGTTACAGGACCTCACACCTCAAGAAGTTTCACATTTTCTCACAACGTCACCAAGAACCTCAAATTAATTATCAAGTGGAAGAAAAGTGACACAAATCTAAAAAGTGTGGCATGCATCTCTCTTTAACTCGATACTTCAAACTAAAATCCAGTGCAACCATTAACTCTTCAAAAAAAAGGCATAATTTGTAGTTTTCCTCTCAACAGTTTCTCCCACCTAAGCTGTGGATTTCTGCAGCTCCTCCAGAGTTTCTGTTTCTGTAGTCCTTTTTGTTGGCCATTATTCTGCTTCCCTGAATAATGGTCTCATTGGATAATAACGTCTTGGTAGGTTTGTAGTTGTGCTATCCTCACACTGTTTGTGGTTGTAATGTGACAAAATTTGAAAACCCCTGTTGGGTAGGAATACATCTGCAAGAAGCTGTAGCTTCGAGTAGCCTAAAACACAGAGGGGAAACTATTAGCCACACTCTGTTTTATTTATAAAACCATTACCTTTTAATGCTCACTAATTTATACATTATATCTTATTCGGGTTTTACAAACAGAGAAGTGAAGAGAGCGATCCTCTTTTTGCTTATAGCTGTAAGACAAACTGAGTCCCTTGAGGCACATCTGTTTCCCTGCTAACCTCACAGCTGCCCCTTTTAAGAAACCGAAACAGTTCATAGACACAACATTTCCATTAGCTGCCTTAAAACCAGCAACAGCAGACATATTTTTAAACCACCTTCACTGAACACGCTAGCTCCTGCCATTATGTATGCTATGCTTAGTGAATCACTTGCTGGCTCCAGCCCCAGACTAAAGAGTGTTGGCGAAAAAGCCCTGCTAAATGGCATATCGTTCCTTTCAAGTCAAAGTTTGTGTTATGTACTGCACTTATTTCAATAAATAGTTTGAACATGGCGATGCTGCTTCATCAAGACCTGGAGACCCGGAGCCACTCGTTTTAAAAGCTTCATTTGTTCGTAAAGCTGACAGGAATTCAGTCTGATGAAACATCAGAAATCTTTCACCTGACTTAGAAAACCTCTTACTATTAGCAGTAAATGCAACATCAGGATGAGGAAAGGGTTATGCAATGTCATTGTAATGCGTTTCACATATGTTGCAGCAAACAAGCCTGAAAATGGATGAAAACCAGTTCTCATTCTTGTGCCATAATATTAAATCAAACTGAAAAGAAAAAGACCCAAAAGTTCTCAAATCCAAAAAAAAAAATATCATTAGATTGAAAGGTTGCAGATAATTTTCCTCCTATATCCTTTTTTTCAGTTCTTTAAAAGTACCAGCTGTTGAGTATGATTATTCAGGTAATGCATCATTTTAATTATTTCATTTCTTAAAATGTTCTCCAAATTCTTAACATACATTACAGGTTGGAAAGCCACTTTATCGCTACCCTAATCTCCACACATTGTGGAATTATATATCTTCTAGACACAAAGTGTGATCTTGTAGGAGAATCAAATAACTATGTTGCCTTCAGTTGTGTTTAAAATATTAGATATATCAAATATGAGAAATTTGACTTCAAAATATGATGCCTTGAATTTGACCTCTGTCTAGTTCCGACACCTTTGACATGTCATCACAATAATGCGTCTACCACCATTATTAAGAGTGTTGGATTAACAACTGGTTTGTATTGTGGAGATTATATATTTACTAAATACTGTTGCTAGCCTGGAGGAGTGGGGTACCACAGAGGGACGAGGGAATTATCAATGCAGCACTCCAGGTATGATCTAGACGAGGAAATAACGTTATGACATGAGAAAAAGCTCAAAAAAGTCGAATACTCTCCCTTTAATGCTACAGGGGAAACAAGTTAGTAAAATACAAAATCTTTATCTTCCAGAGGCATGAATAATTTTGTACTTAACTCCATGAACATTCACTGGCCCCTTTATTAGGTAAGCTGCACACTATTGATTTGATATTGTTACACAATTGCTGCAGATTCATCTGCTGCAGATCCACAATGCTCAGCTGAACTGAGATCTAGTAGATTACTGGAGTACCGCGATCTCATTGTTATGCTCAGGAACCCACCCTGAAGTGATTTAAGGTTTGTGACACAGTGCAGTATCCTGCTGGAAGCAGCCATTAGAGAAACGGTACACTGTGTTCATAAAGAGTTGGACGTGGTCAGCAATAACAGTCAGTCAGTCAGTCAGTTTGTGGCATATAAACAACATTCAATTGGCACTAAGAGGCCCGAAGCAAACCAACCAAACATTCCCTGCAGTATTGCACCACTACCAGCAGCCTGAGGCGTTAATACCAGGCAGAACGGATCCATGTTTGATTATTTTTATGATAAATTCTCATAATGTCGAATGAATGTTGCACCTTAAATTCAAAACAACCAAACAAGCAGCAGGATGAGAGCAGCTGTTCTCATCAGATTTTAACCAGCTATGGCTCGTCTGAATTTTATAATTAGCTCACTGCTGCGACTTTATACCTCTTAAGCTTGTCATTTCCCATTAGATTTAACATTTTAAAAGATTGCATACAGCACAGCTTGTTTGGAATAAATGGTTACTTTAGCTACTGTTTTTTTTTTTTTTTGTCTGTCATTTCAAACTAGTCTGCAGATTCTCAGCTGATCTCTGACACCAACTACGCATTTTTGTCCACACAGCTGCAGCACATTGAGTAAATGCTTTTTTATCCATTATCTGTAAAATGGAGAAAATGATTTGGTTTAAAACCTCCACAGACTATAAGTTTCTGACATCTGACATCCACAGCCAGGCACCATGTGACGCCACTTAATTTCTATTAGCACCAAATTCGGATGCTGGGTTTGAATCTCAGCAACTCTATTATTTTTGTTTAACAATAAATTAGATCGAATAAAATGAGTGGGTAAATCTGCGATTCTGAAGTTTGTCATAATTAGTCATTACTGGGTTTTAAGCAGAAATTATGGGGTTATAGTTTCAATGAACTGTCGTCGACAATTATTTTTAAGAGGTTGAAATTTAATGTCGTATGATGCAGTTGGGATTTATTTATTAGTATGTCTGTGTGCAATGTTAGCATAATATGCAGTTTCACAGATAAAACAGCATGGATTTGGGCAAACTGAGGTCACAGACGCGACCCAGCGGCGCTTTTTTTAATTTTTAAAGAGGAAGCAGAAAAGACTTTTATTTTCCATGGATGACGCTGTGAACAAATCAATAAGTAATATGGGAAAGCTTTACAGGGATCTACCAAACTCCCATATGGATTACGCTGTGAATGCCCTCGCTCCCTCACTTTCTCTTCATCTCCTCGCTTTTATGTGTTGCTTTTACCTTTAAGGATTTCATACCTTCACAGTAAATACGTCCAATTTCATGGAATGGTTTCTAAGATTTAACTGTCCAATTTAATATCGGCAAGCAAATATATTGCTTTCTTCATTTTTGCCATAACAGTATGAGCCAGATCAAAATATTAAAACTCCGACTGGAGCGATTGTTTGTCGTTCTGGGTTTCAGGGTTTCAATAATGAAGCTCAAAGATCTCATCCTCGCAGAATACGAACTGAATCTTCAACTTTAAAGTTTTTTTTTTTTTTATGAAATTTACTTTTCTTATTTGTATTGACCCCACTTTTATGACTCTTGGCTCATTTTTATTTGAACTCACATTTTATTGCTTTTGTATAAAATTTGATTTGTTATCTGTAATAAAGTATTGAACAAAGCTATTGAAAAAGATGCTTTCAAAAGAACATGTAAAGAATGTACTACTGTTTGAAATGCCTTTTTTAATTGGAGATATATGTTTAGTTGAAATATCGACCTATAAGTGCATGTTTATTTGAAGCAGTAGATGTTATTCACCCTCTTATTTCAGTCGTCTAACGTCATTGTAGCATTATTTTCAAATATTTTTTATATATTTATATGTGTACATACATATATTTAATGCAAAAAGCTAGTATAAAGTACTAATATACACCGAAGTGAACAGAAACTGGGTAAAATTAGTTGTGGGGCTAGAAGGAGGTGGGCTATGTTTTTATTTTTTGTTTTTTTCTCCAAGGGTTAATGTGTCCTCTGGCAAACATCTCCTTGTTGTTCCCCAAAAGATGTGTTATAACTTGTTTATATCCATAAATATCACTAAATATTAATACAACTCACCTGAAAAGGGGGAAAAAAGGAAAGAGAAATATTTGTTGCTGCCCAAACAATTGCTTTCTCACACCGTCCTGCAGCTCTTAGATTCAAACTGAAACAGGTATTTTCTCACCTAGAGACTGTCCAGCGATGACTCTGCTGTTCTCGCCGGCCACGGCCGCCCGGGCGTTCCTCTCGCTGGCGTACTGAACAAAGGCGTAGCCCTTGTGAACGGAGCACCCCACTATCTTCCCGTATTTAGCGAAGATGGCCTCGATGTCGGCCTTGGTGACGACGGCCGTGTTGAGGTTGCCGATGAAGACGCGGGAGTTGAGGGAGCGTGGGTCATTCTTGTTGGTCACGTTGCTGGTCTGGGTCTTCCCAGTCATCCTAGTCCTGGAGCTCTGCCTGCTGGGAGAGACATGTGAGCGAGCCGCTTAGAGACAAAGCAGAGACCAGGCTCAGAAAGACCAACAGCGGGATGTAAATACTGGACAGACCTGTAATAACTACCAGACCTGTCATCATAACTAACTTTCCTGCATGATAAATCACCCTGGAGTTAGTGCGATAAACAATAATGTTGTTGTTTTGAGACAATTTAAAAGTAATGTCATGGTAATGGCACAATAATGCAATTACACCCTCTCAGGGATGAATAAATGCTATTCTTTTTGCAAACATTTAATACTAGAACAAGAAGACGTTTTAGATTTCCAAGATAAATTAACAAAACAACAAATAAGATGGATACTGAAGTCTGTGTCACCAAAATTGTACTTCAAAAAGATTAGAGACAAATCCACCAGACTGAAGACTTCTGTCTGGTAGAAAGAAAGACGCAAGCAAAACAAACAATCTGGCAAATGTAAATTATCAATGCTCATTATTTGTCATGTGATTAATTAATATATTGTTTGCATACATAGGCAAAGGAGAAACACCTGACCTCTTCAGGTGCATCAAATAAATTAAAATATGGTCTTCTTGGGAGGGATTTTACTTCGTCTTTCAGATCAATAAACTAAAAAGCCAGATTTCATTTAACTGATTTATTTGATCAATTTGTCACTAATCTTCTGCCTCCACTCAAGCCTTTGGCAAAAGTGCTTAATATTTACAAATAAAAAAGGAAAAGTGCAAGCCGCTCAATCCTGCTACACCTGAAATCCATAAATAAATACAAATTCATTTGGATTTATTTTATATATTTTTGCTGCAGTGGTGCTTTTGTTAAAATGTGCTTTGTAATGTTGTTTGTTTGAATGACCTTATAGGAGTCTTTCAGCCTCTCAGCCAAAAGGTTTTTTCAGCTCTCAATGCTCGCTTGGAAATATAAAGCTTATTAAGTTGTTTAAGTTACAGATACTCTAAATATATGCATAATAAACTAGTTATATCTGTGTGAGGTATTTCTCTGATTCCATTTACAGATGGAGAGACAGACATTTCCTTCCACTTGTGCAGGTCTAAACACATGACCAGTCATCTAGTTAGGTGACACCGATAGAGTCAAGAGGAGACAACATACTCTATTACTTTAATTGCATTCGATAGCCAAAGCAACACTTTCAGAGCTGACCGGCAGCAACTGTTGCCAGGGGTGACAATGAAGTGCGGTGGACAATGTGGTAAGTAATTTGTTTAGTGAAATATCTCAGTAACAAAGCACATTGCTCTGCATCTAAGCTGTTTTGTCGCTTGTGCCAGTTTTTTTTTTTTTTTTTTTTTGTAACTGTGCTCATGCCTGTGCAGAAGGCGACAGTTTTCTGTCGGCGGGAGGTGAGGGGAACTCTGACATGGAGGATAGGAGCTGTGATTCAGACGTGTGGGTCTGATGAGCCTTTCTGTGCATGTGAACTGTGTTCACGTGTTTGAAAATAGCTCAGCACACCGATGTCACAACAATGTTCTCACTTATTTTCATTCTTCCTCCTTCTGAGTCCTCTTTGCGTTTCGGTGTTCGTTTTTACATCTTCTCAGATGACTGAACACAGAGAGAATATATTCATATAAAAGAATAAACTGCTTATTATGATCGTCGAACTTGACCTTCTCATACAGATTTTTTTTATCTGCCTAAAATCTTGAGAAATATAACTAAATATTTAGCAAAAATCTAATGTAACTGTCTGTTCTTGAATATGTAGATATTTTTGATTACTTGGATTATAAGGTAGATTATTTCCAGATGCAGAACAAAGTTAGATACTGTAAGGCTTTAAGCTGTTTCCAGGCATCCAGTCAATCCGTCTGTCTGCTGCTGTTTTTAACCTGCTGGAAAAACTTAACAAGGAGAGCATGATGATGATGATGATATAAACTGAGGAAATAGCTTAACACTCAGCTAATACATCTGTCTGAGCAACTCTGAAAATTGTAGATACAGGAGACCTTATAGAAAAAAAAATTGTTCCATCAAATAACAAAAAATGTCCAAAAGTGCAATTAGAAAACACAAGTAAAACTCAACAGATCAATATATCATTCAAAAGTTGATTTCAGTCATTTATTTCAAAAAGTGAAACATATTTATTCATGATACAGAGATTATCAGGAGGTTGAAAACATAAAAGTTACATGATCATCATTATGGCCTAAAAAGTCATAGAGAAGACTGCTGAGTGAGCAGTCAGTGACAAGGAGAGTAAATCACCGAAAGGTTACTGTTCAAGACACTTTGACGTTCACAGTGTGCCGTATGAAAGCAGCATAAAAAGGAAAGGAAAACTGTGGTAGTAAACAGTCTATTTCCCATCCTTCTGAAATAGAAACATCATAAATGTTTTACATGGTCTGTGGAGAAAACAGAGTGTTATTGCTAAAAACTGAATTTTTGTCTTTTACTCACCTTCCTGTGATTGTCAGAACTAACAGAAATTAAAATCATCACTTTGTAATACATTTCAAATGTGAATCTATATGATGTAAAAGTTTCACTTTTTGAATAAAATTACTGTTATAAATTAACTTGTTAATGATATTCTAATTTCCAGAAATGCACATCGTTTTTGAGTTGAAAAACAACTTTTTTTTTTTTTTCACTTATTGTTTAGACACATAATCTCTGATGTCGCATCAGGATAGAATATTCCTGTCTTACGCTGTTAGTTTCAGACACTCATGAGGAAAACCCGCTGGAGTATCCGACACACTGCAGCAAGCAGTAGCTGGATTTGCCTTCATGTTGACACACTGTGTGACACTAAAGGTTCCTGACCGAGTGTTTGGATCCGAGGGGTCAGAGATGAAAAAGGACTGGACGTAGCGTCTTATACGAATCCTGAAGCAGTCCCGTTTGTCACATCAGCAGTTCTTCGTGAGACTTTTCACACCCTCTGAGGACTGAGGCACCCTCTCCTCTCGTCATGCCTCAGTCCCCCGGGAACGGTCGTCGAGTGTCACCGCAGGAATGTGGCACATGAAGATGAAAAGCAGAAACTCTGAGGACAGTCGCTTCTTGGAATTCCCTGTTGGTCGTTGTCTTTGTGTTTTTGTTTGGCTCTGAGTATGAGGACACTTTTATAACGAGGCTTCTGTACAACCAGACATCCGGCAACCACTGGATTTAGAAGAGAAAGCATCAAAAAAGCAGCTGCCAAAGAGATGCACTTCCTCTATGAAACCAGGAGTTTTGGGAATGCATTTTACACAATGTCAAGACATGAACAAGAACCTTACTGTAACCACTATTTCTTCCCAGCAATACACCAAAACAGAAACACAGCTGATTTAATAAAAGAAAGGAAACAATCTATGAACAAAACCTAAACCGACTCAAACAAACCCAGGATCCTGACAGGAGTAACACCAAAAATAACCAAATTAGAAAAAAGGTCAAGTCCTAATTGAATCCCTGATTATATATTAGTAATTACTTAAACTCCTATTTGAGATGCAATAAAAACACCCCAGTCAAAATCAAGGATTAAGTTTATTGTTTTATGGGAAAACGATATAAAGTGAGATTTTCTATTTTATCGTTAAGCTGGATAAAGGTTCTTAGTTCCCATACATTTCTAAAAAAATTCAAAGATCTCTTGCTTGTTCTTCTACTTAAAGAACATATAAGGACCAATCTAAATGCTGTAGGTCCAAAGCTTATGAGGCGCCATCAACAGAGCACATAGAAAAGGAGTTTATAGTCAAAATTATATCAAAGTATTTTCTAAAAATACGTCTCCACATTGTTTCTTCTGAAGATGAAGGAGAAAGCGTGCAGAATCGTATTTACCTTTAGCGTCATCTCACACACACATTAACACACTCTCTCTGCAGTCAGTCTCCTCCGGGGCTCCATTCACGTCACAATATTCCCCATCCTACCTCTTCTTTACCTCCATCCTTTGCCTCCACCCACACATAATCCGCCCTAAATCCCCGCATTGCTTTAAAAATAAAAAAAAACCCAAAAATCTCTTTTTTCAAGGCCTTAAAAGGAAGATAATGTAACTCTACTGATAGTCTCATAATGCAGCTGTGCTGTTATTAAGTTTTCAGAAGTTAATTGCCTTAATTAGCAGCAGAGCAGAGCAGGGAAACCTGCATTTAAAAGGGTTACCAGTCAATCCAATCAAACCTCCACTGCATTTGCTCTGTCTCTGTCTCTGAACAGCCTCAGCATCCCGTCCCACCCTCTAAGTGACTGATGGATGAGAAGTGAGCTGAATGTGCATGAGTGAGGCCATTAGATGGTAGACGGCAGATTAAGCAGGCAAGAGAAAGGTTTAAGTAGATCTAATGGGAGATAATATAAGTTTCCCCCCATTCAGATGTGTGCAGAGCTGTGCTACACGGCAGAATAAAAAAACCCCACTGGTTTTAATTCATTAAATACGATTTGTTAAGTTAAACTTCAGTGGACCATTAGGATTTCACGTAAAAGACTACAGGTCACAATGTTAAATAAAAAGAAACATCTGAAAAGTGTGGCGTGCATGTGTTCAGCTTCCTTTATTTTGATTCCTCTAAATCAATTAAAGGGAGAGTTAATATTCTTGAGAAGTCATCTAATTAGCAAACATAGCATTGCAGTTTTTAAGGGTTAAAGTGCTAACACATCACACTGTTAGAACACAAAATTTCACCAAATATTTTTGGTTTTGTTTCTCATGCAAATAATTTAATAGTACATTTTAAATAGTACATTTTACAGGTAACTTTTCAGCAAGATATAGGAGCTTGTTTTAAGTATATAATTTCTTCATGTTGATTTAAGAAGTACTAGCTCCCCTGGCATTATTTTTTCCTTATGAGATAGTAAAATCATTCTGTTTTAATTCTAAATATCTCTGTAATTGTCACCATGTATTAACGGTATATTTATAAAACACTGGAAATAAATTCCTATTCTCTTGCAGTGTTTCTCTGACATTCACCTTCACTTGGAGCTGTGACACTGCAGCCATCTCTCCAAGATGAAGGTTTCTAAGTAGAAAGAGCATATCAATTTTTAAACATGGCTACTCTCTTCATTGTAGGCTGCTGTGCTTCACTTTAATTTTTTAAGCAACACAACGTGCACATATATCCCCTGGTGTATCGTGTCATATAAATAATTATAGTGGCTCGCCAAGATATAAACTGACAGGTTTGGCTCAGAAAGAATTATTTAGAGAAGCAGCCATGGCTGAATGGTACCAGCTCAGGTTGGAGAATGTGTCCATAAGAACAATATAAGTTCTCAATTTAACAAATTTGGCTTCTTTCAATGAGTTTCCAAAGAAATGCATGAGATGTTCATGTCACAACTGTTTGGCCTTTATCCAGGCTTTATGGTGGAAAACCAAGACAATATGTCACCTTTACCACAAAATCCCCACAAGTCAAGTTTATTTGCATTTCAGAAACGAGGCAGTTCAGAGCTTTACATAATAATCAAACACTTAAACATGGCAGTGGTGTTTTTATGTTGTTTCTCCAGCGAGGGGAAATGGTCAATATCGATAATTGCTGATTATTTTTTCTTTTGCTTTAACTATCTGATATGCTACCAAAGTGATGAAGTGACATTTACTGCGTTTCTGCTTCATAGTTTTGATGTGTGTTTTATTTTATGAGGCATGTTTGTGAAATCTGAAACTGCTGCTGCGGCATTTACTCACCAACTTGCCAGGTAACTGAAAGTTACTCAGCAAGTTGTTGCTAGGTAACCAATGAATGAGTGAGTTAGCTGAGTCACCAATCTTGCTTTAGCTGGGCTGTGAGAGGTAGAGTGACTAAAGTCTTTCCTCTGCCTACATCCCCCAGAATGCAGTGTGGTTTTGGATTGGAGTTCAGTGAAATTATAGGATATTGTGACATATTTTCTACTGATATCAATCACGTCTCTGTCTCCATAAATGTTGTTATTGATGTGTTGCCCAGACCGAGTTGAAAGACAGACATCCTCTAATCTGTGTTTCAGCCTGGAGAAGAAAAAGGGAAAACTCTCAGTCTCAGCACGTACAAAGCTTGTACCCCAAAAGACTTGCTGCTGTAATTGCACCATAGGGTGTTTGCACAAAGTGTTGACTCATGTGGGTTCACCAGAAATACTCAGCACACACACACACACACACAACTTTATGTTGCTCTATCCTTTAAAATCTAAATTAAATGAACTTCAGTTTGTGGCTGCAATGTGACAAAATGGAAGAAAAAAAACATCACGGCTGTGAATACTTTTGCAAAACTCTGTAGCTGGTGGGAGCACAAAGAGTGGAAAAAAATAAGCTGTTAAAGACAGCAATGAAATGTTATGCAGATAATTTCACGCCCATCTTCTGCTCCTAGCATCAGTTTGAAAGCAGACGTTACGTTTTTCCATCTGCTGGTTCTGTTCTTTAAAATGAAACCTTCATAATCTATAACCACTGCGCATGACTACCATCCAGGGTACCTTTAAAGAAAAGGACAGAAAGGCTGGCTGGTGATGGTGACAAATGATCCTTGTTGCAGCAAATAAGTCCCCAGACTCCAGAAAATCAATCAAGTGTATGACAAGAGCGAGTGAACAGAGAACTGAGCCACATCTGCCTCGCTGTTCATTCATAACGTCACAAAAACTACTCAGTCTGATCCAAAACTTAAGCATCTCATCAGCATCACTGAACAGATGGACGTGAAGTTTACACACACAGTCAGGGTACCTCGTCCTTGATATTTTGGGTAATAAATGAACGCGTTTGTTCCAGACATTTAGGTGCTCAGGAAGAATCTGAACTATCACTTCCTCCTCCACATGCAGCCATTATGCTTCTTTATTCCCCTGCCGACACATGTGCTCATTGTTTTCTGTTCATTTACCTTTAGGATGGTGTGCATAGCTTCAGAAAAAGATCAAAATGAAGCAATTTTGCTTAATCAGAAGAGTCTCAAGATATTAAAGATAAATATCACGGGCTTTTGTGAAATTACATTAGAAAATAATACGCTCGCCATTTTTGCCATCTTCTATCACAGTGAAAATACTTTCAGTACATTTAAACAGGACCTATTATGCTTTGAACAGGTTAAGGTAGCTCTACAGGCTATACAAAACATGTTCAGTTTTTATTTTTTGTTTTTTTGCACAAACTCATTCTCAGATAATGAGATTTCATTTTACTCAGTTCTGCCTATTTGGAGTTCCTTTCAGAAAGAGTGGTTTTAGGAATGCTGGTCACTTTAAAGACAAAAAAGCTCCAACACCATGTCAACACTCTCGCTTTATGCGTGTGAAAATGGCTGTAAACAGATGTGCAACTGTACAGCAATAATAAACCTGAGTCAGACCCAGAAGCAGAGGAAGTTGAGCCTCGTTCACAAACATCAAGAATGGAGCAAGTGGTTTCTGAATGGACAGTCAACAACAAAACACTTTCCAGCAGCCATTGTACAGCAGTAAAACCAGCAAAAAAAAAATCATCAAGCTCCACCTGATGATTTTTGATGTTAAAACAACTTGTTTTCTAGTCACCTAAATACTTAAATTATTGCCAAAACAACACAACACTGGATGTTTCTTTAAATGCCAAGGTTGTTTCTAGAAACAATAGAAACAAACCTACCAAAATGGAAGCACAAAAATGTGTAAAAAGTACATTTTGCATTATAAATCCCCCTTAAAATGTTTCCAAGATGTAAAAGTCAGAAAGTCAAAATCAGAAATGAAAGTGTGGACAAAGGAAAACGCAAAAGAAATGACATGTAGAGCATAGTTTACCAAAAAATAACTGAATCTGGGTTTTTGGTTTCACTGAACACTGAAAAAAGATAATAAACTTTAAAGAGCAAGTACTCCCCCAACAAAAAAAATCCGACCCCCCTCCCCCCCTTAAATACATATTTAAATTAATATAAATACCCAGAAGTCTGCCAACACGTGAAGCAATAACCATGGCAACGTCCTTGTTTGAAGCAGTATAAGTATTTATAATAATAATAGTTATATATTTTATTTAAAAGGTGCTTTGAGGACACATAATGTCACCTCATAAAAATAAAAATACATTTTAAAGAAAAACAAAATCCAAATTTAAAAAAATAAAGAGATCCTGCAAATGCCTGTTTGAACAGTTCAGCTGTGATTTAAAGACAGACTGCATGTCATAGGGTCATCCATAAACTGGATGTCATAAAGTTCCTTCCACATGAACCAGAAAGAAACTGAATGTGGCTCAGACATTTCAGTATTTCAGAAACTGCAAATCTATAAGTTTTTTTTTTTTTTTCACCAATAACTACTGCAAAACACAAAATCCCACAAAGTATTTTAGTCTAGTTTCTAGTACCAACATCTTGAAATAAGACAAAGCTAACTTACAAGTAACTTTTCAGCAAAATAGAGGCGCTGATTTTAAGTAAATACCTTAATATTGATTTTAAAAAAGTACTAATTCTACTGACAGATTGTCACTGATAACATGGCAAAACTTAAATAGTCTGTCAGTGAAACCAATACTTTTCTTTACCAATATTAAGGAATTATTGACTTAAAACAAGCTCCTATGTCTTGCTGAAAAGTTTTTCTTATTTCAAGAGTACTAATATATTTTCAGTAGAAACTGGATAAAAGTATGAATTTTGGTAAGAATTTGTTTTTCTGCAGTGTTTCCAGTGAGTAGACCTTAATGGCGTCAGAGGTCAGAGGAGAAAGAACAAAGGTGAAGTTGTCACATAAAAGGCAATTCCGAAGGTCAAAACAACAAATTACAAATTATAGTAAAAATTATAATAATCTGCAATAATAACTATAATTAACATGGTTTCTTCAAACAGAGAAGAATTGGAACGTTATACTTTGTAAGACACACATTTCCACCCTTTTCACTGGTTTCCTGTGACACTTGAGTCGCCACATCCTTACAATCGGAGAAAAATCCTCAACACAAAAGGCTTCAGAACACCTGATGTGAGTTTGGAAGAAGCCCCTTTGTGTCCCTCTCTTTCCTGCACTCATTCCTACATGCAGCTCTCAGCCTTAACATCTATTTGAAGTAGAGAATAGAAAAACGTATTACTAAATGTAATAAGGCTTCTTTGAGAGGCGATGGCAAAGTCCTCACAATGCGCCTGCTGAAAATGTTCAGGTATCTGACTGAAAAGGAGAATAAAAAAAAAAAATCCAGAGAACACCATTCAGAAAACCCAGAGATCAGCTGATCAAAACCACTTTAAGAGATAACGAGGAAGCTCGGCTCCTGTGAAGTTAAGTAAAAAGAGATTAGAGGTGGTTTAACTTTTCTCACAATATGGTAATGCCAGAACTGAGCTTCAGCCCAATTCCACTGCAGATCAGAGGTTTGCAGAAAAAAACAAATAAGGACGGAGCAAATCGATGAGTCTTGAGCTAACGAGCAAAAGTATTCACACCCCTTAAGTTTTCTCACATTGTTTTCAATGAGAAACTTCAATGTATTTAATGAGGATTTTATTTGGCAGCCCTACAGTAAAGCGGAAGGAGCTTTCAAAATGTTCAACCACTTTTACTCTGATACCCTAATTAAATATAGTTGTTTTATGTTGTCTGAAGCTCTGGATGAAATGAAGAGCACTGAATGAACTCCATTGAAAACCTCCTGGTTCTTCCACCAAATATTGAATTCTGAACTCTTCCTGAGTTAAAATATTAATATTGCTGTTTCTAAATTAATATGAACTTGTTTTCTTTGCGTTATTTGAGGTCTGACAGCAATGCATCTCTTTTGTTATTCTGACCATTTCTCATTTTCTGCAAATAAATACTAAATTTTGCTTGGAATGTTGGAGACATGTTGTCAGTAGTTTATAGAATAAATGAACAATGTTCATTTTACTCAAACATATACCTGTAAAAAGTAACAACTGATCATGTTAAGTTTTTTCCAGAGCTGTAGATTTTAATATAAAACTGTCATGCTGCTAATTTGACCAAGTAAAAAAAAGGGTTAAATTAGCAAATTATTAAAAAAAATAAATAAAAAACAATAATAATAAAAACTTATGTCCCCAGGCTCTGATCCATTCTGATTGAGCTTGAGCGAATTTGCAAAGAATGGGCAATAATTAGCTTTTAACTTCAATTTTCAAGACATGAAAGCTATAACTGCACTGAAAGCTGAATTTACAAAATATTAACTCAGAAGTGACTTTGTTTTGGTTTGTTACATAGGTATATTGCCAGATGACAAAAAATACTGTTAATATTTTATAAAGATATAAATGTGGACAGGTCATGCATTTATTTTACTGTAAGATATCATTTCCTCTGCATGCTGTAGCCCTCTGTACGCTAAGCAAGCAAATCCAGTGTTGCAGATGAGATCTATGAGGACTACTGGATAAAGGACACAAAAGATGTTTGTTGGGACTTTTTGTGAACTTCAAGCTAGTTTCTACTCACATGTGGACACAGAGTATTAGCTCAACAAATGATTTGTTGTCCCTAAAGTCTGAGAAAAATGTCAAACGTCTTCAAGTAGCAGACTCTAAATAACCTCAGGCTGCATGTGTTAGAATAACGAGAATATAATGAGAAGGTGTTTATAAATCTTCACTCTCTTTTCAGAGAAATGATGTAGATTACTTTGTTAATTATCAATAATTACTCTTCCTAAATGATTAAATGAATGACTAAATGATTAAAGCAAAACAAACTGTTTCTCAAGTCGATTCAAGCAAACTTCAAAGATTATTCTTTTACAATATTCATGAGTCTTTAAGACCCTCAAAGCCTTTCATGACTGCCAGGCAGAAACGACCCAGGCCAGAAAACCCAGAATTCAAAGCAGCCTGATAGGAAAGGCAGCAGCGTACGTGGAGATGGTGCAGGATTCGTCTTGGCACGTTTAATTCTCCAGAAATGAATGCTAAATAACATCTTTATGCATCAGTGGAGCTGGGAGTGCATCCTCGCTCTTCCCTGGCATGTTGTCTGTTCTTGCCTCATAAAAGTCTTTCTTACAACCAAGGGAGAGCTCTTGACAGTGGGTTTTTTTTCTTTCTCTCTCTCTTTCTGGTACTTCTACAGCATCCTCCGAGCGCCGCAAAGGTTCCAAGTTTAGGTATTTCACGAATCCTCTTTGGTTCTCTCACACCGACTGTCAGAGGCTTCAGAGCGGGTATCCTTGGGAGACAAAAAAAGCAAAGAACTGGTGCAAGTAATCATTTTAGTGTTTCCTCTCTCCCTGATCAATCCTGACTGACTCGTGCTGCTGTCTGAGGAAGAAAACAGGAAGACGAGAGCGGCTCATACACGCTGACAAACGCTTGAGAAGGAATCATTCAGGCCACACTCACCCTCTGCCACTGAAATGTTGCACTGCAGCAATTTTTTCTGGAGAAAACAGCAACAGACTTCTAATGCACATTAGAGGGAAAATCATTGTTTCATATTTGTCTTTTCGCACTTGTCCTCTTAACTTAACCTGAACTTCCTTGACTATATGTCTCAACTTTGGAGGATTCCTGAAAACATTTATTTTTCTTCTATTGCCTGGTTCTTTTTATTGACAGTCTACAAGCTATACATCTTGAATTAAGCATGATTATGCTTCAAGTTATGTCAGATTAATATCACAATATAAAGAAAGACACTATTTTGTTTCCTGTAATTTTTAAGAGAGACTCAAAGAGATCAGAAGGATGTTTTTTTTTTGTATTTTAAAGACTTATTTTTAACAGTTTAACATGTAATTTAACATTATTCAAGTCTGGAAGAATAAAACATGACACAAATGTAAAGCAACACATGAGAATAAAATAAAAATTAACCTATTCTTTCATTGATGTAAAAAAAATGCATTCAAATAAAAATTTCCAAAGTCTCTCCTTTTATAGTTCATTATAAGTATTGCTTTTTCAAGAATGAGCAAAGCAGAGAAAACAATACAAAGACAAAAAAAAACAACAACGAAAAAACAAAAGCAATAGCTTGGTGCAAATTTTAGACGCATTCAAGGGCGAAAAGGTAAAACAAAAAAAATCAATGATGTGAAGAAAAGAAATTTCAACTTTTTATCCCCTGCAAACTTCAGCAGTTTTCAAAGACAGAAAATAAATAAATAAGCCAGACAAAGTCTCTGCTCTGCTCGATCTGTGCTGGGTCAAATATCACGCTTTATATGTATGTTTTTTCTTTTATTGTCTTTGTTTTTTGGAGGGTGTGGGAGTGAGCACTTGTTCCCATCTACGATTGTGATGATATGTTGCTGGTTAAGGTGGAAAAACAGACAATTTGTTTAGCGATATATATTGCTAGCATTTTATCGCCCAGTGTCCTTCAACCACATTCCTTCAGTTTATCGAGACGCTGCTGTCTTTCAGATCTCCCCACAGCATTTTAATCAATTTGAAATCTGGACTTTGACTATACTTTTGCAACACCTTGATTTTTTTTCTGTTGTAGATTTACTGCTGCATCTGAAATCTCTGTCGCGGCTTTTAGCTTTCCTACTTGTGGCCTCACATTTGTCATTAGCAAAGGTTGAAAAACAGACGACTTCATGGTTTGTTCATGACTCCAAGCTCCAAATTATCACGACTCTATCACCATCCATCATGAGATGAAAAAATAAATGAATAAAAAATTAACAGACCAATATAAAGATATAAATCTGAAGAAGAAAAACAGCAGTAAAGCTCCAAAGAAGCAAATGAAATGTTACTGATTGGAAATAAACTTTCTGCTTGAACTTTATTACAAACTGTAAATTAAAACTTTTTTTTTACTGCAAAACTGAATAAACAGATTAAATGTCACAAGTTTAACTTAATTCTTATTTGAACCTGTTATGCAAGAGAAACACAAAAACATGCAGGTGTCACATGACGGCTTTTAAACAGCAGCATTGTGTGTTGGCACAATATCGTGCGTCTCCTGTGATTTCTTGTTCCAGATTTTCCCCGGATTTTAGTTTTCTTCATGTTTTTAGTTTTCTCTTTCAATAAACACGGATTATTCTCACCTGCCTGCCTCCTTTCTGCATTTGGCCTCTCCGCCTCATCATTGCATGACCTTCTGACCTTCAGATTTGCAGTACAGTTCTTCATTACACTTCACAATGCCAGCAAAATGATCCAGTCCCACCATCTTTATCTGCACTCAGCTTCTTCTTCTTCCCATCATGCTGCTTTCACTCAAACTTGGATGATGGCGGTTAAAAATTGGACAGCAGTTTTCACAGCAATTATAGTTTACTTTGTTTCTAACTCTAATGTTCAGATTTAGTTAAGTGCAGCAGCACACTACGTTCAGAAGAAGCTCTGAAACAACGCAGCACAACTTCATCCTTAAAGGTTTCTGATAACACGAGTCTTACAGGAATGTTCCTTATTTTAAGTGATTTTATCTCTCATGCGTAACAAAATGTTTTATATTTCTTATGTGCTCATATATATATAAATATAAGTAAAAGTAAAAAAATAAAAATAAAAAAAAAAGCTATTTCCTGAAACAATTTAAACTAAATTAATTTGTGTCGGTCTTTTCCTGGCCTATACCCGCTTCTGATGATCCTTTAAGCAGAGTTTATTCTGGCCAAAGAGAAATTGAGTGGCAGTCTGACTCTTAGGAGTTTGACTGGTGCATGAACTCTGCTCTGTCAATTACTGAGTTTTAAGCCATTGTTACCCCACAGGGTAACAATGGCAGAAGGTTATACTGTTAATATCACAAACTGAAGGAAACTGACATTAGCGAACAACAAAAAGAGAAAACAACCTGAAATTGTTAAAGTTTCATACATTTATTAATGCTTTTTTATGACATAGTGAAAGTATATCAGCAGCAGTTCAATGTGTTGAGTGTCATACTGGCTTTACCAGTAAAATCCCAACTCCAACTTTGGGAACAAGCACGACAAATCACCTGACCGACAGGTAAAAATATAAAAAACGTAATCTAGTGTCTTAAGTGCTCCCTTTCAAAATTATTAAAAATTGCACAAGAATAAAAGTGATTCTTTGTGCAGAATCATCACAAATTATGTAGATGAACTTTTTGAGTTTCTGGTTGACTCAGGGAAAAAAGCACAAACAAAGATGTGACCTTTAACCTATAGAGATGCCTTTTTACAGGCGATCCTGGACGTCTGTTAATGCAGAGACTTTTTATTCAACTTTTAACATAATTTGTATTTTAAAAAATCAAAAAACAAACAGATTTAAATACATGTCTTTGGTTGATGCCCTTATAGACTGGAAATCACGTAGTTTCGATTCATTTAACAAATAGGTTTGAAAGAAATAAAGTAGATATCCAGTATTTGACCTATCAGATTACTGATCAGAAACAATCAAGGGATTATTGGTTAATCCCAATCCCTGGTAAAATACACTACTTGTGTACCTAAAGTGCTCTTAAGTTTTTTTCAGCTTTCGCTTCCTACCTCACAGATGTAGAAGTATTTTTTATAATAAGCACATTTAGTTGTTCCTTTTGAAGCAGGAGAAAATATACAAGCTTAACTACATTTATAAAACACGGCTGAATCCAGGTAGAGATTTTTTTCTTTTTTTCCAATTTCTCTGCTCCTTTGGGAGAATACACCCAGCAGGAGGTGTGAGGACTTAAAATTATAGCTGAAAACAGGGCTAAAAAAAAAAAATCACCTCCAGCTTTTATTACTGGGAGAATTTGGTGCAGAAATAATGATTTCAGCTGAGATGACTGCTTTGATTTTCCAGCTGTCACTCAAAAAAGAAAAAGAAATATTATTATTGAAAATGAAGAACTGCCACAATCACCACATAATGTGCTTAATCAGAAAAGATTAATTTAGAAAGTGGAGTGTACAGTCTAATTGAAGCAGCGCTTAATTAAATATAATTATAAAGCATGATGAATTGAACTCAGACAGATGGAGGGAATTGGCTATAAAGAGAGCAATGTACAGATTCGGAGATATGTGTAATAACAGCGCCATGCAGGAACCGGTGCCACCTTTTTTAATAGCGCTCTGTTACCCTTGCTCTTTTTTTTTTCCAGCCTTCTCACTGCCATAAATTACTCAGCTAATACCCCAACAGCAGCAGCTAGTGCTGAATCATTCAAAGACCCCAATTAGCAATTAAGGACTTAATGAATAGTGGTCTGTGCAGGGCAATTTTGCTTCCAGCCCAGGGGAGCCTGCTGGAATCTAATCTCTCTTGCAGGACATGAGCAGTAACAACTGCTTATCAGCGTGGAGAACACACAGAAAAGCCTATTGTAAGGACATAATGAGAAGCCAGAGTGTGGCAGCAGTGTTGAAGCAGCTGTTTACCGGGTATCAGGAATCATTTTGCTCTGGATCTAAACAAGGAAATGCGACTGTTAAGACTATTACATCCCATTATCTCAAAAATAGTAAGAGGGGAATGAGATGGGAAAGCTGGACTCCTCAAAATTGAGATAATTTCTTTAAAATTCCTCACTGAGTTTGGAAATATTTCTTAATGACGTTAATTCTGTAAAAATGTAGTTTTCACAGAATTTTTTTCTACAATTTTTCTTCACCTTAAGGTGTCCAGTAGCAAAAAGAAGCCATAATATATACAGACAGAAAACTGCAGCGACCAATACAGTCCAACCATCAATGTTGCCTCTTTCATAATGAAAAATCTGCAAAATGTGTTAACTTCTATATCTATATCAATATATCAATATCTATATCTTGAGACTCTATATCAATTAATTGTCATAGAAATCAATAGAATGATTGATTACTAAAATAATTGTTATTTGCAGTCTGATAGGAGACATATAATTGCAGTACTATTGAGGAACAATGTGATGATAATTCAGCTAAATCTTCCTGACCCTTTTCTAACCATTTCTCTGTTATGGTAGCGTCATTGTACACATCGATATTGCCATAACCATTTTAATTTGATTCATTCTGCAGACCTCCAGCAACTGCACTGTATTTCTGCAATTGTTTTCCACATTACGTAAGTCAAAGGTGACGCAGAATGCAGCAAAATCAGCTACAATGTTTTCGTTACAGTTTGAAGGCGATTCCAAAATGAAATACTAATAGGATTAATTACACGACCCGGGGAAATCTGCAACTACATAAAGACTGAGGGAATAAGCAACCTCTGGGGAAAAAATCAAGACATTTGTGTTGCCAGTTATCTTTCAAGCAACAACTGGGCTTCAGAGCAGAATATCAAAGATTGAATATGCAGGCATACGTGATGCGGTGGGTTGTGCGCTGCCTTATAAATTATTACTGTCACTCTGTCCTTTTATATTACCATTCCACGGTCCTGTAATCATTTACATATTTCTCATACATTTAATGAAGGGACTTTTCTGAACTTAGAGGCCTCTCTTGTGCAGGGGCACAAAAAGCTTCTGTAGGGAAAATACACTCCAATTTCCATCATCTTTATCTCCCCTCCCTCCTGCGCGCTCTCCTTCCCTCTCCCTGCTTGCGGGGGGGAGGGAGGGGGGAAATATATGGAGGCTCTCTGAAGCATGAAGACTGAGGACAGACGATCAGTCGCCTAAAACTATAGCTGCACCATAATCGGATTGGGGCGACCTATAGCCCCGGCCAGCGCCGACGACGGCAGGGAGATAAAACACTGCGTGACCTGCACGGGCGCAGCGGGATGAAGTCATATCTCTGCAAGATGTTTTATCTCGCATTGCACAATAATAGAAAGGCCGGTTATCTTTGAAATCAGAGTGCTTTGACTGCATACCTAAGGTCAGCTTGCAATCTTTTCACAGCATTAGCTCACTGTTTTTTCCAAGGAGGTGACTTTGATACCAGGAGCATCATTACGTTGTTTTTAAAGCAATATTGGGTTCCCAGAAGTTTGACTCCAAAAAAAACTCTTGAATGCACCACACTGTTGACCTCTGAAAGTACTCAAAGTTATATTTCTTTTTCTAATGAAGAAATAGCTGCTCCTACTCTGAGGAATTCACTTAAAATAAATGATTGCTCCCACATCTCCACATCTTTCTATAAAAGAGACTCCCCGCTTTGCTCAAGGGGGTATGAACATGTGCTTTCCCAGATCCCCTGGCATGGACACATTTCTTCATTTCCCTAATTTCCCTTTTTGTGTACCTGCCAAATATAGCCTTTGCCTCGCCATGTTAAACTAACTGGGTCACTGGAGCTGTGATTAATTAGCTGATAATGAAACATGTTTTCTATATGAAACCAGGCTGAGAAGTCTCGGCAATGATAAGCAGTGGGAGCTAAAAGGTCAGAGGTGAAACCAGGTAAATCTGTAGAGAAAAATCTGGGCAATCTGTGGAAAATATGTCAAATGAATTAAAAAATATGCGAGAGGGTGAAATGCTTGTGTGTAAAAATGCAGCCTCTACAGTGTGAGTAAGAAAAACAACATAACAAAGAGCTGATTATAATTTAATTCGAAGAACAATTTGCAATTTAAATGGGAAAATGGGCCCCAGTCTGCTGTTAAATATTACAGGCTTCCTCTGTTTTCAGTTTATTCTATTTAAAAAAAAACGATTTTTGAGGATCAGCGACAGCAGAAAGACTAAAAGCAGCAACACGAAGCGCTAAATAATGTTGATTTTAATGCCTTTAATGAGATTAAGCCAATAAAGACGAACAAAAACTTAAAGGAATGGCAGACAGTTTTTGCTCCAGATGATACATTGGCTTTCTCCTTTCATAAACAACTGAAATAGGCTGTTCAAACTTAATTATCAAGTAATAAATGATCTACTTGTGGAGCTCATTGTGTTTGTTTTTGCTGGAGTTTTTTGAGCTAGAGTAAAGGACAAAGTGCTAAATGAAAAGAAAAAGAAGAGAATTTTGAGGTAACATTTGCTATATAATTTGTTTTTTTTAGAGTTTTAAGCACTAGGAGAACCTCAAGCTCAGTCAGATTAGATCGAAAGTGTCTGTGAACATACATTTTTAAGCTAAATTCTGGACTTTAACTGGGCCGTTTTAACAGTAAACCACTCAAATGTAGTGTAGGGTCGCTGTTTAACTGGAAGCTGGGGTTCAGTACATCACAGTCACTAATGACCTTTTAGAGACCAATTAACGTAACCCCGTTTTTGGACCTTGGGAGGAAGTCGGAGTTCCTGGAGAAAACCCACACATGCACAGGGAGAAACATACCCATGCAGAAACATGCCAGGCCGGGATTTGAACTTATGACCTTCTGGACGCAGCCGTGCACGCTTGGAAAACGAGCGTGCATGGCTGTTGTATTCTCTCACAACAGTACTCTTAGTATCAAAGGGACAATTTTAAGAGTGAGAACAAATCATAGCCGTAGGATCTTCTGTTATTATAATGAACAAATGTGTTTTTTTAGATTTAATAGAACAAAGTGTCGATAATTTTTTACAGCATAAAACAATCTGTTTCTGTAAGAAACAGAAGGTGCATGAAAATAAAAATAAACAAACATCAAGTAACCAAATAGGCAAATAAAGTAGCACAAATAAATTTGCTACAGATAAAAAAATTACGACAAAAAGCGCATTAAAAGATGTATTTTAAAAAATGTTAAAACAAACTGTGAATTATCAAATCAGCAGAAAAACCTCTTCAGGAGAAATGCCTGAAACAAAATTCTAGTTTACATATTCAGCCCTAAATTTAAATGAGTATTTTCAAGGTATGGACCAGCTTACCTGTCTCAAGGTAAATGGAGGTTTTAAAACGATTTTCTGCCATACTGTCCTTGCAGGTTAATGAGATGCCAAAGTAAGAGCCGTGGTGCTGACTGCAGTGTTCAAAGCACCTTTTGGTGTTCACTGCTGGTCAGCTGGCTGAAAGGAGGATACAACTCTTTACCCTTGCTTAAATGAAAGTTGCCCCTGACTCATTGCAAATATTTCTCTCTGCAAAAAACAACAACGCATCACCCACATCTCCTCCTGAGGTAAAGATGATATTAATTAACAGACGGCCATCAATAACTTAAACACTGCTTTTCAATTTTGCAATTTTAAGTCTAGTATCTAAACATGGTTTAGATAATGTAAACATTTTTTATGACTTTCGAGGCAATTGTTTTAATAAAAACAATTGCTTAAAGTTATCCCATTTTGTTGAATTTTCTTGCATAAGAAACATCATTTTGCCATTTTTACTTAAAGTGGTCATATCGTCAGAGTAATTGTTGTTTCAGTGCAGTAGTTCAGCTCCTTCCTATATGAAAGTAATACCAGCATAAAAGGCCATTACAGTTTGCTTTTTATTCCCCAGTGCAGCAGAAGGTGACCTTCTCCACCTCCTCCAGGAGGCCCAGTTGGCTGAAATATGTCATTAGACAACAGCAGCAAAATCTTTTCTTCAGGGAACAACAGTTTGTCTTCCTTGCATTTAAGACTTTAAGATTATAACAACAAGAAGAGTGTTTTGTTTTTAAAGTTTGGCTTCACAAAGAGACGTACAAAAAAACTGTGATGACTTAAAACCTCTGACCTGTGCTTATTGCTGAGGGCTTTGAGTTTTTGTTGTTTTCTGTTAATCGTTTTTTGTTTTTTTTGGACCACTTACCCACCAAGAGGTTACAAAGGGGCACTTATGACGAAACCCACAGGGTGCTAAAATTAGAACAACTCATATTTATTAGGCTAATTACATTCACAGTAGGAGTGGGCCATTAATTATTTTTTAACAGAACATAAAAGCAGCTTTATTGTTTGGTAAAAGCATGTACGCTTGCAGTTTGGATGAGGAATGCAAACTGTCCTGTGCATTGGGATTGTAACCTGCTGATCAAATAATTTATTCCTGTAACCTGCTGATCAAATAATTTATTCCTGATGTCTTTTTGTTATTAAGATGAACTTCCCCAGTAGCAGGACACTTTTACAGATCAGAGGCCATAAAGCAGATATGATCTATCAAGTAAATGTAGCCAAACACAGAATATACTGAGCACAAAGTGTTCGAATTTTACCCAAAAATCATCTACAAATCATATTAATTATTTAAAGTGTTTTCTGCTTTAAACAGTACAGCAGTAAACGGCTAACTTCCAGAAAAAAAACAAGTTGTTTCATATTTAAATTGATGTGTTCACTGTAATAGAAATGTAGCTATACAATTAACTTCAGGACAATATTAATACAGTCATTCATCCAGCCGCCTGTTGAGATTTTTGAGTTGAAAAATGTTTAAAGTTGACAGGAAATTAGAAAATATCCCTTGATAATTATGTGTTGTTGAAAGATTGGAAGATTAGTACCTGCACACCAACTACAAAGACTTAAAAATGCAAACATTTTAAAAAGACTTAAATAAATAAGCAATGCTTAGCCTGGTGGGGAGACAAGTAAAGCCTGGTGGCCCGCCAGGCTTACAATACACTGAGGAAGACCCTGTTAATAGTGAAAGCAATTTACAAACATTTACTTGCAGTACTTTAACACCAAATGAGGTTAAAATACTACAAGTAAATATCTATGTTTTCTCTTATCTCACTGGATGAAAAATAAAATTTAGATTTTTTTAAACTTTTATTAAACTCTGCTTTTAGAAAAGGAATTCAAGCACAAGACTTAGGAGAGTTGTTTTCATCCATCCATCCATTTTCCTTCACCCTTCTCCCTAACGGGGTCGGGAGTTGCTGGTGCCCATCTCCAGCTGCGTTCCAGGCGAGAGGCGGGGTACACCCTGGACAGGTCGCCAGTCTGTCGCAGGGCAACACAGAGACAAACAGGACAAACAACCATGCACACACACACTCACACCTAAGGAGAATTTGGGAAGGCCAATTAACCTGACAGTCATGTTTTTGGACTGTGGGAGGAAGCCGGAGAACCCGGAGAGAACCCACGCATGCACAGGGAGAACATGCAAACTCCGTGCAGAAAGACCCCGGGCCGGGAATCGAACCCAGGACCTTCTTGCTGCAAGGCAACAACGCTACCCACTGCGCCACTGTGCAGCCCGAGTTGTTTTCACTTTTATTTTTTATATTCTGTTCATGAAAAAAAAGCGTAAAATTCCATCCTAATATCATAACATTTTAGGATATTTGGTGTCAGCTCATTAACTATCATATGCTACAATCTGTTTGCTGTTTTTGTGTTTAGTCTCACTTTCTGTGGTTCTCAGAAAATCCTGGTGTTAATTATTTGTAGAATGTGAACTAAAAAGTTTGATTATCCTTTTTGGCATTAATAGCTAAAACGATGAGTTCTTTAGGACATTCTGATCTTTCCCCCAACCAAAAACTTCTTCAAAGAAAGGTGTAGAGGAGAAAACCTCAAGGACTTCCTGTGAAAAATTAAAGCGGATGACAGTGAACCAAGAGAAAGTTCTGGTGTCTTATTATACTCTTTTCCTTTTACCTTAAGTCAGAGTCTGACTCTGTGAATGACATCAAACTCAACTTATCCATGTTCCAGATAAACTCTGTGACCGAGCCAATGAAGAAGAGTGATAAACATTTAAGAGCAGAGCTGCAGTATTGCGAATATGTCGTAATTGTAATATTAGTGTGAGTAATATTCATATTGCAAAGGACTGAGTGTAATAATTGTACATCCCAAGTGTTATGAACTTGCATGCCACGTTTTAATTTAACATTTTAATGTTACATTTGGCCAGTTGGACAGAGACTCACGACAAGAGACGATCAAATGACACAAGTTCATCAGAGTGATGAGAAAGAGAGGAAAGATGAAAATTGCATGTAGTGTAACTCATATAATCCTCTCAATTTTTTACCGTTTTCTGTAATTGTGCAGCCCCGCTTAGGGGAATATATTTCATATTACATGTTTAGTGTGGGAGACTTGCAGTACAGTGGGTGTAATAAGGTACAACTAAGGTTTTATAAGGAGAGGAGACGTTTTATATTGTGACAGCAAGGTCGGAGAGAAACTTCCAACTTTCGCACTTTCTCATGACTTAATTGGCTCGTCTGTTTATTTATTCAACCTAAATTTTGAGGTTTTTCTTTGTTTTTTAATGTCATAAAACAACCTATTAAAATAATCAAACCTTTTTCACTACTTTACAGACATATTTATGTATCTTATTACAATACTAAATATTGATCCTGAAATGAGATGAAAAACAATGCAAAGTTATCAACATATTTTACAAATGAAGATCTAAAAAGTGTGGTGTAAATTTGAACTCAATCCCATGAGTCAATATTTTTGCAGCTCTACATTGTGTTGCAAGTGTTTTGAGGAGTGACTTTATTAGCTTTCTACATTTACAGTGTGAAATTCTCACCTGATTCTTTTCGAAAACAGCTCAAGAGCAGTTATTTTGGATGGAGAGTATTGAAATTTCCAATTCTCAACTAAAACATAGACTTTGGTCCATTCAAACAAGTGAGTATGTTTCATTGTGTCTCTGACTTCGTATAGCAGAAAAAGTTTAATTTTGGTCTCATGTGACCAGATCACTGTCTGCTGCATGTTTGTTATAGATTTTGGCATTTGTATTTCTGAAAGCTGACAGGCTGAATGAAAAAAAAAAAAAGATTTCTGTTAAACCTTTTTGCATTAAAGTGACTGCAGATCAGACCTCCATTAAGCTTTTCTTTAGAAAACTCAGTCCAAACTGAAATTATATAAAAAATTGAAAGGAAATGCGTTGTTTCTGAAAACATCTAAATCCTTTTTCACTTCTGCTCCACTGCAATAGTTTTAAAACAATTAATTATTTAATTTCATCAGCGCTCCGTTTTCCCATGTTTCCCAGTATTTCACAACCTTAAAACTTTCATTAAGGTGCTAAGTCTTAAATGCTTACTTGGAAAAAGCTCCACTAATTGGTCGCACGTGGGCGTTGCTTCTACACGCTTCCTGTCAGATTTAGGATTTTGAGTCTTGAAAAGAAAATAAACTCCAGCATTCGTAAACCCTGCTTGAACTCATCCTGGATGAGTATTGTCATTCTGCTTCTTATCTTGGGTGAGACCTCATCCCAGCTTTTGTGAATGGGAGGTGGAATAGCTCGGGGAGAGACATGTGCGGCGGCGAGGGCGCGGGGTTAGTGACTATAACCACTCCAGACTTTCAGGCAGGAATCAGCTAGCTCCAGCTGCCAGAGTAATGAAGTGCTGGCAGCTGTCCCTGGTGCTGAAATCAGCCTCCATCTCTTTGAGCAGGGGAATATAAAGCGACTGGGCGCCGAGCTGAGATACCGACACTGCAAGGCAAATGGCACTCAGAACAAAACCCAAGTATCAGATGGATGCATAGGCACATGCACTGGCTTAAACTGCTGTCTCCCAGTAGCAAAACACACAGGCCATGTCCTGAAATGGGTGAAAGTAGGCATTCAGTAGCAGAGGATGTAATAAGAAGCAGAGGGTGTTGCCTCATTGTGTATTAGATCTCATACATGTGTGAAACACCTACACCGGCATCATCTCTCTTTTCTCTTGTCTGAGTCCTTCATCTGTTTTCTCTTTGCTTATCTCTCCCAGGCAGGGACATAAAAGAGACAAGAGGAAGCTGCTCCTCTAATCCGTTCCTTGACCTCTCTGGGGCTGCTCAAAAATGATTTTCGTCTGTATTTGCACCTGCTAAGGGTCAGCGATCAACCTGCGGGTGCAGCAGGACGTGCCTGAACTGGACAGTGACAGATTACTGACTTGGTCTACTGCCGGCTGGATACACTTCCTCCCGCCGTTCCGAGCTCATATAGAGATTCAGTGCATGTGCATTCCAGAGCCAGCCTCCCACTTCATCCCCGGCGAGAGATAAGTATTGTTTGCGTAGCAGCATATTTCATGCTCGGCTTCCCCCACCTGTTTCCTCTGACCTGCAAAGTCTGAAGGCGGGAGAAGCTGTCGAATGTCCCCTGCTCGGGTATCTCTGGAGCGTGATTGAAAAGGTCCTCGTCTCCAGCTGCTTTCAGGAACAAAACTTCTGTCAAGGATTTTAAAGAAGCGATCCCAGTGGTCACTTCAAGGACTTTCTGTCCACAAATTCTAGGACATTTTGTGTGTGTGTGTGTGTTTTATTTTGGGTCGGACGAGGGGTTGTCGCCTGCAGGTTTTATGGGTGAGTTCAGGCACCAAGTGGAGGTCAAGCTATTAATCAAATCCGTCAGCAAAATTTGCATAATGAATTGCTGCAGAATTTGCCTTGAAGATCCCCCTCCCCTGTTGCCATATCAACTGGGGGGTGCAGACTCTTTAAGTGCATCAGTGTTACTTAAAAGACAGGAGCCAGTCAGATTTCCATAGTAGGATGAAAGTGGACAAGAAATCTGTGTTGGGTTGATTAATTAGCTAATCAAGTAGCAATCAAGTAGCAATGTTTGTGTTTTTTTGTATTTTTGAGTGGAAATATTTGAATGAGCAAAATGCTTTTCCCTCAGTTAACTAAGGGAAAAGCAAATTAGTCTTTTTCAGCTAGCTAGACGGCATCATGGAACAACAAGTGGGGGAGGGGCACTCCAAAAATCCAGAGAAAACTTAAAGGTCCTTCTTGAACTTTATTTGGCCTCACATTAAAGGATATTTAATTCATAGGAACTGAGCTGTATAACAGCAGTTTAAATGTTAAATACAGACTTTGAGACCTTGATGAACAATGACACGTAGTTTCTTCACCTTGATTCTGTATACAACTTGGTATATTTCCAAACCACTGAAATTGTTCTACAGGTATTTCTGAAAAGATGATAATAGCCCCCCCTCAGACAGCTGCAGGCATTGTGCAGTAACAGGCAGGGGAGGGGCACTATTACCTCATTCTATGGTTAATAGAGAATGGAACAACCTAGCAAAAGGATTTATACTAAGAATGTCTTGATCATGAGTTTTCCTTTTCTTAATGTCAAGTTATTTACAAGTAACCATCTCATACTGACGTTTATAGCATAAGAGTAAGATCATTATTGATCATGTTTAATAATGAAGAGGAAGTAGGAGCGTCAGAGACTTTCAATATTGATCTTAAATCTTATACGGACACCAAATTAACTGTTACCTGGTAAAAATTCCTACTTTAAATTTTTGATACAGCATTGAGGAACAACTTAAGCAGGTTTGAGACCGTTACTTTCTAAAACTTTGTAATATCTTAATGCCATTTATTGGCCCATGACTACAGTTGAGTTTTTGATCAAGCTATTTCTTAAGGATGTGCTATAATTGTTGTTATATTGTAAGTAGAAAAGCTGAAACAAAGAGAGGATTAAGAAGTGCAAGGCTCCACTTCATGACAATTAAAAAGTAACTAAGATTTTGATTACATTGCACTTTTTAAAAAAGGCATCGGAAATTTCCTAAGTATTGATTTGCTGACTTCCTCATGAGGATAAGCCAAGTTTACGGCATATTTGGAAAATGCTTTCAGGCATGTTTAATAATGATCATCAGAGTTCATGTCAATTTACCCAATATTTATCATTTTATCCCTTCCTATTTACATTTCCTACCTGTAAACAAACAATATCTGTGCCATTTTGTCCCGTCATGTTTACAGTTTTACCACACATACCAAGTCAACTGGAAATAAACATAAATTAAAAAGAAACAAATAATTTATGACCATTTGCGTGCACTTATTCTGCCTGATGCTAAATTAAGCTTTTTCTCTAATTATTTATAAAGTATTAGATAACTAGAAAACTCTGTGAAAATTGTTTGAAAGGTTTTGGATTTTTAATTCAAAATGTCCTATTTTTTGTAAATATAGTTCTAGGTTTGGGCAGGCAGAAGGAAGAGGGATCATATACTTCTTGAGGGTCTTTAGTGTGGAGCAACAAGATGCTGCAGATCTTCTACAAGCCTGTTGTGGTGCATAAAATCTCTTCTACCGCCATACATTTTTTCCTCACACTAACAGAAAAGGCTCATTTTGATTGTTTGGAAACATCCCTTTCCCCCCAAAAAATGCATAAAGCAAAACTCCACTCATAACCTCAATTACGATAATATTGTTTGCTAAGCAGCAGACTGCAGGCTCGGTACCTAGACTAATTAAACAACTAATATCAGCTTGTCCTGTTTTTGGGAGCAGATGAAGAGAAAAACAGCTAAAAGGTTTAATGTTCAGCCCTGCAGTCGCTTGGCAAACACCATGAATTCAGATGAAGTGGAAACTAAAAGGTGATAAATGAAATCCATCACATGTTTAACTGCATGTCGTTGTGTTGTTTATTGACATGTATTTAACATTTTGTGAAGTTTGAAGTTTTATATGAAAAGAAACAAAAAAGAAATTTTCTTTCATTTTTCAACAAGTTCTCTAAAAAAGACACAACACGGAATAAAGATCAAAATGTTTCTAACTATTGAAGGATAAACAACGTAATCCTTCAGCTGTGTTTTTTCTTCAGCGAGAAGATCTGAAACCTCTCGTCAGTCGAGTGCAAATACAGCTCAGTCAAAAAGCAAACAGAAGCACAATGAAAACACCAAAACAAACTCTGGCAAAAGTTAAAATCCTCACCTATTAGAAAAGCAAAATCCTTAAACGTGAAAATCAAAAGAGTCATTTTTGCCACCTGGCACAGGTACAGCCTCCAACAGCAGAGAAACAATTCAAAATCAGATAAAATCGCACCAAAATAAGCCATGATGAGAAAGGTGAGTGAGGGGCAAAAGGCAGAAAATAAGCAAAATGTTGGAATTACATCAACACGTTTTAGGAAGCTGCATTTAAAAAAAAAAAAAAGAAGAAGAAGAAGAAGAAGAGGGAGAACAGAGAAAAATATCAAGAGCGTGTGCGAGCACGTATAGGGCTTATATTTCTCATCGGATGTTGCCGGAGCAGCAACACTCAGCATCCAAGATCTCAATGACTGCATGCAGGGAGCCAGAAAACATTGTTTTTCTCTCTCTCTCTCTCTCTCTCTCTCTCTTAGCCACAGTGTTGGCGAAACACCGAGGCAAGGAAGGAGGAGCAGGACAAAAATTAGGTAAAAATGTGCTTAATAAAAAGGTCAGCGGAAAATGTACTCACCGGGAGGGAGTAAAAGGGTTGAGTTAAAAAGAAACTGGGCGGTGAAGGGCTGCTGGTGTGAGCAGGCGTGTGAGCACCGAGGATCTGCGGCGCTCCGGCTGCGCTCGCGCTCCTCGCTGCCGGTGGCGGAGTCACGTGACTCGGGCTTGGCTCGGAGTTTCTCAGGCAGTCCGAGTCTGGAGAGATGGGGGGACTTCCTCTTCCTCTTCCTTTTCCTCTTCTTCCTCTTCTTCTTCTCTGTTGTCACTCATTAAGCCATTTCCTCTCCAGAGCCCGGGGGGGGGGGGGATTTGGTGACTGTGGAAAGATATTGTTTTGTTCCTAATGTCGCCCCCCAAACCCATCCGAGGTTTTTCTACTTCGCAGTCATAAACTTTAATGCACCTATAATTTGAATGCAACACCACGTCATGCATGCACTAAAAGTGTGGCATGCAAAGGATTCAGTGCAAACAAAGCTTTCACTATTTTTATTTATGAATTAAAAAATAATAATAAAGCCCAACAAATACCTTGATTGAGGTTTGATTTCTAATTATTGGCATCACTCGTCTGCACCCAAAAAGAATGTAAAAATCCTGCTGAAATGTGTCTAAATACTGTTTTATTTTTTTCTAGATATTTAAGTTTTAAGTGTTTAAAGAAATAAAATACTTGTAGGTTTTCTGGCAGGACAAATAAGCAAGAGTTCTGAAGAAATGCAAAATTAATGAAGGAATAACAAACAGCACCTAACAGGCAAAAGTGTGGATAAGTAATTCAGTTTCATTTATTTATTCTTTTTTTTCCCCTACAAGGAAGATTGTGCAGCTCAGTAGATATTTTTTGTTCAATTTTTGCTTCTTCTGCTCTCACTTTTTAAAATAAAACTCACAGTCAATATTTTTAGGTGTAAAACAGACAAGAGATCAATAAATTCTCCAACCATTTTTTATTAAAAGACAAAGGCACAGGTCTTCAGTACATAAATTGTGATGGGAGGTATGTGGAGAGATCATCGGACGCCAGATTAAAAACCCTGAGTTCAGGTATGCAGTTCAAAGTCTCATTAAAGCTCTTATTAAAGTTTGATCATCTTGGAAGTCATTATGGTATTCATTTCAGGCAGTGTGAGGAGAAATTTTATTACTGAATGTAAAGAAGCACATCTTTGATCAGTTGCATCAAAAGTAAGGTCCAGCCGGCCTAATTTAGTCATACCTGAGCGCAGATTGATCACACTCAGGAATAGCTGCTCCTGCAGAGGTGAATGCAAGCAACAAAAAATCATTAGTTTTATCTGCATATGAGAAGTTGTTCTCTAAAGAAGAAGACCAACACAGAAGGCATTTCTTGCCTGTAAAAATGTTTAATCGCCTGACGGTTTTTGTAGTAGCAATCTCAGCAGTGCTGTTAAAAAGTGTCAAATTTTAAAACTATTGATAATAAAAAAGTGTAGTTTCCAAATGATGATTCTGTCTATGAAGCAAAAAGCTATTTAAACTCTCCTGACTCCTAAATAAAAAAGTAATCCCTCAAATCACCTAAAGTATAAAACTAAACTATAAACTATAAACTATAAACTATAGTTTTTAAACCTAATAAAAGACTGAGCAACTTTAATGGCAGCAACAACTGATGAATAGTTTTTCACTTTCCTGTGGAGAATTTTTATTTTTCTTCTTTGCAGGATTGTTTTAACTTTGCCAAATTGGAGGTTTCTGAAGCACGAGTGCTTCAAGTTAAACATCTCAATTAGATTTAAGTCCAGACTTTAAATTTGTTGCTTTGTTTTGTTTTTTGCATCATATTCCTGCTGCACAGACCTGAGTTTCTGCTTCAGGGTTTTGTGATATAGAGTGAAATTCAACATTCACGGCGAGTCGTCCAAGTCCTGAAGAAGCAAAGCAAAGCCTACACCATCACACTGCTACCATTGTAGTGTAAATGTAGGTATGATATTATTTTTCTGCTGGTTTTAGTCCTGATGGACGTTGGCGCAACGTCCAAAAGGTTTTTCTTTTCTGTTCTGTTGCCATCAACTAACATATTATTTTCCTATAAAATGTTTTTAGCAAAATGACATTTTTATTCATTTATTTATTTATTTATTGTTCATATTGGTTATGAAACTCTTAAAACAAATGCCATTTTATCCAGTCTCTCCCTATTGTTGAACAGTGAACACTGAATTTGATTGAGGCCAATGAGGCCAGCGGCGCTTTAGATGTTCCTTTGTTATCTTCTGGATGAATCATCAATATCCAATTAGACTAATTGTGTTTAGCCTAATTGCTCTCATTGTGGTTAACCAGAGTGCCAGGGACCAGAACATGATGTGTTGCTTTAAGATCTTTCATTCTACTTCACGTCGCCAGGCAGGTTCTGTTTAAGTAATATCGTCATTCTGTGATTCTGGCAGTGGTAAAGTCTAGATGTGACTTGATTTGGATAGTTTCTTACCTTTTTAATAAATATCTTCATTTGAAAACTGCTTTTTGCAGTTAGCCAGAGTATCTATCAGTTTATATTCTTAACTTCTTTTTGTGATTTGAAACATTGAAGTATAACAAAAAGGAAAAACAGAGTGGGAACAGAGTTTTATGCTACCAGTAAAAGTCAGTGTTGTTATTTGTCTCAACAGTCTTTAAAGACATGTTAGTGATTGTTAAAGAATGATAAAAGTTTGTTTTATGTGTTACCAGTCATTTCAAATTGAAATGTGTGGTTTTATTTTAAATGTAACCAAAAACAGCATTGCAATCCAGCAACATTAAATGCAGATGTAGGTAGAATCAGAGAGGAACATTTATAAAAAAGACTTATTCTTTTTTATTGGCATCCCCGTAAAGAAACATAAAACATTAAAATATTATTCTTTACTGAAGTATCATAACTCTGCACATTTTACAAAAAAAACTCACCCTTTGCTTTGAGTTGTTTGCTGAAGGACAAAAATCCATCTTAAAGGTTTTGCTTATCTATATTCATGCAGCATTTTACTAAGCTGCTTCAGAAACAAGCGCATGCATTTACTTTCACTCATGCCAAGATTTTATCAACATCCAAAATCCAACAGCCCAAACACATTCCTACACAAAAGTGTCTGATGAAGGATGCTCTTGTGTATCGTGTAAAAATCTATCACATAATTTGTCTCTGTGAGAGCCAAACGCAGATCTTACTGCCTCTGCATGTGCACGCTTCTGCCTATCAGCCCCTTGAGAAGTCATTGATCCACAAAGACCCTTTACTCTCACGACCGACAGACGATTCGGCAACAACAAGGACTTCTGCTCCTCCCTGACAGCATGACCAGTTGCGTTTCCGTCAAGAAGAAGCACAAACCCGGGAGCTGTCAACTTTGCAGAACAAGATCAAATGAAACACGATGACAAAATGGAAAAAAGTTTTTTCTCATTTTCTCTTTTTTCACAGTTTACACTAAAGACGCACCTTTTCATGTCCTGGAGCTGCCTTAATGATCTGGAAAATGCTCAATCAATATTGTGTCTCACCTGAGAGTTGCAGACATTAACCAAGCTTTAAACTCTGTTAGAGAACGGCAGGTGTTGACATCCTCATTGATCATCAATAGTCTCACAAGACCCAATGTGGGCTCACTTGATTAATCCTTAAAGTAGTTTTTAAAGAGGAACTGCAAGGATCTTATTAAGGAATCTTCTTCTGCAGACCAAATGTTTGCCTGGGATTAAGTTACAAATAGTTAAAGCTGCAGGTTTCATCTAAAAAAAACTTATGTGCAGCTACAGTAATCTACAAAAGTATTCACACTCTTTAAACTTTTCCACACTGCTTCAACTACGAACTGTTACAACTACAGACTTTATTGTGTTTAATTGAGATTTGAAGTGATGTCCTAATGTAAAGCATTGCATAAGTATGAACTAGAAGATAAATGATCAAGTGTGGCATGCATTAGCATTAATCTCCCCTTTGTCCGATGCAGATGTTTCCTATGAATAATTCTCACCATCTACAAAGTTACCTGGAAATGATCTCACCTCTGATTCATCCATCACCTACTTGTCTGCATGCATTACTGTGGTAACAACTCTGTTGTCAGTGACTGAAAAGCTGTCGACACAACACTTCAAGTTGAAGTCACAGTGTTACAGGCATGGATAATGTTTACCCAACAAAGTTAACAGAAGAATGAACAATGTCTGGGGCATCGTGTGGCGTGGCGAGAGGGTGGTCGCCTAGGATACGGAGGCTATAATCCTCGATGTGTCTGTCCTGCGTTTGATTCCTGACCTTGAGACTTTGCTGCAGGGTTTACCTTCTTCTCTCTTTGCCCATTTCCTATCTGGTACCTGTCAATAAAGGCCACATGTGCTAATAACTTAAAAAAGAAAGAAACAAACAAAGAAAGAAAGAAAGGAGGAAAGAGAGAAAAATAAAGATGTTTAAAACACTTTGATATTTATATCCCCCATCACTGTATCTACTTTGGATTTCAATGGTGTAAACAATATTATAAGAAGTAATATCACCTGATACCCAAAGTAATAGATTGCCAGAACTTTTAGTGTATAAGTGCAACTACGGCAAAATTTACCAAAATTGTCTGCATGCCATAACTCTGACCCATGCCACGGTATGCAGACTCTCTGTCTATATTTATGAAGATAGACTCACTTCAACCTGGAATAATACCAGCAGGATTGTTATCTAAGACAATTTTCAATTAATAACTATTTGTCTGCTTGAGAATGCACATAGTCTTAGTATAAAGCACCAAACCTTTAGCCAAGAAAGTCATTCAATATGGAAAAAAAAACAACAGGAGATGAAATCATAGCCAAAAAACAAATAAATCATATTAGTCCTCAATGAGCATTTAGTCTTGTCAATCTTGAAAGATTAGGAATAGGACATTGTATTAGGATTGAATCAATAACAATACATATCTCAACAGACACGTAATCAATATTAATAGAAAAAATAGAATGTTCAATAGTTTCACTGAACTCCCATCTAGAGCCGCACAGCATTCTGGGAGATGCAGGCAGAGGTCCAGCTAAGCTAGGCTGGCGGAATCAACTCACTCACTCACTCTTTGGTTACCTAGCAACACACTAATTTGTTTGTTACTTAGCAACGACCTGTTGAGTATCTTCTGCAGCGGTGCGGAGTGACAGGAGAAGATGAGTGCAGCAACTCGAGGAAGATGGATTAAACAGGAAAGATCATGTCACCAGTTTGGCAGATTTTCAGACATTTAAAACAACAAAACGAACCAATGATTATCAATAATGACTGATATGAAACACTTTTATCGTGAGGCTTCTTTCAGCCTCACGTTGTATCATTTTACTATGAAAAAAAAACTAAATGGATATCTGTAATCCAGCTATTTTCTACCTGATCTATTTTATTAGGAGCAGGATTTATTCCAGGATGCCATTAAACATTTTAAAAGGGGAAACAGATTGTTAAAGTTTCATTGATTCAATAAATCCATGCGTCACTTTTTTTATGACCTCAGTCCTGAGGTTCCATGCATGTCAGCAATAACAGCTGAGGCTGATTTCATCCTCCTCCAGTTCTAGAAACAAGTTGTCTCCCTTTCCCAGAACAGCACATTTGAGTGCTCCGAGTAGTCACCACAAAGGAAACTGCTCCCCACTCTCCTCTGCTAAGTGCCACACATGAACCTCAGAGCAAATGCCACTCCTGCACAGTTTGACCAAACGGCTCTGCCTCCCATTCATCTGCCTCCGCCCTCTTCCACCCCATGACGCATGGTAATTCTCTGGCTGGCATCCCAGGCCCTCAGCCGATGGTTCAACAATATCTGGCACGCAGCTCGTCTTCTGCAGCTGATTCGTTGGCTGCCTCTCCCGGTGCTGAGCCATCCTGCACAGGGAAGAGAGGATGGCTGGACAGTTGTTGTTTTTTTTCTCTCTTTCTCTCTTTCTCCAAACACCTGGTAGACTACATTTGTGCCTGGCGTCAGGTTGAGACATGAGTCTGAGCTCTGGCAGAGCTGAGCTGTAATTATAATCGGGGGAAAGTGCATATAATGCAACGTTAATGGCAAAGGGACTGATGGTTCACCCACAATGTCCCCTCTTCAAACACAAATAGTGCATTAGCAGCAGGGATTCTTTCTCCTCACTCTGATTGAAGCTATTAAATACAATTTAGGATATGCAGAAATGGAAGTGGAAGCGGGTGGCTGAGTGATGCATCTTTGTGCATCACATAAGCTTTGTTCTGTTGTAATACAGCCCACATTACTCAGGATTCTTTAGAGGGGAGAAAAGCATTTTAATGGAGTTAAAATTACAGCTCTGAGAGAGAGAAAAAAATGAGTGCTTTCCTCTCTTTTTTTCTCTCTGTTGCTCTGTTTTTGTTATGTTGGACTCACACCTCATTTATGCAGGCTTGCTTTGCATTTGCTGCCATTTCCAACAGAAATTATGATGCATAGAAAGTAATTTAGTTGTCTGCAGAGGGAATCAGGAAGACAACACAGTTTACAACAGAGCAATGATTAAAGAAAAGGTCATTTACTAGTTCAGCTTGTGTGCGTGCGTGTGTGGGTGTGTGTGTGTGTGTGTGTGTGTGTGTGTGTGTGTGTGTGTGTGCGTGTGTGTGTGTGAATTGTGAGTTTCTTTTTCATTTGTATGTCTGCGAGCGAGCATCAGATCATACGTCCCATGCACTTGTCAACGGGCATGTGACTGATGAAGCGTAACCTTTTAATGTGTTTACAGAGTGACATTTCCAAAGATCTGCTGTGTTCTGTGCTGAAACTAAAACCCTTGACATTCTTCAGACTCACATTTCCCCGAGCTGACGGCTCTGTCAGCGCTCATGCCAAGCGAGGCCAGCGTCAACGACATAATTACATCAGTGCCTCATCTCCCCCTGTCAAATCCTGCATTAATATTTGTGCTTGGAAACAAATTGTTCCTCTGCCTTTATGCATGTTTGAACTCTTTTTTCTTTCTCAAAGACTTTGTGGGAAGTTGAAGATTTCGCTTTGAAAAATGAATCAAACTCCTCCAGCTGCATCCTATGAAACCTTAAAAGCAGCATCCATCACTTTTGATACTGACTTATAAATGAGCTCTGAGATCCAAAAGGCTGTGGCTTTAATCCATCTGTTTCATTTGGACTCTGAACATGGTCAACTTGATGCTACGGGTCTCGGTCTCACACTATGAATTGACCCGGAAAGCTCACCAATTCACTTTGAGGTATTATTAATCTGTGCAAAAATATAATTGGTAATGAAATATTAACTGAAGGGAAGTTATCCTATTTAGTGTTTTGCAGCTCAAACCAATTCTGGTTGCAAATGAAATGAAATTGTGATGAAAAAGAAAACCAGTGTAGCCAGTTTAAAGGCAGCAGAAACAGATGCTTGTCTTTGGGAGGATAAAACACTTTTAGGTTAAAGATGAACTTTAAAACCTCCAGTCCTGTAAATAAAAGTTATATAGCTCTGGAAATAATTAAGAAGCCACTTAAAATTATTTATTTTATATTTCTAAATGAATATTTAGTTAATATTCATTTAGAAACAACAATATTAATGTTTTAACTCAGGAAGAATTCAGAAACCAATATTTGGTGGAATAACTGAGGTTTTCAGTGGGATTCAGTGCAGTGGGCTCTTCATTTTTTCTGGATTTGCATGTACTTTCATTTAAACTACACAATGAATAGACCATGTCAGGTATCAGTTATGTAAAAAAAAAAAAAAAGCAACTATGACCTTAATAAATAATATCTACATTTCTGCCATTCATGTGATGCATAGCCTGTGTTATCCAAACAAAAACAAACAAATGTCTGAAATCGTCAAAGCAGTAAAGTTGCATCAACTAAGCTTCACAATTTTATGCATTCTGTCTTCTTGGGGAAGAAAATCTGACAGTTCAGCTGTCCTTTCTAGATTTTCTGCACCTCTCCATCTTTAGCTAAAGTCATAGTTTGCAGAGAAGTTTAAAAAAAATTGTGCAAAGGAATCAATCATGAAAAGCTCAGAAGAAGGAATTATTTAGATAACTACGAAAAGACTAAATACACTCATCAATTTGTCAGTAAAATATGGCAAAAACAGCAATAGGATGCTTCTTCCTCATGGATGAAATAAAACGAAACAGAAATTGTTAGCAATGCTGCTTACAGCCCTTCAGCAACACTGAAGGACCTACAGGTGTCTTTGTCAACTGGCAACAATTTACCCTTTTCTCCACATCTTGCCTGAGGAGTATGCTTGAAAAAAATACGCTTTTTCTTTCAGAGAAAAAGTTTATTCCCAACTAAATTCCCTTAAACACTTGCTTGAGATTGTGTTTCTTTGTTTTGAAACATTGTTGGAGATCATCCTCAAAAGATGATCTACATTATTTACCTGTTTGTCAGATCAGACAGACGCTGCACAAAACAACTTCATTGCATTGTTCCCGGGGGTTTCTGCAGCAAGAAACCCCCTGCTGCAGTTTCTTGCACTGCCAGCAGGGGGAAGTTTTCTTCAGCAACACATAGCCAATCTAAACTGACAGTACAGTTCAATCCTGCCAAACAAAAAACAAAAAAAAAACACACCAATGAAACATTTTATTACCAACTTTAAGAGCTACAGAAAAAAATCCTGTAAATCTAATTCTATGTCATGTCCAGCGAATATTTATTAGTTTAGGTATTTAAACCTTAAAGACTCAACTTTGCAATGAAGTAAAACAAGAATTGTTTGCAGATGTAGAATATAAGATGCCCCTTGGAAAACAAATGCACAATGAATGAGCAGATATTTAAGTGGCCAACAAAAGCAGCTCAGTCAGCTGTCTTCACCAGCGTTCAATCCATACATCACTGTTTACCTTCCCACCTGCCTGTTTGAGGAGCGATGTTGCCCTTGTGTTTCCAACTTGGAAAACATGCTTACTTTCATTTGGGCCCCAGTGCTCGTGTCGATGTAAATCAGGTAGGACTCCCAGGCCAATCAATAAGGACGTGGTAGAGGATTCACTCTGTGCACCTCAGGGACTCATCAGTGACAGGAGTCTATTACTCTGCAGCGGACGTGTGAGCGAAGCCGCTTTGAATTGCAAATGCAGACCTATAGACTTGCCTGCTATGCAAACTGTGTGAAGTGTTAAAGGCCACCTGGGAATAACTGCCAGCTGCACAAAGCAAGGCCCTACTGCGCAGTGACAAAGTTCATATGGAAGAATAAACTCCAAACCTTGCAAATGAATTCAAAACACAATATGGTCTGTGGATCCCGCGCATTTATACTGACTCTTGTTTCAGCGGAAAAACTGTATTTGCAACTTTAAATCCGTTGGGAGCTCATCTCTTTGTAAGACTTCATCCTGAACTTCCGCTCAAGAGTAATGGGTACACTGTGTTATTTTTCCTTCCCTCTCTCCTTCTGTTTTTCAAGTGTTTAAAGTTCAAGCAGAGACACAGTGTGCTCTAACTCTCACTCATTAGATATTATGCTGGCCTGCATGCTGAAGAGCGCTCTAATGCTCCTGATTAATTCAGGTGAGGGAGAAGTTGGATGCCCACGCTCGTTATCCTCCCATGTCCGTTTAGAAGCAGCAGGGGGATTATTAAACCTCCTGGAGGTTTTTGAAATGTTCAAAGGTTGCGGTAACCTTTTACCACATACTCATGAGCACTTGCATTAAGCATTATTAGGAGAAGATTTTTGCTAAATATCCTCAGCAGCAATGCTTGTTTACTGTGAGTACAGGAGAACAAAGTAGCTAAATGAAAGGATAGGTCATGAGTTTGGATGGGTCACAATGTTTTGACACCAAAAATAAAGTGTTTTATGGTTCTACAAGGCCATCTGAAGTGACTTCCAAAACCACAGTAATGTAGGTCAAAGTCCAAATCATGCTTTGTTACATTTGCAAAAATATGAGTTTGGGTTTTTTCCATGAACGCTTTGTGTCTTTTTTAAAAAACATGCAGCCATTTATATGGATTGTATTGCAATGAAATGTTTTCAAAAGTTGTGTTTTAGGAATTGTACAATCCTCTGAAAATGTGCTATTTTATTTTAATAATGTTTTGGTAGGATCTTGTCTTGCAGGCATTTCTTGATTTTCAATAAGGAACAAAAACAGTTAAATAAAACAGCCTTGATAGAAATGAGGATTATTTTCCCGTCAACAGCAGTGTGTGTTTGTGCATGTGGCCTGCATGCGGCCTGCATGCGGCGCTCAGCAGAATGATTAAAGAAAGTGTACTGCTGTGTATGAAAGTGCCGGACCCCATAACGAGCAGTGAAGTGTTTCTCGCAGCAAGTGCGGCCTTCAGACTATTATTTATTTACTTTTTGCTAACATCATTTATTTCAAACCCACACAAAGATTACAAGTGAAACAGTGGGTGTAGCAATACTTCTCATCTTTCTCAACTTTTCCTTTGAATGTTGGAATGCTGCATAAACATTAGACAAAAATACATTTGCCATCTTCAACCTGACTGTCTTCTGTTCTCACCCCCCTCTTCCTGGGACCTAATTTATCTCTCTTAGCTCAAGTCAGGTCATTTAGGTTCATGATGCGTCAGCGGCTGATGATGATTTGTGAGCACCCGGCTGGAGCTTAGTGTCACGCGCTCTCTCATTGTGCGCGACATGTTGGTCCCAGGCCTACAGTGCCGCTCTTGTATTATTAAAGAGGTTCTGTTGAACTGACCTGACGGCGACCCAAAGCAGCGGGAAGTTGATGCAGTGTGACTGAAGCTTTCTCCCTGCAGACCAGATGATACAGGACATGACTGCAGGGTATTAGCCAGAGCACATTATTAATTAATCGTTGTATCTAACTGCTAGCAGAGAAGTGTGTGCAAATGGCTAAACCTGAGAGGAAAAAAAAAAGGCTATTGTTTGCATATATTTTCTTTTTATCAAGAGGCATGTGTTTCCAAGTCTGATTGTTCCTCCAGCTGATTATCAAATGCCAAATGAGCAGAAGAACAAATGCTTTGTGTGTGCCGTGTTCAGCAAGGTAATTTTCTACTCACTCCAGCTTCTCCATAACAAAGAGGCAACCTTGTTAACTTTCCGAGAGCAGCCTCAAGTATGCGCCAGAATCAAGCTACATGAGATGCAGAGAATAATTTAAAAAGCCAGCTTTCACTTAGAGGTGCAGCGCGAACCTCAACAGACATGCCTGCTCTCCCCCAAATAGACTGGTATGCACATGCGAGAATAGCTGTGAGGCAGTGGATGGCCTCACTCTAATGGGAGGACTGTTCTGCTGAGAAGCTGTTACTGTCAAATATGAAAAAGCAGCTGCTGCTTCCTCTTCGTCTCCTCACTGCCATAAAACTTCAAGCATCACTCACAGAATCCTTCGAAAGAGAATTTCCTTCAAGCACGTCCGGCCTTTTCCTCATGATTACCCGGAATATCACTCAGATCCCCTCTGATGAACATCATTCCCAAATAAAAGTGACAAAGGTATATCTTAAGTCCTGATTTTAAAGATTGCTGCAGAGAAAATAATTTACATAGATTTCTGACGTCTTCAACCCGGCAATCTGCTTTTCCTTTACTGCCTTTTCTCTCCAGCATGCTTCCAGTAAAAAAGAAGGAGCCTGGTCTTTTTTTATAAGCCTCAAAAGTCAGCACGGCTCCCTCTTCAACTATATCTGGAGAAATGATTTCCTTCATGGATGGCAGCTGCCTTCAATCTGAACTGAAGAGAACATCAATCGTCATCTTGGTTCTTGATACTGTGTACTTTGTCACTGTTTCCTCAAGACATTTTTCTATGAATCCCACCCTAAAACCCATAAAAAAATGGAGCTTTGACTGCAACGATCGAAAGTCTACAGTATAATACAGAGACAGAGATTTCCAAAGGCAGCGGCTCCGAGGCATGTTCCCAACAGCTTGTTAAACAAAAAGTGAATTCCTCTTTGCACGTGTTAACCTTGACATCTGTGAAGCATCTGTCTCATTCAAGCTGCACGCTGGTCAGATATCTGGTTCAGAGGCAGAGTACGAGAGACGCACATAAACTCCGAGATAAAAAGCTGTGCTGCAGTGATAATGATTAATTTATTTTTGTTATGTCTTTCATACAGTTGCACACCTTTGGATGTCATGAAGCTTTAACATTTTTAAAGAATAAATGCAGCAATCCAGAGAAATGGGAAGAAAAGAGAAAGCTTCAGCATCAGCATGGAGATACATTTGAAAAACTGTAAAGGTTTTTCTCTGCTGGAGAGAAAAGATGGATAGTTTTTATGACTTGTTAGGTCATTCTCACTGGACTCAAAAGAACATTTTTGACCAGATCGGAAACCTTTAAAAACATCATAGGAAGACTGATAGCTCTGCAGAGATAAACTATTTTACTGAAGGAACTGAGCTGAATGCTGAATTGTACAAATTAGAGGAAACATAAGAAGTCAAAAAAATTGGTTGAAATGCTGTAAAAGAAGTTGAAAATGTGACTAAAACATTTACATATATTTGAATCCCTGGAGAAGCTTTCGTTAAGTATTGGGTAGTGGTGTTAAGTAATAGATGGGCTTCACTAAACTTTCCCTGTTCAAGGATTATCAATTCTTTAATATTTTTCATGAGGTAAAAAATTTACTGAGATGTTTTTTCTGAAACTTTCCTCAAATTTAGTAGCTCACAAGATTACAGAATCTTCACACAATTTGGGAAAGACAAAAGAAGATGGACTGAAAAACTCAAAATATGAATTAGAGAGCTATAAACTGGCTAAGAGAGTGTTAGTATCTACTCTGAAATGAGAACTGAAAAGTCATTCCTTCAAAAGAGACATAAACACTCAAACTTGTTTACAATTTCACTCAGGGACTTTAATTGTTGAAAATATGACCTGCGGAGTACGGAAACTAACATGTTTTGGTAAAATTAGCATCCTGTTGCGTTAGTGCTTTGCTGTATGCAGATGTGAACCATCCAATCAGAGTGAACCTGAGCTATTTCACTAAACAAACAACGGGTAAAGCAGTTAAAGATATACCCAAAATACTTGAAGCTGTAACTGCATCAAAATTGACTTCTGTTTGTTTTCTTTTACAAATAGTTCCAGTGAAATACATTTGTAACGTGACATGCTGTTCAAGGCATGGACACTTCTGCAGAGCACTGTACTACCAATGATTCCTCTCTTACCTCCAAAATTATCGAGTATATGCGACAGCTTTTTCTTGCATTTCTGTCAAATATATAATAAAAAAAAAAAAAAGATGCCTGAATGAGAAAAAAACCTCTTTCTATGTAGGTTTAAGGGCAGCGACAAAGACCTATTATAACCTTATGTCCTTTTGCTCCTGCTTTGTGACGTTAGCAGCATATTTACTGAAGGTCAGGCGTTTGCTTCAGCAGACTGGAAGAGAAAGCAGGATGACACATTCTTTGTCTGTGAAAGCAACACACTATCAGCTTTGTGAAGGAAGGATAACTGGCCAAGTCATCCAGACTTGCCTTCCACATCTCTATGGCAGTAGCCTTGCAGGAACAGACTCCCGGTGCGTCTCATTCTCTGGGAGCTGGATGACTTATTCAGTTCCCCCCTGAGCTACCCGCATGCTTTATCTTTTGTTCTTCGCTGACGAGAGGCATAATGTAATATATTCTTGAATGGCAGCATACATTATGCACAGTTCTAGGATTTTCCATTTTGTTCTTTCACAAAAGGGGTTCTGATGTATTTGTAAAAAGAATGAAAATGAAAATAATGAGTGTTCTTGTTTCTTAATGAAAAGTTTATCTGCGTGTTTTTGTTTTTGAAAATCTTCCACAAAAAAAAAAAAAAAAAATACAAAAAATGCAACTGTTTGAAAAATCTCATGCTGGAGTTATGGAAGTCTTAAACGGACATTGTTGTTTTGCTCGTATTGCCAAGGACAATCCCACATGTTGTCAATGTGATGCAAACAGTCGTGTCTTTATCCAAACTTCCAAAACCTGAAAAATTTATAACTGCTGTACCTACAGTCAAACAATGGTAAAATAAATACATTTTTGAAAAATAATCTCATGTCTCAAAAGAACGTTCTGTACCTCAGAAGTTGTTTGTGGGTTTTATTAACTTTTCTCCTGCTTTTCTTCTGCAGGATTCGTACTGCATGCAGCACGAATCTCACCAAAACACCAATGAAGCATCAATTCACAGCATCTGTGGTTCAAGTTCTGTGGACTGTGTATCTGAACTGCGTAGAAAACTATAGGTAGAACAGATTATAAATAAACTACACCAATATCGACTCCTGTCTGCGAGAGCGAACTTCAAAGTTTCATCTTGGCTTTCTGATGTTGTTTTCTTTAAAACACATACCGGTAATTATCCACCAACTTTGTGCACCTTCAGAGTCCTGGGGAGTTAATAAAGTAAATATTTGCGGATACATAATTTTTTACATTTCCCAAGCACACCATCCCATGATTTAATCTGAAATAAATATGGATCTAGGAATGCACATGGGTTATTCATCAAACTATTTCTGAAGAAAAAAGTTATTCAGTTTTAGTGCTACATCATAAACATTTGGGATTAAAACAATCAGGCCAGACTGACTGCTTTAACTTAATAAAACTCTCCCACCAAAGCGTGAACACTTCCTTTAAGCATATCATTAAACTTTTCTGTGTATTTTTTTTTTTTTACATTCCTATAACAGTTCAAATATATTTGTTTAGAAATATAATTGACAAATGTGTGATGTCATTGCAAATAAATGAATGAATTTGTAACACCATCTCTGAGTCGTTCAGAGCTCAATCCGTGAAGCTTGCTTCCGCTGCACTTCAAGAGTTTAAGATTCAGCAAGTGAAGAGATATTCGTACTCAGAGGAATAATCTTGGCGGCAAATGCTTCAAAGCAAATCCAAACATTGTATATCTGAGTGAATGTGAGTGTGTGTAGTTTTTTCATCCATAATGTGGTCAGTGCCATTCATCTTCAAGGGGCTCCAAGGCCGCTGGGGTCTTTTGAAATGCTTGAAGCTCAAAATGAAAAGGAGAAAAACAAAAAGTTATAAGACGAGTATTAAAAGTCAGACAAAAAGCACACCCAGCTTAAACCAAGCGAGAACTGAACATTTGTTTTCGCAATCTAATTTCAATTTTTCGCCTCTCATAACTATCTCTGGCTTTTGTGCTTATTTTGTGTCTGTAAAGAAGTTCAGCTTCCATTGTTAAAAGTGGGGAAAGTATTGAATAATGAATAAACTGCCAGGCAGAGGAGCACACTGGCAGGATGCGCTTTCAACACAAATAAACATTTGTTTTCAATGTGATAATACAACAGAAATCATTCAACAGACTTGAAAGAGGTGCCCCATATTTTCATAAAGTATTTGAAGTTGCCATGTTATGCTCATCTGTATTATGTTTAAAACTTTAACAGACTGAGTTTGATGTCTTTCGCTGAGGGAATATTCCCTTCAACTACCTCTGAAAACTTTGACAGCCTGCTCTCAATAGACGGAGAATCATTCTTTCTCCACAGTCTTGTTCTCTTAAGTAATGTGGAGAGGTTTCTGCAAAGTCTGACTTATGATAAAATATAACTTTTTCTGTCTTTTTAATGTGAGTTTGCCAGGCAACAAACTCTCTGTTGCTGCCGATGACTCAGTATCTGAAAATCAATGAAGTGGTGATATTCTGCACCAGCTTTGTTTACTGTCTTGTCTGTCTTCTTTGCAGAAAGTGTTATTGCATTTGAAATTGGTTGGTTAAATCTCTGCTTTAAAATGTAGACATAGCAGCTTGAAACCTTTCATATTTTCTCTCAGTCCAACCACAAAGGGCGTGATCGCAAAGTGGAATTAAAAAACTTTTACTAATTCAAATCTGAAAGGTGTGGCTTGTATTTGATGAAGTCACCTGCTGTTTTGTAACGGCCTCACAGGTTTGTTACAGGTTTGTTTTAAGGAGAAAAGTGATGAGAAGTTCCCCTCAGAGTCAAGTTATTGCTCTGGTCAAAATTATGCTGTGGGAAAATGTACCTTCAATCAATCAATCAATCAATCAATCAATCAATCAATCAATCAATCAATCAATTAAATTTATTTGCATGGCATATTTCAGCAACAAGGCAGATCAAAGTGCTTCACATCATAAAAAACCACAAATATATAAAAAATATAATTGTCATGTGCCATTGTTACACATCAAAATATTGATTAATGTTTCATTGATTATGTTTCAAAGGAAATGCTAAACAGGTGAGTTTTTAGTCTAGATTTAAAGGCTCTCAGTGTTTCGGTTGTTTTGCAGTTTTCTGGGAGTTTGTTCCAGATTGTGGTTCATAGAAGCTGGGATAGGGACATGTGTCTCAATCCTGGAGGAAATCCTGTGGAAATCCAGAGGCTGCAAAACATTTAAACACTTAAAACCGTGGTGGAGATTCAGTTTCCAACAATACAGCAGCGTTAATATACAGTCTGATCAAAGAACATTCGTGTATCACAGAGGTCTCGTTAAAGCCCAAAATAAATCCAATTTTGAATCTGTGACAAAAATTTTACATACTCTGTCCATGACATGACTGAGATGGAGACATTTTTTAAAGAAGGATGAGCAACAATTCTAGTATCTAGATCTGAAAAGCTGGTAGATCTATCCCCCCCTGTGATTACAGCGAGGTTGACTTTACAGAGTTCTAACTCAACTGAAGACAAATTCACACTGTGGCTCTCTGATTTTTACAGGCATAAAAAGTCTTTTGTTTTTCCACTTGGATTATTTTTGGTTGCTGGTTGTTATCGCTGATGGTTGTTGGTGCCAATTAATTTGTTTCTTCTGTTCTCATTCTTACATGTTGGTGTTATTTTTAATTAAATTTGATCTTTTTCTGCTCTGTTCAGCTTCTTCTGTGTTCATTTCTTCCTTTATGAGTCACTTTCCTTCAGTTTGCTTTGGATTGGTTTCCTCACTTGTTCAGCTGATTCTTATTGTCTGTTTTCTTTATAGATTAAAATATTTTATACACATAGCTCTTATTGTAGTATTTATTTTATTTTTAATTTACTTATCATAACATGCAGTTGTATTTTTTTATTATTTGTATCGCCTGTTTGCTAATATTTGCTATTTCAATGGAGTAGCTTGTCATCAAATAAGCATCATTATAGTATCTGATTCTGGTACTTGTCATCCCAGTTACCATACATCAAGTTCTCATTGTGTTCCTACTTTAGTTGTATATTTTTGAAATAGATTTTAATTTGGACCACCACTGGGTGTAACTCCATCACAAATCTTAAAAAAAAAATCTGTATTTATCCTTTTGCATCCACTTTGCGATCATCCACTTCTTTGTGTTGATCAACAATATCAAAATCACAAATCAAATACATTACAAATTTTCTAAGTGGCATTAAAACACTTTTGTTTGTGTTTATTTTGAAATTTTCCAACTACTTCCCCCTCCTAAAGTCATGTATATTCCTGCTATACTCAGTGTTTACATGGCCAATTTTAGTTGCCATAGTTAATGTCCAAAACTCTGTTCTTTTTCTGCTAATTTTCATTTGGGGGCTGTGTCTTGATTGAAGGCAATGATCTTCTCCTGCTCCCAGGAGGAGGGTGTTGTGGAGACTTCACCAAGGCCCCGTCAGCAAACACCCAGACCCTGCTGATTCAGGCAGTACAGAAAACTCCCACTGTGTCCTCCAAGGCTAGGACTTAGCACGAAGCCGTGTTTGTATCCAGTCAGCTAAAATCCCTGTCTACGAGTCCCGCAGAAATGCCAGCTGAATTACGAGAGCGGAGCAGCCCTCCCAAAGCTGCCTCTGACTTCTGTCAGGCCAACTCCAGTTTGTTTGTCTGTGCATCTGCTAGCTTCCATCTCCTGGTTTCTGTTTCATTCCCGTCAGCCTTTCTTTAAGTCTCCATCTGTCCGTGTGTGTTTGTCTGGCTGTGTCCCTGGTGTCCAGACCGAATGCATCTGAGTGCAAATACCACACATAAACCTCAGCTTTCCCCCCCCGTTCTCCTCCCGTCCATGCTCTTCTCGGTGTGAGTCAACGCCGCCCAGCAGAAGGCGTCTCCAGGTTTATCCACAGATTCGATTTCTCCTGGCAGGGCCGGCGAGCTGCAACAGATCGATGACAAAGCCTGTCAGTGAAGCTCACCATTAATCAAAGCTAGATTGCCCCTGAAAGCCCATGCACCATGTGGTTAATGAATTAAAGAAGCAGCCAGCCAACATTGATCAGAGCAGCCGACAACCGTCTATATCTTCCTTTTTTATGAGTATTCTTGAGTGGACCAACTGATTGTCGAGAGATTTAATCACTGTCTAGTTGCAATTATGTTGACCTCTTTACTCTGATTTCATTTATATCATTTTTCTTTGCCTCAACACCTGAGGAGCGGAAAAAATTAGATCAAACAGATGCTATCTTTTAAGTTTTATTCTTCATGTTTAAGAAACAGCTTGAAAACATCCATCTTCATCAGTGTTTCAAACACTTCTTTTGCCCTTGGAATACTTTTAAAAGTAAAAGCTTTATGCAGGGGTCTACATGAAGCCTTTGCCACACAGAGACTTCAAATGCTGAACATCAAAGTTGACTTTACGACTCCTGGGTAATACTAGGTATAAATAGTTCAGCAAACATTAGAGCCAAGTTGTCTGTTATCATTTTATTGAACTAGGTACTGTCTTATTGTGTGAAGCATTGTCGGATCTAGTGTAATATTTTTTCCTGTTATAGACGCCCTAAAGTGCTGTCCAAGGTGAAAAATACCAAAAGTAGGTGACAAACAAGTTATAAGTAAAGAAAAATAATAAGTTTAAATATAGGACCGCAATGAGAAATTATTGCAATTTCTCATTGTAGTAAGTTTTTAGTTTTATTTCAGTTATTCGGTTTGCTTCCAAAAATAACCGCTAGGGGGCGACTACCGTATTGGCGGCATAGAGAAGGTCTGGCACACAGAAGAAGAATAAACCTTCCGTTAGATGCTAATGGAAGCTCAAAATCTGCGTCTCATCTTTTCTAAATCACAGGTAAATAAAAATGTATTTTCATCCGTATATATTGGTATCCTTTAAGAGTTGAAATTATTATTGAATCGAGAGTCGACTTGTGTGTAAAATTATGCAGTTTGTAATTAGTATTGTGTCGAAAAACGACATATTTCTCGATGCTAATTATTGGTAATGCTAACGGACTTTTTACGTGTGTGTTGAGCTAGCTTAGTACTAAATTCAATTTTAACTTGTTGTTTTTGCCATTTTTTATGGTTTTCACACAAAGGGAATTCATTTGGTGTTTTTAATTGTAAAATAGACATTTATTTATGGGTTATCATATGATAAAGGCACAAATGGTCAGAGAAAAAGGGACAAAGCATTTAAGTTAAAGCATCAGCTATAAAAATGTATATGGTTTAAAGAATTAAAAGCAATCTGTGAATAGGTTTTGCCATTTGATAAAAGCCATAATGTTAAATGAAGCATGTTAAAATAATTCTCGTTCAGTTTAAAGGAATATCATAGTCATTGGTGATGTACTCAATCTAAGGGGTATCCATTGCAGTTACCTGAAGTACTTGATACCTTAAGTATTGAAGTTTTGTGCTGTATGTTCACTATACAGAAGAAGAAAAACAAAATTACCATATGCTCGCCAAGTTCGTTGGGTAACAGTGGCATGCTTTCTGCTTTTTGCCTCTCAGATTGAACAGAAACTGTTACTAAAATATACTTTTAGGAATTCTTTTCATAGTAAGTACAACATTGGATTTTCTATGTTGAAGCTTGTTTTACAACTTTCTGTGAAAGATCTTAAGTGTGCTGGCTCTTGTTTGTCTCTCCCTCATTACGTAGAAACAGAAAAGAAACTAGTTAGTTGTACCACAAAAAATGACCTTTTTTTTTTCAAATTCTTAAAAAATAAACCACACTTGAGAACCTTGACTCAGAAAGAGAAAGCTCTGCAAGATTTTAGTTTTCATAAAAAGTTGTTTTCCTTTTTCTGTGAAAACCCATAAATTTGTACGCTACGTGGTTTTGTTGTAGTTATAAAACAGAAGCAGCACTTACCAACACAATATAGTCTCAGTGGGTTTTTTTCCTCCTTGCTTGTTTTCTTTATGAGACCTACCGCAGACTTGAAGTGGCAGAAACGCTTGTATGTTGAAAACAATTAGGTTCTTTTTCACACATAGCTGCATATGAGGCTTTTACTGTTAAACAACATAAGAGTCAAAACCAGCACAGGCATATTTTTTATTTAAATAAAGTAGGAGTCATAAATTAACCAGAATTGGACAAATGAAATAATTGCAGACGGTTTTCTCACACATCTGGTTGCTGATTTGAATTAGACGGCAGCATGAAGCACATCTAAATGCAGGAAGTTCATCTATTCAAAAACACACCGAGAGCTGTAGCAGCGCTGACCTCTTAAATGACTCAGTCCTCCTGCTTGTCACAATCATTTTCTCACATGCGGTTGTAGTCTCTCTCACTGCAAAACGTCAGATTTTTCCATCGCCATCTCATGCAAACCGTCTGATTTTTCCATCGCCATCTCACTGCAGAAAACAGAGAACCACAAAACACAATCCCAATGTGCAGAACTAGTGTGGCGGCTCCAACAGACTGCTGAATGCAAGGCCGTGTCAGTTGATAGCCATACTGTACCTTTTCATTTCATTGTCCCCCGTCATTCAAGAAGCAATAGCAGCAAACAAAATAAAATGAAATTCCATTTTACATGCAATCGATCAGACCTATTCAAGTGAAAAAGGAGTTTTTTTTATTTTTTATTCATCTTAAAAAAGGCCACCAACTTCGAACGCTTGCAGCAAAGCCAGCAACACTCTGCTTCAGCTCAGGAGTCCACTTAAAGCAGCACTTCAGGTCTGGTCAGCTGAAAAGTGCATTTGCCTGTGAGTTATTAATAAATATGTCCATTAGGCCGGTCAGGGAACCTCTGAATGAAGGATTGTTTCAGAATATAAATCTCAGGTAAAATGGAGACAGATCAGAAGATGAACTGTTGGTTCTGTGACAGCAAAGCTTCTTTGCAGAACAAAAAGGTAAAAGTTAGCCAATTTTTTTATTTATTTATTTATTTTTGGACATTGAAACCTAGCATGAGCATCAATATCATGTTTGTTTCCAAATTGTGGGCAATTTTATTTTTTTACTGTATTTAGCAATGTTTAATCCGCTATTATGTTGTAATTGGGCAAAAAATCTAAAGTCTACCACCATAACTTTTTTGTTTCTTCCTTAGCGTATCTTTTATTTGGCTCAGAGTTGAACATAGGGGGTGAGATTGATTTTTGTCTAATGCAGTATTTATATTTTCTTTGGTGAAAACTATTCCAGACTAATCTTTTGTTAACAGGTGTTTCTAGAGAAATATTTTCAGAAAATGTCTTTTCTGGCTCACAAATTTATTTATTTTTGCTTGATTTTCTGTTTATTGTAACACCTCTTGATAATGAACCCCGCTTTCATTGAAAATCCTATTGATTTTCCTTGAAAATGTTAAAATTTGAAAGGAAAACGTATGTTTTGAGCAGCTCCCATTAAAAACCAAATCCTCCTTGCCAATGCCAGATAGTTTATTCTGTTAATGACTATTGCTTTATGTTGTTTAGTGATGCTGTAAAACCTACTTGAGCCTTTCAAATATAAGAAAAACACATTTATTAAGGTTTTAAAATATTCTTTAAACCCACCATTAATTTTATTTCTATTCTGTTGTGGCTACAACTTATTAGCTTGTTACTTCCAACCATGATCAGAGCTGGAGAAGTGTTTTGGATGAGAAACAAGAGAAGCAGTCTAATTGATTTCCACTCAAATAGCAATTAGCATTTTTGGAGAAAAATCAGCAGAAGTTCAAATCCAGCTACCCTGCTACAATAAACCAGTCTAAAACACTGCAGAACCATAAAGACTAGGGATGTAACGATACACAAGGACATGCTGAAAATTTTAGGAATTGTTCTTTTGGTTGTACCAAAAGCTTATGTAGAGATAAAAACAAATTACATAATTAATAAACTCTTTCCCTGAGACAACAAGATGAGAAAGTTTAAAAAAAAAATCTTTATTCGTTTTGCTATCTATGTCTCTGAATAACAACAAACAGTTGCAGGGTGTGTTCATGGCAGATGAGTTCATCATTTATTCAGTAATTAACACAAAGCAGACAGCCGTGATAAACCACTAGACTAAATGCGTTCCACTGCGACACACTAAAAGCTGCTTATCTTAATATCATAACGCTTACAATCCAACGCAATTATTCTTCACAGGGGCGTGAAATTGATTCCAAACATTTTCTTTTTCTCCTCCGCACACGGTTTGATCTTTGCTCCCCAGGACGACCTTCAATAAAAATTCAATTTCTCACCTAAAGATATCAGAGTTTCATCTTCAATAATACTATTGTGTGCAGCTCGGATTATTTCTCTCGTATCGCTGAGGAGGCGTTCTGGTGATCCAACCAGCGCTGTGTAAAATGCTTGATTAAAAGAAAGATGTTTACTGATTGAGTTTTTTTTTTTTTTTTTTTATTGAAACAGACGTGAGAATCAGAGTGTGAAGGTGTGCCAGATTTAGTCAAACAAATGGAAGAGAACATAAACTCTGAGATCACCATCTGGTGGAAGCTGCATGAAAACATTAGGTCTCCTGTTCCAAAATGATCTAAAAACAAAAATATAATCACCTAGTGAACGTTGTTTTATTTAAGAAATTATTGAAAACGTCTTTTTTGCCTTCATTTCCAAAATAACGACTCTCAGGTGGAAAGATTATAAGTTTTTCATCGTTTCATTGACAAGGTTTACTCCTCACCTCCAAGACTATTGTCCTCAAAGGAGATTTCTAATGAATGTTCATTAGAACAATGTTCCAACACCAATACCGCGCAGCAATGACTTAAAATTGTTTCAAGCAACACAATTAATTAAGTAATTTCCAAGCACTTTGTCAAACTTATTAATTTTGCAAATAGCTTTCCCAGGACTTTTTTTTTTTTTTTTTTTTTTATTCTATGCCTTTTGTTGCAGGATTTTCTAATATATCTTAATAAATATATTAGGTTATTAAATCCCCATAATTAATGTTTCAGATACTCGCATAGCTTTAACTGCTTCCATTGTGCCAGAGTGTTGGTAAAATTGTGAATAAAATTAGATTTGAGGTTAGATGTCCTGTTTGTTTACCTGAGGAAACCGACTCGTAGGTTTTGTCCTTGAAGACTGTTTATATCATATAAAATTGATAAAGTATGAAAAATGTATTCAAAAAATGTTGCGGGGAAGAAGCAACTAAAAAGCTGAATTGTAAAAATCACAAGCTCAGCTGTAGCTTATAGCTGGAAGACTGCTGCATGACAATGACTGTTTTCATGCCCAATTTTATCATTGGAATTTAGTTTTCAGATGGTGAAACATTCAAAAAGCATGGATTTTGATTCATACTACCTTGCAAAGGCAATTCTCCTAGCAGTTCTTTCATAAAAGCCACACTACTAAAGTGTATGACTAATCTTTACTGCTGTACTCAAATGGGTACACTGGATTTTCTTAAAGGATTTTAAAATCTTTCCAGATATTTTATGTTGGTCTATCACAAAATCCCACTAAGATACATGTATATGTACAGAAGATAATACAACACGTTTAAATGAATTATGTTAGCACTTTTATAACTCATTAGAGGCTATAATATAGTAAATGTACATAAACATTTTGCTTAACTTCACAGATGCAACAATGAGCTATTTTATTAGTTATTTGGAATACAAAATGGTGAAACCCCAATAGGGCGCACCATCTGCTACAGGAATATAATGGCATTATCCACAACAGCTGGCAGTCGCTGCTTTGAAACGACAGTCACTAAATAAACTGTGCAACAGAGTCAAATATGTAAAATATTAGCTCATACCTAAACATTGTCACATTTATGTTTAGGTATGTCACGCTTCTGAATAGATGTTTCTGTGACACGATTGTTTAATTTCAAGACATTAAATCCAAGCATTTTTTTAGTCAATCTTTTTTATTAAGAATGTGATAGAAACTGAAGTGGTGAGGTTTAATGAGTTTTTACGTAACTGAAGACTGAAGAAAACATTAAATACATTGTGGACAATGTACAACATCTTTCCCACTAACACGATTTGACTAATTCTACTGCTCTATTACACATCTATACATACACGTCTTTTCTACAAAGATCCAAACATGAACTGTTTAATGCACAATTTCCTCATAATGCCACTATGCACTGTTTGGCTCAATCTTTGACATATAGTAAAACAACTTGAGACTCCTTTGCAGTTTGAAGCTGAATTGTTTTGGGATTTGTTTTTGAATCTTGCTAAGATGTTAATGATAATATAAAAATGTTCTGCCTTGCAAACTTCATATGAACTTAATTACCGCCTGTCAGACTGCCTAGCTGGGTGGTAAGATTTACTTGTGCTTGCTCAGGACACCCCGGAGGAAGTCTTCAAAGCTTGGGATAGCATATTGGTGGACAACGGCTTCCTTTGCATCATTTTCTTCATCAGCTATTGGCTCATCGGCAGAGGCGGCGGGTTCGGCGTGGCGCAATCTGCAGTTGTAGTCATACTCGGGGTCGCAGTCAGGATCCGGAAGAATAATGCCGTCCTTTCCAGGCATTGGGGCCTCGATGCCGCCAGGTGGCGCAAACTTTGCACATTTAGGATCGTAAGGGTGGCAGAAGGGTTCATCAGAAGCCTCAGAGCCAGACTTGACTGGGCTGCAGTCCTTGTCATAGTGCACATAGCAGTCGTAGCCTTCCTTGGTCTTGCCACGGACGCCAAGCTGGTAGCGGACCTGGTTGATTGTTTGGTTTGTGTGTGTGTTTCAAAACAAATGCAAAGCAGATTCATGACTGAAAGAAATTAAAGCATTATTCAACACCCATTTCATTTTACTACGTATTTTAATAAGTCATATGTTAGCATGACTATAGAGAACTAGTCAAAAAGAAGTAATTCAAACCTAAGAAGAGGACTTTGAGTTCAGACCTGGTGCTCGGGGAGCTGTGGAGGGGGCCTGCGCAGGGCGGCAGCAGCTGCCAGTATGCAGTACGGGTTGGTTCGTGGGTCACAAGTCAGAGGAGCCGCAGGATGTGCATGTTTGGGGGAGTACTCCAGGACGGGTTTGGTGAGGCTAGCAAGCCTTGTGGCGCTCAGAGGGTTGCAGCCCGCATCAAAGAGAGGGTTGCAGTGCTGCTCTGTGGGTGCCTCCCCAGCTGCAAGGGGAGCAGGAGCAGCTTTACTGACACAAAGAGGATCCACTGATGGGTCACAGCTAGAGTACATCAGGTGGTAGAAGCCACTGGGGGCCTTTTGCACCAAAGGGGGCTTGCAGTAAGGGTCCTGGGGGTCGCAATTGAGGGCGGAATAGGATGGAGCCGGACCCAGCACTGGGCGGTACCCAAACGCTGCTCTCAGGTGGTACTGCAGACATTCTACATCTTCAGGCTGGCAGATCCTGAGCAGCTCAGATTGCTGCTCATGGCTCAGGAAAGGCTCCAAGACTGGACCATAATGGTAGTAACCAGTGGGGCTCTTCATGGGCAGCACAGGGGCAAGGATGGGAGCTGGTACCTTAGCTGGAGCCGGTTCAGGAGCCTTAGAGGAAAGGGGGTAGAGACAGTAGGGGTCAAGGTAGGGGTCACACGTCCTGATGGGAGCACCCTTGAAAGGGGCAGGCATAACCACTGCAGCTTTGGGCTTGCTGGTATACTCGGCAATGCATTCTGGGTCCTCGGAATCAGCACAGGTTCTGTATATTTCACTGAGGTGTTTGAGGTAGTGGTTGAAGGTGGGCCCCTCCTCGGACCTGTGTTTGTTTTGCAAATAGGCCAGATACAGACGATCCAGGTCCTCCACCTGAACAACAGGGGCGAAAGCAGCTAAAATTAGCATAAGAATATTTCAAACAATTTACAAGCCACAGACATTTGATTTAAAATAATTAATACATGATCAAAAGCTTAAAAGCCAAAGGCCAATTTTTTTTAGCAAGTTTTGTATTTGAAGCAGGAAATGAGCCTGACTTAAACAACATAAATGTCGTGGACATAAAGCACTGAAAAATATCTAAATATTTAAAGAAGTAAAGGCATATGAATACTTTCATGCAACCAAGATCTGAGCAATAAATCATTCATTGTTGTCATCTGAACTGGAAGAGGAAAAACAGTCCAATGTTCTTACTGCCTGAAATTATTTATTTAATGCAGTCAATGGGGAAAAGGCATTTTAATACAACATTATAATGCAATCTGATGGATTGTTTTCAGAAAAAAAATAAGGAGCTTTGTAATCGTGACTGGGATAAAAATGAATAAATGATTTGAAACATGCTCCACTCACCCCCTCCTGGTTGTGGGTGTCCATAAAGTATTTGTACCATCCCCAGAAGTCAGGCGTACGTTTGAACTGGGGCACAGCTACGACGGGGACATTCCTTCTGTTGCGAACCAGCTTTTTCAAGTTGGTCATGGCCTCTGCTTTCACATTATCAGATACTGCAGCTACTGCAGGGAGAACCAACAAAGAAAATAAACTAGTCTTAGCTCCAACAGTTTGACCTGAAAGTAACTCAAAATCAAGACAATCTATGGGTGCTTGCAGCCAAAACAACTTTGCATAATCTTGTTGAACTTATGTTTTTTTTTTATGTGTCATTTTATAATGTTATAGTCATACTATCTTCATTTAGCTGCTCATATATTTGTGTTTCCATCTAAGATACGACAAACACAGATCGACACTAAACAAAATCAAGTTGAAAGACTCTACAAGCAAGCTTCATTGGCCCATTATTTATACATAATGACTAGGTTTAAGAAATTATTGGTTACATCAACTAAGCGAAGGATCTGTTCTTGGTCAACCCATTTGTTACATTTCAATGTAAATGTTTTGCTTTTATGCTGAAGACGATGTGGTATATTCTTCTACATTTGTACCTTCCCAGGCTACATCAGGTGATGTGTAACTGTTTCTTCTCACTTTAAATTGAATCCTCTATCTGGTTAAACTCTTTTTAGTTAAGTTGAAATACATACAGAATCTAAGAGACAGTCATTTATTTTCTGAAAGTCTCACAGAAACTGGTAAATAAAACTGGAACTTGGCTTGCTCTTTTAGATTACATTTAATGTTCTATTCTGAGGCTGAAATCCATTTCTCTGACAATTTTAGGTTTATACCATAATGCACATTTTATTTCTGTGAAAACATTTTCACAAACTCAGAGCGCTTGACACATTCTGGGGTATTTGGTTTCATCACACGTTAAATCTGTGACTCATCACAATTATATTTTCCAGTTGCGTGTTGTGCTTTGTCTGCAGTATTTTTATTTTTGTTTTCTGCTTTTATATTTCAAACCCAACACACACAGTACAAAAAAGTACAGGAGTTTGTTGTGTTCATTGCCAATGCTTGTCTCTGTCAACACCCTAAAAGCTTGAGTTGTTGAAATGGGAACTGAAACTTGCTTTTTTTCTTTTTTAAACAAAAACAATTAAATCTCATAACATGTCTGAGAAAATGTAGAAAAAAATAGTTTTTTTTAGATATGGAGAAAAATGGTTGAAAGTGCTTTGAGAATTAAATGTTTTTATATTTATATTGGCACACTATTTTAAGTAAGTTAATGATAAAACAGTCTTGTTTATTTCAAACATAACTTTAATTGTTGTGCTGTTAATTCTTTTGAGCATTTTGTGTGTTGTAAATATCATTATTTTACGGCCTTTTCACTTTGTTTACACCAATGGCTCAACAGGTCAAATTGTTCCTATAGTGAAGATCAACTTTTTATGACAAGTTCTTTTTTTAACTAAATCTACTCGCATCTAATCCAATCTTCAAGTAATACTGAAATGAATCTTAAAATATATGAAACCTGAATCCAAACTTTTCATTGCAAACACAAAAAGGACACTAGAATTTAGAATCATCTATTTCTACATTTTTCCAAAACTTTAAAAGAAGTTTATTTTAGCTTTAAATAAAACGGTAAGAACAGCGGCTTCTCATATTGAAGAATATATTTCAGATTAGTTCATGTTAATCTCAAACAAAGACACGTTTGATTGTTGTTCTCATTAAATAACAAAGACAAAGCTCACCAAATGAAAACCTAATTTGAATACAATTACCTATATTATGGCTTCACCTATACTATGCATGAGGTTCATGCATGCTGAGAAGTGAATTTAATGCTTTTTTTCTTATGATACATTTACTAATTGAACATTTTGAAACCCTTGAGTTTTCCATGCCACGTCAGACAAACCCTCACCTTCCTCCTGCTTGTCCTGCCCCACTGGAACGGCCCCCAGAAACTCTGTAAAAACACAAACAGGAGCCACATTAGCAGCAGCAGCAACGTTTGCTAACTCGAAACAGATGTTGGGCTTTCTCTCAACATCAGGGAAAATGCTGAGCTGCTAATAAGCCGGCGGGTGAAGAGCGGCAGGTGCTGGAGCGCTGGCGCCCCGATGCAGGCAGCATCCTGCAAATTAAACACCCCTCCACCTCCTCCACGTCCACTCCTCCATCCAGCCTGAAGCACGTTGCCGCTTAGCTTTGAACTAAAATGGTGGTGTTTATGCCCCCGCTGGAGGCCTCCTCAAAGTTTACCTGTAAAACTACAAAGAGTTGGCCCCCACACAAACCAATTATTCATTCACTGTAAATGTAGCTAGTCTGGGTGTCTTCTGATCTGTTGGGGTTTATGGAGACATTTATGGTGATAAGACAAACAGCCAAGTCAGCTGATTATTATACAATGACCAGTTGTCTGTGGACATTTTTATCTCTAAAAGCTACCGAAAAACACCATCTTGACGAGATATTTTACTTTCCAAAAAAAAGTAAACATATCCTTGTCCAGAAATAAATTTCTCCAATTGCCTCTCAATAGTAAAGTCACTGTAAAGAAACAAAACATATTAAATCACACCAAAAGCAATTTATCAGTTAAATGTAGATATTTTAAATGAGGCACAGGCGTTTTTGTGTTGCTGAAGAAACAATTTCAAACATTGACATCAATGCTCTATTGTTGGAATCAACTATTATGCATTATAACAAGACTAAGTGCATTTTTTCCTATTATCTAAAGAACTTTTAGAAATCTAAAAGATAAAAGAAGAGGCTGAAACCCATTTCTGAAAGTTATCACTACCCTTAGGACTCACCTTTCCTCCATCTTTCATTATTTAATCTTTAAAATATGTCACTGACAAATGGGACACTCATGCCAAGTCATCAGTTTTTTTACTGGTTACATGCACATGTCCATATTCAACATACTTGAATAAAAATCCTGAACCTTAAATCATAAATATCATGTAAACAATTATGAGTTCTTCGTCATATATTATTCATTATGCTTCTTAAACATGAATATAATCCTACTTATTACTATGTCATAAAGTAATTAAAATGTATTTGGATTTTCTTTATATTACCAAAATACTGACAGAAATGGAGAATATTGTAGTTACAAAGTAGCAAATTTTGAGAAGAATGCTAATTTGCCACAATGCTATTACTTAAGGTCTTCTTAGTTATTATTATAGCTTAGCTTTTAATTGTCTGTATCATTTAATAACTTTTTGGTATTTTTCAAAGTAGTTTGTATCCATATTTTACTTAACAGACAAATAGTTGAAAGCTATGATAAATAATAGAAACTAGAAAAAATTACATTTTAAACTTATTTACATCTCACCTGGTAATAAGACAATTGCTAACAGGAGTCCTGAGAGGATGAGTGATGGTCGTGCCATTTTCTGTTTTTGTGCTTCCTGTAGGAACAGACAGGGGAACAATACTCAGAGTTGCCACAGGATCAACATAAGGCAGTGCTATATGTAACACATTACAATGCAACTCGACTTGGATTGATCTTCTCATTTTCTTTCTTTTCTGTGATTTTTTTCCATCTGCCTGCTAGGAATGGAAATCCTTGCTTTCAGAACAAAGTGAAGAGTTTTATTTAACCGGCTGATGCAGAGACAATAGAGAGGATTGAGGACATGCACTAATAGAGCTTTAGAGGGATTATGGAAGATAATCAGAATATCAAATACAGCGACTGAACTCAACAATCAAACCACCAAAAGCTTGTTATGCCATCTTCTGTTGCTGCACAGATGGCTCTTGAATTACAGCTGCTACTCTCATTAAGATGAATAGTTTTACTGTGGCTTGTGAATCTTTTAAGTTTTGCCCTTTTTAAAATTGCAAAAGTTGCCAGCACCCTCTCCAAGAAGACAGAAATAACTACTTACCTGCAAAGGTGCAGTGGATTTGGCCTGCTAGGATCACCACGAGATCCAGCGCGTCTCTCTGGAGGGAGGGGTTGACTCTCCAAGCTGTCTGAACCTTAAAGCTCTCTGCTCCCCCGTATGAGCCGGACAAGCAGGGAAACATTTTTAAGGAGCCTCCTTTGGTCATTAAAAGACACAAAAAGGCATGTCATAAGGCTAAAACACAATGCCAGGCTCTACAGGATTGGCTCCTGTGCTGACAAACATCCAATCAGCAGCGATCCTGTAATTAGAAAAGGTGAACACCTCGATTGTCTTCCTGGACAAGCTGAAGCTCACAATTTGGGGTGATTTTCTAGTTAATTTGACATAATGTTTTCAGATATGTTAAGTTATTAAGCTTAAGTATTTCAGGTATTCTTGGCATGCTTCTATAGATACACAAACAGCAGTAAAAAAGAGAAAATATTGTTTGTACTAGAGATTCTTATTTTTTAACATAGCTGTTTTGCAGAAACTCACAGCAAAGAATAAAAATATTTCTTAAACAACTTCAGTCTTCCATCAGATCTCTGAATAAATGAGAGACAAATATTAAAACACAAGAATATCCAAGTAGTTTTGGCACCACCATGATTGAAACTTTAAAACTTGGTATAATGAGTCTGCAGCTGAATCACTCAATTGTTATACTCTTCTGTGGATTTGAAAGCTATGTAATTCCTTCACAAAGATACAAAAAAAAGTTTTGCACTGATAACGCCTGCTTTGAAAATTTATTTTTTCTGCATGCATCTTTTATATGGCACAACATGAAGGAAGGTTGAGTCGTTAGGCGAAGTACACCTCACACAGGGAGCCAATAAAGGCAACAAACTGCTGCTACAGTAAGAGGCAGCGCCTTCAGGACCAGCATACAAACAGCTCTGCTTGTTGGGTTTACAGTACAATCCTGAAGCCTGGGCTCTGCCACGTAGCCTTCACAGCCTGCAGTCTGTGTTAGAGGAACGTGCGGAGTACCGTGGGAGCAGAGAAACTGATGAAAACAAGCTTGAAAAGATCAAACCATGCAGCCAACCTCTGAGGGTGCAGCAGCTCCTTGAAACATTCAAAGACTGACATTTATTTTTAATTTGTTGCACTTTGTATTTAGGTTTATTTATTTAAAAGGGATTAGATTGACAATTTCAATCCAATTGAAACCAGACATTTACTACATACAAAAATAACACTTCTATGTTTGAGATCAGTTACAATTGAAAATAATAGTTTTCTATTATTATTTGAATTCAGAAGTTTGCATAGCTTTCCCTATTTGGAATTGGTTTTCTTCTGTACATATTTTCCAAAGCATTATGCAGAGCAAGTTGTTCTTTATGCTGAAATTAGTGAACAATACTAAAGCATTTAAAAGCTGAATGATTGGAAGAAGCTTAATGTCTTGTGGTTTTAATTTGAATGTTTTCTTATTGTTTGTAGCTGAAAGGTGGATAGTTGGATGTCAAGAGCTCAAGTTCTGCAAAGGTTACCACTAAATGTAATATATTCATCAACATGCATGCTAGGACTTTCTTCTACAGGCTCTTTTATTTTTATCTGTCTTCCAGAGCTCAAATTTACTATTAACCTCCAGTACACTAACCAATTATTTCATTGATGTACCTTTTTCTTCCAATTTACTGCATTTATTGCTCTTCCAGACAGAGTCTGAATGTGACTTGCATGTCTGAACAGGAATTTTAGTGCAAGGGCACTTCATTAATTATATTTTACCAGCTTTTCTATCTGTAAAATGAATGTCCTAATTTTACAGACATTGTCTGATTTTCATTCATAATAGCATCTGTAATTTCTGCTATTTTTTACTGAGTCAGTGCTGGGTTGGATTTTCAGACAAATGAACAGCCAAGATCAATTTCAATGGTATTTATTTCTTATGGCAATAAAAAATATATATATATATTGCTTTTTCTCTAACAAACATATGTGCCTATTGATGGCAGAATTATTTCTAGTTTTTACATACATTCTACCAGTAACAGAAAAAACATTGAACTTAAATTTAAAATTCAAATTGAAAAACTAAACATTGTCCACCAGTTTCGGCAGCTGTTGCTTATTGATGCCGACCGTCATCTCTGTGGACACGTGTCTCTCAGGAACCGTCTGACTACTGGTGACTCAGCCCTGGCAATTTTCACAGTTTTAAATTAACACAACTGTCACTGAGGGAAACATACTGTTGTGTTCTTTGGCTGAAAGTCAATATCTGCCTGTGCTTGGAAATCAGACAGCGACAGATGTCAGCCAGAAACAACCATGAAAAGTGTAACTCATTGGAGATTAAGGGTAAATAAAACGCAGGTGTTCGGTAGAAGAATAATCCTGTCGTAATCTGATGGTCAAAACAGATTAAGCAGAGTCAAAGAGCATGTAAAAACTCAAGATTTGATTGTGAAAACTAGCAACTTGTAGCCAATCTGAGCTTGTTTTTTCCATTTTGGTCTTTACTAATAAATATTTATTCTAAAAATGTGGGCTTTTCTATGGAGGTTTGTCCAGACAGAGAAGGAATATCCTAAATTAAATTATTTAAATTAGTTTGGCTGTGATTTTCACCCCGAGCAGACTGGAAATCTGCTCGCTAAAATATACAACATATCAAAAAAAATTAGAAGAACAAATATGTTCATTTAGATCTGCTGAATGAAGAGGGACTAAATTTGATTTAATTCACACGTGTGTTTTCGACATAATTGCAGTCAAAAAGGCAGGATTTAGTTGAAAGAGTGCAGAATTCATGGCTCCATTAACTACAATTATTACACAAATTAATTGTTATTGATGTATACATTTCTAATTTAATACATTGTTTCTAATTAATTATAATCATACTGCTCCCACCATGTCTGTCATTCTGATGCAGTTTTTCTAAAATGATATTGACTACAGAAGTAATAGAACATGCAGTTTTTAACGAGTTTTTTTCTCCAAGTTTCTCCCCGTTTCTTACTTAATCCTGAATCAAGAAAACTGACCTCAACGACTGGTTAATTAATTTATACCCATCTAACCAAAACAACAACCTAAAGAGACATCAACTGTGAATACAAAGAACTGAATTAGAACTGAATTGTTGTTTCTCTGCCAAAACCTTTGAGCCTTGACTCAATATCACTCTTTTCTTTGCCTCTTGCTCAGATCTTTGATGTTCTGTTTAGGTTTTTAGATAATCGAGTCAGAAGATTTTGCACTGGTTACTGTGCAACGTAGCTGTTCGGTAATTCATACTAATCTTTTTCATACATCTGTTGGACATTGCTGACAGCTTGGTTTTTAGTTTTGCAGAGCCTGTACAAACCACTTTGAAAATCTTGTTTGCAATTTTATGTTTTCCATAAGCCTCGATTTGCTTACAAAATCTCCCAGAATCGTAATAAAGGTTCATAACCACATAGCTGTGCATGTGACCTTCTGAAAATTTCTCTATCAGATATCCTCACATTTAAATGCCATCTACACACAAAAAAAAACTTATAAAAAATTCATTTCTTCTGGACTGCAGAAACTATTCCACTTCTCTTACGACTTCAGTAGAAATGTCATTTTTTGCCTGGCTGATGTAACCCACAGAAACGCCGTTGTTCTGTTATGTTCTGATTTCGGGTTGAGGTCCACACAACCTCAAGAAAGGTGAGAGCACATTTCTGTTTGTGATGCTCGCCCTGCAGTCCGAGCTTATTGTGTTTAATGAGCATCGCTGCAGCTTTTCCTCAGAGTCGGTGCAGCTTCAACCCGCATTCTGCTAAATCATTACCTAAGCTATACTCATGGGATTTTTTGATGATATTGCAATAGTTGCAGATAAATTTATGTTAAAGGTTTTAGTTGAAAGATACTTAGCTTTAGCTTAAAAATACTTAAAATAGTTTTTTTTAAACATACATAAAAAAGTAAATCATATGATAATATGCAGAGCTGGAGCTTCAACATTAAAGTTTCCCTCTTTCCAGATTTCATAATACCTGCATGTTTTCCAATCATCACAAAAAATTTAATATAAAACTGATAAAATGGTTTTAAATATTAAATTCTTTGTGTCATTAGGTGAAGTTCTGTAAACTTGTAGAATCAAGAACCGAATCAAATGTGAAAATCAAACAGAATGCATGTGGCCATAATTCTCTGATGTAGAAATCATTTAAGCCGTTAGAGAGAACCGTCGATTATTACATGCCATCTGCAGAATTTCCAGGGGTGACAGCACATGGAGTCTGTGTGCAGAATATGTAGCTACAGTATAATTAAACCCTGAACAGGTGTTTCCAAGCACACTAAAACCCTCAATCCAGCCCCAGGAGTAGCAGAAAACACAAGCAGGATACAAGCCCATAATTTTAGCATACTGTATCCCTGGGTTGTTAGGAGTTTCACAACATCTGGAGGAGTTTGGGTTACTTTTAAAAAGAATTCTGAAACATGTGCCACTAACAAAGAAAATTATCTATTATTAGACTGTAAATCACTATTTTGCTGCGCACAAAGTATGTAGAAGGGGGAGGAAAGTGCAGATTTCTGTCATCGTTCTCATGGGGCCTGGATGCGGTCATCTGTGGAAACAACAATGGATTCATTACAACGAGCTCATAAAATAGAAAACAAAGATTTCCAAACGTGGGAAATTATTATACTTGTGTTCGTTTTGAGGTTGCTGGGCCTTAGGGAATGCCCTTCCTGTGGGTGTGACAGTGTATGAGACTAAAGGTTAGCAGGAAAACTAAGAATCTGTATCTACAGTAGCAGAAAATGTGCAACATCCTCGGAGGTTGCAGGTGGTTGACATTTAACTCTTATTATAAACCAGCACCAAGGAAAACTAGTTGCATTTTCTTCCAGTGAATTTAGTGGTATTAGAAATTCACTCCCTGTGTAAAAAAAAAAAAAGAGGTTCTGTTCACAAGTTTGGGACTTATTTTGAAAACCTAATTTAAGTCTTTTTGTTAAATTTCATGTGACTTAAAACAAAATATTTAAGGGTTAATTCCATTCTCAGCAACACATATTAAAACTAAAAATCACATTTTATCAAACATTGGATTTTACACATCACAGCTGAGTTTCATTGCTATGTTACAGTCTTCTCTGGACTCATAATGTTTTTAACCAACTCTTCTGTGAGGAGAAAGTTATACGTCTTTGCAAAGTGCAAAACTGTGCAAGAGTGATTCATCAAGTCTTTACATTCTGTCTGCACAGAGCCAGGCTACTTTGTGTTATTTTAAATTAAAGTAGTCTCGGTCGATGGGCTTTTATGCCTATATATCTATTTTCTTTGAATAGATATATATTCAAGATATATATTGTTTGTGATATGCAGTTGACCTGTATACCAGAAAAGGATTCAAAGTAGAGATGAAAAGAGAAATCAGGGCGTGACGAGCAGAGATGGGCGATAACGGGTTACACACTTGAGTACATTTCTAGGAGCTACTTTTTTCTTTTATTTCAATGAAATTATTTTAAAGTAACACTAATTTCACTTGAATAGCCACCTCAAGTTATTTCACTCACTGAAGACCAAACAGATGTTAACCAAGCAATGCAACAGACACACAGTTTGTTTTCACACTCCTTTGTTTTGTTTATCTCTGAAGTCTGCTGTGCCATTTTAAAAACACTAGTAAAAATTATCACTGCAAGTATTTTTGCACTGTTCTGTGATAGAAATGTATATTATTTACTTTAAATGTTGATTTCTGAAACTCTGATAGTTGAGAACAGAAATGGGCAGAAACTATTTACTCATAGTTCTTTGTGGGAAAAATTTACTTTTAATAGTAGTTTTACCAGATCATGGTTTTACTTGTACATTAGTAGTAGTATTAATGAAGTATTTCTACTCTGACTCTTGTGTTATTATTCCATTAATAAAATACATATTGCCCAACTTTATGTAAAATCATAAAGTTGGGCAATATGTGTGTCAAATATTATTGCCTTAGACCAATTATAAAGAAATGATGAACAAGAGTAGTTGGTAACTCTATTCTGTATATTTGTAGGTTGCGTGTCTAATTTGTGTATGCTCCTTTTTTCTAACATGTTATTTAAAAACAAAACAAAGTTGGACAGAACCAGACAGAAAACAGGATGTTAAGCCTAATTACAGCCTCAAAGGAGACTAAACAGAGACTTCAGTTTGTTTCTTTTGTTTTTGTTACACACATTGTAAAACCAGAGTTGTAGTTGTTTGCTTACAGTTTCTGTCTCATTTATGGGGGCAGAAGGATAATCTAATCTCTTTATATTGACCCATCCAGATCTGAGACATTTTTCAGAAATTAATTAATGTGAAAAGACAGAGCATTTTATTAGCAACAAATCACTATTTCCAGTCTTGCCACATATACTGATGATTTAACACATTAATGTTGGCTTCATCAGAGCATGTGAAAGTGGAATGAGTCGAATCCAGGTTGGTGATTAAGGGTGTTTACACCAGCTCTGTTTGATCCGCTTTAATCAAACTGGACTCGAAAAGTTTGTTTGGGAGGTGTGAATCGAAAAGCAAACTCTTAAAAACGTAACTTAGCTTATGTATGTAGCGCTAGCTAAAGAAATGGATTGTGGCTATTTTTTCCTAAGACAACGGTAGAAGGCATGTCAACAGTGGCACTGACGTTTAGTGAATGTGATGTGTGAGGGATAATGTAGCAGATTTTATTCCATATGTCCAAAAGAGTACTTTTCCATCTTGTCTTTCCACATCCATAAGACGAAAAACAAAGACACAGATGTGTTTAACCAACTCTTCTGTGAGGAAAAGGTTGCACTTTACCAAAGTCTTTAATAATGTACAACACCTAAAATAAAACGTATAAGGCAAAAAAATTTTCAATTCAACGATTAGCTTCTGCTGCAGGAGATGTTTGCTTTTCACACGGGGACAAGAGAAACATTTCTCTCTAGCAAGCGAAATGAACACTGACAGTTTGTCAGATGCAGCCTTCGTGTCACCAATGAAATATTTATGAACCTAATTATCTGCAGTAGAGGACAATATAACAAACAATGAACCCATTGATTAAACTTTTCATTATGCTTACCATGTCTATTGTCAGGATTGTTGCTGATACATTCAACATGAAGAACCACTGCTTCGTTTCCAGAGGCTTAAATACATTATAAAACTCACGAGGAACGGCTTGTAAAGTGGAGTTGAGCTTGGAAGTTTCCTAGGAGGACAGCATAGTTGCTGGTTCACATGAGTTTATTTTCTTTTTATAAATGTTTTTTATTTTTTATTATTTAAGACGTCTTAACCTGTCAAACCACAATCATCTTTTGGATGTTGTGGAACCAGGAAATTAAATGTTTCCAGTATATATGTTTTCCAATGTCCAGATCAATGGACCATGGATCCATGGAACAACAAATATAAAGAGAACAAAGCAAAAAATGTTGTAGCAAAAACTTGGTGTAGATCATTAACAAATATTTCTATTTTGACATGGGTTCCTTGAGGAACCAAGCCAATAAAATGTTTGGACCACGTTTTACATGATTCTTTCTCATAAAACTCCAAAAATATCAAGTTTACTGTTGGGTTTTTTATGGTGCTGGTGTTGTGCATGCACTTTGAAGTAGCTTATTTCCTCTTGTTAGATGCATTTTGTATTTGGATCAGTAATTTAATTGCACAAGTCTAAAGAATACATTTTCAGTTAAAGAAAAGTGATAAAATGTGATTTCAAGGTGAGAAAACTGCCACAAGTTTGTCTTTTATCCTTGTAACAGCTGATGCAATTCATATTTTGGTCAAAATTAATGAATATCAACATTACATACACAAAGATCATTTGTTTCTCTTAAACAAGAGACATAAAATCTCTAATCTGTTTTTCTAGAAACTAGTCTGAGTTTTTGGAGAGGTCTGAATGCAAATTTGAATTCCAAAACTGACTGAAAAACTGAACTCTGATCCGCCTAAAAACCGGTTTCTACTCTAAAACAGTAGAAAACCTGTCTGAATGCAACCGGATCAGAGAGCGTCTCAAAAGCAGGAAGTTGGCTACAGTGCAGGACATTCTGGTCAATATATTGCTCTCTGCTCAGCGGGTTAACGAAGATGTTACCCCGGAGGAGAAGCAGAATATAAATGGTTTGAAGTTGTTCCACAAGTTTTAATCAGCTTATTGTCCCATTGCTGTGGCGCTCTGCAGCTGCTGTAATTTTTAAACCTTTAATAAATGACATAAACTGAACTAATTGCCTCGTTTGTTTAAACATAATCATCAAATAGGATGGAAGAATTTCCTTAGTACTGTCTTGAATCTTGATAGAAACCAAACTGTTCATAGATTAATATCAAGGGAGAAAACTTACAAACATCAGCTTTAATTTAAGCCATGTTTATTGAAATTGGGGAAGAAATAAAGGCGCTGCGATTGTTTTTGTGATTGGAACAGCCTGGTTTGGGGGACAGACTCACCGCGTCGTAATGGCGCCTGCAGGGGCGTCGCTAGCATTAGCAGCTAACAGGCGATGTCCAGACTAATAATGTATTTCAATGAAGAAATTCTACAACCGCTAAAATCTTGACACTGCTCCGTTTTTGTGTATGTTTTGTCAAGCAGAAAGTTGTGTTGGTCTTTTTCAGAGGTTTTGTGTCGATTCCTTCAGTAGTTCGTGGTGCAGCGCCCCCAGAGGCGACAGGGGGCCGGTTTTTAGTTAGTTTTAGTTGTTTGACGCAGTGCAGTGTGAATGCAAACTAAAGTTCTGAAAATGTAACAAATGTTGCAATTTTAGTCCCTAATCGAATCGAGTCTACCAGTCTGTCTGGTCTGAATACACCCTAAATCTGTTTCTTCCAAAAGATTGAATTGATATTTCGGCCAGTAAAACATCAATAGCAAAAGTGCCATTTTAAGATGCTAATAAGCAAAGAGCCTCATGAAGCTTTCGAGAGAGACATGTACAATCCAATAAAGTTATTTTCCACAGTGCTGCTGTAGCCTGGATATTTCATAACATACAGTAAATGAGGCCAAACCGCCAAAGCCATTTGCGGCTGTGACTGAGGAAGATCCGAGGCGCATTATGCACCTGATTGTTCAGATTAATGAACATTTAAAATCTCTTTATGAATAATATGTGGGCCAGAGAGGATTGAGAAGTCGTGTCCATGAGGCAGTAAAATGGCTCACATGTACATCAGAGGGGAATAAACGCTGTCACCTCGAATGAGCCTCGCGCCAAGCACATCCACGTTGGTCCCGCCGAGAGGTCTGCGTTGAATCTGTGTCACACATGGTGTGAAACCGAGGCTGTTTGAAGCGAAGCCTCGGGACAGGGATCACACTCCGGCATGAAACGGGTTTTTATAAAAGAGGGGCGGGAAATGCTGAAGGTTTCAAGGCCAGTAAAGAGATTTCCTGCTGAGGAAACAGAAGAACTCTGACGCCCAGAAGCTAATCACTGAGCGCTAATAGATTCAATCTGCCCTGACTGACAATTCCCCATCCGAACATGACAGACTCCTCCTCAGTTCACTTCGATTCAACCAACTGGAACAGACATCCTGCATTTGAACATTTCTAACAAATATTACATCCTGGAGCGTTGTCGCTGAGTGTAAAGTTTTATCAAACTCTTTCAAAATTTCAGTCCTTGTAGATTTAAATCTAGAACTTACTAAAATGTGATTCTGTGTTCTTGAATCCTTTAAAAATGATCTTTTTCTAACCAAATCTCAGAAGTCTCATTGCACAATGAGAAGCTGATGCAATCAGAACAAAGATTTTGCTTTCTGACCTCCCACGTTCCAGCAGAGACCGGACCGAAGCTTTTCATCCAGCTGCACAGGAATGCTGGATGCACACTGCAAAAATAGACTGAAGTATCAGCCATTTTAAATAATTCAAGTTTGTTGTGGCTGTTACTGACTTGAGAAAAATATGAACTTTCATTTTACTTTTTCATTTCCATGAAACTGCTGTTATGATTAGCGTAGGATTTTCCCCATCCCCCACTTTTATTTGTGACTCCCTGGATACGACATTATTCTCTTCTCAGGTCAAGCACAGGGTAACCTCCAGTATATTGTGTTTTTGCAGCAGAATAACTACTTTCTCTGCAGATGCAAGATTAAAACCCTAAAGACAAAGAGAACTCTCTTCAACAATGTTGAAACTTCTCCTTTTAAACCTTTGAATCTTCAGTTACTCAGATACGTTATCTCTGACTTAAAGATACGTTTTTAAAGTGAATTATGAGTCAATTATATATATGTATATGTGACCATTTTTATATTTGCATATGCTGCTGTTTGATATATCAAAGACTTCAGAGGATGTTTGTCATTTACTGTAAACAAATATTTCCTGTTTAATAGAGATAAACATAGAATCATATTCAATAAGTTAGAATATTATCAAAATATTTATTTTAGTAACTACATACATAATGTAGAAGTTTATAATATTGATATTGACATATTCAGCCAAATTGTATCAATATTGAATCTATAGCAGCATAGAAAGACGAACACTTTAGTTTCAGATTCCAGCTTGAAATTTTGTTTTATTTTCATGTTGTAGTTTTTTAACTCTACCTCCAAACATTGATTTGCTCTCAAATTCTAATATTTTGAGCTTAAGGAAAGGAAAAAGGCATAAAAATCATGTCGACATGTTATTCAAGTATTTTGTACACACCTATAAACTATGTCCAAAAAAATAACTCAAAGAAAAAACTTACAAAAACACCCGAAAGTCAGAAGTTTGAAAGCTTAAATCAAAGGCAGTCTGATGGTGGGCGATTTTGCCAAAGTAATTTCCCATTTCCCTGCTGTTCTGAGAGAGATGAACTTTTGTTGTGATATTTCCCAGCTCTGGAAACAGGTGAGGTGCAGGCGGTTGCTGCCAGCGTGTGTCTCATATATGCAGGAGATTCTGACAGTTTTGGTTTTATTGGTTACAATAAGAGTAAAAATAAAATTTAAAAAAAGTCCACAACTGTACTTCTGTTTTCCTCCTTCCATGTATAATCCCATTTCACATTGGTGGAGTTAGATATCAGGCATGAAAGACGTTTTGTCCCCACAGGGTCCTGGGAAACATCTGTGGAAATCTTTGAGAAGGAAAACTTCAAGAATATTCATTCATTATTCACATCAAACAAATTCTGATCTTTTATGGCTTGTCTTTCTGTTTTTGTTAGTTTGGTTTCTTATTTATGTTTTTTTTTTTTTTGTGAGTAAAACCCCTGAAATATAGATTTGTTTGATAAATAATAAATATATATACTCTAGAATAAAATAATTTCTCCAGGAGAATTTTTTTCTAGAAGGCTGTTGATAACATGTTAGAGACAATTTATATTTATAGTGCTACAGTGTTGATTAATATCCTGTTTTTTCTTTGTTTTGTGACTTTTACTACAAATTATTTGAAAATTTCCATACATATTTTTGGAAATCATTTGTTGGTGTTATTTGTAGCATTTGTTATGTTTAAAGAAATATCTTTAACAAGTTTGACATGTTTGTATTTTTAGGCTTGTGATTAGAATGATTTGTATCTTACCTTTTGTGGAAAAAACTTTTCGTCTGAATGAATATTTGCTTCCCCCAGCCTGTCAGACAGCAAACATGCATCTTACAGGAGCAAAAGGAAAGCCAGTTTGCTCTTTACTGGTAATACAACTAAAAAACACATTTAGAAATCAGCGTTGAAACAACAGACGAGAAGAAAACGCTGCCCCTTTTATTAGACCATCATTAACTCTTCCTGCTGCTAATCTCTGCTCCTGATTCAATCAGTATACAGCTTGTTATTCTGTGCAGCAGCTCCTAATGAACTTTCTGCAATTTGGCTCCTGATTAACACCTAAATTATCTGATGAACTACTTTATAATCAGGAATCATCAACCACAGATTTATCCATCCAGGACTTTTTTTTTTCTTCTTTTTTTCTCCTACAGTTAATTATTTTCAGAGGAGCTGGTGTTACCTTTTGAAACCATGGTTGATTTACTTTTTAATTCACAATTATGCACTACCGACTGTTAATCTATAATGTAAAATGTATTGAAGCTTAAACATTCCAGTTTTTATGAACTTATTGCAACATTTTTGTCCTGGTATCTGTTTGCTTTAGCAGCCCGACATTGTTTGAGGATTTCTTGTCTTTGCAGTATTTAAGCTCCTCTTTGCATGTCTGCAGAGTTTACATTCTCTATGGGGGTAAGTGCCACGTCTGAGCTGTGGACCCCATGATCCAGGCTTTACTCCCACTCAGCTCACTGTGGAAAGCCCACAGAGCTGTTCAGACTGAGTCATAGTGAGTAAGCGTGATCTGTAAGTTTCATCTAATTAAATCTACAGTTTCATGTATAATTGTGTGCCTCTACGAAGCCTCTGGAGGTTGAGTTATTGTGTTGTTATTGAAGGGAAATATGGATGTTTATGCCGGTGTGTGTATGTGTGTGTGTGAGAACACTCTGCACACCGCTGCTGAAAAATCACCGCCATGCATCCTGGAGAGCATCATTCATCGCAGCTCTTCGCCACCTGCGTGGCCTCTGACAGCTCCCCCTCCTTATTATGCTGAACAATGAAAACTGCCACAATATAGCAGAAATTTATGCAAACATAAAGCGAAAAACAACTGTGTCTGTTTTGTTTGTGCAAACTAGAGGGCAAAAAGTGTGAGACAGGTGCACGAGTCACTGCACTGAAGAAAAATGCTGCATTTTAGTCATATATAATCTTTTCCAATCTAAGCAAAAATCTGTAAATGTAAATCAATAAGTAAACTTCATCTATTAAACTTGCAAATATATTATTTCTTTTTAATTTTCTCATTGATTTGGTGTCAATCTTTCTCAAAAGTGCAGTGCTTGAGTGTTGTAAAAACACTTTACTTTGTCTGCAAGCTCAGGTACAGAAAAACTCAAAATCCCTGCACATTTTGTTTTTAAATCATTTAAACCATATTTTAAATGACTTTCATTCAAACAAAAATGTTTATTTATGGTGCCTTTATGTCTCACAAGAAAATAAAATGATGTAAAAAGAGCATCAGTTAAAGAAAGAAAACATATTTACTTTATTTCCAGTAAGACTGTTGATTAAAGTTTAAAAAATTAAACCAACATCTGCAAGAGGTGTGAATAATCTTGACCTTTACTATAAATTGCTTTTCAATATATAGGCTTTTTTTCTTTTTCTTTTTTTTTTTTTGCTTTAAAGTAAAAGGCCAACAGGAATCTGGCTACAAACAAACAAAAAGTAATTGAAAACGGTTGAAGTAAACGGTTGTGGTCAGCGTGAACTCAATGTTTTAAAAGTAAATAATGAAATAAAATAAAAAATCAGCACAATGTCAATGTTCAACTTGACAGCAAGTTTAATCATTTAATTTCTGAGATTCAATATTTAATAAAATATTAAGTGTTTTGAAACAGAGTTTTTACTTTCAAAACATACAGATTTTTATTGTCTTATGTAAATTGTTTCATTGAAGATTGTTCCAAGTAGCACATTTTACTATTTAGGCATCCATTGATTATATTCTGCAGTTTAATACACATTGCATAAAGGTTTTATATCAGTCATCAAAAACAAATCAATCATCTGGTTGAGGTGAATAATCCCAGAAAAACGCTTCACGTTAATTTGTCAAAAAATCAACAAGGGTCACATGTTTTCCTGACTCTGCTAGGACTAATGAGAACCTTCATGTTTGGAGTTTGAGAGACAAATAGAGAAATCAGTATCATGTGTTTTCACTGAAAAACAAAAAAAACAGCTGTTTCCTTGTAATAAAATGAATCTAGTTCACTGAGGCTTTCCTAATAGATGTCTGATTAGAAAAGGCAAAGTGTTTTTAGCAAATATTTTTCCAGATGAACATAAAGCTTTCAGATAATGTACTTTAATCAGCAAACAGCTGAGATTGCTCTATTCATTACAACTGCAATAAAATATTAAAACTCTTCTCTGTAGAAATAAAGAGTGGGGAGAAAAAAAAAAATCTGCAATCGTTTCTCTTCTTCCTCCACCTGCAACGGCGCCATCTTGTGTTGCTTTTGCGCCGCAGCCTCACAGAGTTTTGTCACATCCCTGCTGCCTGCTGGGGATCATCCGGGTCACGTCGATGTTGTTGGTGGCGAAGGTCTCCCTGGCCTTCTCCACGGTGGCGTCCGGCAGGCTGCGGGTGCGGCCCAGGATCCAGGCGAAGTCCACATGGAAGAGCCTGAGGACGTCCGTGCAGGAGTACACTAGGGCAAAGTTCACGTAGTCAGTGGACAGGATCCAGTAAGGGGAGTAAGGGAGGACTACATTGAATAGACACAGAGAGTAAAAGTCAAAGGTCAGAGCACAAACGAGGTGATCATTGTTACTCCGATGTATTCCCGCTGACCGTAGGAGTAGGTTATTCCCAGTTTAGCTGGATTCTTCGGATCCTCTATCACTCCGGTGCCCACAATTTTCCTCACCTCTCCTTTTCTGACACACACAAACACACACAGAGTTTTTTGCGCAGCGCTAAACGGCGCCAACAAGCACCTCCTGACACATTTCCACAAGGTTCCCTCTCGCAGACTCACAGTATTTCCGAGCTGACCACTCGGATGGAGTTGTCCGTCGTCAGAGTGAAATTGGTCTCGATGCAGCGGCCCTTCTCAAACTGGGCCGGCAGCTTGGCAATTTCAAACCATCTCCCCATGAACTGCGAGGGCCAGGGACACACGGGTTCAGAGGCAATTTAGAGCAACGTGAGAGGAGACTATGAATAAATCTACATACTGTAATGGGTTTACAGAAACATGCGACAGGTTAGCTTTCAGGCCCAGTCTGTATCTGCAGTGGAAAGTCATTAAGTACCCTGTGCTCTCGGGGGGTTTTTTTATCCCTCAAGGACAATATACTAGAGAATATCTTAGTGAGTCTGCACTTAAAGCATCACTTTATGTTCTATTTCAGTTAAATAGTAATTTGTGCCTGCGACAGACTGGCGACCTGTCCAGGGTGAACCCCGCCTCTCGCCCGGAACGCAGCTGGAGATAGGCACCAGCAACTCCCGACCCCGTTAGGGAGAAGGGTGACGGAAAATGGATGGATGGATGGATAGTAATTTGTGCACTGTTTGAGAACGGATTAAATGATACGATGTTGCTTCTTTGTCATAAAATAGAAGAAATGTATGCTTGATTTTGAAATACTGCATATTCATTGTTCAATCTAAATCATCTTATTTAACGTCATTTCAATTCACAACCTTTTACCACAGTGAGATTTTACTTTTAACAATTGTAGATAAATGCCTTCCCAGCATTTTGTAATGTGAAGTTAACTTGTAAAATTTTTAATGCGTAATAATAATAATTTCTCAGTTTTTCTCAAATTTGCACAAATGTTTTAAATTCACTTTTTCAAAAAGGTTTTAAAAATATTAACACCACTAATATTTGCTCTATTGTAAAAAAATTTTTAAAAAGACTTTTGCAATATTTTAATGCTGTTTAATTCTAATGTTTGGTAAGAAAAAGGGAAGAAAAAAAAGCAGCTTAAATTGTGAAAACTTGACTGCTGTTGAAACTTTTTCAATCGGGTCATTCAAAGACATTTTGGACTCATGCTGGGAATCCTCTGTTACCTGTTTAAGGATGAAGGCGGGCTGGACTTCTGGTTCTGGACACGGACCCCAGTGGGGAACCTGAGCCCGAATGACGGGGATTACAAGCACAAAAATCGAAGCCAGAAACACCCTCATGGTAGGACCAGGCTGCAGAAAAGCAACAAAAGCTGCTGTTATTTAAAAATCAATAAATGTTTAAATTAGTCAGAGAAAGTGCATTTATCTTACCGGTTTTGTTCCTCTTTGTGGATCCGTGTTCTCTCCTCAGAGATCTCAGGGTTTGACTCAGAGACGTTGTTCTTCACAAAGTTTTTGCACAACTCTGAAATCAATGAGATTCTTTGTCTTTCTCCAGTTTTATTACCGGCGTAAAGTCGGTCATTACCAAATCAGAGTCATGGGTGATGCTCCGGCTGGAATGTCACAAAGTTATAAGAAGGTTCTCCTGCTTGAGGTGGGCTGCAATGGGAACCTGGGCTTTTTTGTTCTCATTTTTCAGATTTTTCCATTGATTTATCTGCAGTCAGAAGTGTGCATACCCACATTACGTGACCAGGTTTCTGTCAGTAATTCATGTTCAAGGTGAGGTTTATTCAAATTCAAAAATGCTTTATTAATCCCAAAGGGAAATTAAGTGTTGTTGTAACTCATTAATTTAGATTCTTCAAAGAGTTATTGAAGCTCATGACGGCTGCTGGCATTTTCTTCAGCAGTCTGTGCTGCAGTGAAGATGAAAATGCCTCTGACTGAAAATGCTCTGCCTTCCCAAGACAGTTTCATAAAGAGGACGGTCATTTTCAATTCAGCTGAGAAGCTTTTGTGGTAACAAACTTAAGATGCACTTTTTAAAAGTCTTTAAGATTCAAGTTTAACATTTAGTCCTTTTCAGTTCAGTTGTCAAATTGAGTTTATTCACTTCTGCTCATCTACATTTGGCCGAAGATGGTTTGCAGATAGTTTGAGAGAAAATTATCTTACTGTATCAGCCAGGCGAAGGACACAAAGGAATGGCACAACATTATATAAATATAATAGAAAAGATCAGTAGCAACAGTAGAAAAAATGAGGCAACTGTAAAGAGTTTTGTTTGTGGGCCAGAATGTTGAATTTTGGTCTGGTATGATGGGACGAGTTAAATTTAAATGTACGTCACACTTTTCAGATTTCTGTTTTTTTTAATGAAGTTTTAAAAAATGCTGCGTTGTTTTCTTTTCATTTTACAAGTTAACAATAAATCACTATCAATCACAATTTAATACTCTTACTGTTAAACAACAAATGCTTAAGCTTGTGGTGTCAAGACAACATCGTGTGGAAAAGTTCAAGGAATATGAATATTTGAATCCTCTTGCTATTTTTTTGAAAGGAATGGATTTTGCGCAGCAAAGACATACAAGGACAAGGTTAAAAACTTTAAATAATTTCACAGGAAACTTTAGATTCCATAAGAATGAGAAGCCAGAACTTGAGTCGGTAACCTGATGTTTCATTATCTGGTGCTGTTTGATGACATGAATACTCTAAAATAAACACAGTGATTTACATGCAGAAATCTATTAAATACCGTCTGCCTCCAGACAAAGCCTTCCGACAACAAACAAGATTAAACTAAAGAAGAAGAAAAAAAAGATCAAAAGGCTCAATTTCCAGCTAATATATCCAGCTTGTATTTCAGGGAGGAATGACTTGTTAGCTGCAGCCAGACACATCAAAGCCGGTTAAAGCAGCAGCGGCTGCTTTCTGCCAGGATGGAGGCAATGAGCTCAACTGGTCAGAAGATCAAGGACAGCAGCGAGCGCACAGCCAAACGGGCTGCAGGATAATGAGGAAATATCAAAGAGCTGAGAAATGTATTAAAGATGCAGCATGCAAAGGTGGATCCTGAGGAGAGTTTTGGTCTCTTTTAATCTCATCACAGGGTTCTGTATTTGGATTTTCTGTATTCTGTCCCGTGAGGTTTCATAAATTATAAAGCTGCAGGGTTGTTTCAATTATGTTTCAGCAAAACATTCTTATGTTTGAGTCCCTGCATGGAGTTGTTCTCCTGGTGCATGAGTGGGTTCTCTCCAGGTACTCCAGTTTAAGAGTTCAATACGCCAGAAAGCAATTATTCCTTTCCTGCGACCTTCTTCCAGAAGCACACTTAGGGAAACCATCTGGACCTATGATCTTGTGAAGGCAACAATATGTCACTGCAAAGGGGATTTGTTGTTCTGACTTAGAGCACCTACTTCTGAAACAGTTTCTTGCTTGAAATACTAAAATCAGGTTGGGTATTTTGTTGAATTAATCATACAACAGAACATGTTTTACCTTTAGATATGAAAGTTGGCTCTATGTTTTTTGTCCACTAGAGGGCAGCACAGGAGCTTTAATATGCTTGAACAATGTGAAATCAGCGGACCTTTCGGGAAATTAAACAATATCCTCATGTTAAGTTTTCATGACCAGCCACTTGTTTCATTTCTCATCCAAAAAGAAACTTTTCAAAGTTTACAAAAAGACCGAATTTTATCTTCTAGTAATGCATATGCTCACGTGCCAGAGCCTATGCAGCCATATGCTGATGCCCCTGCAGCTGTGCACACATATACAAGCTGTACATTACCACAGAGGGAGGACGGGAAACCCTGAAACTGAGCAGCAACACACGTGGACTAGAGCTTGAGAATGTTTCCTGCTGCTGAGGGATGACTGAGGTCAAAACCTCAAGGACGACCTGTCACCTAAACTGAACCGACTGCTCCAGGAGAAATGTGTTTAAATCTGTAAGACAGTGTGACACGATATGGTGAGTTTATAGTTGAATCAGTAAAGGATTTATGGTTGAACTTTTCCCCTATTCATGAACTATTACTGTTTAATTTATAAAGCACTTCAAAACAGCAACAGCTGCGACAAAGTGATGTACAGATAACATCAATGAACATTAAAAATATGGAAAGGATAAAAGAAAAGAAAGACAATTAAATGAATAGAATCCTAAAACAGTTTTAAAAGAGGACAGTAAAGAGGAGCTTCATATACTATAGTTGCATTTTTAGGAGGATAGCTTGCAAGGCTGCAAACACCGTCTCCTCTGGGTTGTGCAGGAGCTGTAGCATCAGATTTGTTTTTTGCTGCGCATCACAAACAAGATGGCACCATGAGGAAAACACATAATGTGAAAATCAGGAAGTTACAAACTGACTGAATCAAGATAACAAGATGCGTGACCCTGGGGAGCTGAGATGGAAAGGAGGGTTGGGTTCACTTTATGGTTACAACGTACATTGTATGTAATTTTCCACTAGCAAAAAAAGGCTTTTAGGTCTGGATGTTTTTAAGACAGAAGGTCAGATTCAGGTGAATATTAGTCAGTTCAATAAATGTGTTGAGCATACAGCTAGAAGATATAATCATTTACCAGTTTCCTCTTGAAGCCTAACTAAGCAGCATTGATTTTAATCAGAAATATCTGTCTCCCTTTTATCCTAGAATGAAGTTTCTTTCCAGTTTCATCCACAAATCCTCAAAAAATTTAAAAAATTTCATCGACTATTATAGAAACAGTCACATTAATTTCCAGACATAATCCTAATCTAGTGCAATAAGAGCAGAGAAGAGCAGATTAAGATTATTTTGTAGATTTTACAAACAAAACCTGCTATATGCGCTGATTTTATTTTGTTTTCTGAGCAACTCAGACCTGCAAGTTTTTATGTTTTTGTTTTTGGATGAAATGCTTGAAAGTCAAATCGTTTCTGCTAAAGGTTTTATCAACTTTCAGTCATCTGTAAAGTTATTTTAATTTAGACTAAATGAAGTTAAAACTTCATAATTTAGTGGACTGGATATAAACCTTGTCAGGAGAAAGTCTTTTCCATCATTTTCAATAAACCCCCAAAAATTTTAAGATTTTTTTTGGTTATGGATTAATATTTCATTTCATCAACATGCTTTTTTATGCATAATGTCATGTCAGGCAAAACAAATCTTTCCCCTTGTCTGTAAAATGGTTGAAAGTTGAAATATATTTTTACATTAGAGATTTTACTTTTAAAACAAGAGCTATCCTAACTTTATTTCAGATTATGATGCCATCAGGCAGTCAAATTTAGATAAAAAAAAACATTTTCTAAAATGGTTTATATCTAAAACTTTAAGCCTTGCCTTGATAGAAATTACAATTACAGTCAAATGTATGTTTTTCTTAAATAAATGTCTAAAGCTACTCGAGTCCAGATAAGTTCATTATGTAGCAGCCTAAAGATGCAACCAAACTTTGTGCAGGTGAATATCTTTGGTGAGAGTTTGTTTCATTTGAACAGGTGCCAGTTCTCACGTCATCAAACAACAAGGAGGGGCTGAAGACTGGAGACGTTTGGCTAAAATTGTAATCATTTGTCTTTGTATAAATACTATCATCTCAAAATAAAGTATAATTTAGCTTCATTTTCTCAGTACAGTCATCAATATTGAATAATCAAACAGTTCTATCTGATGTGAACTTCTTGGTTTTAACTTCCATATATTTCCACCCAGAAATTGAGTCACACAAACATAATTAAATGAAAAGTATTAACTGAAAATGTATGTTCTTAATATCTATTCAGTTATAATAACTGTCACGTTTTATTCTTAACTCATTGAAGAACTCACTTTAATGAGATTGTGATATGTAATTATTTGATAGTTTGGTGATAAATTCATGTATTATTTGGCAAATACACAAATTCACCATATTCCTTTATTAAAGCTAAGTTAATAAAATAGGAATAATTTTGTTTTTAAGACTCAACAAACATGAGCTGTGTGATTTATTTTTGACAAATTGAGCTATATCTCTTTAAAACTTGATTGATCCGACTCTTTCAAACACCACAGTGAAAATTAAACCTCAGTGAAAGCAGAAATGTCTTAAAACGAGTCTAACTTCGTGGTCAACAGCACAGCTTAGCACTGCTGAGTGTGTGGAAGCTTTGAATGGATCTGCAAACAGCCTTGATAATAACTAATCTGCAAAAATTGTGCCAAAAATCTCTAGGCAAGTATTTGTATTTTCAGATAATTTCATGTTAAATATTTACTGAGGTGACACATTAGCAAAACTCTGTCAATAATAAACCTCCAATAATTACTGCGGCACTTCACAAAAACCATAACAAGAAATGTAGAAGACCAGTGAAACCACATTGTTTGTTTTGGACATCCATCCATCCATCCATCCATTTTCCGTCACCCTTCTCCCTAACGGGGTCGGGAGTTGCCGGTGCCTATCTCCAGCTGCGTTCCGGGCGAGAGGCGGGGTTCACCCTGGACAGGTCGCCAGTCTGTCACAGGGCAACACAGAGACAAACAGGACAAACAACCATGCACACACACACTCACACCTAGGGAGAATTTGGGAAGGCCAATTAACCTGACAGTCATGTTTTTGGACTGTGGGAGGAAGCCGTAGAACCCGGAGAGAACCCACGCATGCACAGGGAGAACATGCAAACTCCGTGCAGAAAGACCCCGGGCCGGGAATCGAACCCAGGACCTTCTTGCTGCAAGGCAACAGCGCTACCCACTGCGCCACTGTGCAGCCCTGTTTGTTTTGGACATAAAAGTTTATCCATTTATGCTCAAACAAAGATTCTGCATCAATAAATACAAACTCCACAATCTCAATCTACTGGTTCATGGCGCTACAGTAATCTGCGTCCTGGTTGGTGACCAGCAGCTTGTCCACACTCACTCCCAGGGAGCGCAGGACGCCGTGCAGCTCCTCCAGCGTCTGGCCGGGCAGAGTGGGCTGCCTGCTCAGGATCCACACGAAGTCGACGTGGAGCACGCTGAGGTCGGTGCAGCTGTAGACCAGAGCGTAGTTGTCGTAGTCTGTGGACAGGACCCAGTAAGGAGCAGGAGGAGAGTCTGGAGGAGCAAAGAGACACAGCAGGCTGTGAGTAAACCTCCACCTGCAGCGGGATTAAACACACAACTAAAACTAGATTCAAATGAGCCTGGAAACTAAACCAGGGTCTGTACCCTCAAAGAAGTAGACCAGCAGCTTGGCGGGCTCAGTGGGGTTTGGCGGTGCCGGTGATTACATCAATGGTCCCTTTTGCACTGAAATGAAATCAAGTCTTATAACAGTGTTTAGAAATGCATCTGATCAGGTGAGAGTGAGTAAATCTCACAGCAGCTCCCTGTTCACGACTCCAACAACTCCAGGACTCTGCAGGCTGTAGGTGGCGGTGCTGCACTGGCCGTTCTGCAACGTGTGGGGCATCCTCTGGATTTCATACCATTTACCAAGATACTGCAAAACAAGCAGACTCACAGTCAGCACAAAGCCACATCCTGCTCTGCTGCTCCATCTGAAGGATTTCTCACCCTGGCAGCATCAAACTGCTGCTGAACAGCAGCGCTGGGGCATCTGCCAGGCATGAAGACCTGAGAGTTGGCCACCATGACGGACAGCAGAGTGAAGGAAAACACCTGGAGGAACTTCATCTTTCTACAAAACCTTAAAAAGTAGAAAAGATTCTGAATTTTACCTAAATTTACACAAAAGGAGAATCGCCAGAGTAAAGTCCAGCAGCAGATCCCAGTTGTTTCCTACCTGTTCTACTGGGTAGCAGTGACGTTCAGCGTCGTGTTGCTGTATTTATAGTGGAGGTCGACTGCTGACACCACATCTCATCTGCATGTCACGTTTTTGTTTTATCAAGGTGTGAGATTTTTGGCACCTGTTCATGTCAAGATAGATGGATTGTCACCAATCACAGACCTTGACAAACATGTTTTCAATACATTAGCTAACTGTATAGACTATGTGACATGTGAGGCTCCATTTGTGAGGGCTGTGTATTATGTAATAGTTTTTAAAGTCCTTTCATTGCCTTTGTTAATTTGATGAAGCTTTTATTGCTCCTGTTGGGTATAAATATATATTATGACAGAATAGAAATGTTCTTTATTCCCCTAAAGTGTGTAAATTAAGATGTAAAGTTGCTGCTGAAGGTAAGATAAAGGTAAGTTTCTGACTGCAAAGGTAAAAATAATATTGAAAAAAGCAATGAGAAATTGTATAATAAGGTCAAATTTGTTACACTGTGCATTTATCAAAAATAGTATCCTCAGAATAAAAGAAAAGTTCTGCTGAGTCGGTATTTTCAAGAAAAATGTATACAGTTTGGCCTGTAAATACATTCATAAAAATATAAAATTATTTACTAGAGAAGAAGAGAGTGTGCAAATACCAGGAATCATATTTGAAATAAGAAACTCCAAATTATTGCAGGTATAAAAACATTTATTTGCTGGTTGGAAGTTGTTTTACAGAGTCAAGCAGCTGCTACTTTGTGCACCTCGGACTCAGCAGTCTGTCACAGAAAAAGCTCTGCAGTGCAACAACAGATCCAAATAGTTTTTTTTTATGTCATTTTGTTGTATTAAAAGCATTTGAAAGCATAGTTACATGCTTTTTTGTGTTTTATTCTTATATTTTTTTGTAGGTTGCCAAATATTTAGCTGCATGTTTAACAGAAAACTACCTGGCTCCGATCATATCACAGTAATCATGATCCAAACAAGATTTCCCCCTGAAGGTGTGAAATCACAAGGCTTCGAAAGTCGAGGGATTACAGCTCAGGAACAGGTCATCATGTGACAGAGGCAGGAAATGCAGTTCATCCGGACAGCAGACTGTTGCTGCAGTCAGAAGATGGACGTTGTCTCCTCTTACCACAGAGAATTTATAGCTGTAGCTGTTTGTTGAGGTTAAACCGGCTCTGATCCCTTCGCCTCACCGTGACTCCATAATGCTGGGTGCAAACAACACGGACAGAAATCCCTTATAAAAAGCTTACACCTGAGAGATTCTTAAATTAGCGGTTTAGATGTCCTAAAGCCCCTGTTCTCCTAATTCCTAAGTCCGACATTCGTAGTTTCCGCTCTGCTTTTTCAGTAAAAATCCACTTGACTTCTGAACGCCCAGATTCAGGCGCATCTCTGTAAATTATCTCATAATAAAATTGATGTATTTTAGTAATTCAGCTCAAAAAGTGAAACTTATTTATCATGTAGATGTTTTACACACAGCAATGGAATTAAAACATTTACACTTTTTTATTTTATTTTAGTTTACCACTGTGTTCTCAATATTAAGGAATTATTTACTTAAAACAATCTTCTATGAATTACTGATAAGTTACTTTTGAGTTAGTTTTGTTTGCATTTCAAAGTGCTTTACATTATAACAAACACAAAAACACAAAGTCATGTAACACTGAATCAACAATCATAACATTACATTAAGTCATTAAATTAATGATTGATTACGTTTCCAATACAACTCTGAACAGGTGGGATTTTAGTCGAGATTGAAAGGAAGTCAGTGTTTCAGCTGTTTTACAGTTTTCTGGAAGTTTGTTCCAGGTTTGTGGTGCATAGAAGCTGAATGCTGCTTCTCCTGGTTTGGTTCTGGTTCTGGGGATGCAGATCAGACCAGAACCAGAAGACCTGAGAGGTTCCGGAAGGTCATTCATGCTGGAAGAGAAATATGGTTCAGCTAACACAGTTCTGCAGAGAAAATTAGGCCAAGATTCCTCCACAGCGACGTTTCGTAAATCAGTCTAATCATAAAATGCTACTTTCCTCAACTTTTAGATGCATCCCTGCTTCAAACATGCCTGAATCAAATGATTGAATCCGCTCTGCAGGAGTCTGGTAAGAGTTCATTTAATTGATCAGAATTGGAATTCTTTTTATTGTCGCTGTGCAAGAAAGAAAGCACAATGAAATTTAAAATGTATGTCAAATAATTGAATTAAATAAGTATATCTCAAATATAACAATATGGCAGAAACACAGAAAAATGTGATGGAGTAAGGATAGCTGCAGGACCGTAGCTTTTGCAAACTGGACTGGACCACCTGAAATGGTTTAGTGTGGGATTAGCAAATTAAATCTTCGTGTATGCACCCTGGGTTATTGTTAAAAATAGTTTGATCTCAAAAAATTTGAGAGCGATTAAAGAGCAAAGACAGGTCGCCAGGGCAACACAGACACACACACACACACGCACACACACACACACACACGTACACAAGGGACAAACAACCATGTACCCACACACAAGGGCAACTCAGATTAACCAATTAAGCTAACAGCATGTTTTCGGACTAGGAGGAACCTGGAGTACTTGGAAAGACCCCAGAAATCCCAAAACCTTAAAGGTAACAAATCGAACAGCGAAGCACTGACTTCTTCCTCCTGGATGTTTCTGTTCCAGGATGGATAACAAGTTCCTCAAACAAATTTAAAATCTGCCTTTGGTTGTCCTAGTGACACCTGCCAAGAGTAGAGTCTCCCCAGAAGATGGAGCTCCTCACCCTGCCTCTGTGGCCCAGCAGCCTGACTGAGTAAATTATATTAGTTGGTTGGTTGTATCTTGTTCTTTCATCTATATTTCATGCTTTATTATCGTCTCACTATTTCTGGGGTCCAAGAAAGCAAAATACCAGAACTTCAGACACTGTCAGCCACTAAAAAACATTAACTTTGTCCATGAGAAATTTTGCAGTCACTTCTTTCAAAGTGTGAATTGTGCCTGTATTCTTCTTCAAATCAAAAATGGAGTCAAACGTTTGAGCAGAAAACGTTTTCATTTGTGCCGCTATAATTTTAAGGTTATAAAGAAATGTTTCCAGAGGTCATGAAAGGTCAACCAGCCCCAACACCTTCTTCAAATTGGACAAAGTCAAATCCACTCAGCTACGTTTATGCTGCAAATGTTTTTATTTGAGTTGCTTTGGTTGAAGATATTAATGAAATTTTGAAGGTCATTTTATTTTGTAAAAGGATTCAATTGTTGTTGTTTAGATACCATTGTAATCTTTATAACTTGTTATACATTAACTGAAGAAATGTAAATGAGTTTACATTTCTTAAAAATCCAGTTTTGAATTGTTTCTTTGTTAAACATCAGGTTATACCGTTGAATTTAGTGCTGTGATAATTAATAGATCTGCCTTATGTGGTTTATTGTCTTATTTTTTTAGCGAAACAAAAACTTTCGAAAACAGACAATTTCACTGACTGCATAAAAATCCTGATTTAGGATTTTTTTTCTGGTTAAGAATTGAGATATTACACACTACTTCATGATGTCACAGGTTAAAATAATTGAAAATCTATTTGAATAAGAATAATTGAATAATAATAATAATAATAATAATAATTGTGCCAATTATTCTTATTGTACCAATCAGAATAATGTAAGTTTTGATCAAATGGAGCATTCGTTCTGAAAGGAGGCTCCAATTCCTGCAGATTGAACAGAGGGATTCAGGTTCAACCCAATGTTGCACCCTCTATCCCACCCCTCCATATTGTTTCTGCTGTTTGACTAATTTTCTTTGCTGCCCACCAACTGTGAACAACTAGCTCCTCACTAGGCATTAAAGAAAACATCATTCAAAGTGCAGACCCCTTCTTTAAGCTTGGTTAGCACAAACTGTCAGATTAGGAGGTCTGAGAGGATGATCCAGCCAACATTCAGTCGGATTTCTGCCAAATTACTACCAAGCATGTTTGGGTCAGCTCTTTTGCACCCTGGGGAGCACAATACTCCTGACACCCAAACTAGACATGTGTAAAAAAAAAAAAAAAAAAAACCAGATTACAAGACTGATCAGTGGAGCTGTTGCAGTCTACAAACAGCAGCGTTCAGTTTCTCTGCATGGTGCCACTAAGCAGCGAAGGAGGGGGCTGCCCATTTTGCCACTAGAAAAGGAAGCTAAGCATTTAGGTGTCTTAACTGTGGCCTAAAGTGCTAACACGGGATTAGTGAGGTAAACGTTGAAAGAGGTTTAGCACTCCATGCTTAGGGACCAGTGCTGCTTCAGTAATTACACATCAGTTGCAAGGTGCAGCGGGTGGTTGGATGGGAGATCATAGTGATGTCAGGACAGGGAGGGCTTACCGCAGGAGATAAGGCCAGCTAATGGAGATGAAATGAATCGGTATTTAAAAGGTCTCTCTTAGTTAAGGCACTTTGCTGGCAGCAGATTGTGCTCACTCCGCTGCCCAATTGGATGCTGAAGGAGAGTCAGAGGAGAGACGAGCTCTTATCGGTTTGAAATTGCGTTCAGGTCGTGTTTTTGTTTTTTCTTCTCACCTGAATTGCAGCAACAACACCTGCAAGCTCTGCCAAGGTAAAGGTGAGTCACTAAAAATGTTTTTTTGTTTGTTTGTTTGTTTGTTTTTTTAATTGCACAAGTTTTCTCTCGGTTTTTTTTTTTTACTCTTTTCCTGCAACTTATGCTGCATAAACATAACCTCATGGGTTGATAAAATTAACCAAGCGCCTAACAAGAACTGTTTTTTTTTCTGTTTTGTTAAATTTCCATGTGAGAAACTAGATTGCATCAACAAGAAACTTAGTTTACAGTAATTAGTTCAGCTTCTTCACATAGTGTCAGTAATAATCTGAAGGAAAAAGAAATAAAACAGGTCAAACTAGCATTTTATTATGGGAAATTGTTTCTGAACATGGTATTCACGATGCACAAAAGTCTCAAGATATGCAATCTGCTTCATGCGACTGCCAGAATGTGCACGGCTCCAACCTGTGTTGTGTTGGGGGATTAGGAAGGACTAGACATCGCTTCTGTCTTGTCTGATATGACCTCCTCAGGACTCCATCTAAGTTGTCAGCAATTTTTCTCTTTAATTCATTCTTGTAATGAGATTAACCAGGCAACTGCAAATCCGAGGAGCCCAATCCCCGGATTTGGCAGCTGTGGTGTGGCCTCTGCTCGCTGAAGGGAATACGGCAGAGGTGGTTGGGTGTTTTTTTGGGGGGGGGGGTTTTTTTTCAATGCAGCTCACCTTTCGTGACAGTTTCACTCGCACAAAACTACAAGATGCTACAAATGTGCATGTAAGACTTGCTAACCTCAGGAAAGTGAGATGAGGTGAAGTTCAAAGAAATCCAAACAGCAATATGCTGCAAGTTGGAGCTCGTGTTTTGCCTGTAATGTATTGTTTGTATTTCAGTCAGTATATACAATTTTTTTTTAAAAAAAGTATAGAGATTAAAAAAATGCCAATAAAACTATTCTCATTGAACTTTGTTTGCTTGCTTAGCTTTTGCTTGTATAATAATTAATTTTCTGACGCTCCTGCTTGTGTTTTAGCTAAAATTGTTGGGTTGGTTCTTTTACACATATTTGGGTTATTGTGCCGGAACAGTTTTCTTCTCTTAGGATAAAATCAATCTTTTATTTTCCATGGATGTTAGGTGTGTTCAACATTTACTCTTTTAACCCAGAGATTTGCTCATAAAGTTAATAGGGACGGTCAGTATTAGAAAAATTACTTGATCACTAAAGCTAATGCTAGCTTTATTAACTACAAATTAATAAAGCTAGATATCCTATTTATAGTTTTCCAGACAATACTGGATCACACAAACTGTTGTAACCATTAAACAATCTCTCCTTCAGTTCAACCATATAAATGGAGACACATTGATACCATCATACAAAGATCAATGTCATTTTCACAGGTAACGGAGCGTTGTTGTTGTTGTTAGCAGCTGCTGGAAGTAACTAACAAGTTACTTTTGATGTAACGTAGTTACTTTCCAAATCGAATAATCAGATATCCAAGTTACTTTTTCAAGGAATAATCAGTAATTCGATTAAAGTTACTTTTTCAAAGTAACTGTGCCATCAGTGGTCATGGGTTCAATCCCCGTAGTGGCCAATTGAAATACAAAGACTTTCAGAAAATCAACACTTCAACAAAAAAAAAGTCTGGAAAATAAAATCAATATTTCAAAATAAAAAAGGCTGGAAATGTACAAAATGTACTTTTGTGCATGCTGATTTTGAAAAACACTTTTGTCAAATCTTCATTGTGGTAAGATCATGTATGTTTTTTTTAAATTGATTAAAAACTCATCATTTTGTTTGGTAGATTAGCTCAGCTGGTCAGAGTGTGGAAACAGGAAACCTCAAGTCCTTTGAATTTAACTCTTTCTCTATTCAAAGCAAACTGAACAGCTCTTCACTATTAGAAATTTAGACTTTTGTAGACTCTTTCTTTACTCAGATGAAGCTGCACATTTCACAAATCTTAAATACTGCGAGTGTGAACCTTGGGGATTTCAGTTTCCACACTCGTTTCAGAAATAAAAACTTTTTTTTTTTTAAATCCTTTCCATTGATTTGCTGATGTTAGTGGTTGTGACACGGATAAGGAAGGCGCGAGATGTGGCATGTGTTCGCGCCACATAGCTCCACATAAACCGATTGCTTCCCCAGATTTATCCCCAAGGTGTTTTTGGGACATCCTGGGAGCTAATGGAGGCTAATAGGCTTAGCACTTAGAGGTGTATTGTCCGGGATGCTTACTGGCAAGGTTTGCTAAGGGTAAAACTCTAAACGTGCGGATTACCTCTAACACATCCCTTTAAAGTGCTGTATAGCCAGGACTTAGCTAATAGGATCCTGGGGGTAGCAGGGGCCTGGGAAGGTGGGGATGGTGGAGTGGGACGGGCCAGGAAGGTCAGCAGATGTAGGCAGCAGACTGTTGCAGGACTAACAGAGGGATTACAGCCCTCAGATTACACGGCTTTCAGAAGGAACTTGAGGGACTGTGGATAATGCATGATGCCTTGGGGCATTTTGTCATGGCAGCATTTGTCTGGAAGGAACTGGACTTCAAAATAAAAGTGCACAGTTAACACTGAGAAACATATCAATCATGCGCTACTTTAATCAGCCTAAGAGGATTCATTTAAAGGGGTGGCCAGAGACATTCATGATTGCAGCTGCAGGTTGGTCCTTAATTAGCAGAACTGGATTACTGAGTCATTTACAGTATCATATTTTGTAATGGGATTTGGGCAATACGGTGAGGCTAATTTATTTTTTCCAAGCTGCAAATTAATTCTTGTCTCAGTGTGTGAAAGACTTGAATCGTGACTAGATGTCCTCACAAGGATAGAAAAAAAAAAGACAATATCATCAGCAAAAGAGCGTATTTGCTGGCCTTTGCACAAGAAGAGGATTTGGATTTACAGATTAATTTTGTGATGAAGGTTACAGCCAAGGTGGATTTAAGATTATTAGTTGAGTTTGAAAGGTGAGATTAAGGGTGAGAGGTTAATGTGGTGGGTGACATCTCCAAGGGGAGCGCTAGAAAAGATAACATTTAATGTAAGGAAACGTTTAAAAAGAAACAGTTTTTGAAACATGAATAACACTGAGGTTGTTTTTATTTTCAGAAAATATGAGAGAAGTTAAGGTTTCATGTTCAGGCTGAAAATTATAACCTAGTAACTGCAGCAAACAAGATTCAGGTATTTGCTGTCATTGTTATTAAATGTTTTGATAACAAGCGTTAGAAATTATTATTTAATAAAGTATTACATGATTCTCTAAGTTTCTATTAATTTCTATTAAACGCCCCCTTTAAAAAAAAAAAAAAAAGATATCTGCTGCCCTCTAGCGGCAAAAAGAAGATACTACAAGTTGAGCGATTGTGAAATCCAAGCAAGAAAAATGTCCTCAATAAAATCCAAACTCAAAACATTTTAAAATAATTACTAATGAGTTGATCTTCTTATGTTAATCAGCAGTTAAATCGCATTATATTAAACCTAATATCTGAGAAAATCTTGTTAAATTCTGTTTATGAGCAGGATTCCTGTGGCGGTTGAAGGTGGTGTGCTTGTGATGACCCCCCGGGAGCAGCTGAGGAAGATGACGGCGATGGGCGAACAGGGCACTCTGGATGAGAAGCACTGGTACCGGCTGGTCAACGGCATGTCAGCTGGAGGTGAGGATCCAGATCTTCATCCAAATCCAGCTTTTAGACTCGATAACATTTACAGTCGGAGCATGTTAGTTTCCTGTCCTGTCAGATGGATCTCATTGGCCTGTGCTACTATTTGCTCTGCTCTTGTAGAACTGAGGCAAAGACAGGAGATGATAATGAGGAACCAGATGGCCATGGCGCCGCAGATCCTCGCTCAGGGCCAGCAGAGGCTGCAGGGGGTCCCGGCACAGTTCGAACCTCGATTTATGGAGAGGTCTGTGTCTGAATTCACCTACATAACTAAGTCTTCCTGCACCCAAGAGTTTTAAGCAGACATTTTAAACTTTTCGCAAATATCTATCTTAATACATTTTAATAGTACAACATTTTCAATTTAGCAGTTTTGTTATTTAAATATCTAATAAAAAATTGTTTTACCCGTCAGATGAAGGATGCGGATTAATTTAATTTTGAATTTAGAATAAATAGAAAAGTTATTCTCCATCAGATATTTATAAAATATGATGTTACATTTGACTTTGGATGCTCTAAACTAATCTCGTTTATTTGGACTGAGGGCAGAAATTGCTCTTTGGATTGTAACAATCCAGAATAGATCATCCAAAAAAGTTCAAAATAAGCAACAAAATTCAACATGAAAATGCAAAATAAGTCACAAGAGTGTCAAGAGTCTTTTCCAAAAATTGTCAACAATAGAAAGATAAATCTTATTGAACAACAAAAAAAAGCTTTACTGTAGTCCAGTTTATGAATATGTAAGTCTGGGGCCTGAAAGTCCTTTAAAGAAATTAAACTTAGTACTAAAAATGACGACATGCATTTTAGAAATGTTGCAAAAGATGAAAAATAGGATTTGAAATTAAATAAAAGCTACATGTACATTGGCTGTTTTTTAAGAGTCAAAGTTCTTGACCCTCCTACAATTTTATTTTATGAAGCTGGAAAATTTGTGAACTTCTGGTTGAGGGTAATAAAGTGGGAATGACCTTTTAGCACCTCTGAAACCTGGAAACAGATAAAAATTAAAACAACTTAAAAGATTTTCCAGCACTATAGAACTGACAGCAGGAAAAATGTGATTTTCAACTAATTGTTTTCCAACAAGTTGTCCCACTACAAGTTGTAGTGAGCTGCCTGACATCTCATCCTTTGACCTCATCAGGGAGTTGGTTCCTCCCACAGAGATGGTGACATCCGAGGCGAGGCAGATGCACATGGGGCCTCACCTCGGCCCGCCTCTTCCGCCTCACGCCAACGTCCTGCCTGGCAGAACCTTCCCTGGACCAGGTGAGTGCAGCCGTCCCACCTGAGAGGATTCCAACCTTGGTGTTAGGATTTAACAAGATGTTCTCCATTTTTTCCCCATCTTCCTCCTTCTCAGCTGGCTACGGCTTCCTGCCCTCGGAGCCGATGGAAACGGTTGCCCGGCGACAGGAGCTCATACACAAGCAGAACATAGCAAGGTAGAGCAGAACATCATCACCACACTGCGGAAATTCAAAATCTTACCAACTGGGTTTGGTCTAGTTGGTGCAAATATCTTAGTACACTTGAAATAAGACAAATAACTTACAATTAACTTTTCTGCTAGAAATAGGAGATTGTAAATAATTATGTCATATTGTTATAAGTTAAAAAATCTTTCAGTAGACCAAAACATTTTCCCCTTGTTACAAGTTAATATGTTTTGTTCCACTGGCACATTCTTTCATTTAAAACTTAATTAATAAATATTAATTAAGGAGTTATTGATTTAAAGACAGCTTGTCAACCATGCTGAAAAGTTATTCTGTCTTATTTCAAGAGTACCAAAATATTTGCAAAAGAAACAATAAGATATTGTTCCCTTGTTTGAAGTGAAATAATGGGCTTTTCCATCAATATTGAGGAATTATTGAGTTAAAACAAGCTCTGATATCTTGCTGAAAAGTTACTTGTAAGTTAGTTCTGTATCATTTCAAGTGTAATAAGATATTTGCACTTCAAACTCGACCAAAAACACTCAGCATGATTTTGTGTAGGGGGATCACATCCTGCTAAATTCTTTCAGTGACTGAAAGTTGGTTCCTACATTTCCACCAAATGTTGGTGCTGACTTATCTTCAGGATGGAGATGAACGCCATCCTGCACCAGAAGGAGCTGGAGAACGCTCACCAAAAAGGGCTGATGGCGATCGAGAATCCCATGTCGTACCATTCCAACCCCATGCTCTTCAGAGGCCGCCAGCGCATGCCGGACGGCCACGACGTCTTCGTCCACCGTCCCTCCCTGGATGAGCTGCACTCCAACAGCATACTCATGTCGGCCAGCCCCTACCCACCCATCAGCTCGCTGCACAGGGAGAGAGGTCGGAGGGCTGGGCGGAAGCCCGCCATCCACAAGAGCACGGAGAACCAGGCAACCAGCCTGAAGGGCCAAACTGAAGACAAAAGTGTGGAGCAGAGTCCAGAGGCCACATCTGGAGAGGAGAAAGAGCTGGAAGCGAAGGGGGATGTGGGAGAAGAGTGTGGCACGAGTAAAACGCACCACCAAACGAAAACAGACTCTGAGCTGACCACAGGAAGCAGGAAGAGCTACAAAGAGGGAGAGGCCGGGCTGCGTAAAACCTGCGCCGCAGCTCAGGACGGTTGTTCAGACATGACCAACGGGGCTTCGAATGATAAAGAAATACCTGGTCAGTGTTCTGCTTTCCAGGAAAAATTCATTTACCCTTCCACTGGCGGAGCTCTCACAGGGATGCCTTACGTCTTCCCTGTCCCAGGAAACACCTTCCTTCAAACTGGTGAGTCTGTAAAAGCAGTATGAGAATTACGGCTTCATTTAAAACTGTGAGATGATTTAATTAACATGTACCTTCTGCTTTCCAGGTCCACCAAATCTCTTTCTGAACGGCGAGGAAGTGCCAGAGGACATAAGGAAGTGGACGGTGAACGACGTCTACAACTTCATCAGCAGTATACCAACATGTTCAGAATACGCTCAGGTTAGTCACGAGAACCATCTCTATCATGTTTCCTCTAAGTTTCTTTTCTTTGTGTTACAGAGCTGCACTATTACAAAATTAAGTTTTTTACATATTTGCTAAAACTCTCACTGTGTGTGTGAAACAAGTCATTTATGGAAAAATTGAGCTCTTCCATCTCCTCCCATCTGAAGAAATACAACCAATCAGAGCCAGGAGGAAGGCCTTAGTGCTGTCAATCATCCTTGTGTATGCTGCTCAATGAGCTATTGATGAAGAAACAACTTTCCATTGCAGAAAAGCTGTTTGGTGGCCATATAAACTAGCTTGAGCATTCATGGCAGACTGCGCTGCAGTGTAGCAGAAAGCAAAGGGAGGGTGTGAGCAGTATGTACACTTGAGTAATTGACAGCACTAAGACCCTCCTCCTGGCTGTAGATGACATCAGGACCACAAGAGGAAAGCAGAGGAACCTGATCTTTTCACAGATTATCTGTCTCATGTTACACTGTCACAACAAAGTGACAGTTTCAGCAAATATGTAAAAACAGGTTTTCTATAAATGTTATAAACTACAGCTGTAATTTTTCTGAAATTGTTTCTCCAGACATTTAAGGACCACATGATTGATGGAGAAACACTGCCGCTTCTTTCAGAGGAGCACCTCCTGGACACGCTGGGGCTCAAACTAGGACCGGCTCTGAAAATACGATCACAGGTACACAAAAAAAAGTAGTTATTCATTTAAACTTATCCATATTTACAGGTAAGGCAAAATTTTTAAAGTTTAAAATAATTGGAACACGTTCATCTAAGTACTATACACACTGAGGAGGATTTTAAGGAACATAAAAAAAAATCTCATTGCTCACTACAGCAACGAATGAAATCTTGGTCTAAAAATGTGCAATCCATTTTGATGGACAACTTGTCTCTAAGTATTCCCAATGAGGAAAAGTTAAGCTGATTATTGCCATCATCATTTGCAGCTCTCTGTATCTAACCTACATCTACTTTCCTTGCATGTCTGCAGGTCTCCAGAAGAATGGGCAGCATGATGTACATGCTGAACCTGCCTCTCTCCGGCGCCGCTCTGCAGGCCGCCTCCGAAAAGCCCGGGGACCGCTCACCAGAAATGGGCTCCCCTGTCAACTGCAACAGCGAGGACATGGTGGCGAGCCCGAGAGACCCGGAGGTCATCAAATCCACTGAACATCTTCACGAGGCGGAAAACAGTTCCCCTCCTTCAGCCAGCAGTGAGATGGCCTGATCTCTGCAGAATCCAGGGACAAATATGAACTGAACCAGATTCAGGCCTGAAGAGCTGTTTCTTTTGTTTACATCATGAGTTAGTGTTAACAATGGTATTTTCTGTTCAATATGCCCATACATGTACATAGTAAAATATATATATATATTGCGTTATGAAGTGATACAATATTCTTCTTGCAATTTTATACATTATAGTTTCTGATTGTAGATTTTGATTATTTTTATAAGCTGCTGATTCTCTTTAAACTGAGCTAAAAACAATAGAAATTATGTGGGTTGCAGGAACACCAAATCTATCCCAAAAATTTATTTTTGGTCTAGTTTCAAGTAAAAATATATTAGCACAGTTAAAATAAGATAAAACTAACTTGCATGTAACTTTTCAGCAATATACAGTAGCTTGTTTAAAGTCAACAATTCCTGAATATTGACAAAAAAGAACAAGCTACTCTGGCAGATATTTACATGAGATTTTTTTTTTTTTAAAAGATCTGCCTGTGGAACAAGTAGTTTTTAAAAAAAATGAATATTCAAGAATTATTGACTTAAAAGAAACTATTATGTATTGCTTAAAACTTACATTTGAGTTAGTTTTGTCTGTTTTCAAGCATACTTTGATATTTGCACAAGAAAATAGACAAAAATACTTGGGAAGATTTTGTGTTTTTACAGTGTGGGAAACATTTAATAATATAAAGGCTTATTTTTTCATTTTGCCTCTGCTGTTTGATACTTTTTTGCATTTATTTGATTAAAAATAAAGTCTTTTTCTACAAATTAATATGCAGTAGAACCTCTCCTTATGTGTGTCAATATAAAGCATTTAATCCTTGCAGCTCACACACAATGTTGCATCCATCACTGCAATTAGTCCCATCTAAACCAATCTTCTGTAATCTCCTGCAATATTCCCATTGGAGAGAAGTCAAAATGGCAAAAGAAACAGCGTCACCCAGAGGCGGAAATACGGCACTTGAGTTTACATTTTGTAAATCTACACTAAATAAATAAAAAAAAAGATTAATTAACAAATTAATTTAAATGTGGCATGTTTCATAAAAAAAATAAATACTACAATATGCACGGAACATATTTTAAACATGTAAACATGAAAAGTAAAATTTCTCCTCACCCTCATTTTGTACAAATAAAAAAAAAAAGAACTCGCACTTCAGTGTCTCATTTTACAATTTACTGAGCGCACCATAATTCATTTGAAATGAAATGGCTTAACTTTGATATTTAAGGCTAAAGCTAATATATAGTTGTGAATGCAAATCTCTGTTTTCTCGCTGCCGACGAATCTCGCGAGACTTTACACACGGGGTAGCTGAGTTGGAAAGGATCATGGCGGAGCGCAGGAGGCACAAGAAGCGTATCCAGGTAACATCACTTCATTCGCGTAGAAATGTTGCTTCCGCCGGTTGGTGCACTACAAATAAAATTCGGGGTCGGTTTGTACGGCGAACCATCGAATTTCACCCCTAACGGCAGCCTTTTCTCACGCAAGAGTCGTTAAATAACTGAGAGCAATTGAAGCTGTGAGTGGCTAACGGTTGCTATCATTAGCAGGGCAGCGAAAATAAATACCAGTTTTTACTGCACTTTATCTCGCATGCGACCTGTAGCACTCATACATACCCCCCTCTCCCCCTCCAGCCATTTTAGAGACGTTTCTCTGCTTTCTGTCTTGCTCATCCTTGCAGTCGGTTTTCATTCTCATCGAGGCTGAAGTGGTTATAAATGTTTTCTGGCTAAGCTGCGTCAGCTCTAAGCACCGTGTTTACATAACGAGGGGCAATTTAATTAATGAGCTGACACAATACACTTCTTCATGTGTCCAGGAAGATGAATCAGAGACCCTCTTTGAAGACAAAAAACTTAAGAGTATATGGACCTGTGTCTACAGGCTTCATTAACTTCGTCCTCACTGGAATACAACGTGCCGTTCACTTCTGTTCATTTGCATTAAAAAGAAACAGGACGAAGGTGAAATATTGCTGGAACATTCCGAGAATTCGTTCTTCTCATTGCTAACCTAGAAAACAAGATGGATGCCTGGCAGCTTGTAAATGTTCAGGTTGATCTCTATTACAATACTTGTATTTATCTCAGTAATGAACTTCGATCAAAGGAATCTTGCCTCCATCGAACATAACTACACGCATAACTGTTTTGTTTTGATTTGATTCATTTGTTGCAAGGTGATTCGTACCTTTTTCACAATTAAAATGAGCCTTTAAAAGTTTTCTTTTACTTCACACACTGAAATTATTTTTGGGATAAGATGTGACAGACCAGGGATTGTCAGCCTTCTCTATTCACTTAAAATTTGTCTACAGCATGAAAAAATAAAATTTAATTTGAAAGGGAGTTAAATTAAATGAGAAATTCATTTCTGTTTTAATTTTTTCTTTCATCAAATGAATTGTCTAACACTTCCAGAGGGGGGAAAAAAACATATTTTACAAAATAAGACCATCTGACTGAGCCTTCCTCATAAATATAAAAAATATAATAGGAAACCCACTTAATAATATACACAGCTTGTTTTGAAACAAACAAAAAAAAACATTAAATTATTGTTGTTTTAAATGCCTTGTGTCATTGCTGTGCTTCCATTGCAGTTGTTCAGTGCAGATACTGCACAAAACACAAAGAAAAACAGCAAAAAAACACCCGTTATTATTGTCTTTATTATTAAAAAACATTCCTTACAACACACGTTTTATACAATCCACGTGTTGAAAGTTCCTGTGATACACAAACACAAAGTAATGCATCATTTTAAATCCAATAACTTTTTTAAAAAGCAATAAACAAATAACCAATAAGAAAGGCCAGTGGGCTAAAATGTAAAGCCGTGACATCAATACTCAAATCAAGACCACAAACAGTTGATTCTTTAAAATAAGATATAGAAATCTGAAGTGGAAACATTTACTAATTCAAGATTTAACAATCTTGGATTAATTCATCACATGTCATGGTTCATTTTGGAAATCATGTCTAAAATAAACACTTAAATAAGGTGCACTACTTATTTAACTTGGTACTTGGTAAACAAGTACTCTATAATTGATCAGGGATTTAAACTCAATACAAAGTGAAAACATCATTGTAATCCTCATGCTCTGACACAAGTTAGATTTAAAGTACATTCATATATAATATATTACTAAATGTCACTTTGGTTATTGTAAAATGAAATTATTTTTTGGCTTTCTTTAGCAAGAACCATCCTCTTTTTGATCTTTGACGCTTTTTGTTCACTAATGTTCTCTAACAAACTTCACAGAATGGCTGGATTGATACTGAGGTTGCTTTAAATACAGGTGGGCTTTTACTAACTAGGTCACACCTAAATGTGGTAGATTTTATTTAGAGCTATTGCAGTAAAAGAGGAAAAATAAACCTTCTGGCCACGTTGAACTGTTGTATAAACCATGTATTGTCTTCCTTCCACTTAACAACTACTACTTTGTTGGTCTGTCACAAAAAATTCCAATATAATATATTTAAGTAGCGTTTCCCAAATCTGCTTGTCTTCAAGGCACACTGACCTGCATGTTTTATATGTTCCTCTGCTTCAACACACCACATTCAGATGATTTCAATTCAGCAACACCCTGTTGAACAGCCATCAATTGAAATCATGTGTGCTGAAGCAGGGGAATTCCTAAAACATGCAGGCCAGTGTGACTTGAGGACAAGGGTTGAAAAACACTCGATTACAACGTGAAAAAACTAAGGAAGGCAGTTGTAGGTTACAGTGTGGTACTCCATAATAACTATATTGCAGCACTGAGCATCCAGTTGACATTTGAAATGTGCAGACTGGGACCACAAAGCGACTATGACGTTGAATCAGCATTTCCTTAGAACGGCTGTATCGTTCAGACCTGCTTATTTGAGAGGAGCTTATCCTCCTGCGATCAACCCAGGTAGGTCCTCGGTCATACAAACTAACAAAGAGATTCCCTATTCCTGCCAGGTGCAACTGATCTGTCTCTAATGGCTGCTTCTCCAAACAAAGGGGCGTTTATAAGCGCGGTTGTTCCTCCTGGTGGGGATCAAAGCCAGCTGGACTGAACGAAGCAGCACAGAATCTCTAGATTGATTCTGCCTTTTTTTTTTGCCCTCGCTGCCCTGTTCTGCTGCTCCCAGCAGAACAGACGACACAGATGTTGAATGAGGAGTGTGTGTCGTAGGAGGCCAATTTATTGCGTTGCTGTTGTCGCTACATCATCAATATGTGTGGAATTGCAATTGAAAAGGATTACTTGGATGTAATATTTGGTTGACTCTACTATTTTAATTGTCATTCATTAAAAATCTGTTTTCCTATAACGTATTTGTTCATTTAGATGGACTGTCATAGTTAGTATATAGTAAAGACCAAGGTACTAAAGGGGAGCAGTGCGGACGCTGTGATGATGGAAACGAGAGAAATCATAAGTAATCAGAAATTGCTGCTTTGACTAGTAACAGTCAGATTTTTATAATAAATCATATTTTTATGTTTAGTGTTCACAAGATCTTGTTCAAAAAACTGGTTTCTGAAAATTATAGAGATGAGCAAATTGAACCTTCAATACAGATTACCTTGTGAAGGGAAATCATAAAGACAATGTAAGATCAGCATTTGTAAAGTATTATTTATTTTAGGAGCTTATCAAATGTCACACCGTGTGTAGAGAAAACAATATGTCTAAAGAAAGATAAACTAGATACAAAAGATAAAATGTTATTGGATGTAACATTTAAAGTGTCTTAGTTTCCAACAATTCCAACTCCTCCGTGTCATATGGATGTTTATAACTTTACAGGATAAAAGAGGAACTTTCCTGCTTTGTTTAGCCTTCATGTTTGCTACTGAAAGTTTGTCTCTCACAGCTGAACTGAAATACAGATGTTTCAAAATACAGTTGTTGTTTTTTTTAAGGTAGCTTCTCATACCTTTGCGCTTTCTCTGACCTCAGATTGAAAATGGCAACATTTAGTTTTCTTCTTGCACCATTAGCACCCAAAGTCATCTCAGCAACACTATGCAGCTAATTTTCCTTTGCATCTCAAAAAATTACATTCGCTTAAGAACAAACTTATACACACAGCAATGCAGAATTAGCAAAGCATGTGTTTATTTTCTCTCAACGGATGTTAGAAGACGCTGGCTTTCCCTCATCACTTACCGTCTCATGGGAGAATCAGATTCTCCCATGAGGTCATTGTGTCTGACTCTTGGTGCTGTTTGTCTCTGCAGGAGGTGAGCGAGCCCACCAAGGAGGAGAAGGCGGTGGCCAAGTACCTTCGGTTTAATTGCCCCACCAAGTCCACCAACATGATGGGTCACCGAGTCGACTACTTTATTGGTTAGTGCTCAGCTTAACAAACATGAGAAAAACATAATGCTTGGCAGGTTTTGTTTGTTGGACATTTTTCTGCCTCACAGGGTTTATATTTTGTGGCAAGCTGATCCCATTTGTCAGGTTTTAGAAATGCTGTGAACTATTAAGCTGCCAGAATAACTTGTGAATGCTGAAGCATTTATTTGTAGACGTAAATCTGCATCAAAAACCTTCACGTCACAGTTTTTGGTGCGGTAGGGGTGAGCATTTATCCTATTTATTGGTGTAACTTTCTTATCAAAAGAAGAATTTTAATTTATTGTTGTCAATAAATTCCAATTAATGATATTTAAAGCGGGCTGCACAGTGGCGCAGTGGGTAGCGCTGTTGCCTTGCAGCAAGAAGGTCCTGGGTTCGATTCCCGGCCCGGGGTCTTTCTGCACGGAGTTTGCATGTTCTCCCTGTGCATGCGTGGGTTCTCTCCGGGTTCTCCGGCTTCCTCCCACAGTCCAAAAACATGACTGTCAGGTTAATTGGCCTTCCCAAATTCTCCCTAGGTGTGAGTGTGTGTGTGCATGATTGTTTGTCCTGTTTGTCTCTCTGTGTTGCCCTGCGACAGACTGGCGACCTGTCCAGGGTGAACCCCGCCTCTCGCCCGGAACGCAGCTGGAGATAGGCACCAGCAACTCCCGACCCCGTTAGGGAGAAGGGTGACGGAAAATGGATGGATGGATGGATATTTAAAGCTCCCTATAATCGTCTTTACTGTGTGGATTGATAGTTTCACTGTTTTCTCTTATATTTGTTAGATAAATCCATCAATAAATATTTATACATTTGAAAATAAAGTTAATCTGTCCAATCTAATGAAACAAATCACACTTGTTTATGTGACTGGTGTCCAAAAGAAGTGTGTTGCAAATAGAAACATTTTTCAAGAGCTGTAATTGCTGTAGCACACAGTCACAGTCATACAGTTATCTAAAAAAGAAGTAATAAGTCGCAGCTATTGTCAGTTTTATAGTTGTTACAAAATATTATGATAAAAATTTTAAGTCTGTATCACCCACTCCTACTGCTAAGAAATATACAAAGAAATATTTAACTTCAGTAAAGCAGGGAATAAATGATTCATCCCAATAGAAATGTGTTTTAAATAGAATTGTATGCTCATAGTTTCATCTCAGTGTGCAGCAAATAAGTCTTTGTTCTGTGTTTCAGTCTATATGAGAGCAAACATGGATAAAATCAGGATGTTGTCTAGTTGGTTGCAGCATAAGACAGTGAGGTGATAATAGCAGCTCATTGTTACGCTGTCGGGCTCCGTTATTGTTCAGTGTTTAATTGTCTGTGTCAGCAGGCAGCTGTCTGCACAGTCCAGACTCTTATAAACTCACTGCAGGTTTGTTAATTGAAGCCAAGAAGAGACAAAGACGATACCTGACACCAGCGTGGAGACGGAGTTGGAACAACAGCCGTAAACACATTTATCCAGAACTACAACGCAGGAATTAGAACAAATTCATGCATTGAAATGGCATAGTCAAAGTCCTGATCTAAATCTGTTAAATTGACGTGAAAGTTTTTTTCCAGATAATCTGATTGATCATCATGTCTGATCATCCATCCATCCATCCATTTTCCGTCACCCTTCTCCCTAACGGGGTCGGGAGTTGCTGGTGCCTATCTCCAGCTGCGTTCCGGGCGAGAGGCGGGGTTCACCCTGGACAGGTCGCCAGTCTGTCGCAGTCATGTCTGATCAGCATCACGTTATTAGGGCTGAAACCGTTAATCACCATGAATGTATTATTGAGATAATTATCCACTGATTTAGTAATCAGACTTGAAAGAAAGATCATTTGCTGAGAGAACAACATTCTCAGAGCAGTAATTAAGACAAAACTGTACAAAAAAGATAAGACAGGAAAAACCTTTAGTATATAAATATGTTCTACTCAACTCCTCAAGTGGTGTGGGTTTAGATTACCTCGGTCAAATTCTGTAAACAAAACAAATATTAAACAACTTTTACTGTGCAATTGTTAATCTGTTAATACCCCAAATAATCAACAGATCAGCCCTAAACTGTATTAATGTTAATCAATAAAGTAATAAGAGCTGAGCTTTTTACATGTTAGAAGTATTTGTCTAGCTGCAGATTCATCTTTTGCAACAAATTATTAAGCAATCAGTAAAGAAATGCCATTACTGCACTTTAGGCAATACAATGTTTATTTTCTTATTTTGAGCATAAATTAAATTATTTGCATCCTTTAATGTATTTCTGCTATTGTGTACAACAAGCTTAGTAAAAAAAAAAAATCAGCAGAAAGTGGCCATTTTTTAAATTCAAATAATCAATAGATTAATTGAAATGATCATTAGCAGCAGCCCTGCAGACGTGACATTTCACTGTTTCTCTACGTTCAGCCTCCAAGGCCGTGGACTGCCTGCTGGACTCCAAATGGGCCAAAGCTAAGAAGGGAGAAGAGGCTCTGTTCACCACCAGAGAGTCGGTGGTAGATTACTGCAACAGGTCCGTAAGCACGTCCAACTCTGGGTGGATCACTGAGATCAGCCGTTTTTAGCTTCCAAAGCCATAATTTCTTACTTTTTCTCTAAATTCAGCAGTAAATGTCACATACTGCTCCTGAAAATCTAATATTTTCTTCTTGTTTGCAGACTCTTAAAGAAGCAGTTCTTCCACCGAGCTCTTAAGGTGATGAAGAAGAAGCCAGAGAAAGACGCTAAGAAAGAGAAGGAGAAAGAGAAAATCAAGAGTGACAGCAGCAAAGAGGAGGAGAAAAAAGGGAAGAAGGAGAAAGAGAAAAAGAAAGAGTCTGAAGTTGCTGAAACCAAGAAAGAGAAAAGTGTAAGTGACTTAAAAAAACTCTACAAATGGACAGTAATTATCGGTTAACTGCAGCTTATAGCCGAACATCATTTTGGGTCTGTCTAAAGCAAACAAATTATATTTTTTCTCAGTTACCTTTACTCTGAGCTGATCGACCTCAAAACAGTCAGTGAGTTGATATTTACCCAGCTGTGAGTTCAAACTTTAAATATTTGAGGGGAAAACTTTTGTACCTCTTCGGCATTGTAAAGAAACATTTAGTGACGTCCTAAACGTCCTTCAACATCCTGCTTGAATCATTCATTGCTATCCTGTGTTTTCCCTAAGAAAGACAGGATCTGGCATCTGTGACTGAAAAAAACTACAAACCCCACAATTAGGAGTGAGCAATATGATGAAAATATATTAGCTTATTAGTATTTCCGTACATAAAGTTCTCGCTCTTAAAGAAACGTGATGCACGGAAATTTTGTGTGAATCATATTTGATTCAGTTTAAACAATTTTGATAACTTGTCCTAAACAGAATTTCCATTTAAGAATTATCTTACTATAACTTACAATTTATTTTAATTTCAAAACGAAAACTCCACAGTGAGGGTTGTGATTATAAAACAGACTTTCCTTCATGTTAGGATGAAAGCCCAGGAACCCCAAAGAAGAAGAAAGAAGTGAAGAAAAAGTTTAAACTGGAGCCTCATGAGGATCAGCTGTTCCTGGATGGGAATGAGGTGGGAACCTCTGCGTCTTTGAAAAGCTGATCCTTCAGGAAGTGAAAAACGTAACGCACGTCTCTCTGCTTCAGGTGTACGTGTGGATTTACGACCCGGTTCATTTCAAAACGTTTGCAATGGGTTTGATCCTCGGTAAGTCGGGCCTGGAACCGAAAGGTTACTGCGAATGGAGCGATCGCCTCACCCTCTTCTTCTTCTCCTAACTCGTCTTCTTCTTCTCAGTTATTGCAGTGATTGCAGCAACGCTGTTCCCGCTGTGGCCTGCAGAAATGCGTGTTGGAGTTTACTATCTGAGTGTTGCAGCTGGCTGCTTTGTGGCCAGCATCCTGCTTCTAGCAGTTGGTGAGTCGAACCGTTCATAATAAAATACGTCACAGTTTCACAGTGTTTTTCCATACAGTCACAATAATGTTTTAAAAATATGTTAATGTGATGTTTGACTCAAAAACAGCCTTAAATGCATTAAATACTGACACCAAAATGTAACTAAAATCTTATGTGTTCCTCATGGAGAACCATTCAATTCAAAATTAAAAGGATAAATACTGTTTAATAAATACCTACAAAGTATGAAATTAGACAAATGAATGTTCCAACAAAATAAAAATATCTGGAGCTTATTTTGTTAATAATAGTTAATTATTTGTCTATGTATTTTTTACTTATTTTAAGATTTATTTATTCACTTCCATATTTATTTTGGGATTTATATGTTATTTATTTATTTCCATCAAAAAACCGTATTTGGAAATAAGAATATGAAATAAAAAGAGCTTTGAATAAAAACAGAGTTAGAGAAATAAAAGTAACTTAAAAATGTAAAGTAGCTCACAAAACAAAAGTGACAGAATTATTATTAGTTATGAAATAAATACAAAAATTAAATAAATCTTTTTTTTTCCCCATGGGAACATTTATTTATTTGATAGAGCATTTTTTAATTATTTATTAATACCTGTATTCATTTGTTTAAATTTGAATTAATGGGCTCTCTATAGATTTCTTGGTTTTGTTTACTAATAAAAGCGGGTCAAACTCAAGGCCCGGCAGCCAAATGCTTTTTATCCGGCCCTCCAGACTGAAGTTAGAACCTTATGGTTAACAGTTGAGTGCTTGAGTGTTGTTTTATAAATCAAATCAAATCAGTTTTTATCTTTTCCTGCTAAAATACATCCATCAGTCCATCCAGTTTTTCCACAGTTGAGGAATTTCACATAAACTCAACAGATCCCTGCAATTTTTTCACACTAATGTATCTTTGCATCCCATTCAAGTGATGCTAACTCCCACCTGCAGGGGGCAGTATGTCTTAATGGTACTACACCGCTGCCTCAGCCTTACTTGATGTCAAGTTATCGATGTGGCAAGTAACAAAAACATCACATTTACCGTCATACATAAGTGCAAATTTGAATTAATAATAGTATTTAATTTTAAGAAGTACTTATTAAATGCAGTAAAGGTATTTATTGACATTTTAACCGTTTGTGTTATCAATACATTCTTTGACATTTATAATCTTGATGCTCCCCAAAATGACGAGTTTGGCGTCCTGCTCTGAGTTTATGCAACTGATTCTTTATTTAGTAAAGGTGACTGACTATAAATGCACCCCGCACTTTTCAGATCTTTTTTTATTAAGGATATTGAGAAAGAATGTACTCATGTGATTTAAAAAAAGAAAAAAAATCTACATTTATCAGAGTTTTATGGTGTACTGTGAGAAAATGGCTTCCTATCCAGTTGTTCCTTCTCTCTTCAGCTCGCTGCATCCTCTTCCTGATCATCTGGCTGGTGACCGGCGGACGCCATCACTTCTGGTTCCTGCCCAACCTGACGGCGGACGTGGGCTTCATCGACTCGTTCAGGCCCATCTACACGCACGAGTACAAAGGGCCGCGAAGCAACGACAAGAAGGGCTCCGATAAGACGGACGAGAAGGACGGCGCCGCCTCCCTCAAGGCGCAGAAGTCGGACAGCGACGAAAAGTCGGACAGCGAGAAGAAGGACGGCGACGACGAGGAAGAGGACGAAGACGAGGAGAGCAAAGAGGCGAAGGGAGACGCAACGGAAGACCGCCACTCGGATACGGACAGCGACCGCCGGGAGGACGAAGGCTCACAGCACAGCAATGGAAACGACTTTGAAATGATCACCAGGGAGGAGCTGGAGCAGCACACAGAGGAAGAAGAAGAGGAGGAGGAGGAGGAGGAGGAAAACGAGGAAGAAGGAGAGGAGGAAGACGAGGAGGCGCACGAGAGGAAAGAGGATAGCGAGAGTAAAATCCAGACTGCTGAGACATAAACTTCCTGTTCCATCACTCTGGTTTCCTCCCTCCCTGCTGTGATCCCAGGACCTGCTCGTCCAGGAGTCCTCTCTGGCAGCACAGAGGCTCCGTCTCATGTTGTTGAGATCTTCCTTCCACTAAACCGAACCGGGATAGACACATCGCTCACAGGTTTACGGCCATAATGATGGGGAAAATGTTTAAAAGAAAAACAAGAAGAAGCCTTATGGTGGAAATGATTCCTTTCCAAGTAAATGTTATTTATGTTAAAATGAAACTGCTGTTTGCCTGAGGAACCTACCAGTCCAAAACACCGCCTGCCAGGGTCTTTACTGCAGTTGGAGAACAAGAGGTCCGATCTAGATGACGGTGGGATGTCGTGTTTCACCGGACAGGAAGTTCTGGCGCTTCCTGTCCGGTCATCTGGTGAGTCCGGTAGATTCCTCAGGCAGAAGGACGATCGTTGTGCCAGCTGTTCATCCTGAGCTCAGCCAGACGGACCAAATCCCCAAAACCACAGAGGCAGATTAAAGGTTTGCAGAGTAGAGCGGGTCTCTGCAGATCCATCTCAATTCATTAATTTATTCACTAATTCAATTTCAGAGAGGAAAACGTCTGTGTTACATAAATTCATTGCGCATGTTCAGATATTTGACTTGTTTATTTTGATGAATATGTCTTACAGCTAACAGCCACATCAGCAGTTGTGCAGTTTTTGTTACTTTAGTTCCACTCAACTTCCAATTAATTCATTCAATTCATGAAAGTTCTTTATTTTATTTAGTTTTATTCATTAGTCTTAGTCATCACTATGAACAAAATAAACTTTTGAAGCATTTTACTGCATAATAAATCTTAGTTTCCCTTTTTGAACTGAAATACTTTTTAACTCTAATCGATTGAGATGCATCTGTTTTCTTTTCCTGTTTTTTTTTTTTTAAATCATCTTACTGCAGTTGCCCTCTCAGTATAAAATATTTTTTATGTAATTTATCTCTAAGTACATTTAAGCTACCGGAGACAGCTGGCATGCTAGATATTTTTTAGATTTTGTTAATACTGCAGAATTTGCTGATGAATTAACTCTGCAAGAGCTAAAGTTGGGAACAAACCAGATCGAAAGTGAACTCTAGTGCCAAACACACCAAATAACTAAAGTGATGCACGATTAAACTCGAGTGGCTGAGTTCTGTTTTATTAAGCCATTTATTTTGTAACTACAGTGTCAAAAATGCTCTCACAAAGCACAGCACAAAGTTGTTAGCATGCAGGTAAACAGAGAGGATTCTGGTCTCAATGAAACCGTTAAAACTGCGTTCACACCAGACTCACCCAAAGGAGTTGTATCTAGACTTGCACAACCAATCAGTGGGCTTATTTTTTGAGTCCAGAGCCGCTCACTGATTGGCTGAGATCCAGTCACTGAGGTCCAAGCTGTTCATTCATTTTATCTTTGGGTTAGATGCTCTTTTTAGGCATAGCAAGGATTATATTTAAGTATAAAACAGAAATGTATCATTTATATATGGATTCTATTAATGTATCAGATATATGCATATAGTACTCAAAGTCTAAACCTATAAAACTTTTTTTTTCATTTGTTCTGTCATTGTTTTTATCTAAATCATAGAGAATAACTTTTAAAAGATAGAATCTGGGAATCATTGGATTGCAGCGTTATTATTTTTATTAGATTTGCCGCTATGTCAAAGTGTGTGATGTGGTTGGTTGTGAGTTACCAGGTCTATTTTTCTCCCTCTAACAAAGAAACCTGAAGTTTCCTGTAACGCAAACTGATAAAAAGGTTTAACATCAGCACAGCTTTCTGTACGTCGTCTCGTCTAAGTAGTTTGTTTTTTCCCTTAATGTAGTCCTAACGAGGTCCCGCATTCTGATTTTCTAATTTGCATGTCGTCCTGTTTATCATTCTGTTTCCATCCTTTTTTTAATTATTTTTATTTTTTATTATTATTTTTCCTTTTTTTTTTTTAAAAAAAAACGGGCAAAAGTGCATCTGTTTGCGGAGATGCCAGCAGCTCAACTCTGATTCTTCACACGAAAACAAAATGATTCTCCCAGCTGTTCTTGACTGTTGCAAACTATCGATCTGTTGTGTATCGTAGTATTACCCTATGCTGCTGCTGCTGCTGCTGCTGCTGCTGCTTCTCGTCGCACATTTACAGGGAAAATTCAAGTAAAAATGTTTTAAAAAAAATAATAATTTCCACATTTTATCTCTGGTGTCTTTTTTTTTTTTTTTTTTTACCACCTTGTCGATATCACTCTCAAGACTGTCTTCTAAGATATCGAAGTGTAATTGACTGAAATTGGATGTCTGGATTATATCTGTATGTTATCATTGCAATAAAAACCTAGAAAGCATCAAGAGAATGTGTGGTTTCTGTTTCTGTGGGGAAAATGTAAGAGTTATAACAAAACTGTCAGTTTAGGATGTAATACAAATATATCGAGTCTCCATTAGAAAGCTAGTTGTCTTGCATATTTCTTTAAAAACATTAAGAATTTTGTTTTGCTGTGAAACAAGAAAATGTAACTGAAATAACTAATGAATCTACAAAAAATATTTGACTTTTTTGGTGTTATTGCCATTTATGAAAATGTAGAATGTGCATATTGTGATAAAACACAAATATCCTCACATGCTGCACTCTGGTTTGCTACATAAACATTCTAGAAAGTTGCAAAATTGCTTTGCAAACAACTTTCATCGTTCTTTTAAAGACTTAACATCCAAAGATCAAGCTAACGAGAACAGTTCAGGCTTTTTATTTTCACATTATGGCTTTCTGCATCATCATCATCTGTCAGTTTCAGAAACATGAAATTCAGGTAGCTGTGCTGCAGTCCGGTACAGTCTGAGTGCAGCTTTAGCTTCAAACGTAACTACAGTGCAAACAAAATGACGGCTCAAGATGCTGCAGGAAAACACAAACTTCAGGTCATCGTTAGTAATATTTTCAACTTGGTGACATTTATGAACATAAATATAACAGATACATTTAAACTAGAGATCTATATGTACAAATTTACATGTGATAGGAAGTTCAGTCTACGTAGGTTTTATTGATTCAGGCTGTTTTTATGCTAAGTTTTTTCTGTAGCATGCTGTTTTTATATGTATGGGAAGGGCCATGATCTCCTCAATGCTCATATTGCATTAGGTGTCTGCATGCTCTCATAAAAACATCAAATTAAAACGCAGTGTGCATTAACATATTATGACTCAGGGGTAAACTCACTATAACAGCCTGTACGGTGCAGCTGTGTCACACTGATCTGCCTCTGTCACAGTCTGGTGCTTTCTGATCAGATCTCGGAGCGAACCCGATCTCCTCTGCCGTCGTTCTTTTAGTTCTCCGTGTCTGAAGAGTCTGAGACGTCAGCGAGTCGGGCCTGCCTCTTGCGAACGTTCCAGTGCAAGCACTGCGCCAGGCTTTCGAACCAGTCATACACCAGGTCATGGCAGCAGATGGACGGCACGGGGTAACAAGACGTGGTGATCTTGATGCTGTCAGGAGGGGAAATAAAGACAGAAGGAGGGTCAGGAGAGCAGCTGACACAGACGAGGAGCGTTGATGGGATGTATAAAACGTACCAGTCTCCATGCTGGATCTCCTGTCTCCTCCTGCCGTCAAACGACACCCAGACGTTGTTCCTCGCTTCAGGGGACAGAGTGATCTGTTGGCAAACAAAAACAGAGGCTTCAGCGCAGAACATCTTCTCTTTTTAAACTCACCTATAAATCAATAAAAGTGACAGAAATGTTTGGGGCAAATACTCATTTTGCATCAATTAATAACAATATCAATAGATAACACGTCTGATGGAATCCCAGAACCACAAGGCATTCTGGGGGATGTAGGCAGAGGACATTCATACTTCATAGTTTCTGCCATGTTAGTTATTTTCATTAGATGTATTTTCATATTTTTTTGTTGCATTATTGTTTTTCCTGTCTTGATCTACTGTGTTTTTTTTTACTTCTGATCAGGTCTTGCCATATTCTGTTCAGCTCCCTGTACTAATTATTGCTCAAAAGGTCTTGCCATACTTTCCTTCATACTCAGTTTCTTATTTTATTCTTGCATTTTGTTACGTTTTCTCCAGATGTTGTCATGTTATGTGATTCACCTGATCTGCCAATCATGTAAGCTCTTGATTTTGGAGTTTCTGTCTTTATGCCCTGATTCTTTGCTGAGTTCCTCATTTTGAAGTGATATAGCTGCGTACCGCCCCACTTAAAGCACCGGATGACATTAAAACTTTAGATAAATGGGACATGGAATACCATCTGATGGCACAAACCTTTCTCCCAAATCTCTCCTTTTTCCATACGTACATAAATAAAAACCCTGCTTTTCCCTCTGCTTTGCTTCTTCTCACCATGAGCTCCACTCCAGCAGGAACCACGATGGGCCTGAAGGACAGGGAGTGTGGACAGATGGGTGTGACCATGATGGCGGGGACGTTGGGGTGGATCATCGAGGCTCCTGCTGCAGCTGCGTACGCCGTGCTGCCGGTGGGCGTGGACACGATCACCCCTGGAGGACACGCGCATTTTCACTCTGTTTCTGAGATGAAGCTGAACAAGAAGAGAGAAAAAAAAAACGGTGTTTTCTCCTCTCACCGTCTCCCTGGACCGAAGTGATGAGCCGCCCATCGAGGTACAAGTCAACGTTGGACAGATAGGAAGACGGGCCTCGATCCACCACCACTTCATTCAGCACCTGCGTCAAATTAGAAGCACTTTAGCAACACAAACACACAAAACCTTTTAGTCTGGAGGTTTAACAAACACATGCAGAAAGGATGATTGAAATGCTAATTGTTTAATACTGTTGTGCTACTGTGTGTGTAATAGTCTGTATATAGTTAAAAATGTCACTGCAGTGACATCTACAGGCCAGAAGCCAGAATGCGTTAATATTGATATATATATATATATATATATATATAGATAGATAGATAGATAGATAGATAGATAGATAGATAGATAGATAGATAGATAGATAGATAGATAGATAGATAGATAGGCTTGTTGTGCCAATAAATCTTGTAAAGAGGTAAAAAAAAACATTTAGTAATTTCATACTTTTCCAGAAGATTAAAATCACTTCTTGTCGATTGCACAGTTTTAACTCGACTAGATTTTAATTCAATAAGGAATGCTGTTTTGGTAGTTTAGTCAATAAAATTTCTATTTTCTAAATTGAATCTTTTAAATGTATGTCTAATATTATATTTAAAAAAAGGCTTAAGAGGTTAAATGAAAAATTAGCACAAAATGCCAAGTTTTTTTATGATTAATCACCAGAATAATGAACAGATCAATCAATTATTAAAATAATCAATAGTTACAGACCTAGTTCTATGCATTTAATAAATGTCTAACAGTATTTTAAGTTTAAAAATCAGCTTTGTAAAGTTTCCCTGGAAGAGAGGTAAACCATACTTCCCTGTTTCAAATATAATCATTCAGATCTTGTGTTGCATTTTCTTTTCAGATGTTTGTGTAAACTCTGTGGATCTCCCACTGACCCCTTCTTACCCTCACATTTAAGTTTTTGATGTCCTTCCAGTAGAAATATTCCTGACTGCAGTCTCCTCCCATCTGAGGTCATTTTGACACAAAGCAATGATGCTGCATGCTTTTCTCTGGATGTAACCATTGCTAGCAAAACATGATCTGTTAACAAAACTCTGCAAATCAGCACGATGGGCTGATTTCAACCAGTGCTTATGGTTGAACTGCACTGTCATTAAATTTGCTTATTAATTTAAATAAACAATTTTGTTATCCATCCATCCATCCATCCATCTATCTATCCGGGGTCGGGTCGCGGGGGTAGCAGCTTTAGAAGGGAGGCCCAGACTTCCCTCTCCCCAGCCACTTCCTCCAGCTCCTCTGGGGGAATCCCGAGGTTCCCAAGCCAGCCGAGAGACATAGTCCCTCCAGCGTGTCCTGGGTCTTCCCCGGGGCCTCCTCCCGGTTTGTTCCAGTTAACAATTTTGTTAACTGGAACAAAATAGGCTTGTTATGCTAACAAATCTTCTTGTAAAGAGATAAAAAAAAAAAAATTAACTATTTAGTTATTTACTACTTTTCCAGACTCTTTTAACCAGTTTTTGTGACATTATTTATATTTGAATACAAAATAGATTAGTTTTATTATTATTTTGGCCACACAATTTAAGAAACAACACAGCACTAAAATAGACTTTTATTGACCAAACCAGGGTCAGATAAAACCCAGAATAGTCTGGATTAGATTATAAAGTTTAAATAACTTCTCTAAAGTCCGAAAACAAACAAAAATTCAAAGCAAGTTCAGTAACAGTGGAAATTAAAACAGCAAATCTACATTTTTTGCATCGCTTAATGTGTGTGTGTGTGTGTGTGTGTGTGTGTGTGTGTGTGTGTGTGTGTGTGTGTGTGTGTGTGTGTGTGTGTGTGTGTGTGTGTGTGTGCGTGTGTGTGTGTGTCACTCAAAGTAAAATGAATTCAAAAGTGAAGCAAGAACTTAAGTTTTGATTATCACAATAAACCTGATTTTGTTCTCTTGTTCCATGAAGTAAGAAGCAAAATCTTAATCAGTTTTCTATGTTTTTTAACTCCACTGCAAAAACACAAAATCTTATTAAGTATTTCTGTCTCGTTTCTCGTGCAAATATCTCAGTTCACTTGAATTAAGAAAAAACTAACTTACAAGGAACTTTTCAGCAAGAGATGGGAGCTTATTTTTACAACAAACTACTAGTTCAACTGGCAGATTATTTTACTTATAACACATTTTTTCCAACATATTAGTAAAATAATCTGCTAGGATTAAGGAATTATTGACTTAAAATAAGTTTTAAAGTTACGTATAAGTTATTTTTTTAAATTATTATCATTTCAACTATACAAAGATATCTGCACTAGAAACTAGCTGCGTTTATCAAACTTATTCAGACTGGAGGAAAAAATAATGAAAGTCAGTCCTTTCCCAGGTTTCTAAAGACTTTATTGGCCCTCTGTTTCAAGGGCCATTTAGATGTTATTAAATGCCGCATCTGTGTCACAGCTGAAAAACAACACAGCCAAACCTCCATGAATTTAATTTATTAAACTGAAAACAAAAAGCTGCATGAATAATTAGATACTGATGCACATTCTCTGGAGTCTGCGGTGTGTAATCCCCTCTCGCAGACGTTACGTTTAATCCGTGTTGTCAATGAAAACAACAAACCCTCCACCAGCAGGCTGAGACCTTACAGTCCTACGGCCCGGAGGGAAACCAACAGCGGACCCACCGCATAACAAATCACGCTCTGCGCCTCCATCACACGGCATTCTGCACCGCTGAGCTGTGATGTCTGGCAGATGTGCTGACGTCAGCGGAGCTCAACTCAAACATCCTGCCTGCTGGAGACGGCAGACGTGAGGTAATGGGAGGGTATAAGTGGGGTTCAGAGAGCAGTAAAACAATCTAGCACTGTACTTCACTGATGAGAACAAAAAAAAAAAAAAAAGAAAGGAAAGAAAAGCTCCTCTGGAGCGAGACGACGGGGCGGAGAGAGCCGAGCAGAAACTGACAAAACATAGACAGGTGTGCGAGCGCGCGCAGCCAGGCGTGTTGTTTAGTTACACTCTGTGCCAGACTGACAGCATCAGGAATCATTAAATACCCATTTGGTGACGACTCCGCTTTTGACGCCACTGTCTCCATGGCAACAGGCTCAACAGAACTTCACAACATCCAGCGCTCTCTCCCGTGAGCTTTGTTATGACGGTCATCATGGAGACCGGGTGGATGTTCCCTCGCCGACCCGTACACATGTTCTGCGTGCGCACACAGACGCTGCTGAGGTTGACGTTGAAATCCCGACAGCCTGCGGTCGCATGAGCTCTTTGTCACGAAACCGCAGGATCAGAGGAGCGAAACCAAGAGGTTACTGGATTCAAAGAAAAGTTCTGCATTTATTCTGCTGTAAAAGGAACTGCAACAATAAAGTAGACTGCTGCACAAGCACTAAATTAACCCTCAGTCGTTAGATATACACAGAGAAAATGACGAGTGACTGGGAACAGATTGGTCTGAAGCTCAAACCGATGACCAGCTCAAATGTAGTGATTTTCAGTGTTAATCCAATAAAAACACAAAGGACTAAAAAGCCATTTTAAAAGCTGCTTTTAGCAACATGTCAGGACATTTCAGGCTTAATGAGAGCGAGACTCCTAGCGGATAACAGAAAGGCTAAACAGAGAACAGCATAGTGGTCCTGTTTCATCCCTTTTGAGCTTTTTAATTGCCATTGAGAATATAGCAAGTCAGCACTTAATAATTCATTTTCATCCCGTCGAGCTGGTATTAAAATGCAATACCATTTTAAATCAGAAGTGTGTAGATGATAATGATAAACTACAACTTACACACTGTTGGACTATGAGTCAGGATACAAAGTACGAAACTTTTCTGTTTTCTTGTTTTTAGACATTTATTTTACTTATTCTATGCAGTATTTTAACATATTATTTTATAATCTCATAGTCACTTCATAACTCAGAAATAGTCCAAATTAGGATGTATTTTTATTTCTTTCCTACTTATGGAAAGTTTCTGTTTGTATCATAGGTTTGTGGTGCCTTTATATCCTAAAGAAAAAGATATAAAACTTCAGATATTTCACAAAGTGATATTAATGTTCATGGAAAAACCTTTGCGAGGGAACGCAAAACCTTTTGTGAGATGACGCAAAAGAAACAATCTTCCCCATGTGCCCTGCAGGGCTCTGGAAGTGTGAACCCAACCTTAGTTAGAAAAAGTTGCCGTAAGAGTCAGCAACATAAGGAGGAAAAGTTTTGCTAGTTGCTAGGCAGCAGCAGAGACAGATCAGCTTACAGTCTGAGATAAATCACAAAAAGCTGCAGACAATCTGTGGACGATGTTCCAGCAGCTAAAGAGACTTAAAATGTGGCGAGAGAGAAGGTCAACACAGCAACAGGAGGAGGACCGCTCGCAGCTGGACTCGGTGAGTCATTATAATCACAAATAAACACGCAAAGCACCTGTGGAACAAGGAGCTACGGCTCTTTAAGAATGCACATAATGCATTTCATTTGCCGCTTGGTTCGTCCAGATCAAGAGAAGGCAAGAAAAAAAAAACAAGAGGAAAAATCAGGAATACGTTTTCACAATTACAAGGAATAACAATGGCCCTTTCTAATCAAACATGTGACATTCATTCCCGGATTTATCAATTTGGGTGGAGGAAACACTCACTCCCACAGCAGGTGGCTCATGTACAAAAACACACCATGCTTCCTTTTTCAAGCCAGAGATCAGATTAGAGAAGGCAAAGCTGTTATGTTGCAGCTCCAATACGTTCAGATTCTGCTTGAAGAGAAAGCATTTGGCCAGCTGGATAATAATAATAATAATAACAATACATTTTATTTGTAATGCACCTTATATTTCAAAGAAATCTCAAAGTGCTACAGAGATAAGAATAAATTGTAGAGCTTACAGTAAAACATACAATAATACATCTCACACCAAGTGATACCAAAATAAAAATTAAAACTAACAATTTAAAGTAAAACTTACACATCTAAAAGGCCTGTTTAAAAAGGTGAGTGGACTTTCACCATCTTTTGTGCCCAAACCTGATAAATAACTTAGTAACCAAGATGCCAAATAATGAATATAGAGCATAAATAGAAGAGTATTGCAAATGTGGGTTAATCCCAACAACTAACTACAACTTCAATGTCTGTCTGTAAATATGTTCCACCCAGAACGCATAGTTTTAGCTTCACCAGGTTCAAATCCTCTAAAAAAAATAAACATTTCTCTTATAAAGCACCTTTTTCTATCTAATTAATCATCAGTTAATAAAATAAACAATTAACAATCAGCCCTGTCCTTCATTGATGTGAAGTAAAGCAGAAAGTGCTGAGCTTTGTTCATATTGACGCATTGTTCTTACTGCTGACGATTATTTGCTACAAATGATCAATTCCGCACTAAAGGAGCGCCATGGTGCTGCATTTTAGGCAATAAAATGTTAATTTTCTTATTTTAAAAAGGGATTTAATTATTTGTTCATTTGCATTTCTAATGTATGTGCAATATTGTATTAAAAAGATTAAATGGTTAAATAAAAAATATGCAGAATGTGCTGGTTTTCTTTTTTTATTTTAAATAATCGCTAATCTAAATAACAACTTACTAAAGTGACAGCCATAGTTTATTAGTTACTCATAAACGCATAAAAAAGTATTTTGCTTAATTAAAACATTATTAATATCAACCGACACCAATGTTGGTGCCAATATAGCTAAAAATAAAACAATTTATTCTCCCTTTTTGAGATGTGAAGCCAAGAAACATTGACGTTATCCTAATTTTCTCATTAAAAATAAAACAAAAACATTGCATTAAACAAGCTCAGTATGCAAACAGCGACCTCTGACCTGTAGCTGCAGGGTGACCTTCCCAGCCTCGCTGTTGGTGTGTCCATGAGGAAGGAGGCCGTTGTGCTCCATCTCTCTGCTCTCCGGCTGCTGCCCCGTCCTCTGAAGCATATCCTTCACCACCTTCACCTTCAGACGGCTGCGCAGAGTGATGGCCGCGTTCCCTGTGACCGCAGCGCAGCACAATCAAGATTTGTGCGTCTTGATCGAACAGGTTGCTTGCAGTTTCACGGATAGTTTCGCTTTACCTTCCAACACTTTGGCCACTTCGGTTCTGTACGACTCAAACTTGAAGGGAGTCAGGAAACCCAGAGAGCCGAGGTGGAACGCCATCACTGGCGGGACGCTGCCCTGGAGAGGAAGACACAGGAAACTTGTGTGCGTCAAAACCTTTCTGAACAAGAGAGTCTGCAGGACAGAATATCAGCAAAAACTCCTCAAATTCATTGGCTGTGAAAATAATTTAAACTAAAGCCTTTCTGTCACATCTGTGATGCACAAGAATCATGCAAAACTTCTGAGAGACATAATTAAAATGCAGAAAGTAAAATTAGTGGATTCTCTGATGTGCTAAACTAAGTTTTGAACAACATAAGTTTCTGAAACTTAATTTTATCAGGAGAAAAATGTAGAAAAAGTGATTTTATAGCATAATTACTCAGTAATTAGGTTTCTGAAAAGATCTCCTTTATTGTAACTTAATTAGCTTTTCTTCAGACTGCTTTCCTTTTGCAATAACGTCTCCTGAATGTTATTTTAGCCGAAAGAAAAATTACAGTAAAACTGAAAAACTAAATCCAGAAATCTAAGCAGACTGAAGAAAAACTTTCTGATTCACAAAAACAGAGATAAAAACTCCTCAAACTTGTTTAAAATTGTTAATCTTGTCAACTAATGAGATAAATAAGCATCGATACTGCATGTTTTTCTTACGGCAGTCAATAATATCTTGCATCCATCTCATTTTATCAAAGTATCAATACCTGAAAGAGAGAAGAGGCATAAAGCAGCGTCCCATCACCACCCAGACAAATGATCAGGTCGATGCAGTCAGAGATATCGTCATAACCTGAAGTCATAAATATTACAAATAAAACTTGTCATTGTGATGTTGGATTTTTGATTTGGGAACGACATCAAACTCATCTTCACTGCATTCAGCCTCCAAGTTGAAAAATGAGTTATTAAGTTTTAATAACTGAAGTTTTAATGTCACAAAATGAGAAAACGTTCAAGGGGTGTAAATACTTATTTATGATTCTGTGTGTTTCAATTACACTCAAGGAAACCATTTTGGTCCTTCCTCTATTATATTTCTTTCATAGATTCAGAAATCTAATCCTTCTATACTACTGATATAAAATCAGTATTATTCACATATTCGCCAGTAACGTTAATTATTACAGTAAAATCCACTTTAAAAAAGCTCATGTTTGTATTTGGCTTTATTTAGAAATTAATTCTCGAGATAATGTAAATAAAAAAGAGGATGTGTTTACTTTTATCTCTGGCTTAAGATGAAACAGGAAGAAACTAGATCCTTTTTATAAGGAATGAACTATTATGACACAAAGTTTAATCACTCATAACAACCCCACAAATAGAGAATAAACAAAACTACAAACTGGTGATTATTTATCAGTAACACCATAAAAACAAAAGACAAAACATGCATAAAGTTCATTTAGGAGTGCTTCTAAATGTGCTAATTCTGTAAAACATTTAAATAAGAGCAGTATTTTATAAGTTTCCTGATTTGAATGTCACACAGCATCATTTATATTTACATTTGCACAGAGATATAACCAGCAGAAATCTTTGAAATGGATAGTTTTGCATGGCGGTGTTGCGTCACAGACAGCTTGCATGGCTTTGCTGTGAGACGCGCAGATGTCTCACCCTCTCTGAAGGTGCAGAGCTGATTGCGGATGGAGCCGAAGGCCTCGTCCTTGGACAGCGTGGCGTCGTCTGCTACCCTGCGCTCCACATACACCATCATCTGCTTCTCCTGAAGCACAAACACACACGTTAGCCACAACGCCGAACCGCGCAGCGTTAGCTTGCGGCTCAGCATGGTGGTGTTTGGATGAAATACAAACATGTCGACCTGCAGGTCGACTCTGAACGTCTGGTTTTACAAACATGTGGTTAAAATACTTTGCAGCTGCAGGAGGCCAGACTGGAGCGTTCCTCTGCTTGTCTGAAACATTTCCTGGATTGATGGTGGTTAGACCTGCTGCTCTTTGGCACCACAGGAACTCATGTTCAGTGGAGGCGAAGAGGTTTAACCTTCTGCGCTTGGCAGAGAGAAGGAACAGAAGATTCTGTCCAAAGTTATCACTTCCAAATATTAAGGTGGCGCTTCAAAAAGCTTGTACAAAAAGCTTGTACAAAGCGCAACACCCTTTGTCAGCAACAAGACACACATACCATGGTGCATAAAAAGTATTTTGTCTATTTTTAACTGCAAATGTCTTCGTACACTTGAAATAAGACGAAACTAACTTGCAAGTAAAATTTCAGAGATACAGGAGCTTGCTTTAAGTCAGTAATTCCTTAATATTGACAAAAACGTTAGTTTCACTCTTAACAAAACATTTTTACCATATTATGAGTGAAATAATCTGCCAGTGGATCTAGTACTGTTTTAAATTCAAATTTAAGGAGTTTTGTTTTTCTTAAAACAAGCTCCTGCATCTTGTCTCATTTCAATTGTACTAATATGTTGTGCCTTTGTTGTGTAAACAACATGCATGTAAGGGTTTAGGAAATCCATTCTGCCTTTTGATAAAGCACATACTGGTGTTTGAGTAGATGTCTTACATTTACTTCTTTTACTAAATTGCACCAGATTTTAACTGGAAATGTTTTGTTAATGTGCAAACACCAAGCTAACGTAAACTTAACTGTATGGTTTACATAGAATATGAAAGAGAAAACACTACTGTATGCACTGCATTTTGTTTCTTTCTGGATTTTATGTAAAATCTGTGGCACTAACAAAAAGAAACGTTTGTGATTATGGATGCAATTAGAGATGGTAATTTTAGATATTTTTATGCAAAAACTGCAGACAATATCTACAACAGTCTTTTAAAAGTTCAACATTTTTCCTTAATTTTCCATTTATAAATTTTTTTTCCCCTCTTGTAATAGCAGATTGATTTTGTTTTAATATCTGTAAAAAGAAATACATTTCAGTTTAACTTTGTTAGCTTTCATAAATAAAACATTGTATGCAGTATATTTTTAGAAAATCAGTTTTTGTGGTTTTACGAAGGTTTTATTTTGTTGCAGCTGAGGAAAAAATGGCTGTTTGAATGGAAAATATTGCTGACTCGTGGTAATCCAACACAAAATAGTGTATAATTGTGAAATAGAAGAAAAACAAAGAAATAAAAATGCAAAGCACATTACAATTTCTTACTTCCATTTCACAATGTCACTCTGGCCTATGGCATCAGATCCACCATTTAAAAACATTAAAATCTGTTTTTGCAACGTAATAAGAGGTGAAAAAGAGCAAAGTGTGTGAATATTCTTCAGAGCTCTGCATGTTTACACAGTACTTGAGTTACATGCTGCGTGTTTGATCACACATTAGTCTCGTACCTCTACTAGAAACCTGCAGAGCTCTTTGAAAGGCTCGACCAGACTCTCGTCCCTGATCTTCCTGATGACGAGCACGTTGACCGGAGCTTTGTTCCAGGTGAGCCTCTGACTTACTGGGTCCTGGATGTGCCTGGGACACGTAGGGAAAAATATTACACACCCACAAGGAAACAAACACAGAAATATACAGCGCAACACTCTTTGTCAGCAACAAGATACAAACAGGAAAATATAAACTACCAGAGCAAATCTTCCACACATACCATAATTTCTGAATTAAATAAAGGTTATTCCACATTTCTGAGCAGTAAAGTCGTTCATTAACTGCTGTGACTCTTAGCTACAGCAGAGGATCGGGGTCAAATTCCAAATATAACAATAAAAATGTCCTCTCCTTCTTTTACCATTTGTCTTTCCTCTTCTTTGTGTGGGAAACAGCAGGCATTGTAAAGATTATTCCACCTGTGTGTGTTCAGACCCAAATAATGTCAGGACAGCTGACAATAAAGTTAACCAGACTGCTTTAAAACGAGCAGTCTGGTTACACAATCTTACTTTCTCTTATCCAGCTCAGTTGCACAAACTTCTCTGTGCCATTGATCTAACAAGCAGTCAGTGTACACAAAGTTCAGCTTATTACGCAGCCGCTTGCTTACATGACTGAAGTTGGGTTGGGGAGAATGCAGGCTTTGGGTCCAAAGTGAGTGGCTGGATACGGTCCATGCAGAAAGTGAGCTCTTCTGTGAGGAGGAGGATAAAAAAAGGAGGAGTTTAACATCACCTCATCTTTGGAGCAGCAGAAACCGAGCCACCCGGAGCACAGACCTCTTAGGAGAGCTTTCCGCTGCGCCGCACAATGAACCGGCGGGCTCCAAGTGCTCGTGTTGGCCTGGCAACCTCCGCCGCTCCATCTCCCACAGCCGCTGCTCGTGATCATCTGCCCGCTGCTGTGACCTCTTCCCCTCCTTCCGTCTCCTAGGTGACCTGGACGTTTGGTCCCTGTGCTTCGATGACCTGGTCGAGTCCGGCTGCTGATCAGGACAGCCGGAGGATCTCGACACGCTCCGGTCCAACGCTGGGAGAGACCTCGATGACAGACCGGCCTCTGAGTTCTCCATCCTGAAAAACAAAGAGCGCTTTGGAATAATTATTTAACCTGTTAAGATTAAGAGAGAAAAGCTACAGACACAGGTCTTATGCAGAAAATAATAATGACATATATCTGCAGCACCATATTAGGGGCACTGCAAAGAAAAAAAAAGGGAGGGGTAAATGTTTTTGCCATAAAACATTTTTTTTTTTTTTAATTAATTTAAGACATTTTCCACAGATTGTTTTGGGGGGGAATTTCTGAGTTTGAAAACTCAGAAATTTCAACATTTTTTCCAGAAATTTTCTGAGATTATTCTGAAAATTTCTGTTTTTTGGCAGACATTAGCTCCTTCTGGGTTTTTTTTTTTCTATGTACAATGGTCCTAATGCACTCTACCAAAACTTTGCCTTAATTAATCTCAAAGAACCCTCAACAACATCTAAAGCACTGCAGACCTCACTTTCCTCCAATAAGGTCAGGGTGATGAAACCTGACTCAACAACAAAAAAGAAACAAGGTAAACAAAAATATGTAAAGGTTAAAAACACCGCAGACCAATTCTTGCAGTAATTCTTCCCCAAAATGACTTTTTTGTAATTTAGCCAACCGGACGGCTCAGCAGCTCATTAAATCTCAAGTAAAGAGAAACAAAAGCGAATGAACTGGATTAACAGTGCTTGCCAACCTCTCATGGTGCCATCCAGGACATGTTACTGTGGAGTGCCGTTTCTGCTGCCTCAGTATTTGAACTCTACATTAACAGTCTTCAGTTAGAGGCAGTTTGTAAGAGTTGCAAGACAGCCTGCAACTGGAGATTCTTCTGCACACACCATCAATAACTCTTTGAAGATACTTGAAGATATGAGTTAGGAAGACATTTAATTTCCCTTTGGACCAAATAAAGTATTTTTGAGTTTAATTAAAACAATTCTGCAAATAAATAAATAAATAAAAATCTGGTGCACCATATTTCTCTAAGGTTGGTTGGAAAACAGGTAGCAGATTTTACATTTAGAGAGAAACTACTTTATTACTTAGGATCAAGGTTTGGATAGATTTTTACTCTTGAGGAAAAAAAATCAACATTTTAAATCTAAATGTTCTTTGTGTGGTATTAAAATTAGTCAATCATCTGAAACCTTAAAGTGTGACCAAAAAGAGCATAAAAAATAAAAGAGAGAAATCTGTGCGCAACAAACATGAAACATAAATCCCATTCATGGAAAAACCCCACACTAATCATTTTACATATTATTACCAACTTAGGCGTTTCAGATCAAATATTAGTCAGGTATATTTATAGTGTAACCGGACAAACTGGAGGTACTTGTGTCCCAGTTTGAGTCAGACAACCTTGTTGTGTAAAGTACCGCACTCCAGTAATGACTGTAGCACCCGGATTAGCTGCTGTCACTCACAAACCATTGACAGATAACGTTACCTAGCAATAGCTCAGCTAGCTAGCCGTCAGGAAACGCCGCAAATCTGAACGAAGTGACGCTCTACTTTTCCACAGACTACTAAACAAAGCTCATGTCGACCCAGGAACACGAAAGGCCAGGATACATTCAGAAAATAACGACAGTATATTTAAAGAAGAGACATTAAAAACATAAAACATTACAGAGCAGGAGCGAGCTGACGTCAGAGGAAGCTATTGCGGGTGACCACTACGCGTTACAGCGCCATGTTTGCCCCAGCTGGTCACACTCAGAACTACACGCAGAATTACAGAAACTGGAATCAGTACCAAAAGATACTGCATGTTCTTTTGCCAAAAAAGAAAATAAAATATAAAAAAAACTATCAATGCAGCAGATTGTAAAAAGGAGTAGATCCGTTTTTTAAAGGTTAACTGTGTGGCATCTGCAGCTAACAGAGTAATTATTGGAAAACAAGTGCATCACGCGTATTTTGTACACAATGACTAACTTTATTCTGTGTAATGCATAAATAACATGTAATAACAGTCTTCTTTTGATCTTCCCCTGGTGTTCACTCTAATTTCAGCAGTTAGTAACACACCAAGCTGAATGTTTGAGGCTTGAAAAGGGCAAACTCCCACAAAATGCCAAGCTGTGATGTGTTCATGATGTGTAATGATCTGTTTGATTTCAGTCATTCAAAGTGGGAATAATGTGTGGTAGTTATAATTTATTCCTCACTACACACACATATATATATATATATATATATATATATATATATACAAAAAATATTATGTAAATAAGTAAATTACCTATTCGAATAAGGGGCTTTTAAAAAAAAATAAAAAAAATATTGTATTTTTTCCCTACACTCTCACTACAGCATTTACATTTTTGTGATTGACTATGTGTCATGGTTTCTGAGTGAGTGATTGGTTTGTACATGAGTTTTTAGTTTTGTGTTTTAGACAGAAAAATAAATAAGGTCAAATGAGATCCTGGAGGAAAATGATGAGTGTGTTGCCAGATTTCAGCCTGATTTTTCTGTCAGCTTAGAGGTATTTTAAATAGCAATGAAGCCACAGGATACAGCTATAGGTTCACTGGCACACTGCAATGAATTGGCCTTTTGTTTGAAAAAGTACCAGCATTTCATCTAGAAAGGTCTGATCAGCTCTATTTTACAGATTAAAAATATATAAAAACATTCAAAGAGAGACAATTTAATATCTTATATTTCTTATTTTACGTTATAACACCATTGTTAGAATCCAGACTTTACTTTACTGACTTGTAACTAATGAACTTGGTTTTCTACTAAACAACCCAGTAGCACCTAGGGGCCATTGTGGGTATTGCAGGCTGCAGGTTAACGCTTATTTACTCCTAATGATAAACAGAAGTTTCTGGATTTATGCTGGGTTGGATTTAATTTTATTTTTTAACAATAAAGAAAAAAGTAAGAAAAAACAAACAAACAAATAGCGTCCAGAGACATGCAATAAATAATACATAATAGAAAAAAATATGAACAATTACAAAATACTTAACATTGAAAATAACCAGCATGGAGTTTTCTACTTAAACAGACAAATGAAGAAAGGGCTCGCAATAGGCTGAAGCCAATGCATGCTTAACCTATATCTATCTAATTAATGAAAATGTATCATTTAAGATTGTCTTGATTTGATCCGATATTAGTTTAGAGTCCAACTTAGGCCATTCTTAAAGATTTTGATCAGAAACTCAACTTCTAATACTTTAAGCTATACTTAAGGCTTAATTTTTTAAGAATCAGAAAGATGTATGTTCGAGACGTTTAAAACTGTTACCTAATGAGTGTTTTTCACAAACCGAATGTTCCCAGTGAAAGAAACTGTATTGGATGCGTCTCCCAGGACACCAGCTGCTGAAACACAGGTCCTTTTGCTATATGACGTTCAAAATAAAGCGCTAAGTTTAAGAAGCATCATTCCACATTGCGTTGTCAGTAGATGTGCTTTCATTAACCATATAATTGTGCAGTTTGACATTTTGAAAATAAATTAGCTTAATGGAAATCTACCAATTTTAAAAAAAAAAAAAACCTTGTTTTTCCAGTAAAATGATGTTTGTTTGTTTTGTTTTTGTTTGTTGCTAAATCGAAGTTTGTTTATTTATTTCACAAAATTGCAATGGAAACGTTTTTTTCTGTTCAACAACCGGATGTTAACACAAGAATATGACAGGAGGTAGTTGGAGACAGGAGGTAGTTGGAGAACCGTTTATGCTACATTTTTGAGGATGTAGCATAAATAGACTTAGTAACTCGTGGTTTTAATTGTGTTTCTTATTTAATGTTATTTTTTGACATTAGCAGGACACTGAAAAAGTTCTGCACAAATTTGTAATAGAAACGCAGCGACTGAACAAGAGAAAACCCCACTATAGCCTAAAGGAAGTTCAGCTCAACATACTGTTTTCCAATGACATTTTTCCTGATTTTCTTGGCCTCTCTTCTCCTTCTCCCGGTGTGAATACCTGGACCTGAACGTTGCCTGGCTCTGCTTTGTCAACAGCCTCCTGGTAGAGATTGTTTCATGTGCAGTCTGTCAGGCCTTGCAGCTACTGCAGGGCTTGGCAACGTTTCTGCAGACAGCTTCTGTGAGAGGAGGTTTTAGTTAATTTTAGCCTGGATGCACAAGACAAAACCCAGGACTTGAGATGGAGGAAGGAAAGCTGAAATTGAAATGTTAAATTTGTCCTATAAAATAGATAAGTACTTCTTTAAATTAAATTATATATAGAGCATCTTCTCACATTAATGATAAAAGATAATAGTATAAAGTATAATAGTATAAAGATAAAAAAAAACTGATTAGATGGATAAAATATTTTAAAAAATAATTCAAAAGGTTCCACTATGGAGGGCCTTGAGTTTGACACACATAAGGAATTAGGTTTTCTTCAACCACACTGCACTAGGCTGACCACTTTTCCTCACCTTTCTTCTTCTACTCCTACTCTCCGATTTGAATTATTTTCTGTTATTTCAACTTTTAAATTTGTGTTTTCTCTGTTTTTTCTCTGCACAAGCTACTCCTGGTCTGGCATTCTGTCTGATTAAAATGAAAATGAAAGAAACCAAAGACAACGCTCGTTTTGACACTACAGAACTTTACTTGAATTTGATCCAAGTTCATCGTCTATACAGGATTTATTTACAGATTCTGAAATCAAGGAAGAAAGAGAGGGGGGGAAATCCAGAAATAAAAACAAAACAAAACAAAAAAAACACTAAATACAACCGTGGTATCGGCTAAAAGCATTTACAGGTATGTCATTTAATAATGATGCTCAACAGTTAGAGATGCAGTGTCCTCTGCTTTAAAAAAAAACATCTTATATCACAACATGAGGTAGGAGAACAGTGTCTCTAATTCATGCAAGAACAAAAAAGTCTCATCACACTGTAGTATTGGCAACGTAGTATGCAATGGTCACACACACAGACACTGCGTTTCATGTTTTCAAACAGCACTGATAGGAAAGTAACAAATTTAGGTTTATTTTTGCGCAAATTCCACCTTCGACTGTCAATCTGAGCCTCCTGCAGTCATTTTGCAGGCTCCTTCTTTTCATTTTTATCGTTTTGGCAAAATTCACAACTGTACAAAACACATCTAAGCTTTCAAAGCGCTGCAAAAAGCCAAAGAAAGGCCCAGCATGCCATCTTAAAAGGAATTTTTTCCATCCTACTGGTTAGTAATAGATGCACACTTAAAAAGACTAAACAGCGCCCACTTGTGGTTACAATGCAAACTTCTCTCACAGTAGAAAAGAAAACATCTTGGGTGAATTTTTTGCTGCAGAAGCAAACAGGAGAATAAAAGTAATACTGATTAGAATCTGATGGCAATCAGATGATTTCACATGATTTCAATGTGGGGAAAAAATAGTCGGACCAAATTATTGTACAGTTTACAATCTTCATGATCATACTGTGACTTCATGTCCTGGCCAGCCTCTCAACCACAAGGGAGATAAAAATTTGCACATGTTCAATAATTCATGCACATGAGCCTTTTTAAAAATCTGAGGAGGGAAATCTTCACTCTTTTTTTTTTTTCTTCCTAACAATAAACAGATTGAAACTTGGCGAAAAAACTGGAAGGGCGCAAAACATGCAAACATTTTTTTTTCTTCTTTTTGTTTTTTTTCTCCAAAATGTCTTCTTGAACAAATTTTTGATTTAGATTAAGGGAGAAGGTTCAAATAGCAAAAAGGAAATCTGTCATGATAAAATCCATAAAAACAACAGCGTCGGTTCTGAAAGTGGAGTAAAAGTGTGTAACAAAGTATTTTTTTTTTTTTTCAGTTTTATAGTTGATGTCTGAGTAAACCATGCACTTCATTCCCCCACATCCACTCCAGAAGAGTCCTTTATCTTTTTCTCTTTTTTTTAAATAAAAGAAAGGAAAAACAATTAGGCCCACTGCAGCCTCAGCTGTGGTCCAAATCATATAACCTTTTATAGATTATTTATATAAGAACAGTTAATATATTAATGACTACCTTATTTACAAAGTGAATATAAATCTTTCGTTTATATGTTAAACATTTTTCTTTCACCATCTTAATAACTGTTTTCAATGCAACAACAGTAGAGTGTACATTTGTTCCGCCTTCTCTCTGTCCGCTCCTTCCGGTCTGTCTCTGTAAAGGGAGGCTGTGTAAGAAAATCTGCATCGAACAGGATGGAGCACAGTGGAATGTCTTATCAATTTGCATTAATAGCAGATGCATAAAAAAGAAGCTCAGTATTTATAATTTTTTTTGTTTGTGTTTTGCTTTTTTTTTTTTTTTTTTTTTTACCGAGGACTATTCCGTTACAGTTATTTACACACGCACGCACTCGCATAGACGCTCACAGGGATTGTTTTTTATAGTGGCGATAAAAAGCGCTTCAGCCTGGTCCTGATGGGTTCTGATCTGGATGTGGGTCATCCACCAGAGGGGCCCCTTCTCCCCCCCCCGCCCTCTCAAACATCGACAGCTTGCCTAAAACAGGAAGGGGAGGGGAGAAGAAAGCTCCATCGGGGCCACCCAGCCTGCCATGAGCGAGCCACGGTGCTCAATGTCCACCGCTTCACGCTGTTCGTGAAGCGGTGCAAACAGAACCCGAAACTCCGGCGAACCGACAGCTTTCACCTGCGACCCGCATTCTTAGACGGCAAGAATGGCTACCAGTGAAGAGAGGGGCTCAGAGAGCCGTGACGGCCTGCGGCTTTGATCATCTGCTGGGAACTGAGGGGCCACCGTTCCGCACGGACGGCTGCGACGCACCGACACACTCCGGTGTGCGCCGACACGTTGCGGGTTCTTTCAGGCGTCGTCATGGTAACGCAGAGAAAAAAACAAAACAACACCACCTGCGTCCAAACTATCGGAGTGAGATCAGTGTGAGAAAGGGCCAGTAAAAATACCGCAGGTTGAAGGTTTTAAATAGTGATTTAAAACTATTAAACGAGAAATGCAACTTTTATTCATTTTTTTACTCGGTTTCAACGAATTTCCTGGCTGGGTGTGGTGAGATTTGAGGATTATTATTATTTTTAATCAATAGTTTTTCAAAAAAAAACTGGCAAACTATATAATTTATAAGATGTATTTACTGTTATGTTGGTTTTATTGCATAGATTAGAGGAAAAATCTAGAATAAACACTTGCTAAGTTTAGTAGCTGCAGTCATTCTGCTATTCGTAGACTCACTGTTGAATAAAAAGTTTTAAAATATCTAGTTAATTCGTCAGAGGATGACTTTAAGTTCTGTAAACCCAAAAGCCAGTACACAGCGTCCGGACCGTTGGTCATTTCAACCGATTGCTAGCTGGAGGGCTAGGCTCTACTGAAGTTTTAAATTGTACCCAATTGCTAAAGTTTGACGCAAAGACGCTTTGCGGAAATTACCTGCGCTGTAAACAACCATCCTCCACTGCAAAGAGAGAAGAAGATTCAATATATGGAAGTGTGGCCGACATGGACAGAAAGGCTACGTTCACTTCCTCCGCTGCCATTGCTAAAGCTAAAGGCAGGCGACTAAACCAGCGCAGAAAATTGACGTCATCGTCTCCTTCTGTTCGCTGAATGGCTCTTTTGAAATTCTACCCAAGAGAACCAGACTAGTCGGTTGAAAAGTAGTAGCCTTGTCTACCAGTGTGGAGGGGTAATGCTTTTGTTCATTCTGATCACTCTCCAGCTTGTTTTGGTGTCATGAAGGGATTTGAACCAGAGGAAACAAATGACGGAGAAATCTGAGCAGTTTTGAAAAGGGAATGTTTTAAAAACCCAGCATAGCTCGATGTCTGAATGACCCGCGCCCAGACAGACCAGCAGCTGGCCGGTCCAATAGAGGAAACCAATCTGCCCTCCAGGCTGTAGTATTTCATAGCTAAGTACAAGAAGTGTAGAGGGACTTTGGGGAGAGGTCACACTCAGTCACTTCAACATCATTACTGACATATTTTCATGAGGTCCTACAACATCTGCAAATGACAAATGTCTGCTTTTGTACAGTGAAGGTCTTTTTTCCTCCATAAAGACTTAATATTTTAACATGATTATATTTATTTGTGTTTATAAGGAGTCCAAAAGAAAATATATATTTTTATATATATATTGTATAGAGAGAGAGAGAGAGATATGTCATTTTAAACTCCTCCACTCGCTGATTCTTGAGAATCTGAGCTTCATGTTTACAAAGTCTGAAGGTACCGGCGGCTGTGCCAGGTAGTAGCATAAAGTGTCACCAGCGAGGAACAGTGGAGTCCAAAATCCAGAGTGTTCAGGAACCAGGGAGCAGGAAGGACGACGATCCAGGCGGGGAAGGATAGTGATGGAACTTCCTGTCTCTAAAGCAGCGGTTAGTTTATTAAAAACTATAAATTAAATCAAACATACATGCCCAAAAAGTCTTTAAATACTGTTTAAAGAGAGGACTGGAGATATATATATATGTGTGTGTTAAAAAAACACAAAAAAAACCCCAAAACATAAATTTTGTCATGTTGTATATTTTAAAAACAGGGATCAGAAGGGGAGCCTGCGAAGGGTCAGGCTGAATTGTTTGTGTTTGTAGAGTTGGCGAGTGACGGGAAGAAAATGTCGCAGTTACTTTAGGCCAGCCACAGGGGCCTCAGCAATGGAGGAAGAGCAGGGTGGGGAGTGGACGTTCACGGGTCCAGTGGAAGGAGTGAGAGGGGGAGAGGGGCTGCCTCCCATCATGCCAGACTGGGCCATCTGCTGCTTGAGCTGGGCAATGGTGTGCTCCAGCTTCTCCCGCGCCTCCCGCTCCCGGTGAAGCTCCTCCTGCAGCTCCTGCCGGTCGGCCTCGGCCCGCTCCAGCCTCTGCCGCAGCTCCGACAACTGGGAGGAGACGGAGATAGAGGTCGGGTTAGGATCAAGCATGGCAGAAAAACCGCTGCTCAACATTTACACAAAATGTTACCAAACATTTTTTGGTCTAGTTTCAAATGCGAATATAATGTCTGAAGACAAAACGAACTAACCGATAAATCAATTACTATTAGAGGAAAGGAGCTGACGGGTGTCTGATAGAGCCGATTTATCCCCTCAACATGCAAATTGATTAAAGACGTGTAAATCATCAAACTAATAATGGAAAGACATGATATACATTTCTTTTATTTTTTTCAAGATTTCTGCAGAACTTTATTAAAACCAAATGAGGTAAAATATCCACAAAACATGGCTTTAGATCCTTGTAACAGTAAGAAATCGGTGACATAACATTGCAGAAATCCAGCTTTTAGCTGCACTTTCACTGTTAAGCCACATTCATATTCAGGGTGAAGCAACTGGGACTGTTTACCATTAGCGCTCATATTTCACAGCTCAGAAATGGACAGTGATGTAATTCTGTTTAGAAAGTATCTGCGTGGTAAACAAGACTAATGCTGCATGTCTGTCTACAGACTTCATTTCTTTCTAGAGCAGCTAAGATAAAGAGATAAAGTTGGGAAATTTTCAAGAATCTGCTGAGAAGTGGAGTTAAAAGCTGTGTTGGTGAGGCTGGATGTGAAACTGCAGCGCTGAGCTCAGGCCAACATAACTCAGTCTGTCTCCAGGTTTAATCTCCTGGAAACCCAAACAACATCCTGTAAGAGTGTTTTTACATTCTTACACAATACTCAGAGTTCAAATATTACTGGACAAACATTTAGAATATCTGGCATATCTACAGAAGAAAGAGTGAAACATAAAAAATAAAAAAAGTTTTCGATGTAAAAATGGCCCATAAAACAAAGTTTTATATTGCTATAATTCAGTGTGACTTAGAACTGGTGATGCGTTTACACCATGTTCCAAATTATAATGCAAATTGGATTTAAGTGTCATAAAGATGACATTTTTGTTGTGCTATTAAATTTATAGATGGTATTGTGTGTCAGGGCTCTTTGAATCACTATAATTAATTTCAGAGATCTGGGTTGATTAGTTTGTCTGATGAGCTCAATAAAGGAAATCTACTTAAGAAGGATGTTCCACATTATTAAGCAGGCCACAGGTTTGAAGCAATATGGGAAAGAGAAGGGATCTCTCTGCTGATGAAAATCATCAGATAGTGTAGTGCCGTATGACAAGATATGAAAACATTAGATATTTAACAAAAATTATCATCGTACTGTGAAGAGATTAGTGGCTGATTCAGAACAAAGATGAGTTTGTACAGATAAAGGGATAATGATGAAGATTTTTGTTAGACAAATTCATCGGATTAAGAGAGCAGCTGTTTAAAAAGTTTTTTATTAAAAAAAGAAATACTGTTCTCATGGGGAGCTTGTTCATAAAATATTATTTTTACTGTAATACTTCATGACTTGAAAATTATATTGACCATCATTTGCATTGATCATATAAGAAAATATCACAGGGTGTAGAGCTCCTACCTGAGCGGTGTAGTGGGCCTCCTGCTGCCGCTGGGCCCCGGGTTCGCAGGCGCAGGCCTGCTGCCGGAGTTGCTCCAGGCGGCTCTCCAGCTCCAACTGCTCCTGCCGGGCCTGTCCGAGTCGCCGCGCCTGCTCGCTGTGCACCGCCTCCAGCTCGCTGCGGAGCTCCCGCTGCTCCGCGCTCAGCTCCCGTAGCCTCGCCGCCTCACCCCCACGCAACGCCTCCAGCTCCTTGACGCACAGAATCCAAGACAAGAACGATGTGAGTAATGGTGATAATAATGATCCCGTACACTAAGCCTGCAGGAGAAACACTTTGCAATACAGCTTCTTCTCAGGGAGGTTAGACTTTGTGCTTCCTCCGCTGCCCAAAACCTGACAGAATCCAAAACTGTGTTTGTAACCTATGACTTGTATTTGCACATAACTTTGAATCATTTCTGCAGATAAAATAGGATTATCTTGTCCACTTTTACTCTGATGTGCCAAAATAATTCAAGTCTGACATCTCAGAGTAAATGAAGCTGCTTTGTGTGACCCTCAGAGGTTAATCAGAGAACATTAGTGACAATCACGCTCTCCTAGGAGAGTTATATCTTATGTTTTAAATGACGGTTTCTGTCATCCAGAAACTGAAGAACTAAACTAACAAATAGACTGAATAGGGAGAGGATTAATCCAACAAATCACTGAAAGGCCTAAGATTGCTCTGCAGGAACTGCATAGATCCTCAGCTCATGTGGAAGAGTCTATTAGCATAATGATTATTAGTCTTGCATCATAATTCTTGTTTAAAGCTGTTTAGCAAACATGTGTCAAATCAAACTATTTGTGGTGAAAAATGGACAATATTGTGTTCACAACCATGCTTCTGTTGTGAAGCATGGTGGTGGCAGCATTATGTTGTGGGATGCTTTTTTTCAAGTGGGACAACGAAACTGTTTGATGGGAAGATGGCCAGAGATTGAGCTAAACACAGCAAGAAAAGTAGTTCTGGTCGACGACATTGAATACATGCTAAGTGCAAATGCACACCACACTTTTAAGATTTTTACACTATGCAATGCATTTTGTGTTGAACCATCTCAAAAGTCTGCAACCTGCGGGACTGGAGCCGCAAATGGCTATTTGGACTTTCAACAATGACTCTTAATAATTTAGCTAGAACTATAGAAATAAAGTGCAGATTTTAGCTGTTGGAATAAATCCTGCATGAAATTTCCAAAACAAAATGACAGAATTATCAGTACGATTATTTAGTTTTTCCTCATCGTTGTGTTGTAAACTTTTTTTATTTACATCTTTTTCCACAAACATCAACCTACCTCCTTCAAAGGAAAATGTATCAATCCTCTTCATATAAATGTTAGTCTTTATTTTAAAATCTAATAGCAGAAATAAAATGGTGGTTCTTTAAATGTGACCACAAGGTTCCTATAGTAGATTTTTATTTAAAAATGTTAAATTTGTCTCTTCTCAATAGATTAAGTAACATTTGTGGCTCTGAATGAGATTTATCTGGACATGTAAAGGTTTCAGACCACTGATCTATATCTAGAAAACACATTGAAGTTTGTTGCTGTGACTTTAAAAAGTTCAGGGAATATCAATAAATCTGCAATGTATGGAAACTTTTGTAGAAAAAAATTGAATGGGAAATGAGCGGGCATAAATAGAAAAATATTTCCTAATGCAAGTGTTTGGATGGAGAGAAGGCGGGGTGGAGGTTGAGTTGGTGTCATCTCAACGTCAAAGACGCCTTTAATGATGGCAACAACGGTTCCAGTCAGGTTTATCTGCAACTCGTTTCTGTTTCCATCCACCAACTCACCATTTCCAGCTGCAGCTGTTTCTGCAGGGTGGAGTTGAGCTTCTCCTGCTGCGTGCTGTACATCTGCATAATCTCCACAACAATCCTGTCCTTGTCGTCCTCCACAACCCCCACCGCCGCCGCTAACGGCACGGCGACGGCGGCGCTCATGTCCTTTGACGCCGCTTCCGTTTCCGACGACAGCATCAACGCAGACCGAGGAAGAGATGCCGGAGGAGGAGTGTGGGAGGGGATGTGGGTGGCTTTCTTGCAGCACGGGCTGCTCGTCTCCATGGAAACTGCCTGGGTTTGGCTTTCCCGCTCAGTGGCCAAGACAGCAGCCGCCACGCTCTGGGATTTGGCCTCCTCGGCGCCGGCTGTGACGGGAGGCGACGCGTGGAGATCTGAGGAAGGCAAGAAAGAGAAGAGAGTGAGGACGGGAAGGGAGAAGATAAAAAGAAAAGCAGAGGAAGTGGTTGAAAGACAAGAAGAAGTGCGAGTCGTGTTGGTGTGCACACGCTTAGTAACACCCTCACACAACCTCATAAAACATCGCACTTCTTCCGAGGAACCAAACACTCGCCCACAATTTCTGTTTGTGTTTGCCCTCAGACACAGAAACAGGAATAAAGGTGAGCTGTGTAGGTGAGATGCCCCGCTGCATCTCCTTGTTTTTGTAAACTCCAGCTTGTTCCCCTGACTGTGGTCTTTAAGGTGTGTGCATCATGGGAAACGGTCGGTTGGATGCTAATCTCTGGCACAAATCATTATTCAAATTGATTCAAAGCCACAGAGCTAATATTAGATCCTCTATTCAAACCAGCAGTTTGGTAAAGAGGAAGGGAAACACTGCACTACGGCAGTTCACGGCCTACTTTCTACAGCGTCTTAAAGGAGAAAAATCCAGATTGGTCTGGAAAAAGGCAGGGAGGAAGGAGGAAAAAGAAGTATGGGAACAGACGGAGAGATGGAGAATGGAGAGAAGGAGGACAGATTGGTTGGAGAGCGGAAAGAGAAAGAGAGAAACATACAGGCTGACAATCAGACGGCGCGTTAATAACGACAGACTGAAACCGTTCATCTGATTCATCCTTCTTTTTTTTCTTTTTTTTTTTAATGTATATGTGAACGCACGGCGTGAAAGAGGAGGTCACCAGCGCGTCAGACGTGCGGCAGCCCGCAGTGTTGTTATCCGAAGGTCAATGAGTGACTCTGTAGCTGCAGTTTTCGGTGCTGGAAGTTGCTACTGAGCATGTGTCAGCTCAGAGTGAGCTGCGTGAACTTGATACGCCTGTCATTTATGCTTATGCTGCATGCAAACAGCTGCTGCTTCGCTGTATTGATGTCACATATTTATAGCAGACACACATCAGACTGTGTCCAATAGGCGTGCAAAGGAGTTCTAATTAAATATGAAGGATTTATTTAATGGGGTAAAAAAAAAAAAGCTGCGTTTGGAAATTATCATTAAATTGGATCAAATTAATTTTAATGAACCTTCTGTGTTTCTTTGTTGTATTTGCTAACTGCTATTAAAATAAATGTAGTCTATATTAAGAGTTTTCATCAGCTTATTAGCTTCATATCTATCATTTGAGCCAACTGATAATAGATTTGAACATATGGTTTATTCATTCAACATTTATTTATGAGTTGCATATCTGTAAGTTATTTTTTTCTTATCTAAAAAAATGTTGGGACGTTTTCAACTAAAACATCCTCCATACGAACACCTGTGATAGAGATGTGTAAAAAGACTTAAAATAAACTTCAATCTTTCATCGCAGCAACTAAAAGAATCAACCTTTAATTTCCCCTAACTTTAATAAATGAAAGTTTTACTCACAATAACTATTTTTACCTTGAAGAAAAAGTATATATTATACATTCAAAATTAAATATTGTTAAATTATTGTTTAAGAAGATTAAAACTGCAACTATTTTGTGCCTTAATTAATATTTTATTTTGATTAGTCTGCATTTTTCAGATTTCAGACTACCTTAATTTTATCACTAACATTTATTTATTTATTTATTTTTGCAATCCTTGGGTTTATTTCACCATGTCTCTGCAGAAGAAAGCAACATAAAGTGTGTAGATGTTCTTCTTCTTGTCCTCAGTTAAATATATTCTAACAAAAAGTGGATTTTTGTACAGGTAAGTTCACAGTTCGCTCCATTTCCTACTGACCCATTGGTGGCTCTTCGTGGCCCAGCATCCTGCGGCTGTAGTGATGCTTGAGGAGGGCGCCGAACACCTCAGGGCTCATCTCCGCCTCCGTCCTCAGAGAAACATTGGGAGCCACCATCTTATCGTATGTGTACAGGTAGTAACTGGAAAACAGAGGAGAAGAGTTAAAAACAAAGCATTTAAATGCGTGAAGACACAATACTTTTGTTTTACAGTGTAATCCCAGATTTTGTACACACTGAACGTTTTCCAACTGTGACATGCTACAACTACAAATAAGTATTTCATCAGGATTACATGAATCAGACGAACACAAAGCAGCAGACCCAGAGTAGTTCCACAGCATGATGGTCCCATTACCAGGTTTTACAATCCTTTTTGGTGAATTTAAAAGTTTCATTTAAAATATTTAACTATGTCAGACCTTAAAAAACTTGGAATTATATCATATTAAAGTTAACACAGATAATGGATGCTATTTACTACTGAGGTGACTTCAAAAGACAAAATGCTTTATTACTTAGGGGAATTACAGTAAAATGGGGTGAACATATACATGCCACAATCTTAACATTTTTATTTGTAAAAAGAAAAGTTCACAATCATGTTGTTCTATTATGTAAAATGTAAAAATATATGCAAGTTTATGATTTCAAAATGTAGAAAAAAAAAGGTCCAAGAATCAGGAGTATTTTCAGAAATTTGTAATGTGTTTAAAAAATATCCCCCATTTCTGCTTTAGGTCTGATAAAGGTGGTTTAGTTTCCTTTCAGCGATTTCACCAAAAACTATAAATAGTAAAGAGTTATGGGCTCCAAAATGCTGTGTTGCCCTTTACAACAAACACGTCTGAAACAAAGAACAATCTCCATTTGCTATCTCTTTTAGCTCAAAGCAGCGCAATAAATCTCAGAGCAGGAGCTAAACAAAACGCTGTGTGGAATATGGATATTCCTTATCGTGTGTTGCCAGGATCTCAGCCTAAACAGACCTTCAGCTTATCACAAACGTCCAGGTAGTTGTGCACAACGGGGAGACAGATACTGCCTGGAGATGCTCCGAAGCCACTGAGTCAACACTCATCTGTGTGGCGCTCTGGGCCCTCCCCCCACCCTCAGCCCCGGCTTCAGAGCGCGCTGAGGCTGGAGCAGTGAACTAGGTTAAGCCTGACAGCTCAGCGGGGCTCTGTTCAAAACTCCACCAACCAAGACATTCCTGCTCTCCCTCTGGATGGGAACGAGGCGCTGCCTGTCTGCCTGCGCGGGAATATGAAGCTTCTTCACTTAAAACAACTGAGACCTGATTGAATAATGCAAGGCAGGCTTGCATTAGACGCGAGTCCCTCTAGTGGACCCCTGCGACAACCGAAACTGAACCTCGCCTGGCTCTGAACTGGTGTTCTAATCTGGTCTATGCATGTAAACGTGATTGTGGCTCTAATCTCTCCCTCCCATCCTCTAATTCGTCTAGCCTGAAGTCTGCAAGAGTCTCCGTGGGAAGCAGTCAGACACTGCAGTGGTTCCGTAAACCCTTTAATTCCAGGCTTTAATCTGGGAGAGATTACTGTGTTACCTAAAATGGAGCGATAACTAAACAGACTGGAGCAACTGGGGAAGGGACAGAAGGAGAAGCAGCAAAGAAGAAATAGAGAACAATGGATGGACGGCCTTATTATGGCAACTCGAAGTAAAATGGCAGAGGTCTACTAAAAACATAGAATTATATCTGAACTAAGCAATATGAGACATAACAGTGCAGAAATTGACCATTTTTAGACTTCAGATTGCGTCACAGCAGGTGAGGTGCAGTACCTGGGATGGACCAGGGTGGGGTGTCCTGGCTCCTCCTTGATGTCCGTAAAAAGACGGTTGAACATCAGACCTGGTGGGGATGGTTTCCCCTGTGGAAGAGAAAGAAGAAAAAAAGTTAAGAACTGCATAACTATGACAAACAACCAAAACACCGTCTTTCTAACATACTGCTATGGTTAGAGATGTTCTATACCAATTTACTGAGCTGTGAAGGAAGCTGGTGCAGACTGGATGAACAGTGAAACAGCAAAGTGAGACGGGAATATGCTGCACATCGCTCTCATAGGAGCCATAGTCCAATATGCATGCAGACATGCGAGATGTGAGTTAGGGATTACCCATAAGGCATCAGCTGAGACAATGCACTTTAGAAGAGAAAATAGTCCTACTGAATAGCCTTCATTTTAACTCAGTGAGTGTGGAGGGGAAGTGGATTAAGAGTCTCATCCAACAGAACAGAGCACCTTGCGTCTGCTATGAATTAACGAACGCAAGGTGTGAAAAGGAATAGAGGTGAGGGTCATGACCCTTATGGGTGGCTACTGACCTTTCTCGTAGGCTCTGTGTCGGCTAACTTGTCTGAAGCGGAGCAAATTTCCACTGAGGACTTCCTCAGCTGGCTCTCCTCTTCCTCTCCCGACTTCTAAAACACATGAAGAGAGGAGAGAGAGAGAGAGAGAGAGAGAGAGAGAGACGGCGGGTGAGTTAACACACAAATACCATCCAGAGTTACCAAAACCACAGAGACGTGAGGATAGAGAAGAACAGAACACTCAGAAAACAAAGAGTCGGTCCAACAAATACATGGAAGTGATTGGTTTTATAAGTGCAGCATGATGTCTGAAAAGCAGATGATGCACATCTTTACATTACATAAACCCATTCAATCATTGACCAAATCATTGTGAAGAGCTGTCATAACTTTCTTCAGCTGAACAGAAACAAAACTAAAATTATCTTAATGAAGAGGAATGATCTAGTCAGCACTCAGCTTCACCTATTGCGGCTAGAAACTAGTGATCAGCCAAAAATTCAGAGTGTATTGGTCGATTCAGACCTGAACCTTCAAAGACACATAAAGACAATTACAAAGTCGGTCTTCTATTATCTGAAGAACATTCCCAGGATTAAAGGTCTAATGCAAGATCTAGAGAAACTCATTCACTCATTTATATTTAGTCACATTGATGACAGCAATTGTGTCTTCACAGGTCAGCTCACAAATAGAATTTTACACCTCACGGCTGATAGGTCGGTCTAGAACAGCAACGGGCCAGTTACCAGTGCAAAGATATACCAATGTTTTCTAAAGTAGCAGTTTCAAATCTGCTAAAATTGTCTATCAGGTTGTTCTCAAACTTGAAGCCCTTCAGGAGATGCCAGAGATGGCATCAGAGTGACTACAGTGATTCTGGTGAATGTTGGTCAGAATATTTGATTGGTTGCCCAAAATTAATCAAAATAGCGATAAATAATTATATACCATGACATTAGGAAAATAGGTCATTGCTTTTCTCTCTCAAACATAACCAACTAGACAGCGTTGAGCATTATTGTTTCATGGTAACTACAACAAAACCAGTATTTTCACTAAAAACGTCATACTGTGAGAGTTTCTAACTGGTCTGTGCCTCGCTGTGATACAACACTGTGGAAAGTAAGAGAAGGCCTATAAATAAACCACAAGGAAACGCCTTGCCGACAGTCAACATGTCTTGTTGTCAGGTGCTTCTGTGCAGAGATGCAGCGCAGCTGGAGTCAAGCTCTCGCTTCAAAGCACAGATGTACATTAGAGCGTCTGCAGATGTGTTCGTTAAATACCACTGTTCCCGTCTGGATCTGTGTATGTGTTCTGTACAAACACGGGGCCGCGCTCAGCAAGAGCCCACGAACTGACACAGTTGATGCTTATCTGAGGCCTCAGCGTTCATGCACTTTGAAGCAAATCGGCAGGTAGCGTGGATAGAACCAGAGCAAAGAGAAGCTCTGGTGAGGTAGGGACAGGCGCAGAGGGGAGATGAAGACCAGAGGAGGAGAAAATAAATGAAACAAGGTTGTAGAAAGCATCAATAATTGACTCCCTCGCCTTTTAAAGCCATCTATGGTGAGCAGACAGCTTTTCAACAGCTGGAGTAAAGGATTTTCCTCCACAGTGATGCATTACAGAAGCTAAGAAGAATGTGCGCAAATGAATGTGACACCTAAGTCCCAGTTATACAAGCTGCAGTCCAGCATCCGCCTGCATTCCTCTAGACATCATAATAATTCTCTCTTATCACTTTTATCCAATTTGGAAAACACCATCTTTTACTGCCTGATGCACACCCCCAGGACCTGAAACCTTGTTCAACATCTATCAAACACAAACCCTGCCTCATAAAAGGGAAGCCGTTTCTCTTGTTTTATTTCATTGTAAATTGAAGATGCTCTACCTAGTTCTAATTTGTGTGGTCCCTCCTGTCAGCTGAGCGGGGGACTGTCCGTTATTTACAAGGCCATGACTGAACGAGCATGCAAATGGAGGATGGAGGATGGGGCTGGATGTGTAGCCAGGTGTAGTGTGGAAAGCAGGAGGCTCGTCCGCTCCAGAGCGCATTTGGTTGGTGGTTTTTTTTCTCTTTTTTTTCTGCTCAGAAGGAAGCACTGCAGCGCTGAAAGGAGGGGGCGAGCGAAGGAGGGTGAGAGAGAGGGTGGGATGATGGGACAGTGAAAAGATGGAGGGAAGGGTTGAGTAATAAGAGTGAGTTGGGAGAAAAAAACAAGAAAAAAACACTGCAGTGGTGGCGCCTTCTCGTCAGCTTCCTTCACTGTGAAGGTTGTGTGTGTGTGTGTGTGTGTGTGTGTGTGTGTGTGCGTGTGTGTGTGTGTGTGTGTGTGTGTGTGTGTGTGTGTGTGTGTGGTTTGTGTGTGAAGGGGAAGACAGATGGAGAGCACTGAACTGAACCGACATTAACTTCAGGTCTCTCAGGGGTCTTTCATCTGTTTGACCCCCACAACAGAAGAAGCTCCATTACTGAGACCACTTATCTACTTTGCTCTATATCTGTGCAGATCAATTAGAAGGACAGGGCTGTTTGGGATTAGGTTTCATGCTTAGGACAAACATTGCTAGAAAGAAAATGTTAAAGATTTCTTTTCACCCTTTGTGGCAACAACTGACAAATCTTCCACATCACAAATGAGGAATTCTGACCCACTCCTCTTTGCAGAATTTGCAGGGGTTTCAAAGTGTTAAAGGCCTATTTATGGTACATCAACACCCTAAACTAAATGCTATTTAGTCCACTTTTTTTTTTTTTTTAAATCAAAATCTAGCTTGTTTTCCTGGAAAGTCTAGTTCATTTAGGAAGGTGTGAATTCGCAATATAACTAACAAAAAATAGTGAACTCTAGTCCACCTAAAAACCTAGATCTCTGTTCAGATTAAGTGAACTCTGGATTCGAATGCATTTGTGAATGCCAAGCAGTTCGAAGACCGCTCCAAAAGCAAGAAACAAACTACTGCGAAGGGCATTGTGGGTAAATACAGCCAAAACAAACGCACAAGACAATACTAGTGGGAGAAACGACTTGTGGTCTTTTGCGAAAGACAAAAAAGAAATCCTGCAACTGCTAAAATCTGATGTGACTCATTCTCCTTCAGAAGTTCCTGTCACCGACCTGAATTAATGGTTGCATTAATTATTGCAAGTCATTGAAAAAAGTGTTTAAAATGTCTTTATCACCATTTCCACAATAATGGATCTCATCTCTTATTGAATTTCTTTCGACAGGGTCAAGGCTTGTTGCTTTCTGAGATCCTATGGCCTACTTCATGTTGACATGACAGGTTCTATTTAATTGATTGCATCAATCTGGTAGTAAACAGGCCTGATCTCTCCCAGCAAAACTGAACTCAAGAAATGCCATTAATCCATTATTTACTTGGATAACTTTTATTCTTTTGTTATCGTTATCTACATTAAAATTAATTTGATGAGTTCATAACATACATTCACATCTCTACACGTTTACTTGTTCCTTTCCACTACTGTGGTTGCTTATCTCTCAGTATTTCCTGCACACCTGATAGCTTTACACCCACCACCCACACAAGAAAACACACCCAGGCTCATTATCACTGCTGCTCTCTGCTCCTTAATGAACCTGGCCGTGTGTAAATGTTCACACATATCAACAACCACTTCCCCCCGTCTTGTTCCCTCAACCCCCACCTTACTTAAGTAGACGGATACCAGTCTGCTGCTTGGTCTTAATCTCCACTAATGAAGCATCTCTCTCATTGGAGACGCTCCTGTGACCAACACACACACAGAGCGAGGCAGACGTGCTCACGAACAGCCCTTCTAACCCCCCGGATGTCTCCAGTCCGTCAGGCCATGGCTCGCCTTATGACAATGTGGATTAGCATTCCACACACTCGCTCAGCTGAACTCTGCCCTGTTGTTCCTAATCACCAGCAGTCTGCCTGCTGCTGCAGCTACACTCACGCAGCGCTGCTGAGCGCTCCGCTCTAGACACAAACAGCCATGTGAACTCCCCACGGTGACCCACTTCCAAAGCCTTGGTTCAGTCTGCCGACCGTTGGGCTCCGGCACGTGACATTTCTGCAGCAGATGCACTAATGTAGCACACACACAAAAAAAGTGCTGTTTTGGGAGCACTATTAGATGCCAGGGTACTACACACATCCATGACTCTCCATCACTGTGCTCAGAGTAAAAGCACTTCATTTTTCTGCACAGAGCGACATCTGTGCAGACATTTAACTTCCACCATCAGCATTTACAGCATCTGGGCTCTTCTCTTCTTCCTTTTCTACCTGAACTTTGTAGCTAAAAGCATCTTAAACCAAAGGAGCATTTTTGTGTCTTTTAAACCATGTCCAGCTCAGTTTTAAGGATAGAATTTAAATTCTGCTACAAGGACAGGATTGCGTGAGTGATTGTTCTGCTTATGCACAAACATTTTAATTTATTTCAGCTGATTTCTGCACCAGATGAAGAATTTTGGATTTAAGAAAGGAAAGTGAAGGCTCAAATCCAGGCTGAAATCCGCTGCAGAGGGACGAGTTTCTACTCCGTCATTATTCTATTCTTAGCAACGTGTTCATCGGTTAAAGGCGAAGGTGCCATTAACGCAGACCGACATGCTGAAACACAGAGACGCAGCCAGGTCAGAGGTCAGGCTCTCCTCCTCAGAGTCACGCGGAGCCTCCAGATGTCTGCCGTCCAAACGCAACAGACATGCTCCAAGTTGACTCTTGGCTATAAATACGCATGCTGTCTCCTTTCATGCATAATGAACAAACATTCATCAGCAAAGTGCTACATGTGCCGTTTAAATTATTTAAAACGATAGTTGGAGAATAAACAGACATTCGTTTCAGACATCAATAATGTGAGAGAAAGTTTTCCAACTCATTTAAGGCACCATCCATGCATCGGTATGCAAAACCTTTTGTCATTTTATCATGCCACAGCAACAATCTTCAGTGTATTTTATTGGAATTTTCTTTGACAGACCAAAACAAAGTAACACATATCTTAAGCAGAAGGAAAAAAACTGCATTTTTTTCAGAATTAGTTACAAATAGACCAGATTTTTCAGCCAAATCTTCAAAAAAGCTTAAATGAAGTCAAATTGGAAGGAGAGAATCTGTGAATATTAATTTTAAGGTTCTCATATCCAAAGTTTGAGATGTGATTCTATAATGTCTACAAATGTAACATAATTTTATTTTGATGTTTTGAAGTATTTTATATGAATAAGCATTAAAACCTGTTTCATTTCCTCCTGTTCACAATTATGTGCTAGTTTGTGTCAGTCTAATCACATAAAATCCCATTAAAAACATATTGAAGTTTGCTTTAATGTGCCAGATATGAAAAACTTGGGTGGCACGAATACTTGCAAAGAGGCGGAAACAACCAGAGAAGAAACTATTTTCTGCCCTCGTTAAACCTCCCTTTAGCACCAGCAATCAGGGTACTGACCGTACAGTAAAACAATAAAACCGTATATGTAAAAACACTCAGACAAGCATAAAAAGTCTTGACAAGCCCCGCGGCAAACCTGATCAAGGGTGCAATAAGGGTTAGGTCTGACCTTTCATCCCCAAACCAGTATAACCATTTTCTTTTTGCAATTTAAATCCCTCAAAACTAGACAATCATTTTCACCTCTAGTCAAACCAACACATCAGCGGTCGGGGTACTAAAACTGAAACTCCAAGAAGGCACCACAAACCCAAACCGTGACACTTTAACCCCCATCTGACCACTTTTAAGCGGCAGCTATTATCCCGAGAAGAGGAAGTAGACAGCCTTTATTTGGGTGCCTTTCCTATCTACTTCAGACAGTCAGCCAGGGGTTGGGGGGGGCACACAAGTACTGAGACAGTCAGTCACACCCTGTCTGTCTGTTTCTAAACCACATCCTGTACTGCTGCAGTCATCAGCTGTGTCAAAGATCAAACTGGAGAGACACACATCTACTTCCTCCTTGAACCTCGCAGAACACACAAACAGAGGATGTGCCGAAGGGTGATGCAATCTTTCAAGCCCGAGATTCTGGGCGTGGTTTGCTCCAGACGGGTCCCACCTGGCAAATCGCACAAGGTGGACACCGGAGACCTTTATACAATGGTCTTAATCCAATAAGCCATTTATCCACAGAGTGGGAGCCACACTTTGTTTCAGCAGCCAAATCGATAAAAAGCCACAGGGGAAGCGGGCAGTAAAGTGGGGCAATTAAACCAATATACTTTCCTCTTTTTTCTTCTTTTTTTTTTGTTACCGTTTTTTTTTTTTTGTACTTCAGAATTATACGAGCAGACTTCAGATCTTGACTCATCCCTGTCAGAATGTATAAAGCAGGTCATTTGTCAATGGTGGTCTCTGTTTGATGTACGTGCAAGGGACCGGATTGCTTAACGTGTTTTTCTTTAGATTTAGCTTTGCAAAGACAGATAAGAGGCGCAGAAACCAAAAGGAGTTTTCTGACAGGTGGTGACAGAAATTGGAAGTAAAAAAAACATTTATATAACAAAAAAAACACTGAGGCAGAAAGCCAAGACAAACCAGGAAACAAAGATTTTCTCTGTGTCCTTTCACTCAGACACACACATCTGTTCCACCTTTTATTTCTGCACGTAAAGTGAAAGATCAGAGTCAGACAAACACACTGATAAGCATCAGCTGGGTTAGTCATGAACAAGTTTTCCTCTCACACACATTCACAAAGAGGGCAGATGAGGACAGGTACATTCCCAACTTGCTTTGGCTCCAGGCAGTGAGGACGGGTTTTTTGCAACACATGGCTCCTCCGTCTAGACGGTCAAACATGTGGCTTTTCTCCCTCCCCTCTTTTACTTTCCTTTCCTCCTTCCTGCCAGGCCAGAGTTCCAGTCGGCCATTTTACAATTTGCAAAACCAGGGTTTGACGGCTAAAAACGGCGGGGTACAATCGTGGAAGTCTATACTGGAAAATGATCAATCTACTTGCTAATAGTTCGTCCGATCCGCCTGGCGCCGTGACATGGCTTACCCAAGTTTGATTTAGAAACTCAGAGTTTTTATTTGTTTATTGTTTTTTTTAGCACTTTTTTAAAATAGTTTTAATGTTTCCAGAAACATACATCCCTAATCTTTATCTAAAACTCAAAACAAGCAAATTAATGTACATGCTGCTGGATGACACTTTTAAAAGCTAAAATTGGTAGCAACTATTGGTTTTGATGCATTTATTTATCAGGAAATGAGGTTGTACATTTTCAGTATATGACCTGCCAAATGTTTTATGAAACTTTACAGACATTTGAGAACAGATATTTCACCCTAAAAATAGTTCTACATCAGACAGACCTCACATTGTGCATCCTTCGCAAACAAGGGATTGAACTTTGCTTCCTATTTAAGGAGAAACATAATATTTTCTTGCTTATTTCTAATTTTAGCATCCGGGCTCATGATCCAGTCTAAGTTTAAAAACAATAGTTTATTGTGTGGGTGCTTAGTTTAGTTACAAATCAGCAGGGGAAAAATTGGCTAACTTGAGAAATTTAGAGAAGTGAGATCCAGATGCAACAAAGAAGCTATACTTTCTATACTCAGGCAAAATTAATTACAAAATCAAGATTTTGTTTGACAGTGCTTTATAGAATAGAGAATTCAGCATAAACATGACGCATAAAAAATTATCAATATCGTCCCGTTCTGTGTCTCTGTGTTCTGAACAGTGATGAAACGGTGCGCCAAGATATTGTGGGCGATGTACATCCCCAGCAGACATTGCTTCATAAGCAAAAAGTACAAGTGAATTATGTCACACTTCTCATCATGTGTCTGTAGAACTGTGACTAATAGTCCTATGCAGACAGCACATATTGCCTCATAATGCACTTATAGCCTCAGAAAGACATGAAGAATGATTCACAGAGTGAAATGGTGTCCGGAGTTAGTTCTGATAACTGAAATATTTTATTTGCATTATTAGAAATAATTAGTGCAGTTTCTCTACTCGGGCCCTTTTATTCACCCTCCAGTATTATAAGCACCCGTTGATGAACCTTAAAATAAAAGATACATAATCTCTGAGGAATTTTAAAAGTTTTATTTCGAGAACATCGACAAAGTGGTGGTGTAGAAATGCTTTTTTTATATACATCTTTAGCAGGGTGACAGAAACCATGGAGGGAAGTATAGGATGGTATAATTAAGCACTAGCACTAAATCAGCTGGGCCACCACGTCTATACTCTACATACAAAATCAGAGTATATCCATTCAGTGAATTAGAATATTATTGAAAAACCCATTTATGTCAGAAACTTTATCACTATGTAAAACACATTATATTGCTTAATCCCACAGGTGAACATTTGAAAACCTTTATTTCTGTTAATTATGATTATTTTCCTCCTCCAGGTAATGAAAATATGACATTCAAAATTAAAATATTACATCAAAAACACACTAAATACAAAAAAGTATGTTTAATACCTGCCTAAAGGTTGTTATTTTCAAACATCCCTGATCTGAGTACAAATTCTAATTTATTGAACATTAAAGAAATATCAACCGTGCAGCATAGAGGATAGCCTTAGACTGCACTGCTCATGTGCAGAAATGTGCGAGCGCCACGTTCCCCTCCTCGGCGCCCCGGTGCAGAGATCATTAATTACCAAAGCCGTCAGGGCTCACCTGCGTTAGCAAGCCAGGCCCGGAGACAGAGACGACAATGCACGCACACGCACACACGCACACACACGCACGCACACACACACACACACACACACACACACACACGAGTAAACAGACATCCTATCAAACAATGGCTCCATCAAACAGTGATGTGGGAGGATGACGCAGTTTACTGCAAGCAAACAAATACAGACACGAGCAGACACACTTCATGCTCCCAGGAGGACACACAGACTCAGAATGAGGCCAGTGGGCCCTTGTCTTGTCTGCCGATGACTGTACTCATCATCTGAGCTCTAACTGGGACACCGTTCACACAGCTTCTGCGTCTGTGAGAGAACTGCAAGCTCTTTACAAACCAAAAAGGAAGAAATTCTCCACAATTGCTTGCAGTTTTTGCTCGTCAGAAGGCAAGGTACCAGTTTAACAAATCGTGTTTGAATCGGTCTCCTGGTTTTCTAAACAAGGGAGCTTGGCTTACTATTCGAAACGGATGAAACAACTCGGAGCGCTTGGAGACAAGAGGCGAGTGAGAGAGCCGTGGAGAGGACGAGCGTTGCTAAGCAGACTGAAAGCTGAGAGAGGCTGTCAGCAGGCCAGCAATGCACTGCTATCACTACAGAAAGAGAAAAACACAAAATGGAGACGCAGCCCGACCCGTTTTCAAGGCAAAACTAAAGTTACAAAGCAATAAAGAGTTGCTTGGCTGTTAGACGTATTTTAAATCACCATGTGCATGTCTAATTAGGACTAATTAATGCTTAATCACTGCAAAGAAATCAGACCCTGATCAAAATCCAACAATTTTCAGCTTCATCTCCTCCAATTGGTGACTGACTGGTTGGAAAATCAAACATCCAATCGTTTTCCAATCAGTGAACAAATGTTAAGAGTATCCAGGTCGTACTAACAGAGGTCTTCAGGGTGGAAGCTATTACTGAAGGAAGAATATTCAAAGTGTCAATGATCTATTTAAAATGAAGTGAAAGGAAGATTTAAGAAGCTATTCACTACAACAAAATCCATTGCAGTTTGTTCAGGCTGCGGGAGAGCAAGAGAGAGCAAGACTCAAAGGAGTTTACAGGGAGGCTCAATAAAGGTAGAAGGTAAAGGTAATTTTATTTATATAGCACATGTTCAGCAACAAGGCAAAACAAGTGCTTTACAGGATTTAAAAGGAAATACAAACAAAATAACAAATCAAATAAAAGAGCAAAAGAAGAAAAATAATCTTATGTTGATCTAAAGTGTGTAATCTAGGTGTTCCTGTTCAGGGTTACTTAGTGTCCTCTGGTCTAATTCCATTTCTGGGTTGGGAGAGCAGGTGTCAATACAATACAATACAGTATTGTTATAGCCAGTACTTTTCATTATGTGAAAATGGTCTCAAGATAATATTTTTGTTTATATGTTTGCATGACAGTCCTAGATAACTCTGCAAATAGAACAGTCCTAATCTGAGATTTTAGGTGCCTCTTTACTAGCAATCAATCAATCAATCCTCAGTTTGGTTTCGTTCTGCTGAAGCATGGAAAGCTGCATTAACGTCCAAGCTGTAACAGCCAGCAATGAGGTCGGAGGAGGGAAGGTTGGAAAACTGTAGAGCTTCAGGAGATCCAGACCCAAGATACAGTCACAGTGTCACAAAGAGAAGTTTTCACCTGGCTAAAATCCCCCCCAGGGTTAAATCTATCAGAGCTACATGGAAAGAAAGGCTGTTGAATTCAAACTGGCTCTGGGTACAGTGGCTGTTCTGCAGGGAGCTCAGGTCTCATTCATATTACATGTTGCCGCTTGTTTGAAGCCTCCACTGCTGCTACTTGAATGGACAGCTTGACTTCGGCCTCCACATCTCTGGGGCTCAACAGTCTTTCCTTCAGATTCACACATGAGCTATTTTTTATTTCAAGAAACATTAATATTTCTGAAAGTGTCTCCTTTTTTCCTTCAGAGGAAATCTCAATCTAATCTAAAACTGAAACACCCTCAGTTGAGTCGATCCTCCATTAGCGGTCTGGAAGGAACAACAGAGAGCAGGAGAAGCCCTTTCGCCTCTGGAAAAACCTGGTTACGGCCTGAGTCAGAGCACTAAGTGAACGCACCTGGGCGAAGATCAAACGGACTGGGAGAGAGACCTGCGCCGTAATAAATCTTCGTCCTGGCTCCACCGTGACGCTGATGAGTGGAGAGCAGACCGCAGCACGGATGGAGCGCCATGACTCATGCTGCAGGACGGTGGTGGGAGATGTGGGATGGTGGGGGGGGAGTATCTTCTGGTGGCTGCATTTTATTCTATATTTGTTTGTCTGACCCCTTGACTACCTTTAGGAAGAGATGCAGTCTGCGACTTCTGAAGGGTTCCTGCGACTGGCGGGTCATTATGGCCTTCCAACGTCACGGTAATGACAAGGACGTTCCGTCTCCCATAAGGTGCACAGCCTTGCTGAACAGAAAACAGGGCGGGATGGCTGTCTGCCAGAGCAGCTGACAAATAAAAAAGGAAGGAAAAAAAGGCAACCCTGCCAAAAAATCTGCATCGTTAGACTGACTGCTAGATCCCTTTCAACATGAGTCAGTCTTACGAAGAAATACAGCACGGATGGCCTCATCAGGGATCAGGATGTGTTTCAGCCAGTTCATTTTGATAGCGATGACAAATCAGATGTCTGGCATACAACGCACACATGTCACAGGAACTGGTTAAACTGTAGCCAGATTGTAAAAATAAAAAGAAACCACAAGGCAAACTGCGCTCTGCGAAGGATAAAGTCAAGGGTAATAAGACCCTGTTGAGAGCCAAGTTTCTCCAGCAGCAATGCTGCAGCCAAGGAACAGACAACAAACAATGAATGCAATGAATTATTTTAGTAATAAATTATTCTATTGATTAGTCTGATGATTAACCACATTTAACCACTGAAGTATTTTCATGTGGAAAAGCTCAATCCTTTCTGCTTGACTCATCAATGAAGTGTAGGGCTAATCTGTTTATTAATTTTTGGATTACCGAATTACTAATTGGACAGAAATGGCCTTTTTTTTTTTTTTTGAGTCTGTACACTTCAGGTAACAATTAATCAATTTGAGAGATTAGTTGATTATTTCAATAATTGATTTGTCATGATTAATCTGATTAATCGTTTCAGCTGTACTGCTCTTTACAAGACTTGCTGTCATTGCGATGACACTTTTTGACACATTGTCACCACTACTAGTGCAGAACCACCACTACTTTCAAACAAGCTGTTACCATTTACAGCTCATATTGAGGTCAGAAACTTTTTAGTGATCAAGTTGATCTAGAGGGAGAAGCAGAACCAAGCCTCTATATACAGCAACTAATTGAGCTGCTACAATTTCCAGAGGGAAATGAGGCAAAAGAAAACAGTGTACACCATGTTCCAAATTATTATGCAAGTGATGTTTTCTCAGATTTTCTTAAATGGTCAATGCAAATGATGGTCAGTATAATTTTCAAGTCATGAACTATTACAGTTATCAAATTTTACTGAACAAAGCTCCCCAAGAGAACAGTATTTATTTATTTTTTTCAAAAATAAAAAACTCACATTTGATGGATTATAAAGAACTGCAAACGGTCATTCTTTGAATGTGCAGCATTAAGTGGTCACATGTACTAAAATCAAAAGCTATTTCAATCAAAAACATCTTCACAGACCGAGTTACATGTTAACATAGGACTCTTTCTTTGGCCCACTGCGACCGTTTCTGCTTGTGAGCTGTTTAGGGGAGCCTCTGGAGGATCCTCCACCTTGAGGTTCCAGAGGCACCAGCAGCTTCAAATAAATGTTTGCTGCATTGTAAGGGCATTTTAAGAGCTGCTCTCTTAATCCGATGAATTTGTCTAAGAGAAACCTTTCTCATTATGCCTTTATCTGCACAAACCCATCTTTGTTCTGAATCAGCCACAAATCTCTTCACAGTACGATGATAACGCTTTAGTTTTTGTTAAATATCTAATGTTCTCATATCTTGTCATACGGCACTACACTATCTGATGATTTTCGTCAGCAGAGAGATCCCTTCTCTTTCCCATATTGCTTCAAACCTGTGGCCTGCTTAATAATGTGGAACATCCTTCTTAAGTACATTTCCTTTATTGAGCTCATCAGACAAACTAATCAACCCAGATCTCTGAAATTAATTATAGTGATTCAAAGAGCCCTGACACACAATACCATCTATAAATTTAATACCACAACAAAAATGTTATCTTTATGACACTTAAATCCAATTTGAATAATAATTTGGAACACGGCGTATATCCTGAGTGAGACGGGTGACTCCCATGAGCAATGTCGATGCAGGTGGGATTAACAATGAAATAAACATCACTGTTTGGTAACGGAGGGATTGAAAGAAATAGAAGAGCGGGTAGAAGTGCAAAATGTCCCTTGCTTCTTTCTGCTTCCTGGTAGCTACTTTTACAGTTTCGCCTCAAGCAAAATCACTCAGAGCCCCTTGTGAAATCAGGATTTATGGGGGTAAAGAGACTGCCGACGGTGGAACGAGAAGAAAACAGTTGGGAGGTGTTTGAAGTTTAAGTTAGTGGAGCAAAGGTGAGCCCAACGGGGTCAAGCAGACCGAGTTTAGCAGGTGGGAACTGTGCTGGGCTTTCTGTTTTCATTCGCCGTCTAGACTTGAGGCAGAAACTAATAACAGATCATGGAAACACTTAACTCGGCTGCCACTGTGGGTTATTAAAACATGTGTGGCCGTCGGACTGGAAGACTGCGGCCAGCTAATCTCAAACATTGTGAGCAGAATTACTTCCATGTTGAGATGGCGAGGCATTACCGCACAGGGTGATAAATTAGCAGCAAAGTGGATGGATGGGGATTCGTTTTAATAGAGCAGCTCTTCTTTTTTTCCCTTGGTTTCCCCATGTTTGCAACATGCATAATTGATCCGTGTGGTGGCTGGGCTTAATGTGTTGTGGATGTGCAGCGCGGTGGCCCAGCGGGACTTATGACACGCCTTTGATATCCTGTTTATCTGCTTGTCTGGGAGATGGAGGGCTTGGGGGGGTAAATAAGCGACAGGGAGTTGGAGTGAGCTGCATATGTTGGTTCTCCTGTGGATAGCTTCATCTCTGGTTTTCTCAGTTTATGTCTTCATTAATCACCGTTCCCAGGGGGAGGAGCCTTTCAAATGCAAACGCACATTTCCCCACGCTGCCTGGACACCAACCTGCTCCTATGGCTGTCTCCCATGGAGACCAGACAGCGGACGGCTAATCTTCTCATCAACACGTCGATTAATTAATACGGAGACTCATCACTCTGGTCTCATCTAAAACAACCGAGGCGAGCCACTCAGATGCATCTCTTCTCCACCAATCAGTCTTGTTTGGACTCGTAGCTCATTACATGGAACTGCTGCTGATTTCACTCGTTATCAGGCTGGTTTTCCTTAGAAGCAGCAAACTGGCCTGGTGCCCCGAGGGGAGGAGGGGAGAGACGGGACAGGGCGAGGCAAACATGCAAACAAGCCGTCAGTCTGGGCCACTTTTAAAGCCTGAAGGACGACTGGGAGGGGCTTGACAGGTTTGTTTAGTCTGTGACTGTTGGCGGACCTGGCAGAGGCTCCTGTGTACAGACAGAGCCGTCTCTGCTGCTCAAAAGCAAGCCCACTTCTCATTCAGCTGGTATGAGATTCTGATAGTGTAATCTTCAGTAAACAACCACACCAAAAAACATTTAAAACAAAGATCCATCATATGATCTAACTGCTTTTACAATAATGTTATCTGCTTCTTTTGTTTATTCATATTCTGACTTTGATCAGTAGATTTAAGTGAAGAGGACTTAACAAATCAGGCAGAAATAAGAATTAGAACATTCAGATTCTTTTTTACCCTTCAGTAAATGCATCAAAACTAAGAACTGCTCCAACAAAAACGTGTGCACTTTGATTCATAATTGAGGATTCTCTTGCAATTTGTGCAGTTTCTACTGCATACAAAAATACAACATCTATAATCAAACGTCCAGTACATTTTCCTTCGATTATGTGTGGTACATTCCCATAGAGAAAAAGCTCTGACATCAATAAAAAAATAAAATAAAATATTGAGTAGTTTCAGCCAGGACAATCGGTGCATCTAAATAATAAATTAAGTAGTTTTTTAATTAATATTTTCTAAAGAATATAAAAATAGTACGTATCCTGTGTTCATTGGTCAGAAAACAATTGGATTATTCTGTCTTTCAACAACTTGATCAAGCAAAAAATTATCTGGTTCCAGTGACCGGGCCGAGGTCTGAAATGACCAACCAGTATAGAAATGCGCCATGTTTTACCATAATGCAGAGACTGTGAGATGCTCCTGGACTAAACCATGTAAAGACCTGAACTGTTCAGAGGCAACTGAGCATGTGAAACCTAAAACTCCAGAATATTCTTGTCTATTTAAAACAAAGACTCAGAAGTAATGACTTTGGCATTCCTCCAGCGAGCTGCTTGCAGCTCTGTAATACTGCCACTGACCTGCTGGTGACACAGCAGAGGGCCCCTCGGCTCGGCTCCTCCCACCTCGAGGGGCCCCGCTCAGTCCTTTGCAACAAGCAGCATGGTCACACACAACAACCATCAGCACTCCTACCAAGCAAACTACAGTCGGTTGAGATTATATGTTTCTCTGCTTAACACCAGCAGCTCTGCGTTTAGTAGGAGAAACCACCACACAGACATGTGGGTCTGTGTGGTGGTTGTTGGGTGGTGAGCATGTGATTGGGCACCCCGGAGGGTTGCTATTGGACAGATTGGAGATTCAGCTCAGGTCCTGCAGAGGTTAATTTTCAACTGGAGGGGAGAGGAAAGCTGGACACAAATTTCCCCAGTAAGAACCGAACATACGTGGACGAGGCTGGTGAGGAGTCGTTTGTGACTGAATAACATTTAAACTGGCCTGCGATGACTTAACCTCCCCAACTCTTTCCCTCCCTTATTCCTACATTCTCTCCAATTTTTCTCGTTTCACTCCTCCTCTCTTCTTCTCTGTTTTGTGTCATCTGCATCTTGTCAGATCCATCGAGGCTGCAGATCTGATCAATAACCGCTGGCCTTTCCGCCCATCCGCCTCGCAGATGCACACAAGTGGTCTTATTGCTTATGTAATGATCAACTTATCAGGTCATTTGACCGCTTACTTTGTTACTGTTAGCCGACTGGAGTCTGGGAGGCATTCAGAGATACGATATGCACCAGGGAGGAAGGAGATGAGCGAAGGATTGCAAACCGAATGTTGGAAGATAAAACTTTTGAAAGTATGAACTCAAAAAAAAAAAAAAAGGTGATTAAAGGGAAGAGAAAAGCAGTAACAACATGGTGAATGGTAACCATCATGCTTATGGCTGTGAAGTTACTTTGTGTTTTTAAAAAGCTGGGGTTTAAAAAGTTAAACCTCAAGTTTTAATGATTCAGTCCGTTCAATCAGAAATCAACAGATGACCATAACGAGCTAATTTGAAGCTTGCTTAGCCCCAACCAGCGATAACATGTTCCAACCCATCACTCTGAGCTAAAGGTGTTGAGCTATTAGTAGCTTGTGTAATGCTGCTAACACCAGGCTGGGTAATCAAACATATAACCTGACTAATGACACCAAACTCAAATATCTTGTTTATGCTACAATAAAAAGCAAATTCTTGCTTTTTTATTTTTAGAGAACAGGCCTGGTTTTCACGCTCCAAGTCAGATTAACTTGATTTTATTTTTCAATTTTTGTGTAAATACTGTGATATTTCTATCTAAGGTTATCATACTGTGAGAAGCTCAATGCGGCCCTCGCCTAATTAGCATGTTTGCAAAAATCCAATTAGATACGAGCATGACAGAGAGGCAGACGCAGCAGACTGCCCAGGAGCCAGCCAGAGACTACAGCTGTGCTGCTCGAAAAGCAGAGGAAGCCAGAGAGAGAGATGCAGCTGTCTGCCGTCTGTGCCGCAGCCTCTGTGTCAGCCCGGCCGGGGGAGACAGACAGAGGGAAGGCTGTTCCCTCCGTCTGACTCCTCTGACTCTGGGCCAGCTAGACGCTGCAAAACAAGGCCAGGGCAAATAAGCAACACATGTCCGGGGTTTCGCTCGCAGGCGCCTTAAAGATACGCCTCACGTATCAGGTGAAACCGAATGCACAGACTATAAGAGAGAAAAAAAAAAGTGAAACAAAATGTTTGTTGTGTTTTTTTTTTGTTACCCGTTGCTTAGCTAAAACCGATGCAGCAAGGTGGAAAAAAAGCAAACCTCAAATCTGAATTTGCTCTGTTACTTCCTGTCTTCTTTGGAAACCAAATAAAGGAAAGAAGAAAATAAAATATGACGCCACCTGATGTCTGACTGTAGAGTCTAAGCCACTTTCACAGGCTCATGTGGGCAAAATGAGCCCATTGTTTGTGGAGTACCAAAATAATCTGTTTAATAAGGCTTTGGCTTGCTGTTGCTGTCTGTTCATGGCGTCCGTCAAGCAAATTTTATTTACACAGCAGGGATCTGCAGACGGGCCAGCCGGGCCTCCAGGCACAAGGCGCCATTTACAGAGTGCAGGTCCTGGAGTTTTTAAATGCACCTACTTAAACCAAACACTCCCAACAGGATATGGGACTTTCTAGCCACTGAAGAGAGAAGAAAAAAAAAATCTGTTCTCGTGTGCGTCTCAGCTCGTCTCGCTAGTAAATGTGCACATTGACGCTGTGTGTCAATAAGGGCTCATGGGAAAAGGGGGTTCATGTTCGAGGCATGAACCAGAACGCAGGGATGCATGCATGGCTGGCCTTCTTTTCACATCCACTGGGATATGGAAAAAATGAGTCACACAGCCAGTCGAGTGGAGGCGGCTGGACACCAAGAGTCTGGAGGATGTTCGGGGTTGAGCGACATGTCCTCCTCGTTTCCTCTCATTTACGCACATGTGCAGGCGCAGACAGCGCTGCCATGGGAGGGGAAGCGCCGTATTGTGACTGAGTAAAGAGGGATGCTGCCGGGTCACCTTGTTCTCTAACTATTGACCTTTTATACACTCATACATCCGCTCTCAAGAGGAGGGGAGGGGCGGAGGCGGGTTGAGTGTCATCATCCTTTAATGTCGAAACTCACCTGCTTCCTGGAGGACTTCCATGCCGGAATCTCTCCAGGAACATGCCCCCTTGTCACTTTGTACTTCCCTGGAAAAGTACGTAGTGACACTTTCGGATACATTGACTGGCATCTCCGGTAAAGATGAGAAAAAATAAACATTGTTGCAACTGATATTTAATTTAAGTAATCGATTATTCTATCAATTCAGTAATAATTGTATGATTAATCACACAAAAACTGGCACATATATAGCATCAGAAACACATTAAAAATGCAATTATGGAAATGATTAAACTGTTATTGCCTAAAAGGCAATAACACAGAATCCTCGTAGCACAAGCTGGATGCATCTCCAGCTAAAAAAATACTTCTATCAGCAGCATGTGAAAAGCTCAGCTTTTTCTACAGTGCAGGACTAATCTGTTGACTATTTTTTTAGTAATCATTGGATAGCAAAAGTTGCTTAACAGGAGATTTGAACTAGAGGAAGCTAAAACTGCCATCCAAGTAGTTCAGGATTTAACTTCTGCTCTGAATCTGTTGTTCATCCAGCAAACATCATTCTTTAAGCCCGTATACTCCAGTTAATTAATCTATTAAGAGATTAGATGACGATTATTTCAACAACTGATTCATCACGATTAGTCCGTTTAATCCAATTAATCACTTCAGCCATAATCTCATCTGACCAAAGTATGCTAATTTACAATCCCAGTAGTATTTAGCAAACCACACAGAGTTACGTTTGTGGTGGTAGGACAGAAACAGCTTTGTTATGGCTTCACTCCTAAACAAGGCATCTAATATTGCTTATGGTGATGCCACTCTTTACCTCGTTTACCGTGCTGCTCACTGTGTGTGAGGGAAAGATAAACATGGCTCCTCATCCAGCCTAGTGGCTGAAAGAAATGGGCTTTTTGTCTGATGTCCTATTTATAAGTGAAGGGATACAGAATGTCAAAGATTACCAATAAGCGCCTCTAATACTGGTCATCTTAAAAAAAAAGTAGTTATTCTTTACAATATTTTTAAAGAGATTGTTATGGTACCTACCATATGATTTTGATAAACTAATAAATGTACTTAAATTGAAAGTTGGATTTTCCCAACAGAAGCAGAGGAACCAGGAAACCCTGTAAGTGATTCTGGAGGTTTCTAATGAAACTAAAGTTTGAAAAGGGCACTGTGGGATAAAACCTCGTCACTAGCACTGATGTTACAGAGACAGAGTGTGGAAATCACCTCGGAGAAGAGACAGCACCTCGAACTGTGGTGAGACGCAGGCTCCAGAGAGCCTGACAGAGTGTGAGACAGAGAGACGAAAAATGTGTCACACTGGCCTCCAATTATCTGCTCTTTACACATACACACACGCACACACACACGCACATAGAGCGACAGCGTCTGACACATAAAAAAAGCACACCGAGATGTTAGGACTTAAAATCCAACATGACATTATAGATGCTTTGGTTCTTTTGTCGCCCGGGTCCATTGTTGTTCACTGAGTGCATTTCCGTTGTGGTAATAAAAAGTCTTTTGGTCCCCAACCTCTGAGAAGAAACCTCCGAGTCGGAGAGATGGGAAAGGGGTGGAACAGGAATGCGGTTAGGATGCGAGTCGAGACAGCAGACGGCGTTTCCGCCGCATCCACACGCTCCAAGTCAACCAGACACGGAAGAGGAAAATCGTTTGTCTGTTTCCCAAACACACAAACATTTGTGTTTGTTTTGGAGTCCATCTCTGCGCACATAAGCAGCCGCTTTGTTAGGAAAGGTGACAAATAAACCATGTTAGTGAGGGTTGTTGGTTTTGCTTTGACTATAAGGGGAAAATTATCTCCATTTGTGCATCAAAGCATGAACAAACCGCAGCGAACCGACAAAAACATCCAGAAACAATACAAGAGTGAAACCGGGGGGATGAAGGGGGTCCTATTGTGGTCAAAGGCAGGTCAGGAGACATAAACCACTTCATGGCAGGGGGAGAAAATCTACAGCTTTTCCCTCAGCGACTGTTGACTTTTTATAGACTTGCTGGCCTTGTGGCTTTGATCATATATTGACGCGTTTTCCCCCCACCTGCAGCAAGAAGAAAGAGAATAAGGAAAACTATCAAGCAATTCAGAGCCTCAGAGATGAGCTGAAGAAATTCAATGAACCAATTTCAGGTTGGCCTCCAGGTGAAAGGACTCTGAAAAATAGCTTTTGCGTGCAGATAGTTTCCTTTATTCTAAAAAACACTTACTCCCGCCAAAAAATTTAGATTGGAAAAAAAAAATCTCAAAATAAGCTTGTTTAGGGAGCACTATGTTATTTTTTAACTGCAAAGGAACGTATAAAAAAAGAGGTTTCAATTTACTGAGGCAAACTGGAGCAGCAATTCTATTCAGGCGTCCCTGAACCTCCTACGCCGAACCTTTTGTTGAGCGCCGTTCCCACTGACCTGCAGGTGACCCCTGAGGGGACAAATTATGCACTTCCTCCTCAGCTGTAGCCAGCTGGACTAACTTAGGTCTGATCAGACCTTGTGAAGCAGATGTCACCACCTGTCCAGGGACTCAGACACACTCTGGGTCAACACTGGTTTAAGAAAACACTGACCATAAGGCAGTCTGCTTCAGCCTAATAAATCAACCACATATACAGTCCCTCCAGGCGGTCATGTTTTTTTGGGGGAGAGGGGTGGAGAGGTTGTTGCAGTCTAAAAGTTAAAATTGCAGCACAAAATCTCCCCAAAAAAGACAGGATTTTAACATATTTAAAGCACAAATCACATTTTCAAGTACATTCTTGAAATGGCACCCTTGATAAAAATACAATTATGTCCTGAGGAGTTGTCAAAGTGCAGAAGAAGAACAATAAATCCTATAGAACATCTCAAAAAGGTTTTTGAAACAAAACAACCAAACAAAAGAAGGTAAATGTAACACGCATGCTTTTATTTTCCAAGTTCAGCTTTCAAGAGATGTTGTGAAACAGGAAATGAATTTAGAAGGGTGTCTATTGGGGATTAGTTGAAATTCAGCGCAGTTGCAGTGATTGGTCAGAAAAGAAGGAAACAGTGAAAATGTTGATGTGATTTGTCAGATGTGCTGAAGATGAATGGTGAAAATGAAAGTCCGATCAAAACTTGCAGATGAGTGAATTTGCTTTAATAGTCATGATCATAACATCACAACTTCCTATAGGGACTGCATACAGGACACACTCCAGAAAAAACAAACGTATACTTCCCAACACAAAAAAATATAAATTTTTTATTATTAGATTGGCCACCAGAGCATGACAATTTTCACCTTGAACAAATGGTCAGAAACTCTAAGATCCAACCGGTAGTCCGATCTCATCTAACCAGGTTGCAGTAACAAGCACATCCTTCAATGTGGAAGGTGCAACTGATGGAAGAAGACTGGAAGCTAGCTATTTCAGGGATTATTGAGGCGCAGTGATATGAGAACTATTCAATGACAAGTTGGTCTCATTCAGGCCGTGACAGAGTGAGAGGAAAAGCAAGATTTTTAGGAGATAAGAGAAGAGTTAACACAACACACAACACAAACAATGCTGACTTACTTTGTCAAGGGAGCTCTTGAGCTGATAGTGGAACTTCTCTTTGACCTCGTCCAGCAGCTGCTTGAGTCTGGGCTCCTCCAGAGTCCCCTGGTACTTCCTGGCTAGTTGCAGGTAGCACGGCCACTTGGCTGAATCAAAGCCCCAGTGGCAGGTCCTCTTATCAGGGGACTTGTGTGAATGCATGACAAACTTCTGTGGCGAAAAGAGCAGCTGGCACTCAACGCACTGAATGCAGGGGGCCTCGGGTTGGGTGTAGAACTGGGGCACGAAGAGCCCCTGACACTTGCCCAGGCACTGGTGCTCCACCTGGAAGCTGGCCTCGCTCTCCTTCAGCAGGCCCTGGGATAACCGTTTGCCGCTGGGGTCGGTGGGGAGGGCGGCACCGGGACGCAGCAGGGCGTTGCACAGCCGCTGCGCGTCAGTCAGCGTGATGAGGCCGCAGGATGGAGCGTTGAACGGCAGGATGCCCAGCACCTTCAGAATGTGCAGCTGCTCGGCGTCGCAGCGGGAGCAGTAGACGTACAGCTCGTCGCACACGGTGTTGATCTGCTGGAGCGAGAAGTCCCGCAGCACCGAGTTCAGCACCTGAGGAAGGCAGAGCCGCTTCTCGCCGCCAACCACAAAGCAGGAGATGGACTCTCCTTCCAGCAGGGAGTGGGTGAGTTCGGTGGAGCTGTCGCAAGGAACCAGAAGAGGGCCTCCGCCCAGAACAGGCGGGGAGGGCAGGGGCGGCAGTCCTGCCGGGGAACTCTCGTGGCCCGTTCGGGCCGAGAACGCGGCCGGGCCACCGAGGGAGCTCTGGCTGCTGAGGGTGAACTGAGCCAGCGTGTGTTTGAGACCAGGACTCAGGTCCAGGGCTTTCACAGAGCCCACGATGTGCAGTTCGCTCCGGGCCTCGGCGTCCATCTCAGCCTCATGGGCTAGATCTTCCATCAGCTCCTTCTTCACCTTGGGAAGTTTCGGGAGGGAGTCCAAACCGCGCCTCTTCAGATTGATCTCTGCCATCACTCGCTTCTTGATGGGCGCGTCCTCCATTCGCTCCCTGTACAGCCTCTTCATGTTGCCCTTAAACGAGGTCAAGTCTTTAAAAGGGGTTTTCAAACTGGTCTGGGTGCTGGCCATGTCCGAGTATGGGAATTATCGTCCTTCGCTTTTTCTTCTGACGTCTTGTTTCTTGTTTTCCTGGTTTCCGTTTTACCCCCTCAAGTCTTTACTAAATGAAAGTCTTCTGGTAGCTGCACACATGCATGATGGTTCCGGAAGGTCTCTAGGTTCTGATCCGCTGTCTACACACAAAAAACAAAAAAGGTATTTTAGAAAAGGCAACTCTATACGTTGTAGCGTCTTTACATCCTTTAAGCAAACTTCACTGGAGTTTATTAGGGATTTAATGCAATACATAACAAAGTAATGGGATGTAAAAAATTTTGTTTAAAAGGTTGCAGGCATTTACATTGAATCCCTCTCAGTCATTACTTTGCAAATCTTTGACTGGACCATTTTACGGCTATACTTTGATCTAATCCACTTCATTGTAGCTCTAGCTGCATATTTGGAGACGTGAACTTCCACCTCAGTCTGAAGTTGCACTCTTCAAACTTTAATTTGTAAAAATATTTGAAAACCACATATTGACCTCATGGTGCCACTACTTTGTTCTCTAACATAAAAAGTCTTAAGTTTGTAGATGTCAATATATATACATTTTAGGACGTTTTTGCTCATGCAAAGGCACGATACATCCTGTTCCTGATATAAAAAATAATTGAAAATTGTTTCAGAGCAGAAAAGGTTCACAAAGAGTGTAATGTTTTATGCTGCCTCTGCTTTGGACGACAGAGGTCAGAGGCTTCCAGCATGGTCCACTGAACCAAATGGCCATTAACCCACTTCACACAAACAAAGGAGAAAATTTACATCAGGCAGTCCAACCAAAGGGTTTCAAACCAAATTCTCACCAGTTTACCAAGACTCGACAGTGCGAAATCCTTTACCGCCCTGCCTTTTTTTCTTTTGAGTGAAAAATAACTTTGCAAATGAAAAGTGTCCTTTCTAAACCAGTGAAAAACAACTGATAGAAGAGGTACAACTTACCCAGGCTGCAGTTTCTTAAGTGCCAAAAGTTCTGCTATATCAAGGTAAATAATTACAATCTGGTGTTCACAATTTAAAATGCAGAAAATGTAGAATGTTCAGCAACAGAGCGGAAAACAAGGCACTGCTACTTAATGATCAATTAATCATTGTCCCACGGGTTATGAATTTGCATCGTTCTGAAGAACGGAAATACCTCTTTTTTTTTAAATTTTCCTCTCCAAGTCTAAGCAGGTTGATGTGTGTAGGCGCTTTAATATGAAATATTTGTGGGCTACAAGAAGCCACCATCTCAGCACTCTTTTGAATACGCTGAAGTTGGCAGCCGATCTAAAGTTTTTAAGTCTGTACTTGACTTAAAGGACGATTACAATGCGTGAAATTAATTAGTTATTACACAGCATCATTTTGTTGTGTCTTTGTCCATCATGTCTATTTTACCTACCTCGCTACTATTTTCAAGGTTATCCCGATCATGAACATTGAAGAAGCAAAAAATGACTTCAAATTGGAGATATTTTCACTTTTATAAACAAAATAGAAGTTTTAGAAATCACAAACTGTATTTTATAGAATATCTCATTAGTCTAGATCTATTCTACCCAAGTTTGACAGGTTTGAGCTCTCTGGGTGTTATCGTTTTCAAGACCCAAGGTGTTGACTAAAACTAAAACAACAACAAAAAAGTGTGAGAGAAGCTAATTCTGGCTTGTGCTTTTAGTTGAATACAGCAGGGGTGCAGCTCCGATGTCCTCTGCTGATGAACCATTAATTTGAACCAAAGTGACATTAAACCATGCAGGATATTGTCTGCATTTTCATAATCATTTCTAAGTTTCACCTGTCTACAGGGATCAACATTTAAACATGACTCCTTTCAAAATCGCCCCTTTAAAGTTCAAGATTGACCAGATTGGTTTAATGCGGCGAAATAGTCCTTTATTCAAGCTGCGAATCGGATGCCAACTTCAGCCTTGGTTCATTATGATCCATTAATTTACGGCAGAAAGCGCATCGCCCGCAGAGCTTCACTCCAACAGCATGAGAAGCCTCGCAAAAATCCGTAAACTTGATCTCCTTTAATGTCACTCCCTCCACTTCTAGTATCATTTTTGCTGCAAGGACACCGCGTAATGCCCCTGCTCTCCCCCCTCCTCCCCAGTCTGTAGCTGCTCTCCTCTGGCTCGGCTCTGGTATGCAGACAGTGCTGATAATGACATTCACTGTCTACGCTACAGTCTGGTCTGGCGCACGCCGATCTGCTGAGGGCACGGTTGGGTTTCCGACCGCGGCGTTTATCGGACGGGCGCCGCGCTCGGAAAAAAGAACTAAGAATATTCCACATTCGGAGCTGTGGACTCGTTCTCACAAACGATTTAAAGCGAAGAAGAAGACCCTGGAATAAATTGCCTGTTGGCTTATTGAAAGAGAAATAGGCAGAAATGAAAACTGATTGGGAAAGGAGTACATTTCCAGGTTATTCTCAGTGAAACGGAGCTCGGACAGGCTAAATGAAGCTGACCCGCCGGGCTCCGTCCACACGCCAGCTGACTGACACACCACGGTGTCCGCTTCGACCGACTCTCACCGGGGCGCTTCACTAGGACGAGCTTACCCCAGCATAGTGACCGATAAGGAGGATAACCCAGCGCTAATATTCCAGCGGGTTCACCTCCCCCTGATAGGCAGCGATACGCGAGGCTAAAGGAGATTAGCTTCACCCTCTCCGTCCGCGGCGGCTGAACCGACCGTTAACCACAAACCGTATCCCACTTCAACAACCCCCGCTTTAAAACCCTCGTTTTAAAAACTCAATGTCCTTCTATTGTCATTATTACCATCACCATTATTATTATTATTATCATTATTATTATTCGTAGTAGCCACCACTTGCCTAAACGACGTCCGCGTCGTCCTCTCCGCTCCGGGGTCTTCTCTGTACTGGAAAAGCCTGGCGGACCGTCAACAAGATGCAGATAGAGGCTCCACTACAGCCCCGTAACGTCACACTGCACACGGGCTGAGAGGCGGAGACGTCACCCGGCTGACGGAAACTATGCGGGGGTGTCTCTCGTCTGCCTGTCCTCCTGTCTGTCTGTCTGTCTGTCTGTCTGTCTGTCTGGCACGGTCTGAGACGCTGGAGTTTTCCCCTCCAGCGGAGCCGAGAGGCACCAGGGGCGCTTCCAGAAACTTTTGTAAAGGGGGCGAGGGCACACAAACCAAAACATTTAAAACAGAAACTAAGGAGTTTGAGTTCGCTACTGAGGTTAAAAGATGGGAATTCAAAGATTTTAAAGCAGCTCAATACCTAAATACTATGTTGTTGTGATATTTTTTGACAGCATTTTAAACTTTCATAAACATTTATATTTGTGTGTGTGTGTGTGTGTGTGTGTGTGTGTGTGTGCGTGTGTGTGTGTGTGTGTGTGTGTGTGTGTGTGTGTTTAAAAAAAATTTTGGGAAAAGTGATCCAACTCAGGATCCACATCTCTTGAATATTTTTTATGTTTATTTGTAATAACCACAAAGTATTTTTAGTCTTGTTCTGAATATTTTTATTATTGCTATTATTCTTCTCAGTGTTAATCTTGATTTTTATATCTTGTTTTTAACACTTTAAGAACTTTTTTATGTGGACCTTTATACATGATGCTGCTGTTACGCTAGAATTTCTTAGAATAAATGCTGTTTCTATTCTATCCTATTCTATTATGTTCTATTCTATTCCCCTCTCTTTCTATATATATCATAATAGATTCAATGACTTAATATGGTACATTTAAAATAAATGTGTATTTTAAATGTAAAATAGCTGTACTGCTTGTGATTACTAACAATTATTATTCTAATTACCCAATTATATTGCCAATAATCCAACTGATTTTCCAACTTTAAGCTTGAACAAGCTTCTCTTTGGATAAATCTGGTGTATTTACATGACTTACTCATGTTTATTAATTTTCATTATCCCCTGAAAAAGAAAATAAAACAAATCAAACTTGAGTATCAATCATCCAAAAAATATAAACACATTTTTCTACTATATACTTCAGATATCTCTTTACATTAAGCCAAAATAAAATGTTATTTGTTCTAACATCTTCAAATTTTACAGAATAAAAGAGATATTTTTGGCAGGACGTTGAACCTTTTCCCCCCTCTGCATGTCCTTCTTTAGCATTTGCTCTCTGTTTTGTTGACTTCCCATTGAGTTCACAGAAAAACGAGAGGACAAAAGAGGACACGCTCACTGGGTTAAAGGGAGTCTTTCTGGCCCCCTCCCCCGCTCGTCGTATGGACATGTCCTCCAAAAAAGGTCAAAAGGACACCTAGGAGGTACATTGTAATTTCAGAGAAGAAAGGCTCTAACAAAAATTAGTGTTCGAAGAAGACAGAAATCCTTTTTAGCGATTATATCAGAAATTTTCTTAGAAGAGTGGGTAAGTGCGGCGTTGTGCTCTTGATACTGAATGAACGCTGTAACCTCAGAAGGTTATCGTCCTCCGTCGACATTTTCCGGCGTTTTCTCAGCTGGGGCCGGCCGGCTGACCCGCAGTCTGATGTCACACGTCTGCGAGAGGTCCGAGCGGCTTGATAAAGCTTCGACAAACAAAGCGGCCGGCCGCAACCTTTTCGCTGCAACCTCTCTATGCCTCACTCTCTGACAGCAAGGTCAGCAGTTGTATTATGAGAGCAGATGTGCATACACCCCGCGCAGCCCCAGAGAACAACAAGAGGGACATTGATTTTCCTGTAATAACATCACTCTGTGTTCTGCAGGGAGTAAATTAATCTCATATGTGCAATAATGTGACTTGTGCTGAATGTTCATTGAGGGTTTAACGTAACGCTGAAGGATGAAGAGGACGAGGAGGAAGAGGGTGGGGGGAGCTGGGACTGGTAGACAAAGTGTGACAGACGGGTGCATTCATAAGCCTCTCCATTAGCCAAGAGTCGTCCTAACTGTTATTGGACTTAGTACTAAGTGGACTCAGGAGGCAGACACCTCGCTGGTCTAAGATCAATGGGAGATATTGAAATGTGTCTTGGGTCAGTCAGTGGATCTATGTGTGATTTGGAGGTAATGATGCTTGCCGAAGCGGCAGTCTGAGGTCACACACCTTCACCGCAGAACCGGAGCCGTCGGTTGGTTTGGGTCAGTCAACACGATTCTTCAATCTCTGGTTCTCAGTTGGATTCGAACAGGAGCTGAGCATTTCGTGTCGTTCCTAGTGGAAGGTCAATCCCTACCCAACAGATTGCCTCTTCCTGCTGAAGAAAGTTTCCTCCCTCGGTGTGTTCAGGTTGACGTGTACGTTTGGTTTTTCTCCACACGCATGAAGTATTCTGCGTCTTAGACTAGCAGCAGTTTAGCAACTCCAGACATTGAGTTTTTTCTGTCCCGCGTCGACCAGAATAACTTTTTAACTTCCACAGTTAAAAAGTAACTGTGGAAATTTGCTCTGTGAGTATGAAAGCAAAAATATTTAATAATAGTTTACAAAAAGGGTAAAAAATACCACATTTCTTAACGGTTCAACTGATATTAAACCAGCTTCAGCTGCTGTTTAGCAATTATAGTGCCATCTAGTGGCACAACTGTCAAACTGCAACCAAGTAAATATACCTGCAATGAAACCCAAATTATTCCAGTACAAAAAGAATAAGTAAAGACATAAAACAAATGAAATTAAAAGATAATACAATAAAAATTGAAGTGATATGGCTGGGGGAACAGATATCAAAGGCAAGCTTCATTCTTACGAGATGAAATCACAAGTACTTTTATTTTTATGCAATTCTTGACTAATTAAAACAATAAAAACAAACTAGAAACGTAATTTATTTAGCATTCTTCTCAGCGATTGTCGGAAATGTTGCTTACTGTCGTTTTCATGCGAAACCCACAATGTTCATTTGTTTATTAGACTGAAACATCAAAATAAATGTTTTTTAAATCAATATTTTGAATTAAAATTATTTACCAATTTTACATTTTTTATTTTTATTCAAAAAGTGAGTCGCATATCAGACTTGAAAACAAAATAATAAAAAAACCAGTCTCATCCCAAGCAACAGTTTGTTTCAGTAAAAACAGCTCTGTAGTACACCTTTATGTGTCAGACTTTCAAAATGTAATTAGCCCTTCTTTGCTTTATCTATAGCATTGGGGAAAAAAACAGGAATACATAAACTTTCCATGAGTGTTTTCTGTGCTGCGCTGTAATGAGTCTCACAAAGGAAGTTGCTTCATCTAAATACATCACATTTGGTTTCTCCTGTCATTTTGTCCTGTTTTTCTGGTATCTGCTTGATATAGAAGAGCTTATTGAAACCCTGTGGCACCGTCTGACTCGACTGACCTACATTACATTCAGATTCATTATCTGAAATGTCAGCGTTGCTACTGTACGTGACCCTGAAACAACATATTGTCCTGTAAATTGTCTGTTTGAAGCGACGCAGACTGTCAGAAAACAAACCAGAACGCTACAGCCATTTATGGTTACTGACACCTCTTAGAGTACAGCGTTACATCAGAAATGACAAACCGAGCTGGGTAAGATGAGTGTTGCTGAGAGTGGATAGAAATGAGACAGACGGGGTTTCCAACATGCTGCAACATACAGTGTGACCTAAATTTTCAAATGATTTAAAAATATATTCAAGGATCTCTCTTTTTCAGTTCAAAATATGCTCAATTTAAACATTTTTAGGTTCTACTTTGCAAAGATGCTAATTGACTGAAAGGATAGAAGTTGTTTTTTTATCCCTAACAAAACATAATCTTAGTCATTTTCACCATGATTAAAACACATTTACATTTGTGATGGTAGGACAGTGCATAAAGATAATATGTAACGATTGTTGTGCAGACTTGATGAACCCAAGATGCAGCTCTTAGCTGCAGTTGTCAAGCAATAAGCTTGGGAGGAATATCTAAATAATTTTGTTTAACCAAACTTGCCATCCTTATCACTCTGCGTAGCAGAAAGATAAACCTGAGTTCTCTCCCAGCGTGACGGCCAGCGTTCTGGGTCTTGTATCTCAAGAAAACAAAAAGTCACAAATCACTTTTACTCACAGTCTCTGTATGACAAGTCTCTGTAGGCGGTTCGAGATGTAAACAAGAATTGATTTAATCAAATCTACCATCAAAAATTTAAACAACATGAAACTATGATTCGGTTTTCAAAGTCAGTAAAGATCAAATCCCGTTTTGACACTTTTATATATTCAGATGCGCTACTGTTATCCATTTTCTGTTTTTTTTATTTATATCTTTACCCCCCAATAACATTTTGATATGTTTTAGCTTTTTTCCATCTAAGCAGCGCATTGTGTCATCCAGTGATCCGGTGCTCCTTTAAGAATGTGCATAATATGGCGGGTTGTGTGAAGCATCCTATGTGATGTGGTTAATATTTAATGTTTACATTGCAATTTATGTGATGCACAAGTTGGAAACAGATTTCCTCTGTGGAACAATAAGACATGCTTTACCTTAACAAGTAGGTTACTAATTTAAAGTGTCAATTAACCCTTTAGAGTCATTAGAACCTGTCCAACAGAATGAAGTAGGCCAAAAATCTAAAAAAGAAACACATCATGACCCAGATAAATCAATGAGAAAGAGACAGGGGGAAAGTAGCTTCCATGACTTAAAATAAAACAGATACATAAAAAGCTAAAATGAGCTGAGCTTATTATATGATCTACTTCTCAGTGCAATGCTGGGAAACATTGTGAAATAACGTTAGAGTTGATAGATGAGGGATGTTGTCCTGACGACGGAGTTTCAGAAACAACAGGAGTTTTTAAAGATACAGAGGCCCAATTTCAAAGAATTAAATTACAAAGTCAAACGTCTTTAAAGCCATATTTTTATAACAACATAGTTATTTGTGAAATTTAGGTGCGTGAAAAATTCAAAATACTGCTCCTTTAAATATTCAACCAGATGTTCTGATCAGTTGCTCGGTACTTTAAGCTTTTACTCCTGCTTGATTAATTTCTTAGAGAGTTACTTTTTACTTTTACATGAGTCAAAATATGTTGATGTAGTGCTACTCTACTCACCTTTAGAAAAAATGAAGAGCCCACTGCACTGAACCCTGTTGAAAACCTCATGGTTATTCCACCAAATGTTGATTTCTGAATTAAAACATTAGTATCGTTGTTTCCAAATGAATATGAACTTGTTTTCTTTGCATTATTTGAAATATGATAGCGCTGCATCTTTATTGTTATTTTGACCATTTCTCATTTTCTGATAATACATTTTTGCTTGGAATTTCAGAGACATGTTATCAGCAGTTCATAGAATTGAAGAACAATGTTCATTTTACTCAAAGATAAACCTATAAAACCTATAAAACCTAGCTGTTTCCAGAGCTGTTTGTTTCTGTCAGCTGAGCCTCCATTGATCCCTGTTCTGGTCATTCCTGCAGCGTTGCTCCCGGTTTCTCCTCAGCAAGTTAAGGCGGCTCCTCTGTATCTTTAGAATCACAGACACTCCTGTTTGAGATCCCTCAGTAACTCTACAGTCAGGAACTAAATGCAGAGCCTCGACTGTGCCAAGCAGCACCATGTGACACTGCTGCAGCATGTGTGTGTGTGTTTTACTAAGGGACTGCATTTAGCTCAGAGTTTGTGTCTTATACCGTTTAATTAATCCCTTCTGGGACGGTCTAAAACACCCAACAAGACACGCACAATTAGAAGAGGATGTTTTCCCCTCTTTTGTCCCTCCTTCGTTTTACACCATTAATTAAACAAGGTTAGTATTTCCTGTGTGATGTGGACCCCCCCGTGCCTGGCAGGGAGGCGTATCCCTGTTCTCAACCAGAGAGGGCATAGCAGCAAAGTCATACGCGGCGTCGAGGGAATACAGAATTATGCCGAGGCATTTATCCTCGTCCCTGCATGCGGCAATGCTTGGTCTCATTTAGTCGCTACAAAGAGGGGTCGTTCTCTGTGAAATCTGGTTCAGTCTAGACAGCGAACAGGAGGTCACCGGAAGCGGAATGTGGAACAACCCTCTCAAATCGAGTCCACGCAAAAAAGTGGGCGCCGCAATAGAGGGGGCGCCAAAACAATTATTTGCTGTCAGTATTTTCTGTATTTAAAGCTGCAGGATGCAACTTTTATTAAAAATAATTGAGCTTTTTACATATTTGTTAAAACTATCACCATGTTGTGACAGTATAAAATTAAGCTCCTCCACCTCCTCCCTGTGCTACTATTGCCATTTAAAAAAAACAACAAAAAAACTATCAGAGCCAGGAGGAGCATCTTAGTGCTGCCAATAAACCTCGTGAATGTGCTGTTGAAGAAAGAACATGCTTTATTGATCCCCACAGGGAAACTGCTTATTTATTGACAAGCTACTCCATCTAATGTGCTCTATGTTAATAATACAAATACAACCGTAAGAGAAAAATATAACATTTATAAATATGTAATAGTGCTGTAAGTAATTCAATGTATTTATATTATTATACTCAAAAAAAACCTTTTAGCCAATGTCATCGATCTCGCTAACTAGCCTTAGCATTCGGGAGTGGCTCTGCTGATGGAGGCAAGATGTAGCGTAGCAGAGAGCAAGAAAAACAGGTGAGCATCCGCACTTGGGCTTGAATGACAGCACTAAGACCCACCTCCACACTCTGATTGGCTGCTTCAAGTTAGGCGTAAAGAAGGCAGCAGAGGAGCTTGGTTTTTGTTGTTGTTGTTTTTTCAGATCGTCCATCTCATGCTGTCACGGCATGGTGACAGTTTAAACCAGAAAAATATAATTTTTAAATAAAAGGTACATGCTGCAGCTGTAACAGCTGCTGTGACCCATAAAGAGACTGCATACGCTTCAGAAAGTACTCAGCTGCTCTCCTGTCTGCATCTCACAAATCAGTTTGGTTTATTACTTCTGACAGGTATCATCATTGCCATGGCCCATTTTTCACCTTTTAACACTCAGCGTGGAGTCAGGGCAGAGTAAAGCCACATGACGTCACTGACCTTTTCACCCCAGGAAGACGACAAGGCCTCTGGAAGGAAAAAAAAAAAAAACCTGACAGAAGTCATGGGAGCAGAGGAGGTTCAGAAAGCCCCAGAGGAACAGCTCCGGCTTAACACATCCAGTCTAATTCCTGTCACTCCAGGACGCCCATGCAGGGGAGAGCTTAGTCTCTGCAGAAGGCTGACGTCTCGTTTTAAGACTGTGAAGTCGTCTATGCTATGTCAATAAATCACTGATGAAACCTGAGTTTTATTAGATAATTTAAGTGAAAAATATTTCGAATTAAAACTACATTTCTGCCAGTGTAGAGCAAGGTCAAACCTTTAGTGATCCCAAATGACACATCGACGGTAAAGTTGAAATAAAATAGGATCCATGGTTTTTAATGCTTCTTTTCCCCTAAATAAGAATCTGAAGTGTTTTTATTTAGTTAATATGTAGTGGAAAACATTGTACTGAAATTTCAGCTGCAAGGTTTTGGCATTTCACAGATTTGCTCATCTGCAGACTGAACTGTTTGCTCTTTCTTTTGTGTGAAAGATGCGTTGTGAGCAAACTAAGTATTCCTCATGACAAATTTCCTCACAGGAGCTGCAGAGCACAAAGATCAGAATCATTTGACTATTCTGACGATTGATTATTTTTATGATCAATGTTATTTTTTGAACACAAAGGCATGCCACACAAATCAGACTTATACTTGTTTTTTTTTAAAGTAAAAATCTGTGTCCTGTTTTATTTAAACATTTACAACATTACATAGGTTTGTCACATAAAATCCAAACAAAATCATTGTTTGTGGTTTCAATTTGGTGATCTGTCTGTAGAAATCAAAACAAAAACAAAGAGCAGGACTGAGAAGTAGATGGAAAGGGATAAATGGTTTAATTTCTTTATTTCTACATAAAGGAATCTGAAAAGTATAACCACCAAAAGCTCAAATACCATAAAAGGTGAGGTGCTTTGACCCTTTAAGAACCAAGTTTCTAATTTCCAAATGGATATTTCTCTTCGTTTTAACTGCATGCAGTTCTTTAAATGTCCTGTGAGTAAATATATTTGCCCATTTATGCGTGACGACTGGAACTTTCAATATCTAACATGTTATTTTTGAAATTTCACTGTATATTAAAAGAGGGCCCCTCAGATTAACTTCACTCATTGCTACGGCGGGAATAAAATTACCGTAGTAATCCAATATTGGCTGGAAAGCCAAATGTCTCCTCTTTCAGAAATCCCAAAGCTCAGGATAAATTATTTGTGGCCTCCACCAATGACAGATTCAGAAAACTATTTATCCTCAGAGGGCAATAAAAGAAGCAAAGCAGCAACCGATTTAAAAAAAGAAAAAGGTGCAGTTAAACTACCAGCAATACAAAAGAGCATTCTGAAGCTCATGTGCATAATTAAAAATGCAAAAAATACAAGTTATTCTCTCTTTGGCCTTTTGTAGAAAAGCGAATAATCATAGAAAGTTGTAAATCCTGATTAAAGTTTGCTATAAGCTCAGTAGAGAAGATAAACACAGAGCAGCTCTGCTCAAATGAGACAAAAACCAACGTCTGTGTGACAGGAGAGGGAATTTATCTCATCGTTCATTATTTATTCAAATTTAAAAATACCTTAAAAGTCCCAGTGGGAAATTAAATTAATTTAAATTCTTCAGTTTGAAGATTGAGATCACTGTAGGCAGAAAAAAATCTCCTGTAGCAGTCTGTATTACAGGGAATCTGAAGAAGCCTCTGACTGAGGCTCTGTATGATTCATTTCTTATAAGGATTTAATTCATTAGTCACAATAAATTCAAATTAATGTTTAAAAACCCTTAAAAATGTGTTGTCAGAATTGTTCTCCACTGTTTGTTCACTAAAGTTGCATCAATAAATACATTTGAAAATGTGATTAAAAACAGCTACTGTGTGCATTTTAGTGATACAAGTCACACTTTATGTGACTGGTGTGTTTTTCAAGAGCAGTATTTGTGCTTGTGAGCCTATAATTTCTGAAATATTCTTTAAATTGCTTTTTTTTTTTGCTCAAATACATAAAATTTCATTGTTGAATAATGACAAAAATGTGAAAAACATGTAGGATTACATTTTTTAAAGCATTTCTGATTAATAGCCAATGAGACTCACTGACACAAACAAGTATTACCACAATGAGAGAAATAAAATGTTTATTTTACCATCTGCATTTTTCTTCTTTGATCACTAATAATAAAGTCCAGCGGATGGTAAAACATCTGCAAAATACAACGAATACAAACAATAGTGTTTACACTGTGTCCCTCCCCCCGTTAACATTTTGGAATTAATGTAGTGATAAAAAACAAATCAAAATTAAATCTGATTCAACAGAAAAAGTAATAATAAAGCTGAACTGTAACAGATGAATGCGTTGCCGGACAAACATGCGCCGTCGCCTATGTCGTTACATTCATTTCTTTGCTTTAAAATATCTTATTCCAAAATTACATCGCGGGCTCCGTTAACAGTGTCAAAGCCACATTAGAGGGTCAGAACTGCTCGAGTTTGGTTTCACAAGAAAAAAGACGCACATGGACACAAAAATAAAAACCAGAACAAAACACAAAGAGCGCAAGTTTCAGAAAGGCATTGTATTAAAAAAAAATAGAAAAAAAGAAAAATCTGAATATATAAACTCTATGACCTAGGACAGCACATCTTCCTTATGCATACTGTACCATCTAACAAGTACCAGAAAAATGTTTTTGGTCCGGTATGAGCGTGTTTTTAAAGGAAAAATCTGCCCGGCAAAACTAAATAAAACCTGTGTTACGGCATCCAGGTACTTTGTGCTATTTGTCCATCTCCCACAGCGACTTCATTCACAGCATTAACTCACTATTAGTGTTTCATTTCCTTCATTCAGACAGAAGGGACCTGAAGCTCAGAAATCGTCTGGTTCTTGTACACAGGCCGCTACGACTGACATAATCTAAAATAAAATATGAGAAAATATATAGATTTATATAGTGTTATGATTACTGTTCTAGACAGAACTAATTACTGTGAGTGTGGCGTGAAGCTAAAAAGGCCCCTCTAATGTTCATCCTCAATAGTAGTTTATTATATACACTCGAATAAAAGTGCCCCGTCGGCTGAAAGGAGTGGATGCTCAGTCTGTCGGCAGCCGTGGAAGAACTTTGCGGCCTCAGTGAAGAGGCCCAGATGATGGAACCGATCAGAGCAGATTTATATGATATCAAAAAATATCTAAGAAACAAGGTAGGCTTAAGGACAAGTGGTTATAAATGGCAGAGTGTGAGACTGGTTTTGGCAAAAACAAAGCGCTCTACTTGTGCATGTGAGGCCCTCAGAAAAAAACGATGTTGCTGGGTCGTCTCGCATGCAGCAAGGAGACGCCGCGTAAACACGCGTGGTCCGTGAGTGTGTGTGTGTGTGTGTGTGTGTGAGGGTGTGTTTGCAAGTGGGTGGCGTTCATGGGGACAGATGTCGAGTCTCTCACACGTGCTCCTCCGCCGACATCAGCAGAGGGTTGATGTACTCAAAGCCCTCAAACTCGGACTGGTCGATCTTCCTGACGACGTCCCTGAAAACGAGACGAGAGGCGTGAGACGGACACGTTCGAACGATCGGACATGTGAACTGAGGCGAAGGGAGGAGGCGGTTAGTTACTCGTCGTCAGGCGTGAGCTGGATGGGCTCGTTGGTGAACTGGGCGTCGAAGTTGTCCAGTCCGAATTCCCCTGAGATGTTGGGTTTGAACGGCGGGACCACCTGCTTCTGCTCCAGCTGAAACGACAGGAAAGCAAAAACAAAAATTACAATTTAGTCACCTAATTATTAGCAAACTCGGTCAACTTTTCCCACAGTAGATTTCAAGAACTTTTCAAGAATTTTCAAGATAAGTTTCCAAGCTTTTTCGGCACCACTGAATGGAAGTCAATGTCGAATTTATGAGCAGCATTTCTAAAAACAGGTTGAAACTGCATCAAAGTGCTGTACAGAAACAATAACATAATAGAATAAAGAGATGAAAAGAAAAAGTAAAAAAATAAATAAATAAATAACCAGGCCTTAATTAAATGTGGATTAAAAACAATACAAAGATTCTCAGTTGAACCTATGGGAGTTGGACTTTGACTAGACTGTCTAACAGATGAAAATGCTTCGCATCTCTTGCCGTATGTTTACCAGGTCTTCTTCAAAGCCTACCCGGTCTCTAAAGTTCTCCACAACTGCCCTGACCTTTCTGCCGTGTTCCTTGATCTTCATGATGCTGTTTGTTCTCTAACAAACCTCTGAAGCACCGCATACAATTTCAACAGTGAGTAAAACCTGCATGAGTCAGTTGTTTTCCACTACACTGACTACCAGTAACTCAATAAGCTTTCATCTGCCTCCCACTTGCATCAGCGACTGACTGGAAGCCCATAAGAGCTCCCCCTACAGGCCTGCAGGTGAACTTGTAGGACAGAAATTTGGGCCTGTGTCAGGACGGTCAAAGTTTGGAGGGAGGAGGGAGTGCAAGCTGATCTGTCCAGACGCTGTGACCAACTGCTGGGTCTCCGCTCCAGACCAAACAGGGGAAAAAAAAGGAGGTCATGTTGATCCCTGCTGAGCTACCCGGTCTGTCCGTCACACGTAGGTCTGCTTCAGACACAAAATGTGTCTGATCCCTCAAACGGGTACAGTTTTAAAAGTACAAACACTTTGAATGATTCAGCATATACTAATGAAAACACACACAAAGGTTAGTGTTGTTATTAGGGCTGCAACTAACGATTATTTTAATAATCAATTAGAATAATTCTTTATTCTGACGAATAATCGGATACAAAAAACAGGGACAGTCTGCAGATATTTTATTTAATCACTTAAGCTGTTTTTATAAAATGTATTTTCTTTTTAATAAGAAAATTAACATTTTATTTTCTAAAATGCAATAACATAGCATTTCTCTTGTGGAGCAAAGGATGCATCAGTAAAAAAAATATATATATAAAGATATAGAAAGTCCTTTCTGGTTGACTTACCAATATGTTTTGAATTAACCACTTAATAATTGGGTAGTAAAAGGTGTTCAATAGGAGATTTTTATTAAAAACTTTTTAGGATTTGAACCAAACCATGCATGCATAGGGAGAACATGCAAACTCTATGAAAGTCCTGGGCCAGGAATCTAACCCAGGACCTTCTTGCTGCAAAGTAACAGTGCTACTTCACACTTTGTGCCACGTGCAGCCCTTTAAAAATATAACCATCAAATCTAATTTTCTGATGATAATGACAACTTATTACATTTTTGCTGTTAAAACAAACCTCTTTGGATTTTTACATGATTATTTGAAATGATTTCCGTCAACAAGTGAGCTTCAACTCTGGGACTGGGTCTCATTTTACAGCGGATGGTGTCACAAAACGGAAATCTCACTATTAGACGACATCTCATTCATCGCTGAAACTGAGAACAGGAAGCTTTAAAAATATCTGCGCGTATTTCTGGTTGTAGATTCAATTTCACTCGTATTCTTACAGTGATTCTGAACCTCCTAACAAAAGAGTTATTCACTCCCACAGCTTCATTCCCAAATAGGTTTTACAACTTGAATGGTTGTAAAAGGAGAAATCAGAACGGAGAAAAGCTCCAGTGTTTGGAAACTTTGTGAAAATAAACAATGAACGTGTCAGTGGATTACTTCAGTGGAATAAAGAGCAGTATCTGAGAACTGGAGCCTTAGCAGACAGTTCAGTTTCACTCTGAAGCAACACATGATTCATCGATGATCCAAAAAAACCAGAGCTCCACATTTTAGCTCTATATGGTCCGTTTCCTCTAATATCTTCTCCATCTTTGGCTTGAGCCTATCTGAGCCCATGTGAGTCACCCCATCAGCTGTTGTCAGTCTCTCGCTGACATGTTTGTTTCTTTCTGGCCGTTCTAAACAAGGACACGCGTCTCAGACCACAGCTGGTAACCTTTGGCTTTTACACTGCAGCCTAACCTGCAGAGCATGACAGGAAGACAGGAAGCATGACCCCAAAAGCACTTAGGTTTGACCCTCAGCTGTCTGTCTTTGCCCTACTTTCTAACAAGCACGCATCTGAAATCAGAAGGAAAGCGCAAAGTTTGCAGCAGGCTGTTGACATTGTGCTGAAGAATCCAACACATCCATGCAGGGGTGTCCAAAGTGCGGCCTGGGGGCCGTTTGTGGCCCTTGGACAGACCGACTGCAATTCGAAAAAAGATGCAGAATGTTCCCGCAGATGGAGATGGAGACATAAAAATTGTCACCCACATAATTATAAATTAAAGTACAACACAAAGTAATTGTCTTTTTTATCACCAATTTTGAAACAAAAGGTAAATTTAAAACATTTTGAAACAAAGTGACCCAAATCTTGTTCTTATTACTGAAAGTAAATTTATTCAATAGAATTCTAAAGAAACTGAAAAACAGATGTCTTTCTTCTAAGACATGCAAAATTACTGGAAGTAGTAAATTTCTGCCAAAAAATGTTAAAATTAACAAAAAATTTTGAAAACTACTTTTTGGATTAATATCAGAATTTATTTTTTACAAAAAGCTTGAAAATTTCAGAATTTCAAATGTCAAAAATTTTCTTTTGAAAATGTTTCTAGAAAAAATAATAAAAAGAAAAAAAAAAAAATTTCTGAATTTTTCTCAGAAAAACTGTCCTTTTTTTTCTATTTGCAATGGTCCAAATACACCATCATAAAAATATACAATATATATCCAGCTTCTTTATTTGCTTGACTTTAGGTATTTTGTTTTGGGGTTTTTTTTAGCCTACAAGGCAAAACGTATGGACATCCCTACATTAATAGAAAGTTGAATGGAAGGAAACAGTCTTCACAATCAATCATGGATAAGACTTCAAACATAATTACAGATCCTCCATCTTAAATGCAAAATGTACACATTTTTGTAAAGTTTTGGTTTAGTTAACTGCTCTGTGGCTGCTGCCATTTCAAAACATGGTCTTTTTTTAATCTGTATGCTCCAGTTAGCAATTAATCTATTAATAAATTAGTTGACGATTATTTCAATAATGATCATGACTGACTCAGAATGAAACAGCAAAAGCACTCATGCAAAAAAAGAAAAATAAACAGAAAGAAAATCTCTCACAAGTTCCCAGTCGACGTTTCGGAAGAACGGATGGCCGTTGATGTCTGCGAAGCCTGTCTGAGGGTGGCAGCCCAGACGCTCCTTGGGATCCTGAGGGAGTGAATGTGAGAGGAGGGTGAGAGACGGTGGGAGATGACAGCAGGACGAATAAGACAACATGTCCAGCCAGGATGAGGAACGAGTGACAAGGAAGAGAAACTGAGGACAGAGGAATAAACCAAGGCCCAAAAAAATTAAGCTTTTTAATTCATTTGAATCCACCTTCAAAAGGTAACATATGATGCTTCCTTGAACTGGTCGGGATGGGTGTATGGGCTATATAAAACATTTATTATATTATTTTGCACAAAATCACTCTGCAATCATAATTTTTAGTCTGATCAGTTCTGGCTATTCTGAGCTTTCAGAATGAGATGTTTTAGGTCGTCGTGTCACTTTAAATCCAAACAAGCTGCTGCTTAACGTCTTACACGTGCTACATTGGCACATGAAAAACAGATGCAAAATTATACAACTGTGCATCTTTGAAAAGCAAAAGTGGAACCTCCTGCACAATCAGCAGGTTTTCAACAAGTGGTTTCTGGATGGTAAGTCAACAACAAAACACTTTTTCCCCCAGCAGCCATTGTACAAGACATACAATGGGTGCTGGTAAAACCAGCCGGCCAAACATGGTAGAGCTCAGCTTGGGTAGCTAAGTAACAGGCTGGAACTCCACTTTGGTTGCTTGGTGACTGCACACTGCCTGCTGATTTGTGATATTACATTCTGGCGATTGGCCTCATCGATGATCGATATCGGCAGCAAAAAACTTGATCGGAGCATTCTTACAAAAAAGTTAACTTATTGCAAAAAAATGGCCAGGTGATTTTTTTTTTTTTTTTTTTTTAAGCTTTTGGGCTGTTTTTAGAAGAAATATAAAGTACAAAAATGTGTAAAATGTTCATTTTAATCATACGTTCCCTTTAAAATGCCTCATAACACACAGTACATGAGTCCATCAACTGATTCCTGTCACATAGTCTTCAAGACAAATTTCCAGTAAGGTGGTTTTTGATCTATTTTTAGTGACATTACAGTAATTTTGATGACAGTATGGCTAATTTAGTTTGAACTGAGCACATCTAGTGATGATTAATATAAGTTTTAAATCAAAGAATAAATTCAGGGACAACTTTGTATGTGACCTCTCAGGATGAGCCAGCATCTCTCCCACACAGTGAGTGCTGCAATGTCATGTCTGTCACTTTATGGAAAATATTAGTAGCACTATTCATGACAGGTATCACCAATACTGACAACAGCAAAACAAAAAAATTACAACAACCTCTTGCCCTAAAACTAAGCTAATTCAGCATTTTTTTTCCACACAATCCTATTTATTTTGAATTCATATCAACTCTCAGGAGGAATGATTGAAATAAAAACATGCTTTTTAAAGATAATTTCTGCCATTTATATTATTTTTTTTAAGGAAATAAAATCAAGTTTAAAAGACAATTAACTCCAATTATTAAAAAATTAAGATTATTTTCAAGCCACATCATCCGACTCTAATCTCATAATTTTTTAATGATTTAAAACATAAATAAGCTTGTTCACAGATTTTAAAGCATTTCTCCTTAAATAAAAACACTGCAATTGTGAATTTGTGTTTTTTGACATTAGTAGCATCTCCAAAAGGTTTTAGACATATTTATAATGGAAATGCAGCTACCGTCTCTTGTTCTGAAATGCAAATAATTGTTTGTGCTTCTTTTTCATCCCAACTGGATTTCGCCAATGCCTCACTAGAACAAATGCTGCCTAAAATGCAGCTGCCTGGCTTTTGAGAAAATCCCAAGTATTTTTTTTACAAGTGACTGATGCAATTACATCGACTTCTGGTTTATTTAAAGAGCGTAATTTAAGATGATTTTATTGACTTGAAGAGCTCTTCCTGGACAATCCATCTCTCCACACAGGTACATTCCTGGAAACTTCTAGAGGATTTTTAACCTTTCTGCTCAACTACAGAAATGTGTTTACATTGTTCAAATGTCATCCTTCAATATGCACATTAAAAATGTATGGAAACATGGAAATCAAAGTGAAGTGTGTGTGTGTGGGCAAGAAAACACAATAGAGAAGGAGGTGGAATCAGACTAACATGGAAATGGTAATGTAATTCCCAGCAGAGACGGATCTCAGCCCGTTTAACCCCTTCATACCTTGTTGAGGAAACCTTTGAGAACGCTGGCAGCTTTCACTGACAATGAGCGCGGGATTCGGATCTGTTTTTCCAATATAACTGTGGCAGGAAAAAAAAAAAAAAGAAAAGGTATTGAGACTGACACACTCTCCTCACACAGACATGTCAGGTTATTGACGCTGCTGCAGCTCGGACCCCCAGCGCTGAACATACTGCAGCTCTGTGATCCATGTTGTGTTAACGTGTGTTGAATTATGTATCGGTCTGCAGATCCAACATCTCACTGGCTATTCTAAGAACACAAACACATTCTGGGAGCATATTTAATAATGAAATAAAGGGAAAACACATACTTTCACACATTTCCCAGCAACAGATGGCATGTGCCTGGCACCGACAGAAGCCGTTATAAAGGTGTCAATAAAAAGGTGTTGGATGCTTCATCACAGTCGGTTTTTCTTTTTTTCCCCAGTCCAACTACAAATATTAGCAGTGTGTTTCTCTGTGAGTTATACCTTGAAAGAGGTAGTCTTCTGTGTTTTGGTCTGGGTTTTCATTGCTGCCGACGATGTCGAAGGGCGACCGGCCCGCCATCATCTCAAACATCAGCACGCCCAGCGCCCACCAGTCCACACTGAACCCTGAGAGACACACATTGGCCATTAGAGATTATATCTGTAAAGCAGAAAGACGTGACTTCCTTATGCTCCAAAGGCTAAAGTTGACCTATTACGCTTCCTTGAACAGGTAAGGATAGGTCTGTAGGTTATTAAAAATATCTTTAAAAAATTTTCTTTGCACAAAATCCTTCCCAGGCCTGTCACAATAACAAATTTTACTGAGCAATTAAATGTCTCAAAAATTATTGCAAAAAACGATAATATTGTTTAAAGACCTTTTTACACTGATTTAATGGAAATAACGTAATAATGCATGCAATTTCCTGCCAAAGATAAATGCACTTTATTTTCAAAAGAACACTTAACACTGGAACTTATAAACAAAATAAACAACGAAAAACAAAAATAAAATGGATTCTCAGCCTCCATTAACAAAAAATGTACTTGAATAGAAACTAAACAACATAAAGCCAGAGAGGAAATAAATACTGCAATCAACCAAAAGAGTGCAGATTATGAAGTCTGTATTCAAGAATCCCAAACAGCTGACACGGCGCAACTCGAAGTCCATCGGACATCGGAGATGATATGTGGAAACAATATTAATGTTTATTCAACATTTCATGCAAAGAATATTGAAATGACGAGGGGAGGAGTTGGAGCAAAACTGCTACTGCAGTTGATAAACCTGGTAACTTTTCAGCTGTTCTTCGTTAACGTGACATAAATAGGTTATAATGATTTTCATTCGGTCAAGACCGACACTCGCTACATGCATTGCAGGTAGATTGTAGTAAAGCACTGATTAATGCCGGGTTTTAAAATTAGTTAACTGGACTTGTAGCCATTATTTTGTGCCCATTTTTTGGACAACACACGGCTCGATCGAACTCGATCGAACCGTTATACCTAGGATTTCTGTCGGCTAATGTGTGGTCTCTCAGCTTTTGAAAATGGGCCGACACTTAGCCGACAACCCTAAGATCGTTAGTGTGCGCTGGGCATTACACTAAGGAAATGAGGAAGGGAGAAGTCAGTGGAGAGCACTGGAGTTGAGCCTTTTTTCATTCAGTGTCATCAACAAAAAGAGAAAAAGGCCAGAAGAAGCAATGAAGCCGATAATTAAAATGAGGTTGATAGTTTTAATTTGTCGTGCGATTAATTGATTTATTGTTTATAGCAACAGGCCTAATCCTGCCTAGATTATAATATTTCAGTCTGATCAGTTCTGCCTATTTTCAGAATGAGCTGCTTTAAAGCGTCTTTGTCACTTTAAAGCTTAATAAGCTGTTGCTTGCCACACCCCTGCAACTCAACGTTTACATTCTATGTGAAAATGGCTGCCAATTACACAATCATACATCTTTGAAAAGCAGAAGAAACACAACAGAAACACAACAAACAGAAATGTAGCAAGTAGGTTTTGGGGGCTAATTCAACAACAAAACACTTTTCTTTTCCAGTAGCCATTGTATACGCTGGAGCTCTACTGGGAGTTGCTAGGTGACGGGCTGCTCTTTACTGGGGTTGCAGGGGTGACACCATTACCTAGCAACAACATTGCCCATTCATTGTGACTGAACAATCTGAAGGTTTTTTAAATAATAAAATTTTTTAACTTTTTGCCAAAAAACGGCTTGGTGGATTTTTTAAAAGCGCGCTGACAATTGTAAGAAGCAAATGAAAAAACAAAAACATGTAAAATATGAATTTTGCTTAACAGGTCCTCTTTAAATTCAAGCTGACTTAACTGGACATGATCTAAAAATAACACATTTCAAACCTTAGGAGCAAATATTTAACCTTAATTCATCTTTATCTACTTGCCTGTGTGTTTTTTTGGCTCTAGCATGCATGCTATTTGGCTTAACTGTGTGACAAATGTGCCAATAAAACCCACATTTACTTTCAACAAGTCTCAATTTCTCATTCTCTCCTGTCATTGTGATGTTCCCCTCTCTCTCTGACCTTTAGCATCTACTGCTCAGTCTTCATTCAACAGGATGAATATATGCGTCAAATGTGCAAATTAAAGACACTAGGAATATAAAGGTCAAAGCAGGTACTTTGAAAAATGTCCTTGGGGAAATTAAATACACTGATGTTACTGTAATAATTAATTTTCAACACAGTGTTCAGCTCTATTACATTCCTCTTTCCCATCTATTAATAAATCATACTTTTAAAGTAAAAAAAAAAAAGCTTTACAAAAAGAATAAACCTTCATAGTTCTGTATTTTACCAATGGTAGCTCCTAGAGTAGCATAAAGTGAAATGAGTGAAGAGTTTTTCAAATCTTTTTAGGTTCCTCTATTGTGAAAAGATTTCTTGATTTGGGTTCAAACTTCCCTTTTAAATCAACGCCAACAGTTAGCGATGGCTTGGGTAACTGTGAGCCGTTGTGTCGGTCTTTCAAACAGGATTCTCATGTTGAAACTAAACAATGTCAAGTCAAATTACTGTATTTTCCTTAAAGCAAAGTCAGACCCTGAGACTCAGCTTGGCTTGAAAAGCGTGGCTGCCACCAAGCAGAGCGTTTGGCTGAACCGCAACACACAACTAAGTGAAAAACAATAAGGAATCATTAGTTTGAATGTAAATAATGGTTGCTGTGACATAATGAAAATCTGAGTGGTACGTTTTTTTTTAAACTAGGAAGACTTGTCGCTATGATACCACTTTGGTTACCAGGGAGCTTTTTCTATTTTTATTTCATTGTTTTGTGTGTTGATAATTACAGGCGAGGATCTCAGTAGAACAAAGTGACATTTATCTGAGCAGCTGGAACTAAAGGCAACCTTTGCTGTCAACGCGTCTCGGTAGACTTGAGTCATCAGGCCGGCCTTTCACCACACTGTTTTCCAAAGCTCATGCACCTTTGAGCAAGTTTAAAACTTTCCCAATTAAGTTTGTCTACTTTAGTATTCATTTATTTTCTAGGTTCTGTTCTTTTCCTGACATAAACTACATTTCATCTCCCCTCATCTTGTCCAGATAAACATGCAGCTCAGCTTCTGCAGCTGCCATTACAACTGAAAGCATCATTTCGGATATCGAATCATAACTCCTCTGTAACTTTTCATAGGTAATCATCGGGTAGCGTTTCTGTTAAGTGCCTCCTCATTGTAATTCTCACCATAATCCTCTCCTCTGAGTATTTCAGGAGCGATGTAATTAGGGGTGCCACAGAAAGTGCTTGTTGTATCGCCTGGTCTCAAACCCTCCTGCAAAAACAGAAAGATCAGCGCGCTGAAATCAGTAAGCCGACACTTCTGGAGCTCTGCAGGTGCTTTTATCCAAAGTGCACTGCGGCATCATTAGTTCGCGCTTTAACGGGAAAACAAACACCTTGCACATGCCGTAGTCTGTCAGCTTGATGTGTCCCTCGGAGTCCAGCAGAACGTTATCAAGCTTCAGGTCTCTGTAGATGATTCCCCGCTCGTGGAGGTAGTTGAGTGCCAGACTGATCTCTGCAGAATAGAATCTGAAATAACAGGAGCAATCATCAGGATTACGTTGTTGTTGTTTTTAAAACAAACCAGAGGAACAGACTGGGTTTATACCTGGCGTGTTCTTCTGGGAGTTTTCTTTGTCTTTGCATGTGGAACATGAGGTCGCCTCCGTTTACATATTCGATAACAAAGAAGAGTCTGAGGAGAAAATGCATTTTTATTGTTAAATTGCTTTTCTGGTGACGGACTAGCAGCACAACACAAACAGTCCTTACAACTTTCCTCTGCTATTTTTAGCTTTAAACATTGAATGGTATTTTTTGAATATTTATCATGATGGGAATCTCCCACAACCTGAACTGTGACCTCACAGATTCAAATACTCATTTGGGTAAATTCTGTAATGACTGAATGGTTTCTCTGCATGACTGTTTCAAACTTGAAGAATGTTTTATATCTAATTTATCTAATTCTCTCCTTTTTTTTTTTAAACCTTACAGCCTTAAACTTATGTTTATTAATTTGATATTTCATGTGATATGCCAATGAGGTACTACACAGGGTAAGTGGATGAGCAAAAGCCACATGGTTTTCAATCTGTTTGCTAACAGAAATCTACAAAGTGTGGTGTGCATATTGTTTTCAGCCTCTGCGAGTCCTTTCACTGCTACCAAAGACGCAGTTATTTTCTAGGCAATTTTCTAAAACCTTTACACATGAGGAGGCTGAAATGTTTCCTGTTCTACATGGGGAAAAGTTAGATTGAATGGAGATGTTTTGCAAAAAATCGTCAATAAATTTAAAGCCGTTTTAATCCTTATTGTCCCCGATAGTTTAGCTATTCACAGCTGACGCTCACTTGATTTCTTAAAAAAAAACCTCTTTTGTTGTTTTTCCTCACACATACTGGAGTTGGAGATCCCTACGCTTATATTTGATTACATCATCCCCCCAAAAAATTCAATCACTTTTCTAAGCAAAGAAACAATTAAGAGTTTGTTGCAAATTTTTCTCAAAGACGTCAAAAACTTTATTACTTTCACCTTAATTGATGTAAGATTATAGTCCATGATCTATACAGCGAGTAATAAAAAGTCACATTTACCAGCATAAATAAGCACAAATATTTCCAAATTAGTACCACAAAAAAAAAAACCCAAAAAGAAATCACAAAAATTGTGAAATTTTAGAGGGGCTGAAAAGATGTTCGATATTTAATTTGAGGAATTTATTAATATGTTAACAGTTTGTGAATGGATTTTATCAATACATTCTGGCACAACCGGCCCTTTCAGAGCAATCTCTGACCTCGATTTGGCCAAACACAAAAACGAGTTTGACATCCCTGCCCTAAATCACGTATAATGTCATGTAATTATTGAGTTGATTAAGAGTTTTTCCCACCCAATACAGCCTGTCCTAAGGGTCAACGATGACATTTGTATCTCACCTGCTATCTGTTTGGAAACAGGAGTGGAGGCCGACCAGGAATGGATGATTAGAGGCCTGCTCAAAGACGTGCTTTTCTGTTTGGACCCAATCGATGTCCTGGAAGAGAAACCCACAAAGACACACCCAAATGTCAATCCCAGATCATTGGACATAGTATCCTTGAGTTAATAAAAGCTGAATAAGCAGATAGTCCCATCGACCGTGCTACAAAGCTTCAGGTTGGGTTGTATGGACGGTGGCCAGCTGTGGGACAGAAAAGGCTGAGCTAAGAAAGGCAGCAGGAGGACTCCATCGATGCTTGGAAGATAATACATCTGGACACGGATGCTGCTCACGCTGACAGCGCAGGGACAGCTGAACACTTCAGCATTGATCGAGAGGCGCTTGTCAATTTGTCAATCATGCTAAGTGCGTCTAATCAAGGCTAACTACTCCTGTTGCCGCCGGCTGTGATGCTACATGTGTTGACAGATCAATTTCTGATGACATGATGGTTTATCTACACCTTCTTAGAAAGACTGATGGCTTTCAAGAGGTCTGTCGCATCAACTAAGTGTTACAGAGAAGATGTCGAAGATGAATGAATGAGATGGATGTTCGTTATGCAATGAGTAACAGCTCATTTTAATTGTATGTAGAGGCTGTAAAGGGAAAAAACCTGCACTATTAACAAGAAAAAACATTTACATTTTTTGTTTTGAGATCCAAAGAGCATAATTTCTCCCTCCAGACCCGCCTTGTGATGGTTTATCAAAGTTCTAAACAAACTGCAAATGAGAAACAATTTAACACTCAACTATCAAGTTGGAAAAGTGGAATTTAAAAAACAAAATGGGGTCCACATGATGACACTGAATCTCACAGAATTTCCTAATATCATAAGCCGGAAAAGCTATATTGTAGTTTCTGTATTATTTTGGCTGCTGTATTTTAACTTTATCTGTGGTTACCCAGTAATGTGGGGCTCAGCTCACATCGGCCCTCTCCAGAAAAAAAACAAAAAACAGTCAGCCCTGGCGGAAAAAATCTCCCTGAAACACAAATGTCCTCCAAAATAATAATTTTAAAAAAACAACTCGATGCTCTTTGCAATGTCAAATTAAATCAAATTGAATGGAGTACAAACTTTAGTGGAAATTCTGTCGCCACAGAAGTCGTTTACGTAAATCAGAGTCAGCAAGGTGAGATTTTATTAAAGATTTTGTTGCTCTTTGTGTCAGTTCAGATATTCCTCTGGCAAACCCAGGCCTTCAACTCTAAAGCATTTCTAAAAGGGAGATTTTCTTGTTTCAAATGTGAAAAACATGATTACGATTTGTTTTGGTTTTTTCTTTATTTTTCAAAATGGCGGCAAAATACATTTAAATGCCCTGAATGGATCCACTTAATGTTCTGGTGAATCACAACACTTTGTTATATTTGTGCTGAATTGGGTTAATATGGCTAGAAAGGGAAAAAAAACTGAATTTGGAAAATAAAACAGTTTATCATAGCTTTTCAGTCCCTTTATATTGGGGAACATTTTAATTGGATTTCTTAACTCTACAGTACATGTTTGGATTTAATTGTGCTCAGGTGTGGCTAGTGAAACTAAAGTAAATTAAATCACATTTAATTCAGGATATAAAATGCGTGGGAGCTTTTTCCCTCCACAATAAAAACAGTCTTTATTTGAAAGATGTTTCATGATCTGAACAAAACCAGAAGAAATCTGCAGGGGTTCAAACATTTTCCACAGAGCCACGGCTATAAGCCTGCTAAGGAATCATTTCATGCATGTTTACTGAGTTCTCTTCTCTGCAGTGGGTGGAGTTTTGCTGCATTTGCTCATTTTTAACATCATTTTAAAAAACATCTACTAAATACTAATTAGTGCAAACATTCTCCCATAAATGCCGTTTTAAAAAGAGCAAGTCTCTAAGTTGGTTCAGATACCTCGTCGTCGTTGACGAGCTCCTTCTTGACGACCTTCATGGCGTAGATGCGCTCCGTCTTCTTTAGCTGCACCAGCAGCACCTTGGCGTAGCTGCCTCTGCCGATCACACGCAGCAGGTCAAAGTCCGCCAGGCCCAGGCTGGTGGGAGACTTCCCTGTGTCTCTACTGTTGCGTGCCTGAAGGGGGGAAGGAGGCAGGAGAAGAGAGAGGAGGTTAAAAAAAAAAAGAAAATCAACAAGCAAATCACATCATTCAAAACAGTAAACAACCTAATATGATGATTACAAAGTCAACTGAGACAATCAGAAATGAATAATTTCGATCCAGCTACTTTTCTCAATCTAATTTCATCTGTGAACTATCGACAGAGCTGATGATCTGGTTTGGACAGGAAGATGATTTCCTTTGGGTAACTTTGCAAATGAGATTGCAGCGGCTCCCACAGCAACTTTTTGAGAATAAATCTTAGTAATGATTTCCATGTGCCTATTAAAAACCAACATGTAGTTTGCATTCGGTTAGGCACTTGTATTACAGTCATATTTCTCAGTAAACATGGCTCCCACCTTCACCATTTCCTCACTCCTCTCCCGTAATCATCTTAGTAGTAAACTATTTCAACCTCCTGCCTTCACTTGAAAACTGCCGACAATATCTCTCTCTAATCTCCATAAAAAAACACCTAATTTAATTTATTCTTTACCCATCTTCTAAACTATAGTAACCCCTAACTCCATCCCAAGCCATTAATCAGCCGCTGTTGAGAGCTGTGATAAAAGGTTACTTAATTAGCTCCACCAAAGGAAATCAATAGCAGTGCAAGGGCACCTACGTCTGCACACTGTATCACAGAAAAGCATCAGGTAAACAAAACACATTAACAAGGAGATTATAACCTCATCTTTATTTCTGATTATCCTATTTTTTTTCCTCCCTTGCTAACAATTTAAATCCCGAAAGAACATCAAGATGACAAGTTGTCATGTCAGTGACAATCAAAAGATTTCTCCCTCACCAATTTCTCCTCTCCGTCGTAATCCAAGCTTCGACTGGAATCTTTAGTCTGAGGGCCTGAGAAGGAAGAAAGTGAGGAAAACACAAGCGGAAAAAGTGGCAGACAGAGTGACAGACATACATAAGGAGAGGGGGTGGCAGGAAGGGTGAAAAACAAGTAGGAGAAAAGAGAGAAGGAGAGAAAATAGGTGAGAGACAGTCACACGTTTTGTTCACAGCTCGCTGCAGTGCCTGGGTAATCTCTCACTGCTGGGTTAAAACGAGAAAAAGAATCTGTTCTGGTACTTTTTTCTTTTCATTTTTTTTAATAAAACACAAAAACCTTCTTTGTTTATGATATATTCCATGGTTTTTACATCTGTGCTCCACAACACACCCAGGTGGTCTGTCGACATCCGCAGCAGGAGGTCCAGCTGCTTCACTATCATTAGTAACTAAAATCCCAAAATGTCTCACTTCAGTTGACTCTCACTTCTATCTGGTTCATAAGCATCAAAATAAAACAAATCAACTAATAAAGGTGTTTTAAACCTAGTTATGAAGTTACAGTTGATTATTGTACTCTTCTAAATTCTTCCTATTCAATTTCAACCCCATTAAATAGAGAAAGGAGAGAAATAATAAATAAAATCCTTACATCAAGAAATAAACTGAGTTTATTCATTTTAAGCTATGATTATTTTAGCTCTTAATCAAAAATCTTTTTCCAGGTCATCAAGTGAACTGTAAATAAGTTAAAAAGTAAATAGAAGTATAACAAAATGTTTTTCATACTGAAAACCAACAGAAAACTGATGCAGTAGCAAAAGAAAGGAAAGTAATGAAACGTTGGAATAGGAACTAAAGTTTATGATCATCCAGTTATTAATTGAAAGAAACTTTAACCAGTTGGTTTTTTAGCTTGGATTTAAAGCAAGTCAGTGTTTCAGCAGTTTTGCAGTTTTCTAGAAGTTTGTTCCAGACTAGAGGAAAATAAAAACTGGATGCTGCTTCTCCATTTTTGGTTCTGATACTGGAGATGAAAAGTAGACCAGAACCACAAGACTTGGATGGCCGGAAGGTTGATACGACAACAAAAGATCTTTAATGTATTTTGGTGCAGCTTATTAACTACTAGGCTGATGCATGGAGAAGTTTAATGCGTTTTATTTTTTTTATTTAAAATTTTTTTTTTTTAAATTAATATTTGTGTTTTGGATTTTCAAGGTTGGACATCCAACCCTCATACTCGCAGTGTGTTTCTGAAGCTCAGCAAAGGCCAAATTTAGAAACTGCTACTTCAGATGCATCTCAAATTAGAATACCATCCAAAGTTATTTCAGGAATTCACAGTGATCTATTTCAGATGTTTATTTTAGTGGCCACAGCTTACAGCTAATGAAAACTTAAACATTTTGCCCAGGGGTCTAGGGAACGGAGGTTTCTTTAACGCCAAGCCTTCAGCTGATCGGTCCGTCAGTCTCAGGCCTCGTCTGTCTTTTCTTTGATTCTCGACGGGATTTGTTTAGGTCGGCCCAGTTTGCTAACAAGTCAACCACAGTGGCACTATCATGATTAAAGGCTGTATCATTGTTGCTTGAGCCAAGTCCTGCCGGGAAATTAACTTCTCCATAAAACTTATCAGTAGAAGGAAGCATGAAGAGCTCTAACATTTCCTGATATTCATCTGTATTGACTTTGGACTTGATGAAACAAATAAAATGGCTGCTTGAAACAGAGGTGATACTGGAGAGACTTCCTTCAGATCCTCAGTACTTTTAAATATGTTTTTTCTCTTACAACCTGCTGCAACCTTTAAAAAAAAAAAAAAAAACATTTTTCCTTCCACTCAACCTTCCAATGATATGGTTGAATACTGCCAGATTCAGTATTCTGAAGCATTGTTAAAGCAATTTTGTTGCTTTAATCATCGGAAAACAGATGATTATTTAGGCAAGAACATGTCTTTGCATTTCTATATTAAAAATTATTTTTATTGGTCCGTACAACATTCTGCTTTTATGAAAACTGAATGTTGGGTTTTTATTAGCTTTAAGCCATAAGAATCTGAGTTATCAGAAATAAATGTAAAGGTTAACTTTTTGAATCAAATTATTGATGGAGAATCTTTTTGATAATTAATTTTCTTCTGCGTTTTGATGAATCCCTGTTTTAATTTAACAACATATAAAACGACAATGGAGATTTAAATAAAAGTGTGTTACCTTGCTGTTCAGCTGGGTCTAGATGACTTGACTGCGTGCTGGTCATAATTGGTTCCTAAACAAATTCCACCATTAAGAATCGTCGGGCTATGCAGGTTCTGATAGGTTGTGATCGTGATGATTTGTGACAGATCTCACCTGAATCATCGGTCGACCGCACTCCACCGTCACCAGTTTATGGCACTTCTTGTGCACCAGCAGTTTGCAGTTGATGCATTTGTAACCTTGTCGTCCCAGACCCCAGATTCGGTCTGTACAGATGGCACAGTGAGCTCGCTGCACGGGAGGGTCAACAGAGGGAAACAGTCATCACAAAATACTTTTTATACCAAAAAATAGTATCAAATATGATGCAAATCAAAACCAAAATAAATCCCTTAGATTGATCTCAGTATCTTGTCTCACCCTGTTGAAGCGTTTGGCCTGAAAGGCGTGGCCGCTGGCGTAGTAAAGCTTCCTCCAGCGTCGGGCTCCGCGGCGATATATCGACTCTACGGAAAGAAACAGACTGGTCTCAATGTAGGAAAGTAAAATGGTGCGATTTAAGCTGGATTAAACACTAAAAGAATGCCAACTTAGCTAATAGTTTAGCTATAACTTATATAGCTTGTTGTTGAGGTAGCAATGTTGTTTTGCAATAACCAAGACTCATACATTCAGTGTTAAGTACATTCAGGTTTCTAGATTTTGATGCAGTTCTTAAAGACTTTATAGAGTTTGAATACAAATAAATTGCCAAGTTTTATGATATTTATCATAATCTGGAGATTAGATTTTTTCTAATCTCAAGATTAGAAAAAAGCTAAAAATTTTCTACAAATTTGTAAAATTGATACATTTGACAAATGCACATTTATTTTAGTTTTAATAATAAAATTAAACATAAACTGAATGCTTCATATTTGGTTTGGAAACCCTCATTTATGAGTTGATTATTGGAGCATCTTTTAGGTTTTGACAATTCCATTTTAACGCTTTTCTAGATTTGTTTCTTAGATTTACATCTGCAACCAGATGTAAATTAAACTCAGCACTAAAATTTTAAATTAAAATGTTACTTTTTTTTTTTTTTTTCAGGAAAATTTTACATTTTTTGACATGTCTAAAAAAGTCTAAAAATGAAAAAAATAAAAATAAAAACAGGTTCAACTCACTGTCCTCTCCTGGACAAGGCATACCAGGTTTCTCAGGTACACAAGGAAATACTGAAAAAGAAGAAAAAAAAAACAATTTAACTTAGCTTAGCACTAATATTATATTTTCATCTTCTCCCGGCACTGCTTTGAAAAAGAGTGAATGAGTCGGTGATAAATGTAAAGATGATTGATAAGAGAAGTGTGGCCTCTTTAGCATTTACCACCAGTTGAAAAGGTCTTTTAACTGGAGAAATTGGTGAAAACATTTACAATCATTTTTTGGTTACTTCCAGGGAAGCGAGGGGAAAAACAAGATCACAGTAGCCGATGAGAGGGAAAAAGACAGCAACCCCGACCTGGAGCAGCGTGAGTCAAGGGGGAGGCGTAGGCCACGGCCAACAAGCTCGCTAACAAGCAGATCTGGCAACCCCCGAGGGGAAACCAGCCCATCTCCTCTCACCCTCAAAACCCCTCCACCTCCATGCATGTGGCATCCAGAGCACTCTTGACCCGGCGGCTCTGATCTAATTAAAACATAACATTAAGCACAGAGTCTGTCCCTGTTTTCCCCAGAGAGCGTGCTTACACAGAGAAAACCTGTCAATCAACCCTCAAACCCATAACAGCATCTGAGCTAAAACCCTCAACTCAAGATCCAAGAGGCTGCACAATAATAATCAATAACGTTTGGCCTAGACGTAGGAAAGTAAACTGGCTTCAAGGCTTTAAAATGAGCAACAGTGGAAGTAATGTTGTCTTTACAGGTCACTGGGCAATTAACTGTACGTGTTGGTGACGTTTGTGTTCAAAAATAGTCCTAAAGATGACATGCAAAGACGTAAAAACAGCAAAAACAAAGGGAAATCGATGAAGTTTACAGTTACTTTTCTGCGTTACATGTATAGATAAATATACAGTATTCTGTAAACCAACAGCAATGACTATTTTCCCAATTGATTATTTTATTGATTATTGAGAAATAGCACATTCTGCAGATTTTCATTTAACGTCTTGAACGTTTTTTTGTTTTTTACACAATATTAAAAAACATTAAAAAAAGGCAAATGACTCAATTCCTTTTTTTAAAAAATAAAATGCAATAACAAAGATTTCCTTTATGTAATTTAAACCAGGTGAAGGTAAAACTGTCAATTGATTACGTTTTGGGTAAAACATATTTACAGACAAAAATCTACAGACACAAATGGACCTTTGTGTGTAGGTCATACTGGGAATAAGTCCTGTCAGTTTAAATAAAAATAATGACAAACTCACTGTGGATTGTGAGCTCAGAGTCTTTGTTGAGTTCATAGAGGCGAAGAGCTTCTTCCAATTCCAGCTGAGACGACACAGTGCAGGGGTCACCTGATGAACCCGAGACACATCACTATTAAACATGCATATGTGACTCAAGATACCATTTAAACAACCATGTAATCAATTAAAGTAGTGATCAAAAGGAAAAGGTTCACATTAACCTGAGTTAAACTTTTCTCCTGCAGATATTTTGTGCTACTGTTTTGATAAAGCAATAAAAAACAAACCAAAAGTGATCATTTCTTACTTATTTTTTAAGCTCTTGATAAACATTCCCCATTTTTAACAAGCGACTTTATCGCATCCGTCACGTCAAGAAGTTTCATTTTTATGCACACAGTAACTGCATTCAATAAAATTTATTCAGTTGCTCTCATCGAACAAACAGTGGAGAAAATAGTCAAAATGAACATGCAAAAATATAATTTAGTCTGGTTCTTTTGTTTTAAATTTTCTTTGTATATAAACTTTAATAATCTTTTATTACACTCAAAATAATCTTGACAATACAGAGTTTTGTTTACATTTAACTGGAATTTATCACAAAGAAATAAAGATGCCTTTTCAGCACTGCACAAATAAAACTTTCTAGAAGACTCAGGAACATATTTTATATGCAAGAAATATAATATTGCAAATGATAATATAATAAAGGCTCTCCTCTTTCCCCAACCTCTACAAATACACTGTAAATAATTAAAGTGACTGTAAGAAACTAAAAAAAGTGTCTTCCAGTTTGTTAATTCTTAACTGTCACAGTTTGGTGAGTCAGTATTTTGTCATCTCTGATGTAATTTGTTCTTATTATTCTTCCTGCTCAGGTTTAGAATCACCTTTGTTCCTAAAAAACAAAAACAAAAAAACTTTTCTGTAGTGTTTCTTGGTGCTGTACTTGTTTCTTTTTAACTTTTTCTAGCTGATCCTTTATATTTTCAGCTGTCAGACACCTCAGCCTCTCAGTGGGTTCATAAAATTTACATGCCAGCCAACATAGCACACCGACTACAGGTGCACAAATTCAGATTTAAAGTCACACCTTCGAATGTTAGGAAACACTTTCCATTTTGAGGAACTAAACACACCCCGTGCCACTAATCATGACAGCACTCTGATGCACAGTGGGCTGCTTGTTCAAGGATATCACGGCCCCCCGTCATGACACTCGTCCCCACATCCCACGCAACGACAATCACTGCAGCAGCAGAATAAAATTAACCTGCATTACAACTGTGTTCTCTGGCAATATTTGGAAAACCAAATAGAAATCTCAGACTGTACTGGAGTACTCTCGAAACTTTCACTGTGGAGTGGAACAATCTGAATTTTCTCAGCGTGTCTTCAAGCTGTGGCTGACATTACCTGAAGGGTTCAGCAACATTTGAATATCCTGACATAAAACACACTTTGAATCAAGTATGTTTGTGTCAGACTGCAGTACATGATGTTTCAATTTCTCTCTACCTGGTAAAAACATTGAAAACGCCACTCAGATATTCAGATGTCTGACATTCCTTTAACAGGAAGAGCCAGATGACGCGGTGACTACCGATCTTGTTGGTCTCGGTGCGCCTGCCATGACAACAAGCTGCTACTTATGTAATTAGCTCAAGAACAGAAACTGTGACACATACTGTAAAAACTGCTTCTGCTGTATGTTAATAATTGACTAACTTCCAACAAGCAGCTGGTTCATTTTTTTACTACCCAGTAGCTGTTAGTTATTTACCAGGATGAACGATTGAATAAAAACTTCATCGTCTATTTGTTTTATTATTACTACATTTAAATATTTTTTCCTCCAGCAAGCAGAAGTAGTCAGTATTTAAGAGTCTTGTGTGTGTATGGAAACAGATGACCTAGTTTGTTGTTTGAAACCCACATATTTTCCCCAGCAAAGCATCTGTGGTTAAAATAATTAAAGTGACACGAAAGAGAAAGTACATGGCTGCATCCAACGCCGCCAAGTTTGTGTGAGATGTCAGCAATCTGTGAATCCGTGTAGGACAGACGACTAAGAAAGAAACTCGGCTGTTTTGGGAATTTCTGATTTCAAGTTTTAAAAAAATGTGGATATTTTTTTTTTTACTTCATGAATCACAAAACCTAAACTATAGATTACATAAAATTTAGTTTAGTTTTTGATTCAATAAGATAAACTTGTCTAGCATGGAGACTGATTACACAGTGTGATATAGATCAGACGAAAGATTTTGATAAAATAAAAAAGGTGGCTGTTTAATGATTCTGAGCATATCAGCAGAAAGTTGAGTGGAGGGAAAAGCTGTGGTGGGAAAATGGCTCACTGTTACTTTGAAATCATTTTTCAGCAAAGCAAACTGAAGAGTTTGGAAGAGACTCAAAATGTGTATTCAGGACAAAGTTTGCAACGGTTAAATTTATTTGCTAATCCACTCATGAACAAGAGAAAAGAAAAAAAAGCATCTTAGTAAGACAGGAGGAATGATAGAGGCCATTCTCTGTAGTATATGAACGTAGTACACAATATTCTTCTCCATTAGCTACAATGTATTGCTTGTAATTGAGCTGTAGTATAAAAATGTTTTTCATTGAATCACTGAAAATAATAACGTGGTTATATTCTAATTTAGTACTACGTGACCGTTTTTTGTTGTGTTCTTTGTTTAAATTAATAATTTTAGATACACCTGATCATGACAGTGATAAAACCTCACACTGCGCAGCCTCATTAAATAGTGTAGACATCCTCCTCTTCACTGTTTACCTAGGAAGGACCACCAAGCATTGTTTATTACCCACACATAATGACTCTACTGATTATATGTGGGAGGTTACAAGTGGGAGTTAGTCTGAGTCTAATGAGTTTTGGCAGGCTGACCTCCTCCTGGACTCAACCATTTGATGGCTCAATCTTTCCTGTGACACCATTACTGCTGCCTGACTAACAGGGCCGAATACAAGAGCTGCACACCTCTGAGCTCAGAGGAGAAAGACAACAAGGATGTGCATGTCTTTATGTAAACTTGTATTCATAGGAAGGTTTGGCACTGCCTGTGGTAGGCAAATTTACCCACCAACTATGTAAACATCATCCTTTAGATCAGTGTTTCCCAACCCTGGTCCTCAAGGCACACTGTCCTAACATCTGCACTTCTTTTCCTTTCAGATAAACAGCACCAGGAGTTTCTATTGCTCCCAATGTCACTGTTGTTTTTGCTAAGAAAAAAAAAGAGAGAGAAACGCTGACTTTGCAGAGATAAACAAACACACCTTCCTCGTCAATCCACTTCATGGTGAACTGCTGGTCATTGTCCATTGAGCACATGTCTCTCACTTCACCAGACAGGCCTTCATAAGAGATGGACGGTTCAAAATGTGTGATCATGATGTCCCTGCAGGGGAAAAAAAAAGAAAGACGAAAACACTTCAGGAGTTATGGCAATACAAAACACATGCCATCAGCTTGCGCATACATCTAACAAACACTGAGAAAAGAAGAAAAACGGATGACTGTTAAAGCACATTTTGAAATTAAACCATTACAGTGACGCATTTAAATTTTTAAGGGAATAAAGCTCAAATAATTTTAAGTGTTTTTTCTTTTACTGTCTTCAAAACCAAGTTTACAAACACTTCCTTAATATTTTCTGTATCTTCCACACTTTCTCGCATTAGTTTGCTTGAATTTTGGCCCATTCCTCCCAATAGAACTGGTGTCAGAGTTTAGCTTCTATGCCATCTACTCACCTTAAGCCAAGCATAGTTTATATTTAAAGCACATTCCAGAAACAAATAACTTCAAAGTGCTTTATGCCATAAAACAGAATAATTAAACAGTTATGAAACAACCAATAAACATTACATCTTGTCAAATGCCATCAGCAAAATCATTGACCACATAATATACATCAAATATTTATCAATGTTCAATTCATTATTAATGAAGGCAGCTCTGAACAGATGGCCTTTTTAGCCTTGATTTAAAAGGAACTCAGTGTTTCGCCTGATTTGTAGTTTTATGGAAGTTGGTTCCAGATTAGTGGAGCATGATCACGAATTTTCAGCTCTGCACAAATAAACTTTCTCGTGGACTGTGGAACATAATTTTATGTAGTCTATTTAAATGCCTAATTTCATTATGTTATAAATATACATTTTAAAACTGTGGTTGTAATGGAGCAATATGCAAATAAAAACTTAAGTGCAAGAGTTTCTGTGGTATGAAGTGTATTAAATCAATTAAGATAACTTGAGGTTCAATCCATTCAATAACTATTTATTATCCCGTCTTTATTTCCTTGTTAATCATTTACAGACAACCTATCTGGTTTAAAATGTCAGAACAATTAAAAAGCTGCCAACAGTAAAGATGAAATGGTCAAAACCAAATAACTTCTCTGGGTAAACCAAAACAATGAAAGCTAGGCCTTTTCATTTTATGGATAGGCAATTATTTTTAAAATTTGTTGTCAGCAACATACACTGACACTGAAAAAAATAAAACATTCTCTTCATCTGAACCACATCCACTCAGAAAATACAACACTGTCTGCAAGTCCCAGACTTTGAGTTTGTTACAACTGCAAATGTATTCATTTGCACAGAATGATGAAAGTCCAAGAAATATGAGCAAAACAAGATCAGGAAACACAGAAACTCAAGAATGAGCAGAAGCAACATATTTATACATCCAGATCAGAAAATACTTCAGATCAGATATTTTTCTAGATCTAAAGGAGCTTTGGTTCCACCTCATCCTGTTTCAACTCATCCTGTGACATTTCAACCTTAGTTAAACATACATAACTTTAAAACAGAATGTTTTAAAGTTATGGAAAAAAATTCTTCAACTAAAACTCTTCGGTTAAGAATGACCGAAATGCATCAAACTCAGAGTAAGAAATCATTTCTCACTTTATATGACAGCAGAATTGAATGTCACCTGACCACAGCACTGTAGGCTCCCACAGTTTACAACCTTAATAGTGGATGGGGATGGTACATACAAGTGTTTACAGGTCTGAAGGCGACGGCGTTAAATTCAGGTGGCTGACTGCGGCATCAGGATGGAGTTTAAAATGAGTAAAATCAGCAAACAGATGGGAATAAAAAAGGGATATTGTGCGAAATCTGTCTTGGCTTTTGTGGAATGACCAGCAGGAGGAAGATCTTTACTGCCATCATTAAGACTGACCTGAGTTTTTCATCATCTTCAGAGCTTTAAAGCAGGACAGTAAAATCCAAACAATTTTTCAAGAACATGTAGAGTCCAGTGTGAGCACAGAGTATGGAACGTCAGTAAATGGTAAATCCATGCTAGCACATAAATATACAACAGGTAGTGATTTATTTGCTTATAATCCAATTTCACATAAATGGCAAGCATGTGAAGTGGCTTGTCTTGGTAATGCATCTTCCACACAGCAGATATTAAAGCTGGCTGGCTGGAAATCACGCATGTAGAGTAAATAAAGCACTCTGAGCAATAATACGCTGACGTTAAGAGTCAGCCTAATGCTCGCCTCGCCCTCCTCTATTTTCTCACCCGCTTCCTCTTTCCTGATGGTGTTAATCACTGCCTGGAAGGGAGGCGGAGGAAGACTGGCAACTACACACTGCCAGTCTGATCTCACCTCCAGGCCCCGCAGCTCTTTATTTTATCCTGCAGCTTTGAAGACGTCAGAAAGGACGCAATAATCACAGAGAATGATCCAAACACAGAGAGTGCAGATGATCTTAATAAATCCTCCTCTGCGAGCAGTTTAACTGGACCCAAGTCTTCGATGCGGAGTTACATTTTAGCTCCTAACGACTTCCTCAAAGTCTGATAAGGGTCACAGCTACTTCAGAAAAGCAAGCAGCTTCTTTTTTTCCCCAGCCCTAGTTTGACAGGTTATAAAAAGTAGAGCTAAGAAAAGCAGGTGTTTAGAAAAACCCAAATTTCTCAAACACACTTCATTAGTGCTTCACTAACCAAACATCAAGAAAGTATTCAATTGGTTTTAAAGCTAAATGTAAGACTTCCTGTGCAACGCACCATCTTAGTCCATCATCCAAAGAAGAGATGCTAGCATAGGGCTGGTCAATGAATCAATAAATATATATCATGATAGACATATGATCGATATCAATGCATAATATGTCTGATAGAATATTCACTAAAATCAGATCAAATACCACAGAGCATTCTGGGGAATGTAGGCAGAGAAAATGCTTTGGATTTTGTTCATTTTTAATTATTTCTGACATGAGAAAAACAGAATCAGACATAAACAATAAAATGAATAAACAAATCAAAATACTCTAACAACAACAAAAAGAATAATAACATGTCCAAAAGGCAGCAGGAAGCTTTTGCTATTATTCCTCACACAACTCCTTTAAATTAAAAAATGGTGTAGAATGAAAAATTTAATTTGAAGAGGAAATGTCACATCATCAAGACAAATGAGAGAAAGAGGGGTGAAACAATACCAGAAACTCATAAGATTTTAATATGAAGAAATCTATATTTCTATTGATTTGGTCACAAACTCAACAAATTGAAGTCTTCAGACGTTAGGACAGAGCTTAGCTCATGATATACGCTGTGATTGTGACGTAGCTCAACCTACAGTCAGCCATTGGTTGTTTTTGCGATGCAAAAAATTTATATTTATTTTAATTGGATTTTCTTTTTGTTTGCCTTTTCTAAGACTTTAAAGTTGGTGTTTACGTACTGTGAATAGCAGTAAAACATAAATACCTAATATTATTTTCAACCTGTCAACTTTCAACACTTTTTAACTGAAAAACACAGTCGACCACCGGGTGACTGCTTCATAACGCCCCTACCACCACAAGTAGTATGTTTTCTGGGCGAAACCCTGTACAAGCAGAACTGTGTGTTGAACAAATGGGATCTTTTAATTGTCTGTGACTGACAATTAAATTCCAGGTAGATGAGGCATCGCTCCACTCTGCAATGTCCAATTGTGCCGTTAAATTAAAGAAGGAAGGAGGAGAGGGGAATAACATCCTGAGCATCATGACTGCTGTCATGACCTAAAGAGAGATCAGGGTGCCTTTCGATCTCTCTGCTAATACTGCAACGCAAAGAAAGTAACAACTATACAGGATTCATGAAAATCATACACAGTAGACTGAAGTTTACCCAGTAGGCTTCAGAAATCCTGTTCCTCACAATAAAACTAAACTGTGCTCATCTGGACTGCTGGGTGCTGTGGTCTCTAGGCAACAGGGGTCACCTATGGTGTTAAACAAGTGGACAATATCTGAAGAACAGCAGCAGCAGCCAGAAACAATCCAGTCATGTGGACAAGGTCGCTCCTGAGAGAAACGCACGCATGTTCAAAACACCATTTACTTCAGTCACGACTGACAACTCGTGACTAAGCTGAACTTATTATAGTGCAGTGTTCTTCTACTTTTAAATATAAATCAACTACACTAACAAACACAGGAAAGAACAAAAGCAAAAGTGAGGGACTTGAGTTCAAAGCTTGCTCAGTCCATTTAGAGTGAGTGGTAGGGCTGAAACGATTATGATTAATCAATTATTGAAAAACTATTCAACTAATTTAGTAATTATAGCAGTAATTAAACCAAGACTGTACAAAATATATAGACATTTTGTATTTAAAGTAAAAGCATTTTTATCTGTAGACACATTCTACATAAAACTCTTCCAGTGGCTTCATTTTAGCTTCACCTGGTTCAAATTCACAAAAAGGATCACTTTGTTATGATCTTATTATGCATCTTATACCAAGTCCAAATTTCATACCCGAAACATGTAAATGTGAGCTGGTGAGGTAAAATAGTTTCTTGAATCCTTAATGCATTTTAGGCAATAAAATATTTATTTTCTTATTCAAAAATTTTATTAAACTGTTTATTTGCATCTTTTAATGTATTTCTAATATTGTATAAATGGGCTTTAGTGGTTAAATGAAAAAAATTACAGACGTGCCAATTAATCGATATTAGGGTATCCCCCACTATATTATAAGCCTGGCGGGCCTCCAGGCTTTAATTGTGCCCCCACTAGGCTTTGCATTATTCATTTATTTCAGTTTTTTTTACTGATTGCCTTCTAAAGACTTTATAGTTGGTGTTTAGTTATTAATCTTCCAACAACACATAGCTATCAAGTGATATTTTCAAATTTTCTGTCAACTATAAATATGTTTTACTTCAAAAATTGGCAGCAGCTGAATGTCTGCTCTAACACCCTAAGCACTGGGCTCAGCAAGTTTTCTGGGGGAAACCCTGGATACCTAAAATAATCATAAGTTGCTGCCCTAATGAGTGGTACCGAGACAATCATCACTAAAAGCGTTTTCATCCAATTTCAGCTTTAAAACAACAACATTTGTTACAGTCTGTGGAAATGATTTTCCACAAACCTACGACAACAAAATTGGCCAACACAAGAGTGGGCCTGAAGCAATTAGCAATCAATTGCATGATAAATTAAAACAAACTCAGACTTAATTTCCATTTGCATGATTAATTGTTTTTGTTTTGTTTCTCACTTTCTCCCAAAATTTCAAAGACAAAAGTATTCATTCTGGTCTACTGGTCTCAACTAGCCTTTATTTAAGGAGAATTCTGTTTATACACACTTCACAATTCAATTGATTTATTGTTTTGATTTATTTTGGATATTTAAAATGTCTTTTGGTTATAGAGTTAAATGTTCATTAGAATTTAATCTATGAGGATATGTTCTTGCTTTATTATGCTCTTGTTATCTCTATACTACTTGAAAATAGTTTCAAAATGATAATGTCATTTGTTTATCACAAAAAACTTCAGGGAACAACAGAAAAATGAGTTATTGTGACACGAATAGAACAAGAGAAGCGCTCCAAACATAGTCTACGAGTGCAGAACAATCCGACACGCAGCGCTGGAGCTCTACTGAAAACAAGCCGCATTATTGGCTAATGGATGGCTGCGTGACGCTGGACGGGGGTTTCAGAAGGAAACAGACTAGGAATACCTTTTTATTTAAACAAAGCAGTGCCTTCAAGCACTAATGCAAACAGGAGTCTTTAACAAAAAGAAAAAACTTCTCCGATAGCAGGAAAATAAATGAGTTGCTCCATCAGACTGGTGTAATCTCTGTACCTTGGCAAGCAGCATTGCTTCACTGAGGAATTTTAAAGTAGAGCTGATGCATGAAGAGACTTGATATGAAAGTAACAAAATTACACGTGCAATTTGTGCTAAGAGTCAGTTGTTTTAAAACATAAATTATCGTGTTCTTCTAAAAGAGTTCTGGGTGAAGAACTTTTCAATTAGTGCAAAACGCAGCCTCATAATAAACTGTCTGGTGAAACAGGTGTTAATTGGACTCCTGGCCTGACATGGGGCATTAACTACCGGCATTACCTAAAGTGTTTCCCCAAGAAATGGGTATTATCTTTGAGCCACTGGGGCTTTTAAAAGGCCTATTCAAGCCAGCAGCAATAAATACACAAATAACAATAAACAATAATGTTTTGCAAAGCACAGACACTGAGTGCATGCTGCTGCCTCCAGCTGCACAAAGGGCCTGAAATGGATTTTAAAATCCTCCACCCACTGTGCATTCTGCAAGTGATCACTTCTCTAAACATTTCATTCTGTTTAACAGGTTATAATGAACTCTTATTAGTTTCCAGTGCACAGAAAATTTATTGTAAGGCAAGCGTAACTCTCAGCTGTGTGTCTGCAAAAGCATAACAGATTATACGGTATTTTTTAAGCCATATAATCACAGCTTAAACTTCCACATCAAGCTTTTTCTCAGGCTAAAACTGGAGCGTTATTTGTCTACTATGCAAGAAAAATCATTTCTATTTAGACGTGCTGAACGACTGAAGTTTTTACCTGCTCAAAGGCAAGAAAGTAAAAAAAAAAAAACAACAAGATAAAAAAATGTTTTGCTCACTTTTGTCTCATCATATTGTTGTCAGTGTATAAATCTTTGGATAATTTGTGGAGAAAAACAAACAATTAGCTGCTTGCTCAGAGCATTAGTTTGTAGTCAGATGATCTTTGTTGTCTTTATGAGAGCAAAAAGAAGATGAGTCAGTGACGGACAGAGACAACGACAAGCAGACACCAACCTGCACAAGCTGGCACAAACTGGCAGACTCAGAAAAAAAACACACAGAAATATTATTCACACTCTGAGACTAATACTCCTCGAAACAGTCACCCATTGTCTCATTCCTGACCTCAAGATAGTAAAAAAATATCAATAAAAAATTATTTGTACCTTCTTCACTAACCAAAAACACTTATCAGTGTTACGGAATATAAACCTGTTATATAATTGCCACTTTTTTTAGGTTTTTACTGATATTTCTGATTATTCATCTTGGAAGGCCTCCTAGCAATGAACCTAATCGCCATCTTCACATGTGATTCAATTAATCACTTGTTAAATTAAAACAATCTCAATGATTTATGTTGGTGTGATTTATCATTTTTCTCTTTTCCTACCTTTCTACCAAAAACTGGATGATAAAATCTTCTGGTGTTTTGACTTCAACTAGCCCTTTTTTTTTAAAGACAATTTTGTTGTTTTGTTTATTTATCTTGAATATTTCAACTGGCTCCTAGTTCCAGCGTTTAATGTTCTTTACAATTCAAGGTTTCTTGATTTTTGAGAATATGTTCGTGTTTTCTTTTGCCATAACCAGAAAATTAGTTGAAAATAGTCTCAAAACAACAATATTATCGGTGATTGATAATTTACTTCTGAGAATTTTATTATCCATCTAAATTTGTTATTGTGACAGGCGTAGATTCATTTTAAGTCCAAAATGTTAATGCTACTTTCAGTCAAGGAAAAGAAAACATTTCAGTAAGGTTAGAATAAATATTTAAACCTAAATCTGCAAGGAGTATGAATAATTTGGGGCTGAACTATAAATTTACATAAGAGGATATTACTACACAGTCTTCGAAACACAAGAATAGATTCATTTTGAGCTTAAAACCACCAATAATTTTCTTTAACAACATAAGTGAAATAAAACTACAAATTTCTGACAGATTTAAAACAGGACAGAAAAATCTTGTGACATGCTCCCCATTTTAAGGCGCTTGGGGGAATGGTATTTACGATCTCTGTAATGGTTCTTTTATTGCACTGCTCATACTTCACATTGGATATTCTCTTTTTCTAACTTTGGGCTTTTTCTGAACTAAATAAGCGATGTTATTCACCATCGCTTTACTCTTATTCTCCTAGGACGTTTCTTATCTGCATTAAAAGTTACAATTATTAACAAGACAATATTAGAATATTTATTTCTAAAAATAGTCAGGGTTATGTTAACATGACTTCCTGAATATCTTAAGATGCATGTCATATTTGGAGTGAGGGATATTTAAATTAAGTCACTTGGATGTGCCTAAAATAACAGATAATTTTTGTAAAATTTACTTTTTTTTAGTCTGCACCTACTATCTACATGTTTCTGTTGAGAAAAAATGAGATTTTACTAAACACTAAGAAGATTTAAAAAGAAAAAACAAAACACGTATTTTCCATTTGTACCAGGGATGAGCTGGTTATTTGTACCAGTACAAAAACAAAGAATTTCAGTTTCAAAATCACCAACAATCTAAACTTTTTTTATGAAAAACATTAGAAAATGCAGGGCTGATGAGAGTTTTTGGCTGAGCACTGAAATGCTGTCGCTCCTTTACCTCCTCTACCACAGCAACAGACTGGCGGTATATGTTGCTGTGCACATATACCGCCAGCAACAGTCAGCCAACTAACACAAGACTACTACAGTTTTTCTTGTGCTTGTAAAAATGTGAATAAATTTGGTTGTCTGGAAACATTTGCAATAGTTTTGTTTAAGCTCAACTAGAATGTAAAAAACAATATATATCATTTTGGCAGTACTACAAATAATTATTGGATCTATTTGATAACGTTATCCGATAGATAATACTAAATTTATGTTTTAAATTATGAACTGGAAATTGTCAAACCAACACAGGCTTCATTTTATACATCACAATTTTATTCATGAACATTTTACCATCAAGAAGAGATTATTAGAAAAAAAGTAGTGAAACACATTTAAATAAAAACATAAGCTGTGATTGTTTTGTTGTTACCTTTATGTTGGTGAAAACAACTAAACTTATTCATGTTTGAAATTAATTTCTAGGGGGATTTCAGTTAATTTTTCATAGTTGAAATGTGGAGATCAACAACTTCTGACTAAAAAAAACAAACATTGCATAAACAGAAAAACAGGGAACATCCTATTTTAATCTTATTTCTAACATTTTTGTCAAGCTGGGAATCCATGGAAAACTTGCCGTTTACTGAGGTGATACTATCATCAAAAGTTTGGGACAGACTGGTTTGGCACCTCACCTGTATGCAGAACCTGTCTCTTTATGTACTTCTACATTAATGCATCCATAAAGAAAGACGCACAGACATTTACGAGGCTCGCAGCCATGTTCGTCGCTGGGAACATTGCTGAGATTCCTCAAGAAGAAGGTCATAAATACTTAAGATTCCTCCCAATGATCAGCAAACATTACGGCGTCCTTTAGGTGTGTCAAACACAAAAGGCCCGGCTGACCCATAAGACGTGTTTTTCAAGATTTCAGTCATTGCACAGTCAGCTGGGAGAGAGTATCAAAGGAATAACACTGATAAAAAATGTCACATATAATAATGATTTCACTGCCATTTGTAAAGTTCTTCAAATGAGACAAAAATACGTAGGTGATGCTACTTCTGGGCTATAAAAATATTCATTAGTTTGTTGTCATTAAATTACTCAATTATGACACAATCAGCGACTCTGCAGCTGACATTTGTGCTCCAATCAGGTTGACTGGTAATTATGCTCACCTCAGCTCATTTCTATAACTTAATAAAAACATACCTAGAATATTTTTTCTTCATTCTTCCTACTGCAAAATACTCAGGCGATGTTAGGGTCCGGCTTGCCTAAAAATTAGCAGGATTTCTAAATCGTATGCAAGAGGACGTACAATATATTGTAAATTTAACATTATAGTTATATGCACATTGCAAAGAAGCACCTGGAGTTCAATAAGTGTTAATTAATAATTTAAGCGTCATGCATTAAGGCTCTCCACACCCCAAATATATTTGATGGCATTTGTTGTTTAATGCAGTATAAAAGGCTGAAGAAGGTAAAGATGTGATAAAGTCAGTAAAAAATAAAAATTGTTTCATTGTAAATAACATTTTTTTTAGAAATTATATATATTTTTAGTAGTTGGACTTATTATTAGTGGTTTGTTTAATAAAAAAACTTACAGTAACATTTTTACTTTAACTTGCTGCAAGCCATATTGCCTTAGCAAAAATGAGTAAATATTATTGTATGTTTTCCTAATATGGTGCAGCCTACTTGCATACCAAAAACAACTTTACTAAGAATGGAATCATTTGCATTTATTCTTACCACTGTATGGCAAATCATCTACATCTCCTTTGTTTGTTTTCCAGATTAAATTGACTAAATTTAACTGGAACCAAAATATATTAACTAACGCTTATTTTAGGACAAACTGCGATCATTTCTTCTTTTTCGTGAAAATTGTACACAGAAATCTGTAGCTGTTGGAATGAAAATATAACTAAATAAACAAAAGATTAGATTAAGAGAAAACATGGCTCCCACATGTAATTATGTAGATTTAAATACCGTATATTTTCACACCAGCTTAATATAATGGGCTAACTAATAAAATAACACACGATAAAGCTTCTCTGTTTAATTACAAATCAGTCTCCGATATCACACAAACCTTCACTTTAATTACATCTTATAAACATTTCATGATGCGTCGACTTGGAAACACCGTGTAAGGCTTTTCCAACAAGCCAAATCCTTTTCAATCTCAGCTGGAGACTACCAACTTCAGTTAGCAACTGTTAGCAAGCCGAGCTTCAAAGCTTTGAAACTGTGTTAAAACACATATATTCCCCCACTCGATTAAAGCCCCCGGATATTTGGTGTCTGGCTGACACATTCCTGACATTCCACGGAGGGACTCGCCGTGGGTTGACAGGACGCCTGGACAGTTTCAGCTGCCCAAAGTTTACCGAAACCCTCTGATAGAGGACCAACATTAGCCAGCCGTTAGCTCGTTCAGCTAATGCTAGCCAACTGATTAGCTTCCAAGTGTAAAACTTTCCGTAATTAATTTATTTATTAAGGCCTAATACACAGTGGATAGCAGGTCGAGTTCTTACCCTTTATAGTAAGCCTTGACCCGGACTTGGTGGGAATTCTCTCCGGGGTGGGACATGGTGCTGTCCCGCAACGTCGGCATCATAAGCTCCGCCGCGGACGCTCAGACTCGGACTCACCGATACCTCCCTTCCTTCTTCAGCGGTGTGCACCACGCCCAGAAACACTGTGATTCAAGGGTCCCCCGACAAAAAAGGACTGCCAGTGAGTCAAAAGATGGCGAAAACAGAGGTTCCGGGCTTCCTCGGTCAAACAAAATTAACCTGTAAAGTAAAGGAAAACTTGCGGGTCCACCAAACAACTCCCTACCGCAAAGGCCTAGCGACGGACTCTACCAATAAAGGAATGTTCAGGGAAGCGAATAACCAACTTGAACACGCAAACGGACACGTCACAAATATATAACCGAAATACTTACACGTAACTAAATATGAAGAGTACATAACATTTAAAAATCTGCCTATTAGAATAACATATATCGACATAAAACGTTACTATCGTTTTAGCATCGTTCTGACTGTACCAACTCCAGTTTTCAACAGTACGGTGCTGCCTTCAAGTTCCACACAAAAGCTCGGACATAGTTAAAATCTGTAAGAGACGTTTCTCTTTCGTGCTCTCTGGCACGGAAATAACATAATTGACCAACAACAAAGAGGTGAGCTATTTTAAGTTTCACTTTAGAAACACCTCGTTAGATTGGGGTGCTTTATTTTTTTAAATGAAAGATGGAAAAGTGAAAATGGGCTTAAAAATAAAATAAATAAAATTACCTTGACTGGTAAAGGTTTTGGAAATTGGTTACATTTTACAATGTATTTACATTTTTATGATTTCATTTAAAGCTAGTATTTATATGATTCAGTACTCTTGAATGCCAAATAAACATAGAAAACAATATTATTTTCCCTTTCTTAAATGTGTAAAATAGCTGAATACTATGGCGAACAATCACCTCAATATGTGGCAATTTTCAGGGTAAAGACCACTTCAGGATTTGGTTATTTTCTGAAATTTCAGAGTATAATTGAGCAACTATCCCAGTGTAGTGTTGCAGACTACACTTGAATGCCACACGAGTTACAACCATTGGCAGTAGAGGAGGATGAGGATGAAATGCAGACATCCAGACCCAGTAAAACATAAAAAATAAAAAAAAACCTAAAAAAAACAATTACCCTAAGGAAAATAGAACTTCCTACAGGTTCTGATGGAGGTTCACAGAAAGGGAACTACTTATTTCTTCTCAAGATTGTCTAGGTAGGCAAATTTTCCAGACAAATGTTTATAATGTGCTAATAGATCTAAGGACTTTTGAGGCTGTAGAGAACTTGCTAGGACACAAAATCCCATGAATAATTAAATACCAAGGCATTTTAGTGGAAACATTTAGAGGTTGTTTTTTTAACCATAAAGCCTGAAAATGGGTCATCACTGGGTCTTTTAGAACAATAAAGATACAAAGCAAAAGGCCAAATAAACATAGAAAATGGTCACCACTTACAAAATTACTCTTCTTCCATGAACGTCTTGATTCCAAGTTGTAAATGTGATAGAAAACCTGTACGGTGAGCAGAAGAAGAAGGAAAATCAAAGGGACGTATGGGAGAGATTTCCCTGTTGGCAAAAGAGAAAAGGTTGTGATAAATGTTGGATCAGTGACTTTGTAGAGATTAGCCATTTCTTAATGTGAAATCCCTGTGATCAACAAAAATACTCAAAGGCTGGATAATCTCACATTTTCAGTGTGGGATTACTGCAAAACTACAGAAGAAGAATTTATTTCCAAGCATTTTTAGTATTTTTTTTGCCAGTAAGTGGAAAACAAAGTACTATGTTTCCACGGCTGATGGTTTAAGAATTCACTCAGATTTGTTGATTCGAAGCACAACTGGAGAAAGAGAGACTTGGAGAGCTGACTCATGACCTACCTTGACCAGAGGCGCATTGCTAAAAGCAGTGACCTGCGTCAGAGTTGGTGGAAAACGTCACCCACTCACAGTTTTCAACTCACACTTTCATCCAGGCTTCAGGAAGTCTTTGAGATGCTCAGATTATCTGTTTGCTGCAAGAGAAAACAAAATGATCAGAAGATAAAGACAAAAACTGTTATGACTGATGTTGCAGTGTTATTGGTGAATGAATGAATTAGTTGATTAATTAATCAATACATTTTAAAGTTCATTTAAATTTGCTGCATATCCACTTTTATGCTAACTTCCTCTTAAAATTTTATAAAATGGTGGAAAAATACAATGTATAACAATTTATATGTGTTCACATATATAAATAACATGACATTTTTTATTTACATATCAACAGAAAATAAATTATTTGATAAAACATCTATTTAAAGGTTTAAACCCCTTTTCTTTCTGTTGTAGGGTTAGGGTTAGACAGTGATTAGTTATTAATTTGTTCATAAACTATTCTGAGAAAGATTACAATCTGTCACTTGTATTTCAGTAATTAACCACTAGAGGGCACTGTTCAAAGTTTAAAGTAAAATCAGCTCAGTCTGCATTGATCTCCGGTTTATGGTTGGATTTTTAGTCATGTTTATTCCTTTTTTCCACCTTATAAACAACTGGTGATGTTTACAGTTATTGTTAAACATGTTTTTAAACCTACCAAACAGACTGTTTTACCAGGAAGTCGTGGGTCTTGAGATAACATCTCTTTTCAGAGGAAAACCTGTCCAGGACGCACACCGGAGTGCCAGATACAAAATAAAAAATTAAACATATACACTATTTAAACATCATAAATTTCACGTACACACAATGCAAATAAGAATAGAGCATAAGGTTAAGACTTAAACCAATTTTAAAGGGGATTCATCCATCCATTTTCCGTCACCCTTCTCCCTAACGGGGTCGGGAGTTGCTGGTGTCTATCTCCAGCTGCGTTCCGGGCGAGAGGCGGGGTTCACCCTGGACAGGTCGCCAGTCTGTCGCAGGGCAACACAGAGAGACAAACAGGACAAACAACCATGCACACACACACTCACACCTAGGGAGAATTTGGGAAGGCCAATTAACCTGACAGTCATGTTTTTGGACTGTGGGAGGAAGCCGGAGAACCCGGAGAGAACCCACGCACGCACAGGGAGAACATGCAAACTCCGTGCAGAAAGACCCCGAGCCAGGAATCGAACCCAGGACCTTCTTGCTGCAAGGCAACAGCACTACCCTCTGCGCCACTGTGCAGCCTTAAAGGGGATTAAGAATCGCAATAAAAATTTTCAGCTGTCCCCTAAATGAATTTAAAACTTCACTTAGGGGATTAAATTGTTTTTTTAATGACTTTTACAAATTGTGCATGAGAAAAAGGTTTTTTATTTCAAGTTCTGAACAAACTTTAGGGACACTGAAAGTGGATGTGATAAGCAGGTATGGATCTGACCTTTTTGGATTTAGGAGCCTGTTTAATAGAGGCTGTATTAGTTTAAATTACAGTATAGGTGGAACTTTACATTCAGCAAATTTCTTTCCAAATCATTTATAAAAATGATAAACGTAAAGGAGCAGGAACAGAGCCTTGAGGGACATCTTTACACTTATGTTTACCATTCTTATGAAAAAAATTAGCAATTTTTCTCATTTTTTACTTTGTGCTGATTTATAAAACACACTAAAATATCTGAGTGAAGTTGGCCCATTTTCTTCAAATTAGACAGAAAATGGTGCCAAACATTTGTGCAGCAAACATTTTAATTTGTGCCACTATCATTTTAAAGACATTAAGAAATGTTTCCAAAGGTCATGAAAGGTCAACGAGGACGGTGGAGGGACCAACTTCACTCAGATTAACAAAATTCATGTAAACATGACAAAATCGGCAAAAGCTCACACTGCATGAACATGGCACATGTGCAAATCAAGCTGTAAATATTGACAGAATATTTATTGCCTCAATCTTAATCGATATTTCTTTGGATTTTTTTGCAGTTACGTTAAAATGATTCCCACACAGAAACAATTTGCTGAAGTTTCTTTATTTGAAACAGTTCCCAGAAAGACTTACAGATCAGGATACAGATTAAAATAGATTCTGAAACTGCTTTATAAGTGCAAATGAGTACATTTCTCTACTGAAAAATACTACAGACGATAGAACACCATTCCTGCACAGGGAATGTGGTAGCTGGATGTGAAACTCGTCAATGGAATGTCTGAAGTGTGCCGTGACGAAAACGCAAAGTTACACCGAATGTACTGACAGAAGGTTCCATGCACACCGTTTGGTCTACAAGACTACTGTGCAAAACATGTCGCATTTTAAGACTATCAGTATTTCTGTAAATGAGACTGAAATGATTGAGCTGATGGCAGCTGAATGCCCACGATGAGGTTGATCTGTTTTCAGGCACTGCAAAGGCTGATTCATACATTCTCAAATCAGGTAATGCTTTATTTTAGTAGTTCCTGTAAATTCAAACCTACATCAAGTTATTCTCCTGCTAAAATAAATTATTTGGCACCAATGAGCTGTAAAACGGTTTCAATGGTTCGCAGGTGATCCAATTTAAATTACATGACATGTAAAATAAAGCGCTACCCTAAAGCTCTATATTGAGTGCTGAGGCTTTAAATTTATTGCATCGACACTAAGTCCAGACATGCATGTAACTGCATGAATAAATACATCTGAATCCCTCAGAAATCTGATAATATTATATTGTGAAGCTCGAACGGAACAGAAAGGGTTAAATTGAAATCTAGCTAGTTTTTAAAATGACAAACCAGGCTACAAATACTCAAAGGAATGAGTCATTTCCTTCCTCGCCAACAAGGTTTGAAATAACAGCCGAATTACGGTACACTAAAATATCTAGAAATCATAAATTAATCTATATATATATATTTAAAAAAAAAACGAAGTCTTTTTCTGCAGAAGCGGCTTCAACATGTTTGCCTCTTTGATTCTCGTCCTTCCCTGTAGGATGAAAATGGTGGAAGTTTTTCCTGATATGAAGCAGCAGCAGCAGCAGCAGCAGCAAAGCGCATGGAGATGACTCTTATCTCCTCCGAGAACAAGCAGAGCAGAAGGGCGGGACGAAGCTGTAGAGAGAAAACGTCTTGGCTGGACGGCGGCTCGGCTCAGGGGACGCTTCCGGATCCGAGGGCGTCCTTCTCTGCGGACATGGACCTGAGCAGCTCCTCCACCCAGCGGACCTCCGAGGCCACCTGCTCAGCCAGCGCGTCGTAGCGGTTCTCCAGACGCCCAAACTTGCGCTTGAGGTTGTTGGCCGACTGCATGGTGAGCCGGGCGTCCTCCTGGCACTTCCTGCGCTGCGTCTGGGAGCGCTGCAGCTCCTGGCGGATGTGGCTGAGGTCGGCGGAGATGCTCTGGTTCTCCTCCTTGTACCAGCCCTCCTTCTCCTCGTAGATGGATAGCAGCGCTGCCACGTCCTCCTGGCAGGAGCGCTGGTTGCGCTCCAGCTCCTTCAGGCCCTCCTCCGCGGCAGCGATCTCCTCCAGCACCTGGGAGAATCGCTCAAAGTTCACATAGGTGTTGTTGGGAGGCATGCTGGAGTGCGACTTGATGGTGTACTCCTTCAGCCGGGTGGTCTTCAGGCGACGGCGCTCCGTTTTGTGATCTCGGTCCTCCTGGCGCACGTTTCGCCTCTTGATAACCTGAAGAAATCAAAGATGGGAAATTGAGAAGACAGTCCACAGATGTTATGACAGAATTTTATGTTTTAAAATCTCCAGAGTCCTCAAATCATCTCTAAGGTATAAACTGAAAAGCTTAAAGATCATCCATTACCCTTCCGCGTTAGGATAGGTCAATGTTCATTACATTTTTGCACAAAATCCTTCTTATATAATGAGATTTTAGTCTGATCAGTTCTGTCTATTTTGAACTGTTTTAGGGTCTCTTGTCATTTTAAATCCACATAAGCTGCTGCTGGCCACCGCCCCAAACTCACCATTACGCTTACATGAGAAAAGGGCTGCAAAAAGCTGTAAAATCATACAACCATGCATCTTTGAAAAGCAGAAGTAGAGCCTACTGCACAACCACCAACACAGCTAGTGGTTTCTGGATGGTAAGTCAACAACAAAACACTTGTTTTTTCCAGCAGCCATTATTACAGTAGTGAAAACACCTGACCAAATGTGCTGGAACTCTGCTTATCGCAGGAGGGCTTTGGCTGGGGTTGCTAGGTAATGTTCAGTGCCTGTTGACGCTACATTGAAACAGCTGATTTTCTAGAAACCAAAAAAAACCATTAAAACTTATTGATAAACAACAGCTGGCTGTTTTCTTTACATTTTTATTTATTTTTTTTGCTTGTGTCGTTTTCAGAAGCAGTAGAGACCCAAATGGAAGAACAAAACTGTGCAAAATGAGAACTTTGCACAAAAGATCTTATTTAAAAATAATTACCGACCACAGTGCCAAGAGTTCAAGTTTTAAATACAGAATCTAGAAGATAAACACATACTAGAGCACCGGATAGTTAGATGGGCAAAAAGATGAAGAATGACTGGATCACTGGTTATCTGTTATCACTTAGGATAACAGATAAAGAAATGGACTAATGCACTGACAGAAGGATCAGTGGATAAATGAATGGAGGAAAGAACGCATGAAGGATTGATCAATAATGGACAGAGACAGACTAATTGATAATTATATTATAGGTTACATGGATAACAGATTGATCGATGATAAGAGGAAGAAAGGATAGTTTTATGGATGGACAATAGACAAATGAATGGACCGATTAATGGATGGAATGGTGGATAAAAAAAGCAACTTTTTTTCTAATTTCTTAATCTATCCAGACTTGGAAAACATTTCCTAAATTTTCCAGCTGACGTGAAAATCCCTGGACTTTAAATGAGACTCCAAACATCCCATTAACAGTTTGTGGTAACCAGCACAATCTGCTCACATGAGGAGAAAAGTAATAAAAGCATAAAAAACTGATTAAACAAGGCAGTAGATCTACTAGGCACCATTTCTAAGTTTTAATGAGAACAGTGAAATAATTAAAATGCCAACCTTAATCCAGGGATGCTCCAGACTGTCATCAATCGTCATTCTCTTCCTACACAAACAGAAATCATTCATCAAGTTACATTTTTTTCAACTAAGATCCAGTAACTTAAACAATGTGAATCCATGAGTTTTATTTATTTTATTACTTTGGGTCTTTGACCAGCAGGCGGCGTATGAAGTCCTTGGCCAGCTCGCTGGTGTTGCTGAAATATTCCTCGTCGAAATCGTAGTTGACAGCCGAGATGTTGGTCAGAGTCTCCTGCTTGGTCTCGCCGAGGAACGGCGACGCTCCACTCAGTCTGGCAGACAAAACGTTTCCCCATCAGCGCTCACTTTAGAAATGACTCGACCGAATGCTATGATGAGGAACTTTACTCACAGAATGTATGTGATCACTCCGATGCTCCTGCAAGCAGGAAGAGATGAGAAAAGATAAATGGCAGGTTTTTAAACATCTCTAGATGAGGAGAGGAAAATAAAACAAAAAAAAAAACAAGATTCCTCACCACATGTCTGCCTCCAGGCCGAGAGGCTCGTAGTTGACTATTTCTGGCGCTGTAAAAAGCATGGAAGAACGAAAGCTTTAATTCAAACCAGATGTGATCTGAAGCCAAACATTTTCCACTTACGAGGTTTAAACTCAGAGTGCAGCTGTGAGGCCTTACCGACAAACTCTGGAGTCCCAAAGATGTTCTTGAACTCGTTTCCAGCTTTGATCTGGTGAGCGATCCCAAAATCAATCAGCTTGATCCTGGGGTTGGGAACGTTCTTATCCAGCAGCATAATATTCTCAGGCTGAAAGATTAAAAAAAAGAAAAGGATTTTTACCTTTAAAGGTGACCTTCCTCATTAGGATAAGTCTATAGGATATACAGAACATCTTTTAGCACAAAATCATTCTCAGATAGTGAGATTTTAGTGCATTTTAGTGCATATTTCAGGGCATCTTGTCACTTTAAATCCATACAAGTTGCTGCTGTCCACGCCCCCAAACTCAACGTTTACCCTCACATGTGAAAATGGATGAAAACAGATGCGCAATCTGTTTTCATCACTTCTGCTTTTCATCTTTGAAAAGCAGAAGTGGAGCGTCCTACACAACCAATAAGAATTCAGCATATGGCTTTTGGATGGTAAGTCACAAACAAAACACTTGTCTTTTCCAGCAGCCATTGCACAGCAGTAAAACCAGCTGACCAAACATACTAGAGCTCAGCTTGGGTTACTAGCTGACGAGCTGGGGTTGCTAAGTAATGGTGCCTGAAGAATGTGACTTAATCGAAACACCAAAAAACACAAAGTTATAGCCAGAAAATGGCTGGTTGTTACTTTTAAGCACAAGAATTACAGCATTGCAGATAATTATTTCTCTATTAAATGGAAAAAGTAATATAAACACACAATGACAATAATATCCCCAAATATAAAACGCATTTCATCACTACTAATTTGGTTAATAGTGGTAAAAATAATTTTTATCTAATTTCCATAATTTTCGCAAAAGGTGGATAAACAATCTGCTTAATGGATTGAAGGAAGAATAGAGGAATTGACAGATTAAGAGCTGCTGACTTGAATCCAATGATTCAACTACAAAGGATCTCTGAAATGCATCGAGAAGGTAGAGACTTTGTTATAGAGCCAGTTGGGAATTTTATTTTGTTTTTTACTCTACACATTTACTCTACAGTATCATTTCCAGTATTACGTTTGAGCTTAGTTTAAATTTTTTCCAGGTAAAACTACTTGGGAAGCCTTCAGCAGCCTTTAATCTCCAACCAGTTCCCCTCGGATGGCTGACCTTCAGGTCGAAGTGAGCGATGCGTTTGGAGTGGAGGTAGTGCACGCCGTCCAGGATCTGCTTGAGAAACTGCGTGGCCTCCTCCTCGGTCAGAGACTCCTTCTCGGCCAGGAAGTCAAACAGCTCCCCGCCGGACACCAGCTCCAGGATCAGGATCACGTCCGTCTTGTTCTCGAAGATGTCGTGCAGCGTGATGATGTTGCTGTGCTGGATCTCCCGCAGGATATTGACCTCGCGCTCGATCTCCTCGCGGCTCACGCCGCGCCGGCTGGACGACAGGCGCCGCTTCTTGATGAACTTGGCCGCGTACTCAACGCCTGCGCTCTTCTCCTTGCACTTCCGGACGATGGCGAACTGTCCACTGGAGAGATAGGGAAGACCAAACCTCTTGCAGAAATCTATTTCACAAAAACGTATCACGCACTGCAATAGAAATGGCCAGAAGTCTACCGACCATCATGGTGCACATGAATATTGTACTGAATTTGGACTTTTAATGATGCATTCAAGCCAGGGGTGGATGATACAGACTTTAAATTTTATTGTGTTATTTTTTGATACTATTGTGATAATGATAAAGATTAGGATTTTTAAAAAACTTATTCATTACTATTTTTTAGGAACTGTATAGTTGTAGCATCATGGCAAATATTGTTTCGAAAAAACATTCTTACTGTGGAGAAAATGACAAAAGTATTATTTACCTTCAATAACTGAAATTGATCATTATAACAATATTATTTTGGCTAGATTTGTCAGTTGTTGCCCCACAGGAAAGGGAAGAGTTCCTTTAAACATGGTTAGTTTTCTGTCTTTTAGCCATTTTCCACACATGTTCAATCAGTTTGATGTCAGAGATTTAGAGGGGAGGCTGTTCAAGAAGCTTGAGATTATCATTTCAAACACAGTTTGATGTGGAATAATATGCAACTATGTGCAACTTTCCACCATCTACCAGGTCAAAGGAAACTGGTTGGGATGTTTGGGATCAAACCAGTTTCCACAAACATGAAGATGACGGAACAGCAAAGACGCTGTCTGGAGCGAAGCCAGTTTAAAATCAACATAGACCGACATTAAATACTAATTTATGCACTCAACTGATGCAAGTTGTAATCAGCGCCAATTGTATAATTAAAGTGGCTTTTTCAGTTTGCAAAGATTCAAGAACTTCATTAAATGCCAATGCAAATAGTGAATATTTGAATATTGATTAAGCCTGTACCTTAATCTCTAAATGTAAATTATACTAACATACATTTTCTTAAAAGCGTGAGAGACTCCTTCCAGACAGAAATCTTGCAAACAAATCTTAATATCACCATCATTTCAGAATGAGTCCAACACTAAAGAATCATTTTAACTGTACTTAAAAACAAACAAGGTGAAACCGAAGTGGAAACTTAACAGCAGGATCTCTCCCTGTATGTCTGTTAATTCAAATTTCTTTCAGCAAACAAAAACACTCTGACAGAGTCTCGATGTTTAAAAACACTCCACTACAGCAGAGGTGGAAAGGGACAGCGAGAGCTACTGACGTCACAGTTTTTGCTGCATTACTGCAGAAAGGGATAAGCCAAGGCGGGAAGGTGGGTCAATCTCTTTAAAAAAAAAAAAAAAAAAAAGATGACTCGTCTTTAAAAGTGTCCAGTGCAGCATAAAAGTGCATTCAATTATATTTTATGTTGCTGATGCAAACTCGTTATGATCTCGTTTTTTTTTTTTTTGGCAGCCTGGAGTTCATACTTGACAGATCAATAAACTGTGTGGTCCAGATACGCTCATAATTACAAGAAATAGATCACTGGAGTTTAGCTATACAGCTGGGGAAGCCTTATTAGAGTTTCATAAAATGCTTTGCATGCATTCTGCCTGGCACTAAAGGGCTACTGTGCTGAAATTAAACACCTGAAAAACATGTTTCTGTCAAGTGGGAGTGGTTCCTACCTGCCCAGCTCCTCTCCCATCTCGTAGTAGAGCTCAACATCTTCCTGCCTGAAGCCAGCCATGGTGCTGACGCCAACGGTGAGGGGAGAAAGTCCTGCAGGCGTCCTGCAAAGTAAAGAGAAAAAAAATTAACTGTACAGATCAGTCAGTGAAAAAAAAGAAATAAGTAAAACTTACACGACATATAAATGCATCACTGCCGTATTTTAATTCAGTAGAATATTAGATGTCTTATGAATACAAAAGGAGTCATAAGAGACATGTTTTGTTGTTATGGGAGGTCCGATGTTCCTCGACAGTCCTTAATCAACATAAAGGTGCATGCTAATAAAGCTGACTCTTCACAAACTGCTGCATCCTAGCATAATGATGGAAAGTTGAGTGGAAGTAAAAAGTTGCTTTACATCCATCTTGAAGTTCCACAGCCAAACCATCTGCTGCTGTTGGTCCACTGTGGCTTTTACATAGAAAGACAGCATGGATGCCAAACTTTATAATTTCGTCAAAGCACTAATATGTAGATTAATCATGCTTGATTAGCCAAAAAGAAAAACAAACTTGCCTGACTCACTTCAAATAGGAAAAAAAAACAACAAACAAAGTTAACACTTTCAGCAACACAATTTTAAGAAATAGAATTGGATACGATTCATCTTAATGTGATGAATTTAAATGATCTCTGGTTCTCTAAGAGCAAAACATTCCCTTATTTTTTAAGCTAGCAGCTTCTTTTCGAGTTATAAAGCAGCAAAAGAGTTTCCTGTCTGAATGGAGGTTCAGCTGCTCCCCTTGCCCAGCCTCCTGTCCTCCTTATTTGGTTGTAGTGAAAACACAGCTCTAGTTTTCAGACACTTTGGGGCTGATGTCAGACCTCTGCATACCAGTCTTACTTAGATCACCTCCTGCTCCTGCTTCAGCAAACTCTGACTCAATTAAAGGGCCCGGAGCAACCCCACAAAGGGATGTTTCACCTTTCATCTCTTCACTCTGCACACAATATACCTGACCCGTAGAGGTTTTTGTGACAGACACAATTTCTGATTAACACTTTTGTTACGGTTTTAAAAGATAAAAAAACGGGCTTTTCCTGAGAAATACAACCGATAAAACGGCCAAATGACGAACGTGTTACAAATAACACGAATCAAACTAAAAAAAAAAAACCCACACATATCTCGTCATTTTACTCGTGATTAAACTAACCGTTTAATTTATCACCATGTTCTTTAACAAGAAACTAAACGGCAACGGAAGACAGCTAGCTATAGCTCGGTACGTAACCTAGCCTTAAACACCGGCTCTCGTTGTTTTAAACCTCACAAAAAGCTACTAAAACCCAAATTATGGCAGCAAAATACACAGTTAGTCAGATTAAAAGAGAAAAAACTACAGCAATGGACACTCACCGTACTGTTCGCTACAACTACTGCATTCCTCATCCAACTAGCTGAGTGGATGTCCTGGTTTATCAATTTATTGACGTCAAGACAGAGAACTTCCTGCGTGTACTTTCAAAGTGAAAGTTTTTCAGAGTTTTTTTTTTTCCCATTTTTTTTATTTTATCAATGTAAAAATTACAATGTGTTTAACATTAAAATAAGCTCAAAAATGAGAGTATACGTACCAAGATAAACTAAAAAAGTAAAAAAAAAAAAAAAAAAAAGTTAAAATAAATAAAATAAAATAAAAAATCGCTTTGCAAATATCAGGGGGTAAGTGCCAAAATTTAATAAATAAATCTGCATTTTAATTATATTTTATTTTAATATTTAATAATTATTAGTTCTTAATGTGAAAATCATTAAGAAGAATTTGAATTTACCATATTTCAAAAGATTATATGATAATTTAGGCCTTTATTAAACTATTACAAAGTCCTCTGAGGCAAAGCACACTCCTGGTGTGCTAAAAGACATCATTTTTAATTAAATTAAATTAATGGCTTTGTCTGACCTAGTTATAGTCCATTTTTGAAATTGAGACGGCACAGCATGTCCTTAAATAGACTGCTTAAACTCACCAGCTATCTGTTCACAATCTAAACTTAAGGAAACTTGGGTAATGCAGAAAGATAATAAGCCAAAGTTCATTTCTAGATGTCTGAAAAGAAAACATGTAGTTATTGCAGAAATGTCTGCAATACCTGGTTGGGTTGGTAACTAACTATAAGTTTCTTGCGTGATTGATATAAATAATGTGAATTTATACAATGAATTTATATGATTTAATAAAAATCACAGATTTTTTTGTTCAAAGTCACAGATAAAAAAAAAAAAAAAAAAGATTCTCGATTGCCTGTGAATGTATAACCTCTTATTGTGAAGTGTGAAATTCTTCCGGTTCCGCTAATGATGGCTGACTTGACACAGGTAAAATATACACCAGAAGGAAGGACATATGGAATGACATCAGGCCGAAAGTCTACTGCATCATGTCTGAATAACAAGCTCGAGCACGCAAACAAAGATTAAAGACGGGTCCTGCTATGAGCTGCAGATGTGAAATAACAGTGACATTGATGAATAGATGAGGCAGAATTACAACTGCCTGTCTTTTCTTTTTAAATTATTCAGTCTTATGATGTTCTATTCAGCTTTGTAGTTGCACCGATAAAACGGTAATTGAACGGTTTGAAACTTGGATTCTTAATCCCATTAATAAATGCAAACTCCCATTTTCTACTTAAAAACATCCTCAAAAGTTGAAAAAGACGTTCCCTGACCGGGAATCGAACCCGGGCCGCGGCGGTGAGAGCGCCGAATCCTAACCACTAGACCACCAGGGAAGATGATGAGTGCATCACAAGCGCAGAAATTGAAAACAGTGATTTAACAGTGTGATTTTTCTCTTAAGAATCCACTGACCGCTCCACATAGAAGCTACTATTTACTTTATCTTAATGTGATCCAATCAGAATTGCGCTCTTGCTCGCCTCCTGATGAAACCAGCCAATGAAATAGCGGCTAACACTGTAAAGGGCGTGGCTTCTGCCAACAGCAGCAGAGGGCTCGAGCTGAGCGGTTGGTCCGTTGATGGGTTAAAAAACAACACGCTCGGAGATATGATGGTTCCCGGAGCACTGATTTGGGCCGCCTTCCTCATCCAGGGGGTGAGAGTTATTAAATCTGTTTCACTAAAAACGGTATATTTGTACAAGCACGACTTCTAGTTGACAGAGTCCGGCAGCTGTACTGTAATCGATTTTCTTCTGCATTAGCCTGAATGCTATGTGAACGTTAGCTTGCGGAAATCACAGTGGGCCCTGGACACCCACAGATCACCGGTGGATAGGACATTATGATAACGGAGGGTCAAATCAAAGCAGCTCTGAAAGCAACACAAACACAGAATAATCCGGAAGCGAATAGAGGTTTATCTGCTAATTACCGACAACGTGCCGTTGGTTTTAAAAATGGCAGCGGGTCTGAAATCTGAGCCGAAAGGAATAAAATATGTTCAGATGACTCGCGTTGCCTTTAGAAAAACAATGACAAAGCTAAACTTTGAATTACTCTTTCCGAATCAGATAGATTCTATCTGCTTTTTTAAAATTATTTTTTTTTTTGCATTTCTCTTTTTTGTGTCTCAGTCAAAGGTTATTTTGAAGTTATGTTAAATTAGAATGAAGATGAAACATATTGTTAGAAAATGTCTTAGTTGCACAGTAAGTACCAAACCACAGGATGGAAAATTGGGTTCAGAGGAGCATAAAACCCTGTTAACACATCTCACCACTGCTCAATATTTGTGTCAACATTTCTCAGATTATTCATCCTATGACTCTTGACTTGAAACAATGTTTCTCTGCCTACAGGTGGTGGGAGAGTATGGCATGGCCCATTTCAGTGACAAGGGCAAAAGCAATGGGAAGGACTACTGCATATTCTTCAACTCCCAGTGGGCACGTCTACCTCAGGACCTTAATAAAGCAGTGAGTGTCCTGATGGTGCTTCTGACACATCCTTTTGACAAACTACTCATGTTTACCATTTGTACCTCACTTGAGGGAAAAGTTCAAGGCCTATGAAAACCTTTGCAAAACATTGTCTCTACTGAATATGTCTATTACATTGTAGTAACAAAAGTAGATAATGGACATTTCTGAGAGTCCAGCAAAACCTCGAAATCCAAAATGAATACAGGCATTTGTGCTTTTCTATCCTGTTGAGAAAGAATTTCATTTTTGGCTTGTACGACTATCTGTCATTTCCAAATTAATGAAGCCATAAGCGTGACGCTCTCTGTGTTTCCTGTTCTGTCCACTTGATGACAAAGAAAGAAAACCCAGACTGGATCCTCTTGACAAATACATATGTAACTTATTTACAAAAACAATAAAGTAAAAGAATAATACGAATGAAGTAAAAAGAAACTGCTTAAATTTACAAGAGGGTCTTAGTATAGTGTCTAATATAACCAATGAGAAGTTTTAATTGGTAAATAATCATTTTTATTCTAATAAACTTAAATTATCATAAGAAATATAAACTTGCCTTGTTTTAAAAAATGAAATCGAACAGCAGCTTTCACCGGTATGAAATCAGAGAAATAAGAGTTTTTTATTTGTTTCAGTTTCGTTTTAATCGCTCTGATCTTTCTCCGTCACAGTCCCGTCTTCAGATCTATGACTTGACGTCGTCGGTCCTTTGCTCGCCCTCCGAGGTCCCAGAGGGGGGCTTCCCAAACCTCATCCCCATGGTGATGAGGGGCAACTGCACCTTCTACGAGAAGGTCCGCCTGGCCCAGATCAATGGAGCCAAGGGCATTCTGATCGTCAGCAAAGACAGGCTGGTAAGATGTTCACTTACCGTAACTGTTTGTTGAGCAGTTTCCAGTCCTTTTTATTAATTTTCTCTGTGTGTATGTGTTTCACAGACTCCACCAGCAGGAAACAAGACCCAGTACGAGGAGATAGACATTCCTGTAGCTCTGCTGAGCTATGCTGACATGCTGGACATAAGCAAGGTGAGGATTTTTATGATGACAGATAATTCAGGGTTTTCACAGGTGTTTGAATTTCAAATAAAGTGTTTGGAAGGTTTGGAAAGAAAGTCCTTGATGATACTTCTGCACAGTTTTGAAATAAAGTCGTAATAAACTTTCAGGTGAAAAGACACCCTACAGAAAGTCGAGTGATTATTTACCTCAACACAAACCGATTTATTCAGTGTTGTGAATATTTATTGTTCCTAATGACTTCTTGAGGTTTTGATCTATGTAATTGCATTAATGGATTTCTTACATTTTATGCATTAATGCTTGAGATTTCTTTTTAGATTTGTCAGTTGTATAATAAGGTGTGTGAGATTCTCAAACTGTAACATTTTGCTATATTTTAGTTCACTTTGTATGAAGAATACTAAGACGAGACATTATTAATAACAGAGTAAATGATGTCTTAATAGTGAATTCAAACCAAAACTGTATCTCTAAAGTGTGGGGCTGGAAAAGTTTGAAAATGTAACCTTGAAAATGGTTGGAAAGTGCTTTACAGTGGGAAACCCTTAGATTTAAAAGATTTAGTAACCCAGACTGATCTCATTGTTTGTAACCCATCCAGACTTTCGGTCAGGGGAGGCTTGTTGCCATGTATGCTCCCAATGAGCCGGTGTTGGACTACAACATGGTGATAATCTTCCTGATGGCGGTGGGGACTGTCGCCATCGGTGGCTACTGGGCCGGCAGCAGAGATCGCAAGAAGTAAGTGGGATTCCCCTACCTGATGGTGGACGCATTCAGTAAAATGGATGATTGGAAGCCGAAGTGTTGACTCAGTTCGAGGCTTTTCAGCTTCTGATCTTATTTTCAGGCGTTACATGAAGCATAAACGGGACGACGGCGCGGAGAAGCAGGACGAGGAGACGGTGGACGTCACCCCCATCATGATCTGTGTGTTCGTCTTCATGTGCTGCAACATGCTGGTGCTGCTCTACTTCTTCTACGATCACCTGGGTACGCCGCACAAACATAGGAACTCAGAGAGAGAGCAAAGAGATGCAACATTTCATCGCTCCTAGAAAGTTAATTGGAGTTAATTTTCTGCTGCTGATGTCTGGTTGTTCAGCCATTTGGGTCATCGCCATCTTCTGTATGGCCTCTTCCGTCGGCCTCTACAGCTGCCTGTGGCCTTTCGTCAGGAGGATTCCTTTCTGCAAGTGCAGGTGAGGCTGAGGTGACATTATACTGATGATTAAAAATACTCCTCATTCCCAATAAGCTGTTAAAATAACATTTCTAATGACACTAAAGTCACATTTTGTTCCCTTAAAACCACAAATTTCAGAATGATTTTGTTTGGATTTGGTAGGATAGACCAATGCAGAGTGGTGGAAGGTGGTTTTGATTCTGTTTAGAAATGAAAATCTGAAAAGTGTGGCATGTGTTTGTGCTGTTCAGTGCCTGAGAGTCAGCACATTTTACTTCAGTTTCACCTGCTGGTCTTTTAGTGCTTGCCTCTACCACCAAAGTAAGATTCTTGACCATTTTTAAAAAAAATAACTCGATCTCAGTTCGACTACAAGTAGAATTCTTAATGCTTATTTCACAGATTCTTTGGATTCGACTATGCCATCACTATGCTTTTACTTTTTTCTTCTTGCTTTGTGTTCAGCTCTATTAATCCTTCTTGCTGAAGAAATGGATTTGAGCTGTCAGCATATTCCTCCAGAATATATTTTATATTGAATGAATTTCTTAAATTTTGTGGTTGTGATGTGACAAAATGTCTCTCCAGTGATTGGAAGTGTGCAGATTTATAAAGAGAAACAGATGCCAGCACGAGTTGTGAAACGTAAACAGTTCAGACAGAGAAAGAAACAAATCCTGCAGCGACAGCGGTCGTTAGCGGCAGGCTAACTGATGTCTACATTATGGAAAACAGGGTCCCAGAGAACAACTGGCCTTACCTGCACAAGCGTCCGCAGATCCGCTCACTGCTGCTGTCGGTCGTCTGCATCAGCATCAGCATCGTCTGGATGGTGTTTCGCAACGAAGACCAGTGAGTCTGAAGCCAGCAGATGTGCTTCCTGTTTGACAAATGAGAGGAAAACTTGGCCCTGGGCGATAAGACTTAGACATAAAATCTGACATCCTTTTATGCAATACATATACCACATGCTATATTAACTTTTTTTTTCTTGCTTTCTTTTCTAAAAGAGAAATTACAAATGACAGAAAACGTTTTCAAAATGTGGCTTTTATTTCAGTTGTCACTGCTGTGAGTTGTTCGACAGATTGTTAAGTTCAGGCTTGGTTAAAAATTGGCAGTTTTTCACTTATATCAAGACCTTTTTCCATTGTTATATGTGGGAAAAATATCTAGTAATCTCTCATCAATATTAAGAAATTATTTACTTCAAATATTCTTCTATATCTTGCTGAAAAGTAACTTCTAAGTTAGTTTTGACTTATTTCTAGTGTGATAAGATATTTGCTCTAGAAATGAGACTAAAAACACTTGATAAGATTTGGTGTTTTTGCAGTACAAAATTCCTCATTTTAATTTAAATTTTTCAGTTTTTTGTGTTAGTTTTCATAATATTATTAATTTATTCTGAGAAAAAGTACAACAATTATAACCTGGCACTAATACTCAAAGTCAAGAAATAGAAGCTGTAAATTACGCTTGTCAAACAAAATGGTGGGCCTCAAGCGGCTGACATCACTACGAATGATAGAAACACAAGGACTTTTAATAGTTGAGGAAAAAAATCCACATTTAAAAAAAAAAAAAAAATTCAACAGATCGGTTTTACCGATTTATCGCCCAGGCCTAGAAACGGTTTCTGCGTTTATAATAGATCCTTGATAATGTGGAGACGCCCCGGTCAGCTGTGTGTGTGTGTGTTTGTTTTGGCGCTGTGGGCTGATGGCGCCTCCTCTCTGCTGCGCCCTGCAGGTGGGCCTGGGTGCTGCAGGACACGCTGGGCATCGCCTTCTGTCTCTACATGCTCAAAACTGTCCGGCTGCCCACGTTCAAGGTGACGGATCAGAACCATTTACAGCAGCTCTGCTGCCTGAATGTCACAAATTTAACCCGTTTCTTTCTCTCCGGCAGGCTTGCACTTTACTACTGTCGGTTCTGTTCGTTTACGACGTTTTCTTCGTGTTTATTACGCCCTTCTTCACAAAGGTACGACGACTCTCGGCTGGAGTAAAAACAAACCGGGTCGTAGTTTTCTGTCTGATTGTCCTGCGTTGTTTTTCACAGAGCGGGGAGAGCATAATGGTGGAGGTCGCGGCTGGCCCCTCCGACTCCGCTCCTCATGAAAAGGTGAGCACTCTGATGATTCTGCTCTGCGAAGCGAACACTGACTCTGTTTGTGTCTCCAGCTGCCCATGGTGCTCAAAGTGCCCAGGTTGAACTCCTCTCCTCTGGCTCTGTGCGACCGGCCCTTCTCCCTCCTGGGCTTTGGGGATATCTTAGTGCCAGGTGACATTTTTAAAATCTTTTTGCTCACGTTTTATTGGTTAGCTTTAACCTTGACATGGATACGGTGGTTCTGTTCCCCTCTCAGGTCTTCTGGTGGCGTACTGCCACAGATTTGACATTTTAACCCAGTCCTCCAGGATCTACTTTGTGGCCTGTACCATAGGTAAGTTCATCTGCTTGGATTCTGATGGGATGGTAACTGTAAAACGTTTGTTTCATAGTCTGTAATAAGATATTGGGATGAATTGAACGCAGACCTAAATCTACTACATTCTCATTTTGTTCAGATGCACATTCTTTTAATTTTCTCACACGACACACTTTAAAGCATCTTATTGGGATTTATTGAGATCGACACGAAACAAAAAACAGCATAATTATGAAGTTGTTATCCAGGGTTCATAAGGTGATTTGAATCCTGAAAAGGCTTTAATTTCATTGGGTTGTTACGGTTTGGAAAGTGCCTGATTTCTGTATAAAGTCCTTCAAAGTGCTTGATATTAAAGCTGCATAGTTTTATAACAAAGTACAATCTAATGTTTGATTAAAAGCCTAAATTTGGAAAACATTATTTTCAGTTGACGTAATAAAAAGACATTTCTCACAGTATGAAGGTAAATCAGATAAAACGCGTCTTATTTTAGGCTAGTTAGGATTAACAAAATCATTTCTAGTTGCTAAATGCAACAACATTTTATTTCTATAATGTGTTTAAGCATTCAGTTTGGTCACAATGTACTAAGATTGTTCCAACATAATAAATATTTTCCATTCCTAATGACTCAACGACTTATTAATCTGTGTAATTGTAATAAAGATTCTTATACTTTATGCATGTATTTAGTTAATTTAGGGTTTTATTTTCAGACCAGTCAGATGTAAGATATGTGAGAGAAAGGTGTCTCTTGCATACAGTTTTCCTCGTCCCTGCTGTATAACGTAGAACATTAAGTAATATTTTATTTGATGTGCATAAGACTGACATGACACTGTGAATGGAGAAGCAGCATTTAGCTTCTGTCCAACACAAACATGGAATACACTTCCAGAAAACTGCAAAACAGCTGAAACACTGAGAGCCTTTATGCACTAAAAACAATCAATGAAACACGAATCAACAATCTGAAGTGCAACGACAGCAAAATGTAAAGTTTCAACTGCTGACTTTGTATTTTTGGGTGTGAAGCACTTTGAGATTCTTTGCTGCTGAAATGTTTTGTACAAATAAACTTGACTGATTAACACGATGGAGTCTTTACAAATGTGTGACTGTTTTAAACACTTTGAAAGCAAAGTTGCATTAAAAGATTCATTATTTACCGAATGCCACTTCCTGACCGTCATAAGCATTCATGAAGACTCCTTCATGTTCATGACTTGGTCATGATAGTCTGATGCACACGAAATATTATTAATAACAGTAATAAATGTTTTATTTTCATCTACATTGTGCGGTTCTGGAAAAGTTTGAAAACTTACCTTGAAAATGCTTGGAAGAGTTCTTGAGCTTTTCAGCTGGAAACCCTGCAGAGGGAACGATTTCTCTGCAGCGACTGCACAGAACTGTTATTAAAAGCTGGGTTTTCTCTCCTCTCCCGTCAGCGTACGGCATCGGCCTGCTGATCACCTTCGTGGCGCTGGCCCTGATGCAGATGGGCCAGCCGGCGCTGCTCTACCTGGTGCCTTGCACGCTGCTCACCAGCCTCGCCGTGGCGCTGTGGCGCAGGGAGCTGCGTCAGTTCTGGACTGGAAGTGGATTTGTGGTGAATACCAGTTTGATATGACTGCCTACTGCGGAAGAACAAAAAGACTTTAATTAAAAAGAGAGCGCGAGCGACAAAAGACAATAAAAAAACCCCCCAAAAAAAACCATTCTACTTTAAAAAAAGAAAAGAAAAGCCATGCAGAGTGAAGTAGAATTTCAAGTTGAGTAACACCAGCCACTCCAACGTCTCTTTCTGTTTCGCTGTCCCTCCCCCGGCCTTTATCTGACTGTGGGTGTGCTGTAGTCAGCTGTCTGTGAATGTCACTGCAGGTATCTGGGCTTGGCTCTTTACTTTTTTATTAAATCATGCTTACCTCACCTAAAGTCCCTTCCTGTTGTGTTGATTTTTCTCCGCAGCAGAGCTTGTACTTTCTGTTGAATTCAGCGAGAGATCATGCAGCAGGTCATGATCCTGAAATAAGCTGGCATGTTTTGTCTCAGCGAAACTCACGATCTCCGTGGGATTTCTGCTTTTCAGTCAACAGCAATACCTCTGATAACAGTTTAACCTCAAAGAGCTCCAGAAATGTGGCATTTTATTGTGCCAGAGGGACTACTGTAAATGTTTTTCTGTTTACCTTCAGGTCCTCTGTATCTGTTCTCATTGCAATTTTCATAGTCTAATAACGTTTCTGACATCTTATTTTACACATATTTTTTGTTTTTGTGCCCCTCCAGCCTCCCATAGTCCTCGCACCCATCAACCCCACACAGACCGCCGAGCCGCAGACGGAGGGAATCCCGTCCGAAACGGAGAAGCAAACCCCGGAAACCGCCGGCGGGAGCGAGGAGACGCCCGACGCAGAGGAAACGCCCCTGACGCCAAGCGACGAGAAAACCAGCAACTAGTACATCTTTAGTTTTGCTACGTATTGATTTGTTCTTCTTTTCCTGAGGTTTCTCAATGGAGATCCAAGGTTCTCTTGATACAAAAAGGGAAGAACTGTTCAGTTCATTCTTTTTTCTTTTTACAATAATACAATGTATTGAGACATAGAAAAGTAAAGGTTTGTTTAAACTGCTGGTAAAGATGTGTGAAAAACACACCTGAAAATAAGTCCAGCTTTTATTGCAGCAGCATGGATGAGAAAAAACTGAATCATTTTTTACCAAAATTATCCTTGAAACTGTTGATGATAACGATGACTGAGATAAAAGAAAGCTGATTTTTTTTTTCTCCAGGTTAACAAATTTGAATAGAAAATGTCAACAAGCTTCCCAGGATTTTTGCAGGAGAAAAAAAGCCCAGAGCATCACAGATTCTCTACCGTGCTTAATAATATTTCATTTTTACTTTTGATTATAACTCGTATTTGCTGTGTCTTTGTTTCCATAAGCTTCTGAAATGTCACAAGATTTGTTTCCATCCAAATCACCAAGATCAAGACCAACAATTATTTATTTTTTCTCCACTGAAAAACATAAATAAAGCACTTCAATTAAATGTTGGATTTATAAAAAAATAAAATCTAGATTAGATCATACATATGCAATACAACGCGTTCATTTGAGTTTATTTTAGCAGTTTTGTCCACATCTGTAATGAAAGAAAACTAATTTAAACTCTGCTGACTGATCAAAGTGTTTTCTCTCAATATTGCTAAAAGATCGGCGACATTAGCAGGAGCTTACAGTCAACTTGGAAATCATAAGTGTGTTACGACGGGGAACATATGAACATCTGCAAACTTGGATGATTTGATTAAATAAGAAAATAAATCTCAACTGTGAAACTTTAAATCTGTAGACAGATTTATTATTATTAAAGAAAAAAGAATCTTGTTAATACTCTCCTGTCGCTGTTGTCTCTAATTTCTGTAAAATGCTCCAACAGACGAAGTCTGGCTGGAAAGATCAACTTTGAATGTTTTGGTGGCTCTTAAACCGACACCATCGCCAAAAACAGGACAGAAAACCCAAACGGCTTTTCTGTTCTGCAGACGGGTTTAACTGGGCCTCACTGGCCTAATCAATGTGTCGTTTTAAAAACACATGTCATAATGAAGACAGAGCTGATGTCTCCGTTTGGAAACGTTGCTGGTTCTGAAACTTGATTGTTTCCTGTCACATTATAAACTGCAGTAATGACAAACCCTTTTTTTGTTGTTGTTTTTTACATATATATTTCTTCAAACATTTTTTCCTATTTATCATGTTTTGTAACATTTTATTTTGCATGCTATGGTTTTAAATTGTACTCTTTCTATAACACTAGCATAGAATGGTACAAAATGCCACTCACTGCTGCAGTTTTGTCATTTTGTCTTAAGATTTGGCCTTATTGTGTCGGCGGAACTTGGACTCGAAACGTGCTGCAGTTTATCGGACAGGAGTGACCAGCTGTGTTGAAACTCATTTCATGCATTTGCACTTTTTATTTTTTTTTTTGCTCTTGTAGGTTTTTAGCTATTATTATAAAGGATTTTTGGATGTGGAAACTAATAGTGAAACGTGTTCAGTGTTCCCCCCGCTCCTGACCTGAGGCCGTTACAAACAGCAGAGCTCAGCAGTCAGAGGGGATAAACTGGTTAATCACAGAATAATCACCAAGTGTGTGTGTGTCGGTGTGTGAGGCTGAGTTGTGTTGAGGTGAAAATATATTTCATGTGGGCAGCTGAGATGTCAGATTTACAGGACATGAATCACCAGTATACTTTGTTGTCACCAAGTGGTTTTTAATGCTTATGAGGAGTAATTATAATTAAAAAAAATTGCATTTAACTTTTGTTTCTGTTTCCCTACATTAATGTTGTTAGTATCTGTATATTGCCTTCAAAAAGGACATTTTAAATTGTCATGTTACCTCAGAAAATAATGTACAATATTGGGGTTTTATATAAACCAGAACAATAAATGTTTAAGAAAAAAAAAATCCTTTACAAGGAAACGTCTGTAAATGTGCCAATGCATTTATTTGGGTCAGAAACACATTTGACTGCACATTTTTGGACGTGCATCTGCAGCAGCTTCTCAGTTGGACTTTGACTGGACCACTCCGGCATGTCGATACGCTTTGAGTTAAACATTTTAATTATGTTTTTTTATTTTTTAGAAGGTAAATCCTTGTAACGATCTCTGGACAAACAGAATGTCCTGTTGACACAAATCTTCCACCTGAGCCGTGGAGCTCTGCAGCTCCTCCAGAGTGTTTTGCCAACTGCTATAAAAAGTATTGCTCAGTGTTAGCAACATGGATGCTAACGGCGGAGCATGACTTACAATATAACTTACATAAACCAATGTTGAACATACATTATTACTGCCGTTAAAGTTAAAGCTTAAGAGCCGAGTGCTTTACAGTTTAATAAAAATAAAATCTTTGGGTCAGAGTCTCTGTGTATTAAAATAATAATTTAAAATATATATTTTTCCATAATTACAAAAGACCAAACGTTTTTTGTTTTTTTTTGGCAAATGTGCAACTCTGAGGATTTCTTATCTGGATTGAAAATGTCTTCCTGCTGCTCACATCCAAACTCCTCCGTTAAAGCATGATAATTTTATCTTGTTCTGTCGGAAGTACATCTGTCGGGAAGGGAGGAGGCGACGGAGCAAGAGAACTGACATTGTTCCACTTCGGTGTGATGAACGACTGAGACGGCTTCATGTTTTGGGCAGATCCTGGTGGCCTGAAGGTATCTGAGGGAGGAGGGGAGAAAAGCTTTAAAATGCTTCCCTGCAGCGAACAAAACATGAAATTACATCCACTGATGTAGTTACTGCTCTAGTTAAACAGATGATTTATAATGTATTACAATAAATTATATTGTTAAAGCTACTTAAAGTCAACAAGCAAAACGGTTTAAGGTGACACCTCCTTTATTTATTTATTTGTGACAGAATTTATAAAACTGCATCATTACGTTTATACTTTTGTCAAAGTGAGATAAAGCCCTCGAGTGCAGCGTTACCAGTAAATTTGTAATTCAGTACATTTATGTCTGTGTATGTTTTAAGTCAGTTCAGAAGTGTTTATCTGTATCGGATCGTATTGGCTGATATAAACCTCAGATATTTGTATCGTATTGAAAGTACAAAAAGTGGATCTGTGCATCCAGGAAGATAATTGGACATAATAAAACTTAAAAAGTTATTAATGTAAGAGAAAATTTACAAAAATGACATCATCAGAAGTTGTAGCAAAGCTGATATTTTTGGAAACATTTCTAAGAGTTTGGAAAAATTTCTCTAAGTTCATACCTGAACTTAAGCCTCTTTTTGGACTTGTTCTCATTTGGGCTTTTAGACTGCCTCCATTTTTCCCCGTCACCCGGATTGGGACCACCTGGGTTACGTCTATATTGGCTGGAGGAAGAAAACAAACAGGAATGATGTTGTTCAACAGACGGAACATATCTGCAGCTTATGGACTGGAAATAACCCATAATAAACATTTAAAACGACAAACCCAAATGAGTAATTTGGGGTTTTTAACCTGCACTGTGGGCTCTCTTGTGGGAGCGCTTCGATTTGGTTCTCTCCTTCCCTTTGGGTTCGGCCGCCAGCTTCTTGGGAATCTTCTGCTGCACCTCCACAGCTTTCTGCACTTGGTTGGTGGTGCTCATCAACTGAACCGGCAGCATCTGCCTGCTCATTCTGATGCTGGTGCTCCGGGGCGGAACCCGCGGAGGAGTTTCTGCCGGGTCCGGAGAGTCACCAGTAAAGTCCAGCACACTGGGAACTGGGGTCAGAGTCCTCGCTCCGTTTGCAATGCTGCTCCTGAATGATGAGAAAGTGGAGAGCGACGGAGACTGGGAACAGAAAGGACAATGCGAGGAAGATGTTAAAGTCATGAAGAACACAACCAGAGTTGGGTAGTAACTAGTTACATTCACTTGAGTAACGTTTGAAAAAAATGCACTTTGAGGAGAATTTTTACTGCGGAGTAATTTTTACTTTTGCTCGAGTAATTGTATTATGAAGTCTCGCTACTCTTGAGTAAAATTTCTGGACACTGGGAGTAGCTTCACTGAATGAAGAAAAAATTCTCCAGACATAAACACACAGACAGCCTTTTTATATTGAATGAAATTGATTGGGAAATAGTTTTCTTTTGCCTGATGATGTCATTTTGTAATTATGTTATTTGTAGAAATTAATAATTTCTTGGATGGATACTCTTAATTTTTACTTGAGTAAAAATATGTTGAAGTAATGATACTTTTACTTGAGTACTCTGCCGAATAAAGAAGAATTATATAAGATAAATGATAGATGTGATTTTCTTTTATTCTCACCCGTGTCGGATCGTCATAATGGTTGACAAACTTTGCCTTTATCTTTTCCACACGTTCCATGTCCCGATTAAGCACCTCCCGGTCCCTCTCCAGTTTCTGTGCGGTCTCCCTCAGTCTCTCCAGGTCCTGTTGGTACGTTTCCTGATTCTGCTTCAGCTCCAGCTCTTTTTCTTCTAGTTTCTCCTCCATCTTCCTGCACTTCTCCTCCCGCTGCTGGAGCTCGGCGGTCTGAGTTTTAATCAGCACCTGCTGCTTCTCTCTCTCTTTCTCCCAGCGCAGCTGCTCTGCTTCATGCTGGGCCTGTTGCTTTTGCAGCTTAGCCAGCTCCGCTTTCTGCTTCTCCACGTTGCGCTCTTTCTCCTTGTCGAGCAGCGTGTTGGTGTTGCTGCGGACGGGCAGCTTGCTCTTTGACTGGAGGAGGTTCTGCAGTTCGATCCTGCTGTCCTGCTGGGCGATGACGGCCTGCACAAATCAAAGCATGAATATTTTGTCTGCAATAGAAATACAACGGCATTTTTAAATTGCAGATAATTCCATCTGTAGCTTTGTGAGGTTCGACTTGCCTGTAAGCTGTAGAGCTTCTGCGCCAGCGACTGAACGGTATTAAGCACCTACAAAGCAGCAGTGAAACTTTGGTTTATGAACACACAGTCAGACTTCCTAAACTCTTTCCAATCCTACTTCTATTGTCACTTTATGTGACAGATGAACACAAAGTTGTGAAGTGAAATAGCAGTGATGCATGTGTGGCAAAGTTTTGTACTTTGCTCTTTAATTTGGATTCCTCTCAAAAACAAACGAGAAAGAAAGCGAAGCGTAACCAGTGGAATCAGAGAAACAAGCAAGAGGATCGGGGTATGATTAGAAGAAATAAATTGATAAATATTCATAATAGTAAGTTTGTTGTCATTTTTGTAGAGCTGCCATTTTATTTCAAATTTTAGGTTTTAAAATAAAAAAAAAAAAAAAAAAAACATAAAACTTTTACAAAAAAGAGCAAAGCTACATTTCCTTCAGTGGGATGTTAATATTATCAATATTTTTACATCGATGAAAACCGATGTGAAAAAATAAATAAATCAACTTTCCGATCTAAAGACAAGAAAAGTAGATTTAATAAATATTACTCGTACTTTTAGTGTCATTTTTGTGTCATTTTCTTCTATTTTATTGTAATTATTCAATAAAATAATTACATCAAAATCTATATAAGTAAAAACATTGGTTTCTTTTTCATCACTTTAAACAAATGTATTAATTAACCCTGTGGGACGTCGAGAGAGAGAAACCTTAACAGTAGAAAATTACAGTAATGTTAAAAGAAACTCTTCCTTCAACATGAAATCTGTCATTTTGATGCAATATTTTTCACAAAATATTAACTTAAGGCTGGAAGCAAAAGGGCAAGCCTTTTACTTGTATTAATTGTAAAAGAACACAGATGTAAAAAGATATTCTTCCTCTTTATAATTTTCCAAATTATAAAGAGTTTATCACATAAACTGGCAGTAAAATAGTTAAAAAAAAAAATAAAAAAAAGAAACTTTCAAAAGGTATGGAAACAATTGCAAGGCATGTTTGTGAGTTGTAGCGCTGAAAATCTCAAATCTAATTTGAAAAATGTGTTAAAAACTAATCAGATGGTGTGTGTGTTTTATTATACTATAGAATGGTATATCTGTTTTGTAACCTGTCAACATAAATGGGAACATTTATATTTGAGCCGTACACAGTCCCTTTTTAAATACAGTTTATTATTGTCGTCATGGTTACCGCTGTCCCAGGGAAACCACAGCAGGCTGAACCACAGAGCAGCTTTGGGTGGGATCCATGTTCATCGTTATCAGTCTGGAACAGAACAGAAGAAATTTCAGACGGTGTATAAAAACTGAACGTCCAGTTTAGATCTTTTACATGCGTCTCACTTACAGACTTCTTCTCCAGGTCTTCAGAGATCGACATGTTCTTGAACAGAAGGTCACAGCTGCTGCACCTGCGTTGTGCTTTCTCATCTGCATCTTCGTCTGACAAAACGTTACAACAAAATAATCAATAAAAAAAAAAACTACTGTGGTTGAGTCTTCAAGAGATCTTAAGGAATAAATCAGTAATTTCTCCAGTCAGAGCTACTTTGGGGTTTGGTGCAATGAGAGAAATAGGAAAAGCCTCAAAAGAAGATAAAGTATCTAAAAATGCGAAAGGAAAGCACTTTGCTGTTTCAGTCAAACATGATAAATGTAGATTTTCAAGGTGCGTTTCAGCAGGACTAAAACAAAAATGTCTTTTTTTTTTTTAGGTCATAAGCATTATATTATTTACATTTACTAAATGCTACAATAATGTGATATGTTTTAGATAATCTTTTATTTTCAAAAGTTGACAAACTAAAATATCTATGCCTGTAAATAATTTATTAGAACCCAGACAGTAACATCATGGCATTGTAACCTCCAGAAAGGTTAGTTCACAGCATTCATTCACTGATGGATGTGTTCCAGGCACACTAGAAACCAACAGCTTCAGCCTTAGCATCATAGCACAAAAAATAAATGAGATATAATATCAAAAACAGAGATATGTCCTGAATTTTGCCAACCCTGATATAAAGCATGAAAATTTCAATCTGATCTAAAGTCAGAAAAAAAATTATAGTTTGTAGTAAACATGTAGTTTTATGTGAAAAGGCCTATCCTTACTAAGAACAAGCTTACGGTTCATGCTTTTATCCAGATTATCCAGAGAGCCTTTAAAGGTTTCTGCCCTCCTGACACTTTGCTGTGTCTCAGTTTCCCCCTCAGGAGCGTCTGGATGTTTAATCGTCAAAAAGAGAAGGTTCTGTAACTTTTCCACTGCAGACAAAAGATAAACCAACAAACAAGCATTATTTAAACTCTCTACTTAAAGAGACAACTTGAACTGTGGTTTTTCTGGTCTTACCCTCTTCAATGGCCCCATTCAACAAGGCCTCCCCCTGCTGGAGGTCAGAAGCATCACCTCGCAGTAGCAGACCGCTGTAGGGGGTTTTCTGACCCACCACATCATTATAAAGTTCAGCAAAAATATCCTGTTTCTTCTCCAGACTTTTCTTAATCTGCTCGTCTCTTTTCTGCAGCTTATCTGAAAAGTAGAACCAAACAGAACCTTCTTTAATCCGTCAAACATAAACAAACTCCAACAGATTTCCTACTATTTAGGTAAAAAACAAAAATAGAAAAACTGCCTGGATTGTTTCAGATGTTTATCATTTTAATATTCTTTACCAACATTACAGATATAATGTGTGTACTCAGTCTAAATTCAGGGGTTTTACCTTGATACTGCTGCAGTTTATTGGTCATTTCTCTGTGCACTTCATTGTCTCTGCAACTGAAACACAAACATTGCACCGATATACTTTATTTCAAAGCGACAAATAAGCAATAGTCATCTTTCCAAACCGAGACGCTTTAACTTTTATCAGATCAAACTAAATTTTGGTTCTTCAGTCATTTCACTGACAAATCTAAAACTCTTATTGTAATCTGTTCACAGTTATATTTGGCTTATTAATGATTCTTTAACAATACAGCATCTTAAGATCTACATTTGTCCCTCTCACCTTTCTGCAACGTCACGTATGAGGTCCATCCAGGTTTTGCACTCCTCTTTGGAGCTTGTGTAGAGCTCGTACATTTCTGGCGAGCCGAAGGGACTCGCACAGATGATGTACATGCCTCTTTCCTCCTGGGCCACTTCCCTGACAATCACTCCCTGCAGGTAAATCACTGCCGGTTTGCTGTCCTGCAAGAGACGACAATAATGTCCTCTGTTTACATTATAACACCTCAGATCTGACATGTGGCATAGATTTAATAGATTCCAGTTAAGTATTTTTTTAAAATGCTTTCATTGTGGCTTTACATCTGCTCAAATCAGGGTTTTAATGTGCAGTGAAAAAGTATTTGGCCCCTTATTGATTCCTCCATTCTTGTTTTTCCTTTAGCATTTTTCCAACTTTAAAACTTAAATTTTTCCGGATGGAGTCTATAGCGCTAATTTGCTAAGTTGTTTTACAGACTTGCTGTGATAATTTTTTTTTTGTTATTGACTGTTAAAAATTCTTCAATTATTTAGACATTCACATTCATGCTCTTACTCTGAAAATGGGCCAGATACATGTGGAACAGTTTTAGAAGATGTGTGGGTCCCTAACATATTTGCTGTATAACAAATATGTTGTATATTTGTTTTTTGGGTTACAAAAAATTGTTTTTGGAAGTTGTCTAGGTTTTTTCAACTGCATTAGGGCAATTTTTTTTAACCACTGAATCCAAAAATGACAACCATTTTTTTTTTCTCAATCTGGTCAGATTTTTATTCTAATTTGATTCAGAGAAGTCAAATTAGATATTGTTGTGATATTATTAGTTCATTTCCGTTGATATTTCTCATCCAAAAAAGGTTTTACAAGAAAATAATAGTTTTCCAACAGTGTATTAATTAAGTGTTACAAACTTTGATTTCTCTAAACACTGATAAGGGTAAGTACAGGTAAATTGAACGTTATGTCTTCATTGTGCAAAATCCTCTTTCTGTTATCTGTCTTGATGGAGTCTCTCACGCTGCTCATCACTCATTGATCCCAGATCATCAGGAAAACGATCGATATGTGAGAACAAGTCATGCATTTTGATGCACATGCTGCATCTATCGTTCAGAAAAGTGACCTGACGGAGCAAAACCAATGTGATTTTTGGATTCAGCACTTCAAAATTATCCTAAAGCAGCTGAAAAAACCCCAGACTATTTTTTGGGTTGTTAACCAGTGTTATTGATGCAGCAATTGAGAAAAAAAACAAACAAAAAACATTGTATAATCAAGAAAGAAACATTTGAATTTACTCAAGGGATCTTTGACATAAAAATTTGTTGGATCACTAAAATAAAATATACCTGTAAGGGGGGCAAACACTTAAATCTACTACACTGAATTATACAATAATAACAGGGTTGAGGTGTGATTTTTAAAATTTATTTCAAAAACAAAACAAACATGTATGCCCTTGACTTAATATTCCCAAGATTGCCTCGGGATTAGATCAGAAAATGACAGATAGTTGTGATATTTTTATTTTCTCTGAATAGTTTGGGACTCACCATGGCAGCAAATACAAGCTTCTGATCTTTTTCTTGAAGCAGAAGGAGCATATCTGACAGCAGCACCGCATAAATTTCTGCAGGGGAACAGAAAACAATATGAAAATTTTAAAAGATACAGACAGTGCTGCAACTAGACAAGTTTCAAGATGGATTTCTTTTCATTTTACACTCTCAGTTGAATGTTATCTAGCAGAAAAACAAACATTGTACCTGGTCATAAACAGCAGCATACTGACCAGTAAACCGGAAGTTTAATATAAGAGGTTTTCATACAAACACACGTCTTTTATTTCTAAGACAGAGGCCAGAGTCCATCACAAACCTTTATGTTTACCGGACGACTTCCAGGTAAGGGGTCCTTCATGCAGCAGCGTCTTGTTGCCCTGCAGCAGGTCCTCTCTGCGGAACCAGCGGCCATCTTTCAGCTTGACCTGAGTCTTTTGCTCCAGTCGATGGATGATCTCTCTGACGCGAGCGATCTTCCCACATTCACTCACCTCGGTGTTCACCTGGGAGATGGTGTGCTTGATCAGCTCCAGAGCTTTCTCCAGCTGCCTGTGCTCGTCTGTGTCAGCTGTGAGAAGCAGCACAAAATAAATTACTAATGGGTCAGAAGAAAAAAAACATTTTTAAAACTAAAGCACACAATAAAATCGTGTGGTTCATTTCTGATCTCTGGAATTTTTAAAGCTTGAAAAGACAAATACCAGGATTTGGCAAATTCTGGTTTTCCTTTTGGGGCTAAATTGAAAGAACATAAATATAAATGTATGAGAACAGAAGTCAAAACAGTTTTTGCCACAGGCAGTCATTAAATATTTGGATTAGACCATTTTCTTTTTAATACCTTTTTTAATTAGTCTCTGTGGTTCTCCTGACTTAATTTTAAGCACCCTATCAATACTGATAATATCTAATTTTGAGCATTTATAACCCTGTAATAGCTTCCATACCCAAAAGTGTTGTTAGTGAGACCTGGTCATGTTTATGCTCCATTCAAGTTGTATTCAGAACGGGGAAATTCTGCCTTCCCAGTTGGAAAAATCAACTGGAACGCCCACAAAGTCAGATTCACCACCAAAAAACTGGGAGCAACTCCGACTACCCCCAGTTATGACTTGTTAGGACGCTCCTTGGTTAGACAGCAGTAAGTTACGGTGGAAACGTATTTATTTTACAAGGCACACGTGTAAAAGTAGCGCCTGCAACTCTAAACTGAACACCATCAAAATTAAAGGTTAAAATTATGTTTAAAAGAAGTCTTGCAAACAATGTTTATGTGCGTCGCCATGTTGAATTCCAACTTTCAAATGAGAACGCCGTCATCTCTGGATCTGACGTCAAGCCAAGCTCAGAGGTATTCTGAGGTAACTGGAACGCAGCATTAAAGTGGTATATCTACTGATCCAAACACAGAAAACTCTCATTTCTGAGTTTTGGCTCTATAAAACAATGCATGTAAAGATCTGATGGAGCTGAATTTCAACTATTTCCTGTTTACATTTCTCAGTGAAACTATGAGTTTTCACCAGAACTGGAAGGTAGATAAACAGATCGGAGGGGATTCTTTACCGTCTGTGTTCTGGATGATTCGGTCCAACAGAACCGGATATTTTGTGATGCGTTGCGTCACCAGCAAGAAACATTCAGGAATCGTTAATCTTCGCACCAAAGGCAGCTGATCGATTTTCTGTAAACGAAACATTTTTCTGTTTTTAAACCAACTTCATAAAACGTATTATCTTATACAGTATTGATTATTACTTAAACTTCATAAATTCCATAAGCTTGCTGATTGGTGAAGACTTTGCTTACTTTAAACATTATAGATCAATTCTGGTTAATTCTGTTTAATATAATTTACTGAAAATCTGTATTTATCTTTCCTAATTTCAGCTCTACCTCTGTAGACTCTCCACTGACATACCGGCTACATTTCAGACAAAAAGAAATAACCAAACCAGTTTTAATATTGAAGAAGCTGTTTGGATGAGAAAAACTGAATTTATTTTTTTAAATAAAGGTTGAATAGTGCCAAATACTCACTTTAATCAAAATTTGCATCTTCTTGTTGTTCTGCATTTGCTCCTTGTAGAAGTTGACAGCTTCGCTGTGATGGCTGCAAAAGTAGCCATAGGCCTCCGTCATCTGTATTCCCAGATTACCTGAAAACTGACACCAAAAACGAGAGCTTACCGATTCCGTCTTAATCTTTGGGTTGACGGGAAATAAAAATATATATCACATAGAACCCTGTCAAAAACATATTTTATTTAAGCCTGAACAAAGTGTAGTTCACACATTTCATCACATGGTCTGCAGTTTGCACAGATATCAAAAAGAACTGATAGCCTCCACCCGTTATGGGTGTAACTTAAGGATGCCTAAAGGCGGCACGTTCATCTGTTCAACAGGTTAAATGCAAGTGTAACGTTTAGTCATTGTCCTGTTCAGGAAGGAGGAGCCATGTTTTCTGTCCTGTTTATGAATAATCTACAGTATGAAATTATTTTCTAACCTGCAGAACAGATGCATTGTATGCAATTATCCCAGCATTATGGAGCAAACCGACCTTAGGTGTTGTATCAGAGACCCCTATCGGCACTTTTATTTCGTAAACATCACATGGACAGAAAGATAAGGGTGGAAATGTGTAGGTGAGTAGAAACAGCATGGAGCAGATACAGAATAAACACAATATATTTACACAAATTACAGCTAATAGACCAAACTCCCTGACAGATATTGTTATTTTCTTAGAGATATTTCCATGATGGTTATTCTGGACAGCTCCTTTCCTCTACCTGATTGATGAGGATATCCGCCAGCTGTGTGATGCAGTAGTTATTTCGATTGTCCTCGTCCCCACTCTCAAACTGCCGGGATTTGAGGGAGTTGAGGAAGACATGGTGGAGGCTGAGCAGAACCTCCAGGCTGGGGAAGAGCTTCTCCAGCCAGACGGTGGAGTGGAACTGCTTCAGCTCGTACATGTAGATGTGGAGAAGGATTTTCAATGTTCGCACATGGTTCATCTCAGTCTGGATCAACTCTAGGGAATTGACAAGGGTTTTGTCATTAAGTAGCTGATGTTAGTTCAATATTTAGCCTGAAACTTGGGATTGAGGAGGTAGAAATGTTTCTATATAAACACATCGTCTAAACAGCACATAAAATGCAAGACGATTTGAGGGTAATGTGGCAGTTAGTTTGACAGATGACTCCTTTCCAGGAAGAGTAAGACACACCCCAATTTATACGTTTTAACTCAACGTCTCTGTCAGCGTACCATAGATGACATCCTGCCTTTTAACAGCCTCTTTGTTCAGAGACATCAGGTAGTTCTGGTCCACAGCCGAGCTCCAGGACTCCGCCTCCAGACCGCGGGAGTCGCTCTCCAGATCAGCTCGCAGCTCGGCATAATGGGAGTCTGGTGACACACACAGACAAGGATAGTTCACACACTCTGCTCAGGCGACAGGGATTTCAGTTTTTTGATGACAAATAGTTATGCCGAAGAAAAAAAGGGAAGAAATCAGAATTTTTTTCAAGGACAATATAAAAGGTTTTTGATAACACTTTATTTGATGGGGTGTGCAGAAGACTGACATGACACCGTCATAAAAACGGCCATGAACATAAAGGAGTCTGTATGAATGTTTATGACTGTATCACGAAGGGTCCTTCGGTAAATAATGACACTTCTAAAGCAAAGTTGCATTAAAAGTGTAAACTTTGCATTATTCGGTCAATATCGACTCTTTTAACACAAAGTTCTATTAAAATTAGCATTAAAAGTCCGTTAAAAGTGTATTACATGTTTATAAAATTGTCATGTCAGTTTTATGCACACCCTGTCAAAAGTGTTGCAATATAATGTTTATATTGTCTTTTAAAAGAATTTTTGTTTTCTCCCCTTTTTATTTTCTTCGGCATAACTGTTTGTCATCAAGCTCAAAGAAACTGCATTTTACTTAAAATTTTTGTGGGGTTGTTTATTAGGTTTGAAGGAATATAAATCCACGCTGTCCTAAAATCTTGTAATAAAGATTAATAAAGATTATGCTTTCTCAAGCTTTTCTTAAGCTTGAGAGAGCATAAATGCATATCTAAAGAAAACTAAAAGGACCGGAATGAGGCGATTTACAATTTAAATTTTTCTGTTAAGGTGATAAAACTATTTAGTAGCATTTCAAAATTAGATTCTATTAATAGGGCGAATCTTTCATTATGTTTGCCACGTCATATGATTTGTAAAACAAACAATTCTCTGGCTAAATCAAAACAATAGAGAAATCACTTTTTAAATTCTTCCCGTCTTTATCTTGCATAAACTATTTCAAAAAAGGCTACATAACTCTTTCATAACTATGCCCTTCATCTGTTACCAACTGACCTTCTGGGTTGATTGGCTCGGCCAATAACGCAGATTCATCAGCGAAAGACTTCACCCGCTGGCCTTCAGTCTCATCCATCTGTGCCTCACTGGATCTAGAATGTGATGAGATATGGCTCATCAGGGAAATTAAAACATGCCAGCACAAAAACAAAGTACCTCAATACTGCTGCGACTAGTGAGACGCGTGAAACGCTTTTTTCAAAGTCAAGCAAAGTAAAATCCATCAAGTGGAGTGGAACAAGGCTGACTAAAACTCAGATGTTTTGGATGACACATTCACCCAACCCGGAATACACACGGAAAAACCCAAGATGCTGAATCTTGACGGGAAGTTGTTGCGTTTCTGGTGAAGATTTTTTAAATTTTTTTATTTTAAACCAACCTCACGCTTGCTGGTCTGTATGAAGAGGAAGCTGGTGAAGAGTTGGATGTTTGGGGAGGAAAACTGCCTGTCCAGCCATTAGAAGGCGAGGGACAGAAACTCTCTGCAGAACTGGGAGACAAAAAAACAAAAACAAAACAAACAAAAAAAAAAAGTGAGAGCAACACAGGGAAAAAGATAAACACTGAAAGTAAACTTGTGAGACATTCCACTTAAAAACATGAAATGTTCCAATGAAAAAAACAAAATCCATGTTGATATTAAGCAATACTTATATAACCTGTCACAACAATAACTGCCTTTATTGGTGTCATTATGTTTTCTGAACTGTTCACTTTGAAAAAATGTGTCTAAAGGACTAAAACTCATTCACCCGCCTTGTGACACTTTAAACAGATAAACTATGTGACCCGAGGAAGAGGGAGTGGAAGCAGGGAGTGAAACAAGCTGCAGCAGAAAAAAATCATGTGAAGAAAACTGGTTTGACAACTGAAGTCAGACCAGCTGAAAGGAAAAAATAAAACTACGAGCAAAGTTGACCTGTGGTAGCAGGCTGCAGCTGAACAACTAGACAAAAATCTTCTAGACTCAAAGTGAGAAAACTCCAATATTTCTAAATGTGTTGTTTAAATGTAAATTAAAATATACATCTCTGCAAAAAGGTGCAAAAATAATCAAAGAAACATGAAATATTAGTAGTTCACTGTCGCTTTTAACCAATTTGAATGACTCACCCTTCTCATGAGAAAGTTTTCTTTTTCCTCTGTCTTCACAATGTTTCCACGGTTAAGCTGGAAAACAAAATAGGAATGAAAAACATGAAATCAAGAGTCCATAAGAGGGGTGTTAAAATGCAGATCAATCTGATTCAACAGCAGCAAAGCATGGAACAAAAAAAAATTCAAACATAATTTATTTTTTAAGCTTCCTCTTATGGAAGAGCTTATTCAGGAAAACCGTAGCTGTAAAGTTAGACACACCTAGAATACACACTAAAGTTCGACCAAAGAAATTGAGGAGCACATATTATTGGTCATCACTTCAGGACATTGTTTATCAGGCTTTTTCTGAAAAGTTTTCCAGGCACCACCATTCTGACCTTTTAAACATCAACACAACAAGAACTAGATCTTTTCAGCTTTAAACACCAACAACAAACACTTCCTGATACACTGACACTGCATGATAGAAACCGCTCTCTCTTGTAAATGAGATATTGGATCTCATTGAGACCACCTGTACCAATAAAGCTTAAATGACAAAATAAACATTTGGATAAAAGGTGCAGAGTATTATGCTTTTAATTTACTCAGAAGTTGGAAGCTAAAGATTAAAAGTTTGAAGGTTTATTGCCAAACTCCCACATTCAATCCAATATGGCGGCTTTGCATTGGAAACTTGGGGCTACTTAAAGTAAAAAAAAACAAAAAAAACAAAAAACTGTTTAGTTTCACTTTGGATAGTTTGTCATTTATATCTCCCACACATGAGCAAAGTACTTTAACGCCTTTTTGAAAATGTTTCAAGATAAAAAAAAAACTGTGCAAAATACATTTTTACCTCGATCTACCAAAAACAAGTAGCTTGCTCATAGACATTGATAAAACCAGGCTGTTAAAGGCTTCAATAAGGACTTCAAGGTAAAAGCAAACTCTGAGATTGTTTTATGACCTTTTGAAGAAGTCCTGCCCTCTAGCAGCAAAGCAATGATCCATGTCCTGATGCTGAGCGCAGTGCATGCATACATGAGGGTTTTCTCAGGGTTAGATTACAAATATAATGTTACACATACTGTGAAGGAACCACACATCTTTATATTTCTATGTGACAGAGCCCGTTTTCTTTTAGTATCATTTTCCTTTCTTTAAAAGCATCCCTCCGAGCTCCATGCTAAGTCATTCTCCACAATGTGTTTGTATCCAGTCCCTTGTCGTTTCTGACAGCCACACCTGCTACGATTCACCCAAACTGGGTGGAGAAAAATGCCACGAAGCATGTATTACAGATCATACCCTGCAAGAGAAAAACTAGACCAGCGAGTCGGCCAAGTCTGCTGCAGAGGACGGACAGATAGAGAGAGGAAAAAAACAAAACACGCTACTAGCACGAAAGCAATTTCACTGTCAATGATCGTAATCATAGTTTTCCCAGACAAATTAGTGCATGAAAGTGAATAAGGAAATCAGACTTAACATAGAAAAACAGCAAGAGGTGGCCAGTAGGGTGACGATGTGGTCAGCAGTTGAAAATGAAGCACCTTGATCAGTGACAACAATCTATGTAAATCCCTAAAAATCACTTATAACAACTGATTGAGATTATGTAGTTCAGAACATGTTTATTAAACAAACTGACAGCTCTTTAAAATTCTTTTGGCAGCTTGCAAAAATGCAAAAAGGAAATTATTTAAATTTGTAGGTTATCCACCAGAAAAACTCAAACTACAAACCTTTGGGACCCAGAAGGGTACATGCAGAACATTGCAAATGAAATGCCAAAACCTAAGAAGTAATGTTGTCAAAATAGGAGAAAGAGAGCATTAACAGCAAAACAAAAAGAAAGTTACGACTTAAACTTCGATATCGACTTAAACTTCAACCCCATTTTTGTGAAGAGAAACATTCATTTATAGTTTTCTACTGACTTCTGAAAGAGTTTGCAGAATAATGTGCACATTTTCACAACTCCACTATTCTGTTAGCTTTCTTATTAAACATCTCAAAGTGTGCATGCAAAGTTGACTCATGTTGCACCAAAACATAATGAAACCAATGGCTCAGCATACATTGCACTTTTCCTGCTGCTTTCACCTTTAACAGCCTTGACCACAGCTTACTTATTAACCTCAAGATAAATGGATGAACACATGCTGCAATCTTTGGCTTTCAATGTGGTTGACTTATAATGTCACTGAGCATCTGTGGGTGTCCCAAAGTAAACCCGTCTATTCACAACTCCTCATCCTAAAGTTACAGGGAACTTTTGAATAAACATTAGAAATTGACTGGAAAATGTAATATTTCACACAGGTATTCAAGATTTCCCCCAGAAAACTTGCTAAGCCTGGTGGGTGGGTGCTAGGGCATTGATGTTTTAAGCTTAAAACATTTAAGCTTAAAACAGTCATTCATCCAGCGGCCCATTGTGTCTTTCGTTAGAAAATAGTTAAAGCTCACAGGAGATTAGAAAATACCACTTGACTATTATGGGCTATTGAAAGATTGGAAGATTAATATGCGAATACCAACTATAAAGTCTTACAAAATGCAAACGGTTTAAAAATACTTAGGTAAATAAGCAATGCTTAGCCTGGTGGCAGCACAAGTAAAGTCCGGTGACCCGCCACTGGTGGAAACCATGGGTACTGACACAAACAAGAATAAACAAGATGAAAATGAAGGCTTGAAAAGGAGGTTAATTTTCTTGTTTTTCTAGCAGTTTGTCTTGTTCAGTCTTGTGAAGCAGTTGGAGCCTGAGGCTGTCTAATTAGATCACATAGCTAACAATCAGGAATACAAAAAATATTCATCAATACTGCAAAAAAAAAAAAAAAAAAAATATACATTAATCAAAATAACAAAACAAAACCAACATGGATGTTTTTGACTGTGGAGGAAAAGAACACCAGCTGAAGCGGAAGAGGCAAAACTCTGACACACTTTCTTCTTGTGCAGCAGAACTACGAACAAACACAAAAACGTGCCAAATTTTACGGAACTAAACGGTGAACAATAGCTGTCAATATTACAACTGGTATGCAAAGCGGCAACTGGATCCCTTTGTAGTGGCTTGTGGTAAAAGAGCTGTGTCTCAAACACACAGGAATTACATTGCCCTTTCTGACTTACAGATATATATCTTTGTTTATGATTTTAACACGAAATGTTGGCCGTTGGCGGCCATGTTGGATTCTCAGGTCATGGTAGGGGAGGAGCTTCTAGGTTTTCCAGTCAGTTGACTTAAAGATGGAAATTCTAAGTTTCAAGCTCAAACTGAAGACAGTATCTTTGGCTGGGACTTTGTAACTCTGATCTGGGTAAAGTGTCAGACGCAACTTAACTGTTCAAGCAGAAATACCAGGCATATTACTATGAATAATACAAACAATTCAATCTACGGTAATATGTCTCAACATTTTATGAGTTTGAAACCCAAACAATACGTTTGACAATCTGACCCTAACTTAGAGACTGCACTTTCTTTGAGATTATATGGATTTGAAAGATTAATTAAAGTACAACTTCCCAACTTCTAAAGAACTAAAGTATGTGTACCTCTTATGCAAAAATGAGATCATTATAAAATTAAGATCCAGCATTTGAATTACACATCACTGCAAAAGGAAACAGTGCCCATCTAAAGTATTCCTTCAAGTTTTTCACATTTTGTCACATGACAACCACAAACTGTGTCTGAAAAGGAAGTAAAGTGACATTTATGCAAGTTTTCTGATCATTTTACAACTTTTGCACATGTTGTGCATTTGTACTGTGTTGTAGAATGCAGTCAATATAATAGCTGCAACTAGGTGGAGTACGTCTGTAAAAGCTTTCCATATATTGACATCTTTCTCTTTGAAAAATAGGTAAAATTCAGTCATAGAAATTTATCTGGATTTCGGTCCGGACTTTGACTGGGCCATCCTAACAGCTGAATTCAGCTTGACCTAAACCATGCACTGGTGTTGCAATGGTAACAATAGCCTTTGCAATTTTCCCATACCTTTAATTTTGAAGATCATGACTCGCTCTCCATGGGATGCTGAAAACTTGAAACGTTTTCTTTTAATCTTAAACCAACTTTGATTTTCTTCTCAACTTTCTAGAGTGTCTTTTCTGAATCTTCTGAAGGACTGATTCTGTTGCAACGACTAATAAATAAATACATACATAAATAAATGAAGAAATAACTAATCAATTACATAAAAACATGAGGAAATAAAACTCTTCTGTGATTGGTCAAATACAAACCAATCAGCTCCCAAGAATTCACACAAACTTTCTGTATTAAATAAATAAATAAATGAACATGGAAACAAATAATTACAACAAATGTACTTCTACTTCATTTTCAATTTTATTTCCTTATTTATTTATTGTTGATTTTAGCAGGTTCAATCCACCATAGTAAACAAATAGTCGATGTGGATTTTATTTTTCCATGCACCGAAAATAATGCAGAGTCCAACTGAATACCATACATTTATAAAACTCTAAACTATATTTATTCATACATTGGAGCGAGAAAATATACCTGAACTTATTCTGTTGCGATGTCGAACATGTGCAACAACAACAGAGGGAATGGGAAACGGCAGATTCCTGAGCGCTTCGCCGGAACGGGAATGCTAGGAATGCCAAGGTGAGGGTATCTGACCCGGATTCATAACGTTTCCCATCGACCGAGTGTCAGGCGAGCTCAGCGGAGGCAGGTGACCTGAAGAGTGGGAAACGGGAGTGGCGGAAGGTGATGCCAACAAACCCGTCGCGTGGCCCAACGGCTTCCCAACGGTCAAATGCTAACTTTACAACAGCTAACACCCAACAGTGAAAATAAACTTGAGTTTTATTAAATTATTACATAACTCCGGCTCATTTCGAGTTTGGGTAAATTTTAATAAATAAATAAGAATCACTGAATTTTATCCGTGTTTTTTTTTTTACTGAAGTGACGTTGTTTTTTTTGTTTTTTTAATTAAATAAAATCAGCTAGCTTCGTTTGTCAGCGTTAGCTATCTACAAACTGTTTTCCTCCTACAACGTTGTAACATGAAAGCAGTCACCTAACTTTACCTGGAGGCAGAGAAAACCTGCAGTAGGAGGAGGACGCGTCGAAGGCGAAACCCAACTTTCTGTTTATTTCCAGGTGAAGGTTAGGATAATAGGTCTCTTTACAGATCCAACTAAACAGAAAGAAAAAAATAGTGAAGATGTCTTCGGAGGAACAAGTGCACAAATCATTAAAAAAAAAGGAGGTTGGACGATGAAGGGAGTGTTTTAAAACAAATCCCAGCCTCCTCTCCTCTCTCGTCCGTCCTTCTTTTTCCTAAACACTCGTTAGGGCAGTGAACGCAGCACTTATGTTTGTCGAACAGCGCTCTTTATATTGATGTATGGCAAGACGATTGTCTATTTACTCAATTTGGACGTCAACGTTGTCACCAATTAAATAAAAATCCCATGGTAATTTTTACATAAACACGAAAAAGTACTGAAAGCATCGTATCGTTTACTTTATATTCCATTTCTTTGTAGTTTTTTATTTTATTTTTATTTTCCCTGGTATCTCAAAACATTTCAAGTTAAATGATACAATTTGATGCAAAAAAAAAAAAAAAAACAAATCCAAAAGGGCAAAATAAATGTTGTCATAACTCATGTTATTCATGAGTTATGACTGCTATGCCTGTAGCAGTCAATCTCGCAGCAGATCTGAAGAAGCCTCTGACTGAAGAATATTATTTAAGCCTAATTAGCTGCTCCAGGTTGTTGCCACCGCTAACATTTAAAAATTAAGTTAATCACAACAACCTAAATAGCCTGTGGTAAAATGTTGACCAGGGAAACCAACACCAGGCCTTCATTGTGATTGAACTAGAAGACTAGATTGGATGCTTTCTTGTCCTTTTGTCAACTGATGTCACATTTATTTTCATTAATAGGGCTTCACAAGTAAGGATATTACTATCAGCAAAATTGCATCTAAATAAAGAATTTATTGAATAATTTAGAAAGTCAATAAAAGTCCAGCTAGTACTAAAGATATATTTTACAGACCATTAAGCAAATGGATTGGATTTCCACCGGTGCAGAGCTTGTTCAGGAATGTCATGTTATATGAGACCTTGTTAGAACCTGTTGTGAAGAAAGAGATAATTTTTCTCTTGTGAAAGATCAGGATTTCTTTGTGTAGAAAACTGCAGTTATGCTAAACACATTAAACTAAATGTGTGGATAAATATGTTCTACAAAAATGCTAAGAAATTGAACCCAAAATTAGGTCCTAGTTAAAGAGGGGTTCACTTTTATACACTTATTTTATACACTTTTGCACACGTGTCACTCATATCTTCATCATATTAAAGACGGTTTATTTCAGTTTTAAACAGCAGGTGGCGCTGTTGCATTTCTTGAAGCATTTCATTCAAATCTCAGTTTTTCAATTTAGTGCGGGATGCTTAATAAACTTCTGAATCCTCCTGCGTGCTTTACCATGTGCTATTGTTTACTTTATCATTTTACTGTTTTTTTTTCCTTTTTAATTAAGGAAATGAAAAGAAATTGTAAATCATTAAAGCCAGTTCAAAGTCCTACCAGGAGTGACTATTCCAAAAAATTAGAAATGAACCCCCAGTCAGACCTCTTGCTAAATATTAAGCCCTTTAAGAACCTTCATGATTTTGATTTGGGCCAAAACGAAAATGAGTTTGACAGCCCTGATATAGCTGGTTGTTTTACATAAATAATGATGAAAAAGTATCAGCTACGAAGTTATATAATCCAACAGCAAAACAAGACATTATGGTTTATAATATGGGTAAATTATTTGACTTATAAGAATTATTGATTTAAAACAAGCCCATATGTCGTGCTGAAGTGCTGAAGTTATTTTTTATGAAACGTCACCAAAACGCACTTGGTAAGATTTTGTGTTTTTGCAGTGTAAGTTAATTGGTTTCCCTAAATTGTGCTTAGGTGTGTGTGTGTGTGTGTGTGTGTGTGTGTGAACGGCTGCTTTGTGCGTCTCTGTGTTCCCATGGCAACGTGTTCAGTGTGTGTCCTGCCAGAGATATGAACAAACGGTGATAGATGATGGATGATGACTGTTTCTTCTGATTGGAAGTAACATTAGTGTTCAAGGTAAACCCAGCTCGAAACAACCTCAAATAAAATTTGAAAAAGCCTCGGGATTAATAATAATAATAATAATAATAATAATAATAATAGACAGGGTTTCCTCCAGTGTATTATAAGCCTGGCAGGCCACCAGTCTTTGCTCGTTCCCCCACCAGGCTTAGCATTGATTATTTATTTATTTATTTAAAAAATGTTTGCATGTTTTAAGATTTTATAGTTGGTGTTCAGGTATTAATATTCCAATCTTTTAATAACACAATTATCAAGTGATATTTTCAAATTTCCTGTCAACTTTAAACATTTTTTAAACTCAAAAACACGACGGGCCGCTGGATGAATGACTGCCAGGCGCCCCAACCGCCAGGCTTAGCAAGTTTTCTGGGGGAAAACTTGAAGTAATGAGGTAAAACCAGTCACTCACACAAATATTGTAAAAAGTAGTGTAAGCAAATTAGCTCTAAAAGTCTCTACAGGTAGGCAAAGAAGAAAAAAAAATGCGCATTTGTCACAGATGCACCTTGCTGCATTATTTCCAGCACAATTTTTATTTTGATCTTGATAAGATGGGCAGACATTTTAAAGCTGGAGACATCAAACACTCCTCCTCCTGGGCATCGCACTGTAAAAAGACCAAGTGCTGTTGGTTGAGCTCAAGTCAGAAAAAAAGCTAATTAGTAAATGACTTTCTGGATTAAAAAAAAAAAAAAAAAAAAAACATAAGAGACTAACATGTATAAACATTATCTAACTGGAAATACCTCAAGAATGACAACATAACTATGTACAAAAACATCAATATAAGATTTATATATATATATATATTTATATTTCTTTACTTCTATACCCACTAAAATATACCAACAAAGCAGCTATTGGTAAATCTGACGAACCTGTTTGCCAACATGTCTCTGAAAACAGTTTAATTATCCTTCAGCTGTAGATGTGAAAACTCAAATACATGAGAGAGGAAAAAAAGGAGGGAAAAACAGAAATAAAAGACATGTAAATAAATAAAAAACAAAACAGAACCCAAAAGAAGTCCTGTGTTTTTAATCCTGTGTGCCATTTTTTGGAATACTGCAGTGTGAGGAGGTAAGCCACTTCAGCCAGCTTCTCCAGTGGATCAGTTTGTTCCAGGATGGATCATCTTTTGGACCATCCAGCAGTCTCTTTTTGTTTCATTTTCAGTTCATCATCCACATGCATTCAAAGACTCAGTTCCATGACGACCGATGTAGGCCACAGACAAAAAGAGAAGGGCACTTTTTATTCCCCAAAACGAAGCGACCTGGGGGACAGACTGAGGGGGGATGAGGGACGCGGCCTGGACGAAACGGAGGGACAATGGGTTTAGCAGCCTTCTTGTTTGTCAAGAGTTTGTTTCACAGTTGAATCCAAAATCCACCCAGTCTAGCACAACGTTGGCAATATATATATATATATATATATATATATATATATATATATATATATATATATATATATGTACAGTATATAAAGTACAATCTTGAACAACAGAGAAGCAGGAGGTTTGTCTTTAAATACAAAAAGTGTCTTGTGGCGTCCGTGCGTGGACTCGCTGTAGTGTGTGTTTGTGGCATCTGGAGAAAAAAATAAAGTCCTGAGATGTGTGTTGAGGGGTTTCTGAGGACAAAGTGATCAAAGTGTGATCTATCTATATACATATATATATATATATATATATATAGATATATATATATATATATATATATATATATATATAAAATGAGAACAAAAATAGATTTATTCTGTAGCATGGACGTGGTATTGAGGGGTGTGTTAGGACGGGCTGGACCGCGGCAGCGCTAGTATCCGTCCGTTGGTTTTGCCCCCGTTCATGTGCGTGAAGGGGATGTGGTGTTCCTCGTAGCTGCCCCTCAGGCCCACAGAGGACGCCTCGTCCCTGTCCGAGCACTGCTCCCTCTGGGAGTACGACGACGGGTCCAGGGGGATGCTCTCCATGTTCTCCATGTCCAGGTCAAAGTCCTCGCTCTCTGGCAGCTTGTTGTCCTCGCTGTAGAAGAAGGAGACCTCCCGGAACGAGGGGTGCAGGTCGTCCTTCAGCATCTCGATGATCTCCTGGAAGGTCGGACGCATCTTCGGGTTGTACTGCCAGCACATCTGCATCAGGTTGTGTCTGTGGGACGAGATGGAATCCTTTAGTGTACACTTGATCATTTGAAGTAAAGGATGGATTAAAAGGATGCAGTTAAAAATACTTCTAATATGAGTGGAAAATACTTACAGATAAATATTTTTGTAAAGATTTTGCATTTAAGCTTAAATGCAAAATGTATATTGACTGTTGCACTGAGTATGTTGTTTATTCAGAAAATAACATTTGGAGTCTGGACACTCCTGTTAATTAATTGACAGTTAAATTAGTTGAAGATTATTTCAGTAACTCATTAATCGTTTCAGCCTTACATTTGATACTCCAGACAGAAAATTGTTATTGGCACCTACTTTACTCTATATAAGCAGAACAAACCTGCTCTTCTTTACACATAAATAAATGCAATATAAACATAGCTGACTTGCCTTAATGTTTATATACTATTATTATAGAGATGAACAGGTTTTGTGTGTGTGCTTACAGTCTGTCTGCGCAGTTGTCTGGCCGGTCCAGGAAGCCTCCGTCCATCACGAACTTGAGGACCTGCTCGTTGGACAGGCCCTGGTACGGCTGCTCGGCCAGGGTGCTGATTTCCCACAGCACGACCCCAAATGACCTGGTAACCATAGAGATCAGCTGATTAGACATTTGACAGACTAATAAACGGAGCCGGTGCCGGTGAATACCAACAAAGAAAAGGCTTACAGGTTGGTTTTCTGGTCTGGTTGGGTTGTTCTTGGTGAAATGTTGAAGAATAATCTGTGATTTTACTCACCAGCAGTCTGAATGGGCAGTGAAGACGCCGTCCTTCAGAGACTCCGGTGCCATCCACCTGACAGGCAGCAGGCCCTTCCCTCCCTTCCGGTAGTAATCCGTCTCATAGATGTCCCTCGTCATGCCGAAGTCTGGGAACAAAAGCAGAAGTAAAACAACAAGATTGCAGAAAGTGGTTTCTGGATGGTAGGTTAACAACAAAACACTTCCAGCAGCCATTGTACAGCTGTACAAACGTGCTGGAGCTCAGCTTGGGTTGCTAGGCAATGGTACCGGGTCCACAGGTTGCTAGGTAAGAGCAGAGTCCTTGTTGAATGTGAGTTTTTGAAGTGGCTCCTTTTCCAAACACCAAAAAATATTAACTTTTTGCCATACAGATCCCCCAACAAACCAGCTGGTCTGTTTCTAGAAGCAGTAGAGACCCAAAAGGAAGAACAAAAACATGCAAAATATGAACTTTGCATAACAGAAGGAGTTGACTGTTAACTGTGGCTGGAGCTTTTCAGGCCATGTATTTTTCAAATTTTTATTTTCCACAGTTTGAACCAGTCAACAAATTTCAAAAAGCCCCGAAATGAAGAAAAAAACACAATCATCTAACATGAGTCTTCATAACGTCAGTGTCAGGAATCATTAACTGCTCTCAGAGGAGCAGAGTTTTTGGCCGTGTGGTCCTGTTTTTAAAGCACAATAACATTGTTGTGCAACCTAGTGCTGACACAAGCAGGTTGTTGAATTAGTCAAGAATTGGGACACATTCTGTGGCGTTTATGACCCTAAAAGGTTGAGTGCGAAACATTATGACACAACAACAAGAAGGAAAATGACCTGAAAACTGTAACGGTTCAGTTGTGCTGCAAACTGCAACCTAAATAATGACCCACTGTCACTGAAACAGTTCACATTTTCCTCATGTTAAAAACTTTGCAGTATTTAATTTGAATTTTACATCTAGGCTAGGCGTTTGTAACACGTGGCTCTCATAAATGTTAAAGAATCAACTGTTTTAAATATAAATCTTATAACAAAGGATGGTTCATGCTTTTTTAAAAATATAATAAGTAGATTTCGCACAACAAAATATCATTAATGTTGTTGTAGATATATATTTTTTGCCATAAAGTTGGAAACTAATAAGTCTTTTTTTCCATCTTCCACATATTTCACCACCCCACAGAAGGAAATGTATTCACCTCCTTTCCTGCAAACATTTTATGTTATACTTCTTTATTTTAAAATCTAAAATCATAAATTAAACAAAGCTCTTTAAAAATGGCAGCAAATTTCCCAAAGTAGAGGTTTATGAAAATATTGAAGTTTAATTAAGTGTTATTTAGCTACACTGAAGGCAAATACAGCTCCTAGTTGAAAGTCAGTGGTTCTTAAAAGGCCTCAGGAAGACTGATAAGTTTCAAAATGTTTATGAATGAGAAACAAAACGTCTCCAAGAAACAATGAGCTCAATGAGCTTTAGCTGCATTGCAAAGGAGAATGGGTAAAAAATTAAACCTGTAGATGTGTAAAAACCATCTATTTATCTTCTAATTTACAATACATCTCCATTTTATGCATCTTGTACAGGCATAATTAAGAAATTACATTTTTCACAGATTTCATAAGAATGTGTCTCTTCATGCTGCCACCAGGGGGCGACATCAGAAAGCTTTTCTTGCTAAACCTACAGCCTCCAAGCAAAACGTACCTCCTATCTTGACTGTGAAATCGTGAGCCACCATGCAGTTTCTGGCTGCCAGGTCTCTGTGGACAAACTTCTTGGCGTTGAGGTAAGCCATGCCGTCTGCGATCTCGGCGGCCATTTGGATCATCTCTTTCAGAGTGGGAGGTGGACGCCCAGGGTTATTCTGAGGGACAGGAGACATGATTATAAACATATGATCTACTGCAAACTGGCCTGTTTTCCTGAAATGCTCTCAGCTAGCGCCAGAGGTAACTGTTTAAATCTGTCAACATCCCTCAGTCCTCTGCCCTTTCCAATGAATCTGTTTACAGTTTCATTGTAAACACACAGTTTCCTTAAACATTACACTGTATTTACACACTCAAATTTAAATACAGATATTAAAACATCCAATGCAAATGTTTTTGCAAAATAAATGGAAATAATTATGTTTCTCAGCGCAATCTTTCATGATGCTGCAGACAGAGAGAACGCTAAAACGAAAAACTAAGCTAAACCCAAAGAACGCTATTTTTTCAAAGGCACAATTTTTTTCAACAAAAATAGTGCCTGAAAACAAAACACTGGGACAGAAGAGGAAGACAGTCACACAATGATGTACCAACATCACAACAAATAGGTACAAAATGTTAAAAATAAAATCTCACATATAGATCTGACTTCCAATCTCAACAGATTTTTTTTTCTTGCTTTTCTATCTAAAAAATTACTCTTTAAAAAGTGGCTTTTAGTTCAATGATCTTTTCTTTGAGTTTTACTTTTATTATAAGAAAAAAGACAGAATTTTTCCAGTGGTACGAATCAAATTAAGAGAGAAAAAAAAGTAGTTTAAATGAGAAATTATCAGGCTCTGACGTAACCGGCTCAGTCCATGTGGCTCTTTCTTCGAAATAGCCTCAGTCGTTTGAACAATCGTTTCAAAGTCCAGCTACTGGTAATAATTTGATGCTGACGTGTTAATATATGACACGTTTCCTTATCTGTAAAACCAATAGAACTTCACAAGATACTCAACATTCCTCTCTTCATGTTTTTTTATCTTTTTGTGTTCGAGTTCTGGAGAGGAGGGTCCGTCGGATAGTCGAACCTCGGATTTTGGAAGAGCAGTGTGGTTTTCGTCCTGGTCGTGGAACACTGGACCAGCTCTACACCCTCAGCAGGGTCCTGGAGGGTGCATGGGAGTTCGCCCAACCAATCTACATGTGCTTTGTGGATTTGGAGAAGGCGCTCGACCGTGTCCCTCGGGGTGCCCTGTTGGGGGTTCTCCGGGAGTATGGGGTACCGGGCCCTTTGATACGGGCTGTCAGGTCCCTGTATGACCGGTGTCAGAGTCTGGTCCGCATTGCCGGCAATAATAAGTCGGGCTCGTTCCCAGTGAGGGTTGGACTCCGCCAGGGCTGCCCTTTGTCACCGATTCTGTTCATTACTGTTATGGACAGAATTTCTAGGCGCAGCCAGGGTGTTGAGGGGATCCGTTTTGGTGGCCTTAGGATCGCATCTCTGCTTTTTGCGGATGATGTGGTCCTATTGGCTTCATCGGGACGTGATCTGCAGCTCTCGCTGGAGCGGTTCGCAGCCGAGTGTGAAGCGGCCGGGATGAGGATCAGTGCCTCCAAGTCTGAGACCATGGTCCTGAGCCGGAAAAGGGTAGAGTGCCTTCTCCGGGTCGAGGGAGATGTCCTGCCCCAAGTGGAGGAGTTCAAGTATCTCGGGATCTTGTTCACGAATGAGGGAAGAAGGGAGCGTGAGATCGACAGGCGGATTGGTGCAGCGTCCGCCGTGAAGCGGGCGCTGTACCGGTCCGTCGTGGTGAAGAGAGAGCTGAGTCAAAAAGCGAAGCTCTCAATTTACCGGTCGATCTACGTTCCTACCCTCATCTATGGTCATGAACTTTGGGTAATGACCGAAAGAACGAGATCGCGAATACAAGCGGCCGAAATGGGTTTTCTCCGTAGGGTGGCTGGGCTCTCCCTTAGAGATAGGGTGAGAAGCTCGGTCATCCGGGAGGGACTCAGAGTAGAGCCGCTGCTCCTCCACATCGAGAGGAGCCAGTTGAGGTGGCTCGGGCATCTGGTCAGGATGCCTCCTGGACGCCTCCCTGGTGAGGTGTTTTGGGCACGTCCCACCGGGAGGAGGCCCCGGGGAAGACCCAGGACACGCTGGAGGGACTACGTCTCTCGGCTGGCTTGGGAACGCCTCGGGATTCCCCCGGAGGAGTGGAGGAAGTGGCTGGGGAGAGGGAAGTCTGGGCCTCCCTTCTAAAGCTGCTACCCCCGCGACCCGACCCCGGATAAGCGGCAGAAGATGGATGGATGGATGGATGGTGTTCGAGTTCTCATAAAATTGCTACTTCATTCTCCTAATATGACTTCACTCTGAAAATATCATGACTTTATTCTCATTTTACTAAAAAGAAAATCTTAGCCTGGCCCTAATATTCTCAAAAGCCCAAATAAACAGAAGGTGTAAAAGACGCTTGTCAACAAGATGGTGGCACTGGAGGTGCTGACATCACATGAAGTTAAAATATTAAATATTCAAAAGCCAAAAATTTGATTAGTCAGTGAAACAGACAAAGTGTCTTTAGCATCTGAATTCTTAATTAAAAAGGCCTCTTAGTTCAGAGATTTTTTTCAGTACATTCTCCAACTCACATTCTTGTCTTTAAAAGTAACATTTTCATTCAGGGCTAAAAATAAAAAAGAAATTTGAATTTGTACATCCCGTGCTGGGACCGGTTGTGCATTTTTTCCACAAAAAAGCAGAAGTGAGAGGAAGAAACTAAACTAGCGAGTGAAACCAAGATGTGCTACCTCGGCGTCAGGCCGCAGAGAGCGCAGGTAGCTCTTCAGATCTCCGTGGGTCATCAGCTCCATCACCACCAGCGTCGGCTGGCCCTTCGACACAACGCCCATCAACCGGACCTGATAAGAAACAGCATTATTTATTACATTATAACTTCATATGACGTATCTCTCATCTGAAATATTAAAATTTAAGACTTTTTACGACCATAATGAATAAAATTTAAGAGCTATCTCGCAACAGAAATGTAGAAAAGAAATAAGGTATAAGAAATAAAGCCAAAACTGTTGAAACTTCTGGGGTTTTTTTGTGGCTCTTGGTAGCTTTGTGCTTCTTACATGGCATACAGATGTCTAGCTAGCTAGCAAGCACATATTAGCTTGCTAGCTTGTTAATGGTAGCCTTAACTGTGTTGAGTGATACCAATGTAGTGAGCAAAAATGTCTGGGCATGACTCAAACTTTTGCCTAATAAGAACAAAAAAAAAAAAAAAACTAGATAGAATATATGAGATCGAATAGTCCTGCCATGACAAAAATTATTCTTAGTTAATGAGATTTTAGGCTAATTAAATCTGTTGGTTTTGAATTTCTGACAGAATGAGCGGCTTTAAGGCGTCTTGCCACTTTAAATCCAGATAACCTGCTGCTGTCCACAATATTTACACATACATGTGAAAATGGCTGCAAACAATGTGCAATTACACAACTGTGCAATTTTGAAAAGCAGAAGTAGAGCCTCCTGCACAACCAACCTACAAAGCAGCAACTGGTTTTTGTCAACAACAAAACACTTGCAGGATTTCCCACAGTGTATTATAAGCTTAGCGGACCACCAGGCTTTACTTGAGTCCCCACCAGACTAAACATTGTTTATTTTACTTTAAAGTCGTGTTAATCTAGGTTTATATATCATAAAACATTCTCTATATTTAAAAAAGATGATGGGATTTGATTATACATTCAAAACCTACAGAAAGGCTAGTTTTATTTAGTGCACAGGTATATTTTTTTATTATTGATGTTATATTTCTCAGATTTCTACATTTTTAGCATTTTTTTTAACACAAAAACACAGTGGGTCAACAGGTGGACTTTCTTAGAACCACTACCACTGGGCTTAGTTTGTCATCTGGGGGAAACCTTTACTTGTCTTTTCCAGTGGCCATTGTACAGCATATAAAGCGGTTAAAAACAGCTGACTAAATGTATTGGAGCTCATTTTGAGTTGCTAGGTGATGCTGAAACTTTGCTAGGGTTGCTAGGTAACGGGCTGTGCCTGCTGATGTGTTGCATTCTGGAGGTTTTTGAAACAGCTCTTTTTCCAGACACCAAAAGAGGATTTTTTTAAGGACTTGGGGCTTTAAGAAGCAGAAGATTTTTAGAAGCAGTAGAAACCAAAATGAAAGTACAAAAACAAGCAAAATTTAAAGACGAGTCATTTAAGGTCTTAATTTTAAATAATTTAGTGTAAGACTTTGTAAGTAAACAGTTTATTTACCACATGGTGGCAGCTGAAGGCTTTCATGACTGACGCCTCGTTCAGGAACTCGATCCTTTCCCTCAGGCTGGCTGACTCGTTCACCGTCTTCACCGCCACGTGTGTTTCGCCCTCGCCCTTCACGATGTCCTTAGCGATGCCCTCGTAGACCATACCGAAGGAGCCCTGGCCCAGCTCCCTCAAGATGGCGATCTTGTCACGCGGCACCTCCCACTCATCCTCCTCGTACACTGCAAACACATTTCAGGTTTTACAGCCTTCAGTTTCAGGGAAACACTGGAAGGCAGGTTAAAACAAGCCGGACCAGAGCATCTTCCAAGTTTTTATGAACACAATTAATGTAATACTCTGATGTGTCGTATGAAGCAGTCGCTTCAGTTTGATTTATTGGTGTTCAGATGCTTTGATGGCTCGAATTCATGTTAACCATTTAACAGATAAAACTGAGCAAATAGTTCTGCAAGCTGCTGACTGGCTATGATGTTCTGCACCAACATCAAAAAATGTAAACAAATTAAATCAACTTAAGATGATTTACAAACAGGAAACATCTGGGAATTTCCGCTGACAATGAAACATTTAAATGCCTCTTGAAGAATCTGACAGAAAATTGATCAAACAATAACGTTAAATACAAATACAATTAGTTGAATAGTTTGTTCTTCAAGGACCTTGAGGTTAATGGTTGAGGTTTTTTTTTTTACATTTTTGTTATCATTTTAGATAAAACAAAGTTTAAATCAAATACTTGGTGTTTTCTCTGCTTGATGAAAAATGATTTGACCTTTCAAAATCTTTTCTATCACAACTGGAAATGTCACACATGGCTGTTTAAGGAATAACAGCCACTCACTGCGTCAGTAAATAACTTGTTGCCAGGCAGTAACTATTAATTAAATCCACTTGGTGACTTTTTTTATTATTATTTTTGACCATGCATTGTATATATTAATTTAGCCGAACGGTTGTTTTTCTTTATCTAGTCTATGAATCAACTCCTTTGTTGAAGTGAAAACACAAGCAGCTAATGCTGTTTATTATTTCAGCTCCATTTAAACAGGATTCACTGAATGAGGCACTAAAATCCCTGTGTCTGCTCACCGTCATTAGCGCTGAGGTACTCTGGGTTTGAAGAGGCGTAAATGGGTCCGCTCGGTCCTTGGGTTTGACTGAAAGGAAGCGGACAAACACGTTCAGATGACAAAGTGATAAAAATACATCAAGTGAAAGTCTGAAAGGGATGTGAGAGCTGCGCACTTCTTCCTGAACACGACGAATCCTGCCACGCCCAGAAATACCAGCAGGAGAAGGCAGATAAGCGGCCCGATGACGATCTTGAAGATGTCGAGAGGGCCGCCTGTTCAAAACACACCGACACAAGCTCTGATTTTAGAAGAATTTAATTAAACAGGTGTTCTATCATCTTAGGAAATGTAAGAAAACAGCACTTTTTAAGTTTAGTTTTTCAATTTGTATTTAAATTTGGTAATTATCTTCAATGATTTGAATTTTAGAGCGCAAAATAAAAACAACAAAAAAAAAAGATTCAGTGAATCGCATAAAAAAAAAACAAAGATTTATTACTGATCCCAGATCAAACTCCAAACAATATCTAGGAAATATTCTACTTTTTTTTTTTAGAGTTATCTTCATTAAAATATTTCTAAGTATTTTAATAACTAAACTGCATTTGATTTTCTTTTTTTTAGATGTTTTTTTGGCACAAGTTTATTGCAGAATAATTTGGTCACATGACCTTGTTCTGCAGAGGAAAAACCCTTAAAATGTGTGTTTCAACAAGTCAAAACCCCCCAAACACACCAGGAATCAAACCATATCTTTGTTTCAGTAAAGTAAAATGTTGAAGCATGTTTTTAAATATTTGAGTTTATAAAGAAAAAAGCAGATTCTCTCTCTGTATGGTGATAAGTGATTCATTCAATAAATATTTTCTTCATGTTTCACTTTGGATGAGAAAATTCAGAGTAACACTGTAAGAAATGTGAGAATTACTCTCATTTTTTAAAACACGCTGCTCCTATTTTGAATGGAGCTGCACTTTTTGTCCCTCGTCTCCTCTGGTAGTTTTTATGAAAAGTCGTCTCTGAGCTCAGTTTTCCTTCCACAGACACTTACTCGGATGCTGGACGTAGAAGTACGAGGGCTTGGTCCACGACCCGTTTCCAGCCAGCGACGTGGCTCGAATCCTGACCGAGTAATTCCCAGGATGCATCACGCTCAGCTTGCAGCCGCCGGACGTTTTGTACATGCTTCTGGACACGCAGTGGGGCAGCTCCTGCAAGGAGGTTTGGGAAAATTAACAGTTTCTTCTGAATTTTTAAATGTTTATTCTGACTTTTATAATGATATTTTACGCTTTAAAATTTCATATTTTGCTTTCCCCAGTAGAAAAACAACGTGTGGCTACAAAAACATGTTTTTAACAGAAACAACAGGCATCTATTGCTGAGATGAAGCTTATGTTTTTTCCCTTTGTTCCCATGGATACTAAAACGCAGCACAGCACTAAAATTACTCGCCCATTAGTTCTCATCAAACTACCATCAGGCAAATTTCAAAATAAGTCACATAGACATGGCCTCTCCACACTGCTGCGCTCTGTGGATGGAGTTAATTTGTTGCTTATAAATTTGTTAAAAGTTGCTGTTAGCATAAGCCAGAAAACGCTGGAAAATATGTAAAATAAGTAAGTCTTTACCTCGGCGTCTCCGACTCTCTTGTAGTTCACCTCATACAGGATGATGATGCCGTTTGGCGCTGCAGGCTCCTTCCAGTATAGGTGCACTGCGTTTTCTATCACTTTATGAGTGATTTCACCCACGATGTTATCAGCTTTATCTGTGGGGAACAAAACCTTTCAGAATCACGTGTTTCAACAAATTCAATCATTTTACTAAAGCAATGTTATTTTGTTGCATTTTAGGCAATAAAATGTTTACTTTCTTATTAAAAAAGGGTTTGAATTGTTTATTTGCATCTTTTAATGTATTTCTAATATTGCATATGTGAAAAATTTCCATCAGAATAATCGATAGCTAAAATAATCGCAAGTTGCAGCCCTAATCAAAAGCTTACTTCTTCATTTGGAGGTGTTTTACCTTCGGGCATGGTGCGAGCGCTGACGTATGCCGCCATGCTGCAGCGGCTCTGGTCAGTGGGATCGTTGCAGGCGTGGACCTCAATCTGGTAACTGGTGAAGTGTCGCAAGTTGGAAATGACTGTGGACTCCTTGGCGTGGACAACCACCATGATCTTTGGGTATTCCTTGTTCTCGTCCTCGTCGTTGGGGACCCCTGTGCTCCCTGGCGGGCTGGCGGCGGTGGTGAGGAAGGGCTGCGTCCTGTTGGCGATGCCCATCACAGAGCGCCGCTGTCTCGGACGTCTAAAAAAAGCAGACGTGTTTAGGTAAAAAAAAGCTAGGGCTGTCAATTTTAACACATGCGATTAGTCGAAAATGTTTAACGCATTTATATTGATTAATTTAAAACCTAACCCGGTCTTGTACTGTGGTCAACAATTGCAGAATTGCAAGTGAAAAGATGAGCAAAGAGAGAAAAGTTTGATTTAAAAAACATGAATTGAACTTGAAAAACACTGCCATGGACATTTGTACAAAACCAAGGCAGTATCTAGCTACTTATTGCATTGTTACGTTATTATTCCTTCGAAGAACAACCTGTTTGTAGTTAACGTTCCTAAATTACGTCTGAAACAAAACGATTTCTTCCTGAACATAAAAACTCAAGACATTGAGGTTTGAGTCATTGAGAAAATGTGCGTTTTTACATTTCAAGCTTATCGAGTGAAGCTGTGACTTATTGCAGCGCTAGAATGTCGTTATTGAAATTTCACAAAAACGTACAAACATACGTATTTGATGATCTTAAAAAATAAAAACCAGCCGTTTGACTTACTTGACCTCGAAAACTTCATTGTGAAGGTAGTTTTCAAAGGTCTTCCTGTACTCCGAGTCTTCTTTCTCCTTCTTGAGCTCCTTGTCCGTTTTTGGGCAGGCACAACATTTCTTCCCCTGGCCCTGGTCCTCCGTCTGGTTCCACTTCTGCTCCTCGTCACTGTCCACCTGAGTGGGCACCCGTGACGGCAGCTTCATTCCTGGTGGCAGGCAGACATGCAGAGCGGGGAACAAAGAGAGACATGACAGGTGAAATAAACAGCATATTCGCTATATCCACACACTCCTGCAGGGATTGTCTGTCATTGTCAACCTCTGCAGTGGAGATAAATTAACCCTGACAGGACCTCCCTGCAGACTCCAATCTCTATAAACATGCAGGCATTATAGAATCGATGTGCGAGTGCAGATCGGCGCTGACGGCTGACGTGAGCCGAGCCGGGCTCAGAATAATTGAACCAAAATAAATGTTTGAACTCCGTTTGAACCTGAGCCAGAGCCAATCGAGGGTCTGGACGGTCTGAAGTTTCATTTCCAGATTACGTTCACGTAAAGGAGAAAAAGCTCATAAAAAGAAGTACAGATGCTTCTCAATAAATTCAATTTGTTTCAGAAAAGTGCTGCTTCAGTAGCATGATCATTTTCCACATCAAATACAAGATCTTTTCTCAAATAAAGGCCTCAAAGAAGGAAAACATTTTTAGAGATCATATAATAATGTAAAATAGTAGCTCCTATTCATCTGCAGTTAAGTCTCTATCAGGGATTCTGAAAGTCTGACTTTTGAGAAAACTCGACAGAAAACGCTGCTAATAGACGTCAGTAGACGTCAGTAGACATCATCAATACATATTGCTAGATTGGACATCACTTATTAGCTCCTGGCCACAGGACCCTGCAGGTGCTGTTACTGTGCATTTAGCCAAATCATTAAACCTCAAAGATCTGATTTGGAAAAAATTGGAATCTGTCACAAATTGGTAGTAGCACCTTTCTTTTTTTATCCTATTTGTATAAAATATCACTTAAATTAAAGCTAAGAAAATTATCAATGCTTTAATAAGTAAAATATGTATGCATAAACAGTTTGATTTCTGTCAGCTCTGTCTCTTATATTGGACAATAATTTAATTACATTAAAGTGTATGAAAAAAAAGCTGAAAAACATTTCCACACAAAAAAGATACATAAACAATAAGAAACTGAAGATTCAGACAATAATTGATTGTCTGAACTCTAGCAGTGATTGATCAGTTTAAACACCTGCTCGACTGATGATCCATTTGCGGAAGAAAGTAGATGTTTTGGGCTGCATTATTTTAGTTTTAACTGAACTAAAACAAACCAAACTGTGCAGCACAAGTACATGCCAAGCTAGCGTAACTAACCTATTCACCACTATATACTGTATATAAATGTTCTTACTCACCTGTGAAATGTGATACTTTTGGACAAATAATAGCAAAACATTGCATTAATTTAGATTCTTTACACGATTGTGTTATTTTCCCAACAATCATCAATATTCAGAACTGGATGCGTAGCATCGGCGGATCTTTGCTGCACAATAAGTGAATTGACGGCCCATCCAGTAACATATATCAATGGAAAAAGTATCTAAAAATCTCTGAAGTGACATTAGCCTTCATGCAAAGTCGTAAAAAAAAAACACTCTGTGGACCCGGAAGGCCAGAAACCTTCCCACCTTTCTGGCAGTAGTCAAACTTGTAGAGCTCGCTGGCCTCAGGCTGGCGCTGGTAGAAGACCAGGTAGTGGGTGATGTTCCCATTGGGATCGTTGGGAGGTTTCCACTTCAGGATGATCTGAGACGACGAATTGGAGGAAGACATGGGGTCCAGTGGTACGGAGGGTTCTGCACAGACATTGAGGGAAGACCTGTTAACCAGGAAATATATCTAATGCTCAACAGAGAATAAATGACAACAACTGGGATTAAAAAAAGACTGTGTGTCTTGTGTACTATGGACAAAATTCAGGGGTCCTTCTTCTTTTCATGCCCACGTTTCTAAACAATTGCATATCAATTTATTTTTGGAGTATTTGGAGTTCATGTTCAGAAATATTCTCAAATCTCACATGTAATTTTGCTGAAAAACCTGTTTTTATTTTCTATTTCCAATCATTTTGATTCTGATTCTCATTTGAACCAGTCGCCCAATACGCCTCTTGATCACTCTAAAACAACTTTTAATTAATTGCAGTCACACAATCTAATTTCCTTAAACATAAACTATGACTAGAATGGAAAAAAATACTTTGGTTTGTAAAATGGGTACAAAATACTTAAAATGTTTTAGTTCAACAAATAACAAATTATAAGAGATTTTACTCAGGTTTTCAACTAATTTCTTCTATCAATAGTAGCCTGAAAAATTTAGCTCAGAAAAAAGGAGGAATTGTTACCAAGCTTCTGGTTTCTGTGGTCTAAAATGTGGCAATGGAAATGCACTAATGCACATTTTTCAGCAATTTTGAGATAACCCACTTCATAGATTTGGAACAAATCTAGATATACATCACAGTTCTTTGTTTTAGAAATTAAGAGTGGAAAATTGCAGTTTCAATCCACTTTGTATTTCAGATTGTTGCTCGATAACTCAGCGCTTACTGGCACGTCGCCGCCTGCTCGGGTTCTCCCCGCACTGCTTTTTAGTGTTTGATGTTTGCATCATCAACTGCTTTGGTTTTTGGTCGCAGGCCTTGATTCCACAAGTGGAAGGAAAATGATACTCTGCTTTAATTTTTTTTACTTTTACAAATAAAAGTCTGAAAATTGCCCCTTTTACTCAGATGAATCCAAATAAAAGACAGAATTTTCTTTATAAATCCCTTATTTGGCACGTGTAATTTCACTGCATGAGTTGAACTAAGTTTCACAGAGGTGTCTGCCAACATACACAGAGTTGAAGTTCAAACTCGGTGGTGGCAGAATAATGCTATGGGAATGGTTTTTCTCAACGTATCTTAGATGGGGCTAAGCAATGAGACAGCATAGAAAAAAAACTGTAAATGTTGAAAAACTTTAATTTTGGTAGGAGGCTCGCTGTTGAATAAATGGCCCAGTCAAAGTCCAGACAAAATCAAATAAGGAATCTGGGGTGGCTTTTAATTGCTGCACTCCATCCAATCTGAATAAGGCTTCAACAACTTTGCAAAATATTTGGAGATTCTACAGTAATTGACTAAAGAGGGGATGGTATCAAATGTACACCACACTTTTCAGATTGATCTCTAAAAATTAAAAACAATGGATCCTTTCACTTTAGATCAGTTTTTCTCAAACTGTGGTTCGAGAAAAACCACCTGCAGTCTGCGTGTAAATAACCGTTTATTTGCCATGACGTTAGCTCAAAGTGCGGCGCCACAGTTAGCTTAGCAAAGGATTGAGTTTAAAAGTAATAATGGATAAATGGCTTAAGAACTTGTCACTAAAGAGAAAGCTGGAAGATTCTGGGAGAAAGTTTCTAAGGGTGAGTTGCAGAACTTTTGTTTCTGGACATTATTAGGATACATAGCTGTAGGTCCGCGATATGATGGTGACGAGTCGGTGAACAGTGCTGCGCCCCACGCTGACTAACTGCATCTTAATACCTAAAATAAAACTATTTATGTTAGGCTATGTACTAGCTGGAAGAGAATGTTTTTGCCAACACAAGTCTGTATGTCTTTTATTTTGCCTCTAAATTACAAATAGCCCTGAAACTTTATCAGTGCTCACAATACTTGTAGTAAAGGACTTTTCTGGTTTTCTATCATTGGAAACGTTATATCTGTAAATATAACGTTTTAGTATCTGTATCTGTAAATAAGTCAAAACTCCCAGAGTTGACGTGTTCATGGTTTTATTGTGGTCAGTCACATTTACAAAACAGCACCACCCTTCATACTATGAGGAACAAAGTCAATGACTTGAGAGACTAGTATTTTAATTCAAGGTTGCACATATTAAGATTTTGTGTTATTGTGGAGGTGTAACATCAAATCCCAAAAAACACATTAAAGTTTGAGATTATAATCTGACAAAATGTGAGAAACTCAAGGATTATGGATAGTTTAGCGTCTAAACAATGGACGTGTTTTACCCCTATGTGAAGCTGCCGGCATGTTATGAACTGACTTTCTTTTAGTTCAAGGTCATTTTAAGGACTCGGGTTATTGCATCAATCACTGTCAACAAGCTCCACATGACTAAAAGCTCAGTCAGTGTGAGATTTATGAAAACTGAGGGATTAAACACGAGAGATTATTGGTAGGATTAAATACGAAAGACTTTAAATTGCTAATCTCTGTTTTTACTCTGTTGTACATTTATAGTTTAGATGATTTTAGCCTGAAAGTCTTAACAGATGACGTGGGAAGTGTGTGTAGCTGCACGATGCAATATGTAGTGTGTGTGTGTGTGTGATTGAGCACTACATGTTCTGAGATTTACTGCCCCCGTGTTATGACGTTCCTCCATGACAATGCGACGAGCTGCTTTGACCGCATTGTCAGACAAGGTTTCATCAGCGCCAACTTATACTTAATGACAGCTTTGCCCTTCCAATGAGGAATGTTGGTGAGACGCGACAGCGACCAGGAACCGGGAGCAGTCGCCAAACGGGCAGAAAACAACGCTCCCCCGGCACAGCTGGCTGGCCGCGGCGTCTCGGCTGGAGATTTGTTTTGTGCGAGCGACTGCTGTCATGTTTGATGCGGTTTGCAGGGAAGGAAATATATTTTTTCTGAAAGGAAGACAACCAGACAGGTCACAGTGTCTGTAATTAGGCCGAGCTGCACTAGGCAGGCTCTGTGGGTGGCAGGGGACATGAAGTTACCGAGGAGCCGAGGTTTGGTTAGACACCTTGCATGAGGTGGAGTCTTGTCAGGTCAGTGGCAAAAATAACCATCCAGCTTCCTGTTCCCTGTTTGTCTTATTTTTGTTTTAAAGCAACAAACCACCAGTTTGTGAATTTTATCATACTAGACCTGCAACTAATGTGCACATTTTTATTCAACCACTTAAGCTTATTAGCTACAATTTTAGAAATATATTAAAAGATGCAAATAAACTAATAACTCAATTCATTTTTAAATAAGAAAAATATTTTATTGCCTACAACGCAGTAGCAGCGTTCTTTTAGTGATGATTTGTAGCAAACGATGCATCTGCATAAACATGTGAAAATCTTTTCTGCTTCATTCAACATCAGTGCAGTTTAGTGCTCATCTAATTAATGTATTTTAGATTAACATATTAAGAATTAGACAGAAAAATGTCCTTATTAGGTGATTTTTTTTTGTTTACACAGTTTTAACCAAGTGAAAGTAAAAATATGCAACTGCAAGAGATTTCTGTAAAACATATTTATAGTCAGTGGTGTTTTTTATCTTTAAAATGCAAAATATGTATATTATAAGCCTGGCGGGGCACCACCAGGCTTATTATTGCTTATTTATTTCAGTTCTTTAAAAATGTTTGCATTTTGTTGTGTTCAGATATTAATCTTCCAATCTAATCTTCCAACAACATGTAATTATTAAGTGATATTTTTAAATTTCTTGTCAACGTTAAACATTTTTTTAACTTAAAAACACGGCGGGCCGCTGGTTGAATGACTGCTGAGCGCCTCAAACACACGGCTTAGCACGTTTTCTGGATGGAAAACTTGGAAATGTACTATTTTTTACTTTTTGAGTCGGTATGCTCCAGTTAACAGTTAATCAATTACTAAATTAGTTGATTATTTCAGGAATCGATTCATCACGATTAATTTGATTAATCGTTTCAGACCTACTTTTGATATTTTGATGCTGAATAAAATTATAAGCATTAATTTGATCTCACAAAAATTACATCAAGACAGGAAAGAAAAAAACAAATAATCGGAGCCGTTTATTTGAGTCTTACTGGTGGCATTTGTGCGAATGTAGATGATATCGCTCTTGGCCCCGTGGACCTGATGCTCGTCGGACGCAGAGAGCTGCGTTTTCACCATGATGGCGTACTGCGTCCACGGCTTCAGCGGCAGGATGAGATGACCCGGCTCGACCTGGTCTTTGTCTCGGCGCGGCGGGTCGACGTCAGCGATCACCCAGCTGTTTGAGCCGCAGGCGTCCTGCCCGTCAAACTCCGTTACGTTCTTAAAAGGGCTGCGCCGATATAAAAAAAAAACAAAAAAACAACATAAACATGAAGCTCAGTGAGTGTTTTACATGGGGAAGGAGGCTGGGATTTAATTTGTTTCACTGCAATTTGTCATCAGTTATTGAAGTAATCAGAAGAAAACATCTGATTACTTGTTTTGTTAAACTTTATGTGTTATTCAAGGGAGCTGAGTGGTGTACAATTTGCATAAAATAGAGGATATATTAAAAGACAGATGTCATCAGAAAAAATTAATAGAAGAGGATAAAAAGAGGATTTTTATGTTCTTTGTCCAATGTGATAAGTTTTTTAAAATTATTCCAGCACCGGACTTGGGAGATAAAAACAAAATAAATCAACTAAAGAAGAGAGTTTCAACTCACTATTTATCCCCTTATTTATCACTAAGAATGATATTTATCACTTCCATATTTTGGGGGTTTTAAGAATCAGAACTGATTTTAGAAATGACCGATTTTCCACAACGCTGAGCTTTTTTTTCCTTTTCACTACGGATCTGAAATAACAACCGTTCGGTTCTGCTCCTGCCTCGAGGCGACTTACGCTTCTTTGTAGAGAACCATGAAGCCCAGCAGGTCTCTGAAGTCCGGAGGCCAGAACGGTTCCCACTTGATCATGATCTTATCACTCATGGTTTTGATCTGGGTGAACTTCAGCACGTGGTTCTCACCTGGAAAACAAAGTGGAACAACAATTCGCTCAGAAAATGGCAGCAAAAGATATTTGTGTTTCTAGATTTATTTGAAATTTGTCACCTGCAGATTTTCAATAATTTTTTTTCATCTCCACAAATCATAAGATGCAGATTTTCTCTTACACACTGGCACTATAGTTTATAGATTAAACTGCCTTTCATAGGCTTCTAGAAAACGTAAAAAAAATTGAATGCGGTGAAAAATCAGCACAAAAGTTTCAATACCTTGGGAAGTCCTACTTATTTTAATATAAACACATTCCTGTCAATTTTTAGGAAGATTATTTCTTTTTTTGTCTTCTTAGAAATCCATATGTTTGACAATACTCTAAGAAAACAGTAATAAAGCTTCTTAACACCGCTACAAAGAAAAGAAAATGTCTTGTTATGTGCAGCTGAGCGGAAAAATTTGTTCTAGCCTGGTGACCTTCACAGCCGAGATCCTTGTTGTCCAAGTAAAGGTCAGATGGAAACCAGAAGTTTAAGGGTTTCTACAAGCAAAAATTTGAAAGAAGAGGATCAAGACTGAAAAATTAAAAATACTGTTTTGATTACTACAGCATCAACCTGATGAAGCCTGTCTAAATGTCATTCTTCAGACAATTTATCCTGGTTATTTTCTCTGAGAAAAAAACATTTCTGATTTATTTTTGACCTAATTTAGCCGTCAGCCTCTTACAAACAACTCCTTCTTTTAGCAAGGCATTTCTTTGGAGGGATTACTGTCAAAACTTTGTGGTTCAGCGCTGATTGAGTGTTTTGTTGCGTTTTTCTCTCCCAGCTGGAACCAACAATCCTCCTGCATATCGTCATAGCAACGGTGCAACTCTACAAGTTTGACCTTTATAAAACAGCAAATTTTATTGGGATAATTCTTGGTAGAACCACGTATAATCCCAATAATTACAGCAGTCTGAGGTTATAAAATAATAACACGGGGTTTGAACATCTCACAGAGAGAAAATGGAAAAGATGGTGGTAAAACTGCAAAACTACCAACACGCGATTACCTCAACGGACAGCGAAGCGACTCGGAGATTCTTGGCAACTCTGGAGGAAGCCGCAGAGATTCACAGTTTAGGTGCAGAAATCGGTTGTCATGACAACAATCAGTCATGCACTTCACTGCTATGGCCTCCAAACATTTTCAGATTGTTGCCAATTTTGGTCAAAATTGTAGGTGTAACAGCTTTTGGTGGCGTCTCTGCACAGCCAATTTGAAGATAAAACCTATTTCTTCAAATCCTGGAGTAAATGGGAGAAAGACTTCAAACCATATATGCCAGAAATAATTTAGAATATTAGTGCAAAATGAGGAAGAATAAAAATGTAGAAAGGATCTGACTTGATTCTACTTTTTATTCTATTACCAAGATCCACTTAATCAATCTACTGCAATGTTGGTTTGTAGTTTCAAACAATGCTACACTTGTTATCATTATCTGTTTTTATGAGCTTCATTTCTGCTTTTCCAAACAAAAAATAGATAGAGACAGAAGGGAAAGAGTGTTATGTGCAAATAGGCTGGGAATGAAACTGAAGGAAACAAAATAACAAAAAAAAGTAAAAAAAAAAAAAAAAAAGAGCACCATGTCTCATGTTTCATCTTCTTGTGTGAGAGACTTCCTGGTCTGTAACATAAAATCCCCAAAACATTTAGTGAAGTTTACAACATGCTAATATGTGAAGACGTTCAAGGGAAAGGAATACTTTTGCACGGTTTTCCACTGTGCTGCTTCTTCTTAGAAAAACAAAATCAGTGTGAATGTCTCCAGGAAGTTATCTACAAACACAAGACAGGAAGCGACCTCTATAACAATAACAGCTGTGCCAGGCGTCAGTGTGTGTCGTCTGATATAACAGTCACGTCTGCAGACTGCGGTTCCTTACATGAGGCCTGGTCTCCGTTGGTCTTGGAGGCGATTTCATTATTGACTCGTCGCTCCTTGGTTCCCGTCACCTCCTCCATCTTGCGGATCTCAGACATGCAGAGCTTGGAGTTGTAGTGGAAAAACATGCGGCCCTGCAGGATGATCAGCTTGTGTTTGGACCAGTCCCAGAGCTGCCGCAGGTTCTGGTTATCCAGGGCGTAAAATGAATAATTCCTGGAAAACAGAGCATGAACTCACAGTGAGCATTGAAGGCTATATCTGACTGCAGAGCTTTAAATAAGACACATCCACCACAATTTCTGGATTAAACTTTGTTTTTCTTTTTGAGGGGTCAAACCAAAAGCACAAAGAAAGACGTTCTGAAAAGGTCAGACTATCCGCTTTTAACTCATAATTACAGGAAGAGGCTCTGAAATAGTTAAGGATGAGGGAGAATTACCCGATTTCCTGTTCTTCTCCGCGAATGAGGCGGAGTTTGCGGAAAAATGAGAGGGATACGAGAGCGTAGGAACGTCGAACTGTGAGGTAACCAGTGATCTCCTCCAGCTGGCCCAGGCTGGCCTCCAGCTCAGCTGCAATGTTGTCTAGAAAAAAAAAACCCCAATAAACATTGAAACAAATCCTAAAGCCATAAGAGTGAGTTTTTTGTGGCAGTAGAGACAATCATTCAACCGTAACTGGACATAAAGAGAAGGGGAAGGACAACACATTTATTTTAATATCAACTGTATCTTTAATAT